>OX438772.1:12117078-12849853 GCA_949316455.1 Acleris holmiana | reverse complement strand
TGTCAATCTTGTCTTCTGTGAAAGAAAAATGTTAAATATTAGGTATATGTGTAGGTTACACAACTGTAGGTCTAAGAAACGACATGTTAGTAGTAGCATTTCCTAATAAGAAAACCGTTAGCAACCTAATATACAATACTTTGGTTTACTATTAGAATAAATAATGTAGGCATTACAATACAATCTAGTTGTCACCTTTATAACTAGCAATATTCTGATTATGTTGCAAATATTTAGATTTTTTCACTGCAAAATATTTATTTCCCCTTATCCAGTAGGTAGATACTCGTAGGTACTTCTAGAACGGCGTATAGGCGTCAATTGACAAGGTGCTGGGAATGTTTACCTACCTATTTACTACCCAGTAGTATCAAAGTAGTACGGATTTACATTATCATGTAAAAAAAAAAACAACATTTGCCAATATAGTAATGATTCTAATGATATAAATAAAACCCTATTTGAAAAAACCGGACTAAGAAAACAAAGGATTTTCTATATGAATTGCCGTTTTAATATTGAAATTTGGGCATAGGTTAAATTAGTAAGATAGATTATTATGTTACTTACCTTTGAAAATAACAATATATTCAAACAAAGACCAGTCCTTTAACATTATACGGGTGTCTTCATCCATGTCGGTTACCCACAGGTATTTTGTCCGGTTTTATTGTACGATACACCGCCACCGGCAGAAAACCACGAGGATATTCCAAATACGTTTTGTTTTGTTTACCCCTTATCAATCACTTAAATTTAGTTGAGCGCGAACGAAAGTCACCATCAGTGCGGCACTGCGTAAGTAAAATGGTCAAGCGCCATATTGTGATTTGTGATGTCCACCCCCCGCCACCCGCCCGCGACACTCGCCCCGCCGCTTACCATTACTATTAGGTTAAGAAAACGATGCGTATCGTAAAGACAACGATGCGTATTATAACATAACGATACTATTGTAACTATCACTTACCTATTGTTGGTGTAACGTTTAGACCGTAACCCTTACAAGCTTTCAAGTTACTAGAATTGAATATTGCCCGTTACAATTACAATTGTAATCGTTACATATAAAATAGTGGAGCGTACCACAAATGGTACAATTAACTATTTTATATTGTAAGGACAACATTTTTACATTAACTACACATTCTGTTAGTATCGTAAAAATATTTTTTTTCCGTGTACTCCTCTTTATCACACAGACTGACACAGAGATCTGCCTTACTACCTTTACCAAGATTTGAACCCGGGACTTCGAAAGCAGGGTCACTACCAACTAGGCCAACGTGTCGTAATCACTAATAAGTATATCACTGCGTACAATATCGCAGACGAGACAGCACAAAAAAGTAGACAGCAATTTAACAATCAGACAGAATACACACTTTCTAACGAAGCGTGAAACGAGGTAAAAAGCGAAAACAAACACAACATCCGAAAAATAAGCGTTCCGTAAAATAACATTAGTAAAATCTTAATTGGATCTTGGCCGCGCGTGAAACCGCAAGTGAGTCGGCGCGGTCGCCGGGCGCTGGACCGGGTTGTCACTCGTCACTTGTCACCGGCGGTCACCGCGGAAAGTCTGTGAGACCCAGACTTTCCCCAGAACAAAGCCGCTGATGATCTCCTTCGATACCCCACACCATAATGGCCTCGGCACTCCAGTTTCTGCTCATAAAAATAACTCGAGCCTCCGTGTGGCTATATTTAGTCTCGAAAGATAAACGAATACATTTGAATTAATTAATCCGACATATTGCATGTCGTAGATCGAAACCTAGATTAAAATAAGAAAATGGTCTGCAAAATCTTAATTCTGTAATCGTATAACATCTGTTGTATTCAGTCCTAATTTAATGCTTGATAATATTCAAAATTAAAGTAGAAGCGATCATATTTAATAGTATAATGAAAGAGTTATATGAAGAAGCCATTTCAGGATATTTATAGCATTAAACCTTTTAAATTACTCCATTAAGGGGCGAAATGCCGCTTAATAGCAGCAAGAAGTGGAACAAAAACCTGCTTACTATTAGACCGTCCAAACTAATCAGCTCTTCCCGGCGCACAAAAAAGTACCAAGTCACTTCGCATGATAACGTCCGCCGAATAAAATAAATAAGACGGCATCTTTGATATAACCATACGAGTAATAATGATATCGACGTGAAAAAGTATGACGAATCAGGTGTAGCGGGTCTTATCCGGTAGAGCATTCCTTTTGTCAGCAGCTACCGCGGAACCGCGATCTGCGACTTCCAAGAACCCTGACTGAATAATCGATTGATAAACGGCGCGAGCCAAACTATTTAGACGATCCACGGTCGATAACTCACCGTTGATTTCACTCGGTGATATCTAAGCTCGCTCGCTGATTACGTCGACGATAAATGAAATTACGGGCAATGCGCATGACCCGAGCCACCTCGAGTGTTATGCCTTTAATAATTCATTGAATTGTGACACGCAACGTATTACTATGATGAATATTACCTGTATTAAACCCAGGGGAGTTACCATGGCATGGCTAAGCAATTCAGTTTAGGATGAGTGTAAGGGACAGAGCCGTGTAACTGCTATAGCTTTGTCTCTTACTCTCATCCTAAACTGAATTGCTTAGCCATGTCATGGTAACCCCTCAGGTTAAACATTGTGAACGATAAAGACATTTGGTAATTCGTAAATCACAGTAAATGATGATGAATATCGCGTGTTTGTGCTAATGAATTTCATTTGGTGCTTAATGGTTACAATTAGGAGGCGCGCGCTGCGAATGTTTTCCAGCAAGCCGTAGCCGCGGGGATCTGATGAGTCAGGGGCAAGGGAGACTTGTGTGAACTCGGCATCTTTTTTCGGAGTTTGAAGGCCAAACATCATATTTATTAATAAAATCGTAAATAATCTGTCAAGCTCCATACCTCAACGGGCAACAACTAAAATTCCACTATAGAATCCAGTATAGAATAATTTAACTCTATTATGTTAAATTATTCTATAGTGGTAATTACTCTATAGTGGCTTAAAACTATAAGCCACTATAGAATCTTGTCACAGGAAACCAATCGACTAGACGCTGTCATTATCGAGTGGACTTAGTACCAATTTCACCATACAATGTTAAATTTAATCAATGTTAATCGACTGTTAGTTCATACATTTTGACAACTGTTAATGCTCTAATCGTCTGTTAAGTGGTTAACATTGTATGGTGAAATAGGTACTTACTTAATAGCTTAAAATAGCTCGTGTGCTTAGAATTTTCTCCGTCCTTCCCTACATCACAATGTTTGAATTTGACGGAAAGGGACAAGTGGCCGTTTTCCAAAAAAAGTGTACATCGTTAAGGACAAAGTTAAGAAAATTTTACTTTTTCCATTTCCTCACGAAAATTAGCGATACATTTAGATACGTTAATTTTCGTGACGAAATAGAAAAAGTTTTTTTTTTTATTTTGTCTTTAACGATTTACACTTTTTTTGGAAAACGCCCAATTTATAATACTTTAACAAGTGATTACTGTACGAGTACCTACGAGTACCAGTTCGGCCTGATTGGATTATATTTCATAGATATGTCGCTCTATCGGTGCGCTCTAACGAACCTTAGTGGTTAGAGTAGCAACACGTTATCAGCTCATTGGCCAAGTCGGCAGATTTCTTGGCTCTGTTTTAATTATGCAGTATATCTTGAAAAATATATTACATTAATACAGATTCTGTTTATTCCTTTGTGGGCGTGTTCAACTAAGATTAACTGCTGTTTAAAAAGCGGCCGTCTCCTTATAAAAAGGCCGGTGACCACACTAAGTAGTTGTATCTGTCAGTAAGTGGTCGTCGCTAGCTCCGGTAAGTGTGCGAGCAACAGCAGGATGTCCAGAAGCTACTTTTTACAATATTAATTGAATCCCGTCGGTTTCCCTTAATTGGGACCGCATAGCTCTGCAGAGACGCCTAGCGCTCCAAGACGTAACGTACACTCGCATGCTCGTGAGGTTCCACGCTGGGACCAGTTCCTCGATGATAAATTTAAATTGCCTTAGTAAATACAAACTAAGGGGCGTAATTAGAGGTTTCAATAAACTGGAGATAGTAAAAACAGTAGGGTTACAAGCTAACGACATCGCTTCTTGGACTCTCTTATTATGGTATAGTGTGTAATTGGCTGGTGCTTTAAATTAAAATAACGGTTATAAATTATGTTTTGTTGCTCTAAGTGTTTGCTTCTTACGCTCAGGGTAGAAAAGCTGTCGGTTCTGTTCTAGTAACTGAATGAATTTTTCGGAAACGTCTTTCTATATGTTCGTATCACGTTAGAAATATATTTTTAAGTGGGCGGTAAAACCTGCTTTTGACATGTTATTACTTTTTACTCGACCGCCATTACTGTCAAGAAAATAAGAGCTATCGTAACGTTCACGATAGGATATCATGTCAGAAGTAATTTTTTTACCGTGTAGAATAGAGGCCTTGAGGTAGTGATAAATGTCTCAAAAGTTGCATCTGTTGGGAATCAAGATGGCTTTCACATCCGAGACACTGCATCGTCGGCGCCGGCGCAGCCGCCAGAGACTTCTAAAAACATTCTCCGCTTCAATCGCATTTCCTTTTAAATTAACAGTGAAAGTAACTAGAAAATTATAGCTGACTCGGGCTCGCTGAGTATGGACAGCTATTGTGTAAATACAACGAGTCTGTTTTGAAATAAATAATAAATGTCCGTGCATGTATGTAATCTTAATATATATAAATCTCGTGTCACAATTTTTGTCCTCAATGGACTCCTAAACCACTTAACCGATTATAATAAAATTCGCACACCATGTGCAGTTCGATCCAACTTGAGAGATAGGATAGTTTAAATCTCAAATTATAGTCGCAATTTTAATTTATTGCTAATTATTTGTCTGTTATTATTTGACAGTCGCAATAAGTATATAAAAATTAATTGCTGTTCGTTTGTCTCGCTAAAACTCGAGAACGGCTGGGCCGATTTGGCTGATTTTGGTTTTAAAATATTTGTCATAGTCCAGGGAAGGTTTAAAAGTTGCGAAAATAATTGAAAAATCCACCGGGAAAGTCAGAAAATTGCAGCGGGGCGAAGCCGCTGGCGGGCCGCTAGTCTTAATATATATAAATCTCGTGTCACAATGTTTGTCCTCAATGGACTCCTAAACCACTTAACCGATTATAATAAAATTCGCACACCATGTGCAGTTCGATCCAACTTGAGAGATAGGATAGTTTAAATCTCAAATTATAGTCGCAATTTTAATTTATTGCTAATTATTTGTCTGTTATTATTTGACAGTCGCAATTATCTGTTAACTCCAAATGATTCTAACAGATGTCGATACCTTTCGACTGGGTTGAGTAAGTAATCAATAGATGGCGCTATGTTAAAAATACAAACGTTTCATATAAGCTACAATTCAATAGCATAACCACCACGTGTTGCTGAGGTTAAGGTATAACCTAAATTTAATTTGAAATAAACAATACACTGAAATTAAATTGTTCTCGATTTTTTTATTTTTGGTTATAGCATAGCCGGCCACGTGCTACTTAGACTGAAGTATGGATTAAATTCATATTGTAGTGAAGATAATACAGTGAAACTATTTTTGCTTTTTAATTATTAGTGCTCGATTGTTTAAAACTCTTTAATTAAAATATAAATATGTAAGTATTATCACATAGTTATATTATTAAATTTGCTATGCATCAAATCACACTGTATGATATATGTATTTTGATGGTCATGAGGTACTAAGGCTTCAGGATATAAATGAATCTGTAATATTATAAATGTGAAAGCGCGGATGTTTGTTACGCTTTCACGCAAAAACTACTTGACGAATCATCATGAAATTTTGTACACATATTCTGGGAGGTACTAGAAGTAACATACGATAGTTTTTTTTATTTATTTACAAAAATAAAAATTAAAATGTTAAGAAAAAAAATGCAGCGGGCGAAGCCGCTGGCGGGTCACTAGTTATATTATATGGTAAAGATAGTCGCAACTCCATTAACTCAACTTCGTAATATTATTTTTAAAGAATAAAAAACGTCTAAAACTAGAAGTGCTTGAAGGTACATTTATGCATCATTCAGTGCACTCGTGTGCAGTTGTTATAATAGTGCCCTATAAATTCCTCGTGGGAAACACATCAACCCATTATCGAGTATTAAATTAATCCGTCAGAGCATTGTGAAAATAGAGTAACAAGCCAAAAACAGTTCGTTTATTTGCAGTGTTTTATGAATGGAACGTCCGTTATTAAGTTTCAATATTTATTTTCTTTATTTTACGGCTTTAATTAAAAACCGACAGCATGTTTTATGTTGTTGTCTCTACAAATAGACAGTTGAAATGTTCACAGATGATGTGTTTCTGTATAAAAACAGAATAAAATAAATATTTCAGTGGGACTCTCATACAATAAACGTGATTTTTTTGTCGTTTTATGCTCGATGTTAATAACGCCAACATGTAGACGCTTGAAATATTCACATATTATTTAGTTGTATATTCACTTTAAAATAAATACATAAAATGAATATTTAGGGGCTCCCATACAATAAACGTGATTTTTCCCCGTTTTTCTACTACTTGAGTAACTGGTCAAGTCAAAATTAAAGCAGTAAAATTTAGTAACATAATAATTTATGGATTTCTTTAGCGATCTCTGCGTTTTATCTCGCGGTAGTACCAGTGTAGTAAGACCAGTTGTTTGCTTCCTAAACAACTAAGAATTTTATAAAGTATAATTTGTACATAAAAATTGCCCAGGCGTTATGTAACAGTAAATTGTCGAGAAGATATTTTCCTGTACCTATATTGGTCGTTAAACATGTTCGATATGTACGGCTACATGCCTATGACATAATTGAAAGTTTGATATAACAGAATAGTGTGGCATTTAGACATTAATGATGATGCTCGTAATTGGGTAAGGGCCAAAAAGTTGGCCACACTAACTCAATTAAATTTTCTATGAAACTTTTGTGACACGAAAATTAACCATACATTGTAGGGGTAATTTTCGTGTCACCACGGAACTTTTTTCACTTTTGTTGTTTGTTTGGTTGACTACGCTTAACTATGGTACAACTATTTGGTCCTTACCAAATTAGGTACTTTAATTTCTATCATTTTGAATTATGTCGTACATACGAAACGAGTAAACAGGCTACAGGCATAGTACTGTCAGAGTCCACGCTGCGATGGTACTGCATTTATTGATTACGCGAAATTTGCGAGGTTTTATTACTCAGGGTCCGTAGCATGGTCGCCTTTGTCGATGTGGATAAACGTGGATGACACATCTGTCAATCTCGCACTGACATACTATTCAGAAAGTGACAGATGTGTTATCCGCGTTTATCCACATCGATAAAGGCGACCATGCTACGGGCCCAGGACAGGACATATATCTTCCTGAATGGTTTTTGTGCAATAAAGGGTTTTTATCATTCATTTATCATTTGAAAATAAATAATTTATAATTTCAAAATTCTTGTTTTATAATTCTGTTTACTAGTGTATAAGTTGACAGGTTGCAAGCCTATCGCGGATTAGGTTTAGTTCGGAACGCAGACAGCCGTACGACAGAACATACTATAGGTACTTTTTATTTACCCTATTTGACGTACCTATAACCTATAAGGATAGAGGTGTTGTTGTAAATGTCTATATTACACATTAAAAAAATGTCCGCTGCATGAGAACTTGATTTAAATTCTCGAGAACATTCCTTTTTCCAGGATGAAATTAGGTATTCTACGAATTTGTTAAGGTCTGTCTGGTTTCCCAAATGTCATTTAAATCCATTTTACCGTTTTTGTAATGTGTCAATCAGAAGAGAAAAATCCTATTTTACATTTATAATAGCCAATAGGTATTCGTCGGATTCGTATGGGGATCGTATCATAAATTATATAAAGTTTAAAATACATAATGGGTCATAATACATAATGGTCATAATATATAATGGTTTTATTTCTGAAACCGTAAACATTTCAGGATTTTTTATCAAGGTCATTACTCATTACATAGAACCCATTAGATTAGGTTAGGTTTGTTTTATAACAATCCTGAAAACCTTGCTGTATCAGAAATAAAATCATTATATATTATGACCATTATGTATTATGACAAGTCTTTTTGTAAGTTTTAGTTGTTGGTAATTCTGTAGCTCTGCCTACCCCACTCTGGGAATGAAGGCGTGATAGCATGTATGTATTATGACCCATTACGTGTTTGAACTTTATATATTATTATACGTACCCATTCGTATGATCTGTTTAAGAAGCCCACATCAGTTTTGTACCTTCTCAAACATACATGTATGTACAACATCATGTTAGTGGAAATAATTCTACACCTATTATTACTTAATAGTGCTACTCCAGGAAATGTTTTTGTGACAGCCGTGTAAAAACTGAGTCGTACGGCGCTCGTGGTAATGGCACTTTAATGGTTTACTATTTCATGAGGGTGGCAACATTGGCAAGGTTACGCAAAATGCAAGAGATTTATTCGACACATTTTGCTCTTGTTATAATAATATTTAGTAGTATCTTAAACACTGGGGCTGTTTTTTTGACTTTTCCTTGTTTTTCTTGTTAAGACAATTTTCAAGCGCTGATTCCAATTTTTTTTACACATGGAACTTTAATGACATCTCCTACTGAGACTGAAATACTTAATAGTAATATAAATGTAATGAGATTTTGGTTAAACAGTTAAACAGTAGAAGTTTAAACCTGACGTTGTAGAAGGTGTCTTTTATTGATAGGTGAAGATAATCTCCTGCACAGTGGCATGTAGCAAGGGTTTTGAAGGTATTTAAAGGTAGTGTGGTCGTATAAGAGCAGTAGTAGTTAAGACTAAGCTTGGGTCTCGTACCAGAGCCATTAACATGATTGCAGTTTTACCTTTTCATGACTGATATAGGTAGTTATAATTATAGTCTTTGTGAGTTACCTATTTCTTATTGTGATGGCGGAAATTTATATTCATAAAAACATTATTATTTTGCACGGCAACATTGTTCCCCCCCCCCTGTCTTTTCTCCCAGCAATTGTATGGCGCATTTGTGTCCGCAATAAATGATTAAAAAAATATACATATCAATTTATTTTACGATCATTTGTGTTGTGACTTTTAAATGGATTTCCCATAATTTCTCTATGCTATGATAAAAACCAATTTAAATGAATGGTTTCTAAATCGCGTAAGGCCCCGGTGCATAAGTCTCCTTAGAGTTTTTAATTGTGAGTTGCTCTTTATTATACCTATCCTCCTTTCATGTATGTATGTAT
This sequence comes from Acleris holmiana, assembly GCA_949316455.1. Lineage (NCBI taxonomy): Eukaryota > Metazoa > Arthropoda > Insecta > Lepidoptera > Tortricidae > Acleris > Acleris holmiana. The sequence continues at coordinate 12,840,527 of OX438772.1, read as the reverse complement.
GCTTGTAATTGCACAAAATAAAAACAACAATTACAAGAAATTTCGTCCATAACCCTTCTTACTTCTTTGCCTGTATCCTTATATTTTCATAAAGCCCCAGTCTCAACTTTTATCAATTCAGCATTTTGGTAATTAATTGAACACAATGCCTTTATCCAACATTATGGCAATAATATTTTGTCGAATATATACTTTGAATTCTCATCACATTCCTTTCCATGGTTGCTCCGGATCCCATAGAGCGCTCGTTCATTACCATGCCCACACGGGATTCCCGGAAACTGCAAGTTCGCCAGGTTAACCGATAACACGGGGCAGCTAACGAGCTACAAGCGCTAGACTACCGCCCGCCACAGACCATACACTGCCCATTACGATTATATAAAGTACCTACTTAATGCGAACATTGCCTATCATGCCGCCTACTTGAACCCTTGCTGAATACTGAATTACGTCATTACTATCACAGGATAGGATACTAAACTAACTTGCTAGCTAGGCTTTCTAGCAGGAACAGTAAACGATAATATACTGATTTTATGAATAGATACGTTGTGTATAGATCAAGTTTTTTGTTTTTGTAAAGTTGTATTGTTTTATGTGTCAGATAAGTTTATTTCCTTTTCATTTTATATTTTTTAATGGCACAACCGAGTCTTAAATATGCAAAGTGTGTTTTTGTTTGTTTGCGGGCGTCAATAGGGCCACTTAAAGACCTTATTTCCACAATGATCAGTCGGATAGTAAAAGTGTACCTAGCTAATAGCTACTTTGAATCCCAGTAAATAGAATAATAAACAAATGTCAAGCTGTGAAAATCGCAAATAACAAGTAGACAGTAAATAGTTAAATCGCAAGTAGTTTCATAACTATCACGTGTTGAGGTTGAGATTCTAAGTCGCTCAGTTTGAAACAAATTTATTTCCACAAACAAAACCGTGTCGGCATGTTTTTATAAAAACAACTACCACAAGCAAGCTTCTAAGAATGATGCGCGAGTCAGCACGTAGTGGAAAACAGTGCGGCGAGAGATTTCACGGGAGTGCTCTATGCTGTTGCTATGGTAATGACATTTAGAGGCGTGACTGGTCGCCGCCGGGTACCGTACAGCGACCACTGTGGTCCAAGAGCTGGTGAGATGATTCGGAGGAGGTATTCAAGGGATAAATAAATAAATAATCAAAGCCTATAGCCTAAAAACTAACGAATGATTTTAATTTTAATATAATGTAAAACGCAGGATAGGCAGTTTTTAATTGAAAAAAGTGATATTCTAATGGTAGTGTGTTTGTATATAATTTAGTTAGAAAAGTTTATGGCAGGTTAAACAAATATTATTGAAAATATGTTATACTAGCTTCTGCCCGCGACTCCGTCCGCGTAGAATTAGTCATTGCCATCCCATGTTGAGTTGGATTTCGATAATCGTTATCTTGGCCTAAGTGGTAATCCAGAGTATATGCTATTTCCGTTCCAAATGTTATCCAAATCCGTCCAGACATTGCAGTAGTGTTACAAAGTAATACACACACACACACACACACACACACACACACACACACATAAACACACTCACAAACTTTCGCATTTATAATATTAGTGAGATTTTTAAAAACCTTAGCCCGGTCTAAATTACTTGTTCAAAAAATAGGAACAAAGTTTTACTTACAAATTAATTCATCTATTCTAGAGTTGCCGCGAATACTCGCTATTATTTGGTATTCGGCATTACTCGTCATTTTTTGATATTCGTCGAATACCGAATAATAGCGAGTATTCGCGGCAACTCTAGAATAGATGAATTAATTTGTAAGTAAAACTTTGTTCCTATTTTTTGAACAAGTAATTTAGACCGGGCTAAGGTTTTTAAAAATCTCACTAATATTATAAATGCGAAAGTTTGTGAGTGTGTTTATGTGTGTGTGTGTGTGTGTGTATGAGTATCATTCGGCATTCGGCGAATAGTCGTCTAAAATAAACTTTTATCGAACAAAAAAACTAATAAGTAAAAAAACGTCAACCGATGTCGAAAATCAAATAACAAATGCATGCCGCCTATCCTAAACACAAGCGTATTGATTGAGCAGGAAATCCCCTACAATAACAATCGCTGGGTTATACAAAACGGGGTATTCCCCGTAAACTATGTACAAGAAAAGGGTTGCCACTTGCCAGCATTTAAAAATTGAAAATTAAATTTACTACATACATATATATAGGTATGTATAACATGAAACAGATTTCTTTAACTTTATTGTTTTCTTTTGCTCACAACCTTAGAAGAAATTAGAAATATTTTTAATGTGTTTAATATTTTTTTTATGTCGAATAGTAATGTCGAGTTATTCGACTATTCGCCAAAGTGAATGGCGATTAATCGGTATTCGACTATTCGCTATAACCACTATTCGCGGCAGCTCTAATCTATTCCTGTATAAATAATACCTCCTCCAATTTTGGTACCAGTTCTTAAACTAGGCGTGGTAATGCTCACACTCAGGTAAATTTAACATTGTAATTTATATAGCAAAGAGTTTTTTTACAGCGTCATTGCTGTTTTAAAGGCAGTGACACTAACGCGTCGAAGTCACTTGATGCTACACTTCAATGTTAACACTGTACCTAACATTAATGTTGCGAGTGATCCGTGATCCATGTCTACCTGTGATTATGACTCAATTTCAAATTGTATTAGTCCATCTTGCTTGTACATTGTAACCATATGGTTGAAGTTATGACAGCTGTTAGGTATTCACGTGACAGTAAAACCTAGCACAACGTCAACGATGAATGATTACAATTTGGGAAAGCAACGGGCTTAAACTTGAAATTCTAGATACGAGTTTATTAGACACTGTTAAATACTGAGTCATATTCAATTCTTTTACGAGTGTTGTTCTGTGAATGAAAGTTAATGTGTTATCTGTGTCGAAATTGTGTAATTAAATTTTAAAATTTCACCTCACTTTCTTTTATTCTATCGAACGCCTATTGTCCCGGAATGATAATTACTATAAATTTCTTGTTCTTCAGAATACATAAAGTTTAAAATGTCGTAATAAATCAGCCACATCTTAGAAAATAGATTACAAATCAATCCCGGAACGTCGTATTCAGATGCGCCTAATACGGAGCCGTCTTGTCTCTGTCATCACAATGGCAGGGAAGATAGCAGAGTGGATACTCCGAACCAATGAATTCAAAAATCCAGTACTCCGCCTCTTTCACTCGTCGTTCTTGCTTCCTTCGAGTGAATAAGACCAATGTTTCGAGATTCAAACCTTCGATTTTTGGTATAGAACCGAACCTTCCGGGTCCCGGGAGAGGCCGCGCGGGCGCCGGTCAACGACCGCCATCTCAATATACAATGGGAAGGACTACATCTGTCTAACATGTTGAGCATACGCCCTCCAATGTTGATGTAAGCCTAGAACCAAGTTAGAGCAGTATGCCTTAAGTTAATATACGAACTGGACTTATATTCGGGACCCTAAACTGGTTTACATGCGTCGCTATGTATTGTTCTTTTCCTTACTTTAAAAAAAAAACCTACCAACAGTTTTAAACAGAGTCGGTAACGATTACTAAGTAGTTCCTTAGTGAAGATTTTTCATACAAGTGTTTGAAAAGTTACCAGTCAATTCGATCAGTTAGTTACTCTATAAAATGTCTCTTTGTACGATGGTAAGACATAACTATATCCAACAAAACGATCGGTTATAAAATGTCATCGATAACATTGAATAGACGCTTATTAAATTAAATTAGACAGACTCCAGACAAATTCTATAAAATGATCAATGCTGAAATAAAATGGGGATTTTTGCAAACACGCTAGGCTAGCTTAAATGCGTCTACAGAATGATTAACTATATAGGGCTCTTATTCACGTCGCATTACGTTCAGTTCCGCAAGCAGAATATATTTTATAATTTATAGCGCTTTTGCAATGATGTCATCCTCATATATAAACCTGTCAGATTAGACTTTCTCCATCTAGTTAGATTTTGCAATTCATTGTGTACCAACATGACAGGTGCATATATCACACGTAATATCGCGATGAGTTATAAGTATTATAAATATTTAGCTATTTAGCTTTCTGATCTTATACGAAATGAGTTTCAATCACAACATCATATTTTACAAAGGGAAATGCAGTTTATATTTCTGCGACGGTAAACGAGTCCGTTCTCTTAGAAAGTAATAGCTCTTTTCCTAGCTTTCCGGAGCGAAGGGTTCTATTTATTTTGCAGGTGAGATTAGACACTCAATTACGGTAACCGCGAAAGTCGAGCGCGGGCGCACCCTAATTGCCCTTCTCAATACCAACTAATAACATATTATTGTTTGCCATTCGTACCGGAAACGGCATGTGAAAAAACACAGTATCCTCGTTAGCGTTTCGGATAAAGAAACTCGTGTGAACACCAACAATAACATTGACAATGACAAAAACATGACCTTAATTAAGGATTAATTCGAGAACTCGAGGGGGAGTCGTCTCCAGTACAATGAAGATTCGCCGTTCCTTATTATCTCAATTTAGAGTGACCTTGCTTTGACAGTTATCGTGTGAAGTAGGAATAGTGGCGTCGTGACGGAGCGGCGCCGCCGCCGGCTCGTGTAGGCTCCGAGCTCTGCGACTGCGGCGCTCTGCAGCGCGCGCGCAGCTCAGCCGCGGGCGCGCTATGAACCAATGCAATATGGCTATTTTCCGCCCCATTGTTTGTTTCTCCTTTTGTAAGATAACTTAGAATAACGCGGATACAGGGAAGACATAGTTTATGGCTGAGTCGAGGGCGAGGTCAATGCTTTGCAATTTTGTTTCCTTTAGAGATAAGAATGTCCAGACGTCATGCCAATTATAGGCTGCATGATTCCCATCCGCCGCAATACTATTGCAAATATTTCGCAATTATCTATTAAAGTCGTATAGTTATGTTATTCACGCTGTTTGGTCGCATTGCATTTTATTTATATTGATACTAACAGATGATGTTACTAAAGAAGTTAGTTTAGGTTATGTGTATAAAATATGTCTAAGCATTTATAGGTAATAAACATATACTCGTAAAATAATTTCCTGTGTCAGTTTTTGCATGCATCGTGACGTTCCTTTAGTATAACATTTTGAGTAGTAACAGGTATAAGGGTATATTGTGGCATCTACTTATATTCTTTGTGGTCCACTCTATGGAGTGCACTATGGTGCAGCGGGATTATAAATCCTAATCTGTCCACGCGCATGGCCGGTAACGGGATCGGCGCCAGCGCACGCGGAGCTGCGGGCTTGCTCTGCTTATCACTCTTATACAACCTAGCATCGACAGCTAAAATACGTCGAAAATCTAACAAGTATGAATAAATTTTCGAATTCAAGAACCAATCAAATCTGCACAGTCGTGATAGTTTTTCTTTTTAAATTTGTTATGTTCATTTAAGATATTTTTCAGATTTTTAGTACGTAGGGTGTCGAACCAGTAATGACGGACACTTGACTCTTATTTTACAGAAAATAAAGGTTATTCATTTGTTTTGCAACAATCAATTTATAACTTTATGATCTTTGAATTAACAGTAAAGTGTCCATTATTGTTGCCTGTCAGCTTAAAGTGTCCAACACTGGTGCCATCACCCTACTCGTATTTGTAGTTTTGGCTGCAGGGGGTAGGGACGCGTAACTCTTCTCTCAGTTTTGTAACTTTGATAGTTTCTAAAATAAGTGAGTGTGATCTACATACGGAGAGGCAGACAGACAGATAGACAGACAGACAAACGGACATGGCGAAACTATAAGGGTTCCTAGTTTGCCGTCGGAACCGTAAAAAGGACGGATACCTTATAGTAAGTAATACTTTCATGAGGTAAAATAACAATAAAAGTTTACTCTTTTGTGATGATAATAGAATTTTGCAAGTAGGTACGATTATTCTTTATTTAGCCATAGTCACTATTTTCAAAGTTTATTAGAACAATTAGTAGTAATCGTATAGATTAATCGTAGAGAGAATCTCGTGTGTCTCGAAATTTAAATATGTTGGTACTAATTGCTGGAACTCAGGCTTTACAGCCTCAGGTTGAGCTGAGAAGTTACCTAATTGGCATTGCAACTTAGGTACGTACGCTGGAATTATCTTTTAATAATTAACGTAAAAGTAAAGCAATAAAGTTTCCCGTGTGAGATATTGCTCAAGTTATATAGTTTTTACGATATAGGCACGAGGGAAATCTTAGTTGGTACATGTAACGTTAGAAGCACAGCCAAATATATTTACATATTAACGCAAAGTTTCCGCGACCTGGACACAAGGTCAACAGGTAACCTAACCCTAGCATTATTAAACTAAAATGCAGACACGCGTTTAGCCTTGTGACCCTGCCGATGAAGCTAGTCTTGAGTTCGATTCCCAGATATTTGTGTGATGAGAGCGAGTATTTGTGTCTTGTATGTTTTTAAGTATGTATATCTCTATCTCTATATAAATATTATCACTGTCTAGGACCCATGGTACTAGCCTAGAACTAATTTTGTGACTAGGTTATTTTGTGTGAAATTGTCCCTGACATTTATTTATTTCAATCTGTCACGTCGAATATAAAGTACCTTGTAATACCTTCCTTTTGCTGTCATCTGGAACAAAACCGAACTCAATATCATTATACAACGCTACGGTCATTACAAGGTCATTTGTATCGGCTCCGGTTCCAAACAGGCGCATTTTCCGAACGTTTCACGGCGCACTGCGCATGCGTGTATTAACATAATGACCTGCGTTATGCAATCGAATGATAGATAATCATCACAAAAAGGGGTAATTTACCAACACTATAAATGGCACGTTTCCCCGCGAACCCACAATCACGGTCATAATTGCCAGTCTAGGGCGATAAGAATCGGCTATAAAATAATTCGTTAACTGTGTTACTATACTAAATAACTAATATTTGTCGGAGCCACAATGTATACCGCTCTCGGGCTTCTAAATAGAAGATCGATTTGTAACTGTTCGGATTCTCCGACTGCCTTATATTGCAACGCTGGGATCGATTTCCATTAACATTCGATTTGCACACAGGCAAGACGTAAATAGAGCATTTTCCAATCAGTGGCAATCGAGATCGCTCAATAAGGAAGTGGCTGCGAGAGGCGCGCGGGCGCCGCCGCGGCTGCGGTCGCCGACGATTCGGGAACACTCCTTATAGCACTGACACTGATTGCATGACCGTAACAATAATTAAACAACAGTAAGAAATGGGATATCCGTTCAAGTCACAATATGGTGAAAACTAATAAATAAGGCAAGAATAATGTTTTAACTAAAGAACACTAAACAGTCTAAACACAATAAACCTACCTTAAGGCTATTACTACCCGAGATCAATTTTCACTGAATTAACTGTCATTGAAATCTGAGCGTGTTTAGTATCAAAACTGACAGATGTTTTTAGACACACGCTTAGTTCGACAGTTCAGTGAAAACTGATCGTTGTTGTTGATGGCATATTTTTTCTGCTCATCAGACCATCCTTTGATGATTCCAATGGCCTGGTACTGCATTAAAAAATCCTCCGTATCAGATAGCCCATTATATTTTCCAGTCGCCATTTTGCTATGCTATATGGGAAGGACACGCACAAAAATAAAATACCAATATGGGAACAGTTTAAAGCGAGAATAGGTTAATAAAGATATCACTCAGGTTCAGGTCAGGAGCACTCCACTTCTTGCTTGCGAGAAGATTCTTCGGTTCTCTTATTCTCGATACCCCGTACGGCTCCAACATGTAAGCCTGGGAGGCGCCTATTCCTAAGCGTAATACTTTACGCACTTTCAACTAAGCTACGTAGAATAAAAGTATACGTCTTGCAGTGTTAATATATTCTTTCATTTATTTTAACGTTTAAATATACATTAGTTCACATGTGAATGCCAACGCGGTCCGTTGGAGACTCTGGAGCGTCCCCCTGAAAACCACCGGCGGGCATTCCATATTTCGAAATCTTTTTTATTCAAAAGATTTCGAGACATTTCGACATAACAAAATAGAAAAAAGAAAACAATGAAAGGAGTATGTACTGCTACATCCTTCTTTCATTACAGTACCTACTCGTCATTATTTCTCACATTTAGAATTGTAGTGACCCAATTCAAACATTTTCAGCTTTCGATTTCGAGTCATAAATTTAGAGACCTAAGTCGAAAATCAAAATAGGTATGACTGTGTATTAGGTCACTATAATTCTAAAGATGCGATTTATAGGAACGCATTGTTGAATTTTTATGGTACAAGTAGGTGGCCTTTTTCGCGGTTAGATTGTTTTCAATTTAACTGTCTGCTTTAATTGTAGGTACAATCGGTAGGCAAAAGTTATTACAATATTTAAAATAAGTGTATGAAGTAAATTCCTTCCTTAGGGCAGATTGTTTCACCAGTAGTAACTCAACTAATGTTTAGAAATCGTAACCAATTGTTCATTCTGAACCAAATGTGTTACATTTTTGATTCGATTTTCGATTTTTAACCATTAGTTCAGTAAACGAGGTACTGCAAGGGTTACCATGACATACCTAGGCAATTCAGTTTAGTATAAGCGTAAAGGACAGAGCTATAGATTTTTATAGCTCTGTCTCTTTCTCTCACCGTAAACTGAAATGCTTAGCCATGATTAATATATCGGTCCTTATCTTCATAAACAACGTCCCGATAGCTTGGTAACCTCTTTAGAATTTTGGTAAGTATAATTATCGTCGTGTTTATCGATGCGCGATGTAAATTAACGTGGATAAAACATCTGTTACTTCTGACTAGGGCCCGTACTATATGGTCGCGTTTATCGCGGTGGATAAAGCATTCGTCACTCTCGAATTGTATTTGTCAGAAAGTGACGGATGTTTTATCTTATCAACGTTTTGTTATGCGATAAACACAGCCATAATAGGCCCGCAGTATGTGTAACGGATGCTTTATAATTTAAATACTCAATCATCATGCGTAAGATTCACTTACACATTTTCGTGTCTGTTGATCGGTGCTTTCTAACAACAATGTAAAGTGTAGTCATTGTCCTATTACGCATTACTTTACCGATTGAATTGTTTGGAAAACGGTCGGCTCGTAACCGCAGTTCCCATGGGGATAAAAAGACGACAATACAAGTCAGTGAACGGTATCACAGTGATTCACTGAACTCGGTGTTTCCAGTGAAAGTTGAAGCTGTTCCATCCAGCGTCAGTTTTATCGGTCACCACTAATATTTCGAGAGTTCCTCGATTTCTCCAGGATCCCATCATCAGATCCTGACCTGATGACAACCCTCACTCCTCCCTTTTAAACAAAACAATTTTCCAAATTGGTCAAGTCGCCTTTGAGTAATCGGCGAACACATAAAAAGTAAATGAATGATACGAGGTAATAAAGAATATTACATAAATACATAGATACGCGCGAAAAACATTACCCTTCTTGGCAATCGGGTTAAAGACCGTCTTGAGATCGGGAACCTCCTCCTTTTTTAAAGTCGGTTAAAAATGAGTAGGTACTTACGGAAATGGGCATTAACAAATTATATTTAACTATTTTGGATACTATAGTTAAATATAAGAATAGTAGTAATTAAGCTTGGATATGACTTGCTCGTACTACTTGTTCCTTTTACTTTACAAAGTAAAATTGCCGTCACTTTTATCTGGGGATTTATCATAAAACGTGTCTCTGGATTAATCTTGAGTGATGTTTATTATAATATCTATAAAATACCTCTATAATCCAGAAATATTGTAACATAACTTGTTATCACACTAAAGTGCCTGTCTCTCCGTCTTAATAATATTATTTGAGTTGTTAACTACGAATTTATATCAATAGTGGTTGAAGAGTTGCAGACATTAAGTAGCACTCCGATATCTTGACTCGTTCTGTAACGCGACTACTGATAATTAGTCGACGAGCTCTTCAACTAACCATACTAACATGATCGTTGAAACCCTGCTCAATTTGTAATGATCCGTCAACATAAAACCGCCATTTATCCGCACATGCGCTCTGGGCTAGACTTGATCGTAGAAGTCGACGTTAAGCTAAAAGACCCCATTTCGTTCAAGAATCGCTCGCACTACGAAAGAACCTGATATTTCGTACATTCAGCAACTTCAAATGTGACTCACCATGTATATCTTAGAGACAGTGTCAAATCACGAGAAAAAATGCATCGACATAATTTATTGGCTTTCTATGACAGGATTCCAGTGGCGGTTCAATAATTCCTAAATTAAATTTCTGAAACCCTATAATCTGTCATACTCACGGTCAGTGAGGTGATTGAAGGCTGTGACGTCGTCGTTGAGCCTGCCCTCCATGCGGCGCAGCTTGGTGCTCAGGTCCCGCGTGTGCAGGAACAGGAACAGCGTGCACGACACCGCCACCAGCGCCACCAGCTCGCTGGTGCTGCAACAGAAATTATCCGTTACTTTTGTGCATAATTATAGCTACCAGAAATAATACCTTGGGGCTAAAAAATGTCTGAGGCACATCAGCTTTTGAACAACGTTTCCCGTGTGTTGCAAAACATTTAATGGAGATAAAATTATGAATTTGATTACTATTCGTTTTAAGTAAGAAGTTGAGGGAAGGTTCTAACTCCAACGGACTTCCTCGAAAGTTAATCATATTTGTCATCTGCTATATTAAATTTTTAGATCCTTAACCTAATATCTGACATGTGTCTATTAATCATGCATAAGAGTGTGTTAGATATTTTTGATCGGAATTTAGGATGAGTTATGTGACCAATAGTCTAAGACTCAATTTGACTAGAGTGTACAATTTGTGGTAAGCATTGGCGTTTGTTTGTGAACCTGTTTTCATGTAGCTGTCTAGAGGTATTGTATACATCCGCAGACGAACTTAAGTTACCAACAATACCGACATAGCGCAGCGAGTTGGAAGCCTCAAACATTGCTGCTAAGATTGACTGGCTGTGGTTAAAATATTTAACGTTAACCTATTCAAATTGGTCCGCAGGACACGTATTACCAACATAGAGGATGCACACGCAACACGCGCTATAAATTATCTATTATATCACCATCACCTTAGATTTGATCTCCTACATCGTTTTGATAGAAATTTAAAAGTTAAAATGTATTTTAAATAAAACTCGTCTATCAACCGAATAGATAAACAGTATTTTTATATCACCTGGGCACCATATTGACATTAAGCTGCTGAAGTAAGTTATGGAAATGCCACATCGGGTGTAGCCGGCGACCGGCCTTAATTTCTTCTTCATGCGAGCGTGGAGCGGAGCCGGCCAGTATTGCCCTAATGGTGATAAATCGCTTTTAGAACACCACTGATAGAGATATATTGTAGCCTACGTTAATAGTGCTTTGTAATGAACCCATTATACTCTTAAACCAGTTCCATTTTGAGTAAAATACTTAAAATGTAACCAATTGGTTACAGGTTAAGTTTCCCGAAACGTGTCAGCTTCCTCACTATTTTTCCCAAAGGCGAGTTGTCGTCGGTATTATGTTTATCTCTCTTGTACACTAATAGTGAATGTAATCAAGGGAATTACGTGATCACCATCAACTACTTATAGTGTGTCAATTTGTGTGAGATCTTCCCCTGATATTTATATTTATATATTATTATAATAAAAGTCAGATAAGAAGTCAATCCGGACACCGGTCATTCCAGGACAAATTATAGCCTGAAACCCAAGAATAGGTTTTAAATTGTACATTGGCAAGTGTCAGGATTCATTTCTTAATAGCCGGGCACTATTTATTAATTAGAAAACATGTTAATAAATAATCGGCCATCAAAGTTCAATAAAATCATATACCTACTCGTAATTGTGATGTATATTGTACATTTCACTAAATAGCTCATAAAACGTAATAATAATCTGTCTAAGTATCATTATTTACGACTATAATTAAAGGGTAACAGTTCCTAGGCATTTACTGCGGTAACGGTCTCATCTCAAGACGCGTCTCAATTACGAGAACATATTCATAAAGTAAGCTAAAGTATGAAGAAATCGTAATTGTATATCATTTGTAGTAATGCATAGCAACTTACTAGTCGTTTTATATGTGCATATGCTCACAGAGTGAAATTAAGCTTTTACAACTTAAAGGTTTTCTTAGGAAGTAGGCATTAAAAGCATTCTATCTTGGCTAATGTTTCAAGCAATTCTGCGTTTCGAATGCATGAATATTACTTGGATATTCTCTTAAGGGCTCTCTTTTAAAATCCACGGAGTCATTATTAACCGGCGAGATTAAGTTGTCGCATAAATGTATGGGATTAACGTAAGCCACCGAGATGTGACTATCCCGGTGGCTTACGTCAATGCCATACATTTGTCTATCGAAACGTAATCGCTAATGATTGTCAAATGCAACTTGTCTAGCCCCACGGAAATGTGAGCGCACTTTAACATTTTGGGGCGTACTTAGACTCTCAATTAGGTTGAGGTAAGTAACTGGAAGCTTGCTCGCTTAACCTACCGACCGACAGGAAGAGAATAACACCTCAATAATTAAATATTGCTATCAAATCAGCTTTTAAAATCCTTGGTTCAAATCCCGGTAAGGGCAGATATTTGTGTGATGAGCACGAGTATTTGTTTCTGAGTCTTGGATGTTTTCTATGTATTTAAATATATATTTCTCTAACTAAGTAAGTTTATTGTTATCTAGTACCCATAGTACTAGCCTCGAGCTTTGTGTGACATTGTCCTGTGATATTTATTGATTTATTTTATTTTATTTTAATAAAGTCCTAATTATGCCTGAATGTGAGGAGTTCTCCTTAGCGCACGTTCGGTTTAGCACGTCTAACTGAGCACAATCGGACACGTGAGAGCATAGTCCAGCACTCGTGAGTGTGTAAGGATTATGCGGCCGTACGTGTCAACGACCTTGGCACGGAACTGAAGCGAATCAAGGTCGGGTCCCGCACAGCCACGTAATCGTTAAATGGTCCCGGGTCACGTTAAGCTTGTAGGTGAAGAAAGAATAACATAGTTTGTTTTCTCGTAGTATCCCTTATCTCTTAGGTGAAATAAATGTTGCAATTACAATATAACAATATAACGAGCACGATGACTAATCCGTCTAGCTAATATAAAAACTGAAACATGCTGTATAATTTCGGTTCAGTTAGACCCTGCAGATAATGCCTACTTTGGGCACCAAAGTATCGGTTACGGGCGCCGGCGCAGCTCTGTATTAAGTCATTGCGCGATCAATCAAGTTTTTATTTGCCTTAGGCCCAAACCGGTACTTCCGATTTTTTCCCACACTTTATCATCATCATCATTATCGGCCCAAAATACATCTAGTACACTGCCTGCTAAGCTAGACAAAAAGAGACAAAATTACAGGTTAACAACCTGATTTACCTATGAATCACTGAATTGATATTTAAGGTTTTAGGTACATTCTGTCAACAGGAAAAAATATTAAATTGATGGAAGAAATTAAATCTTAAATCTAGTCACGGTTTTATACGCGAAATCAGATAGTACTAACTACTAAATGCCATACACAAATATGTATGAAATTGAGACATGAAGTATTACAGTAACGATAACAAATTATTATAAAATAAACTTGTCCTGTAATTATTGATGATTATTGTTCAAGCATTAGCGTCATTACCAGTTAGCTTTGGGGCCAATACGGAAAAGGGTTCTCATTTTTTTTTATATATGTAAATTTATCAACGTCAAACCCTATTCTTGTTGGTCTATACCCACTCGTACTAGTGAGATTGACGTTTATTAATATGTGTAGATATTTAAAATTAGAGAAAATTTATCCAAATTGGCCCTATTACGTATTTACACGTTTACTCCAGTTACTGGGGGACAGCTAAGATTGCGGACCAATCAGATCTATTGATATCCTTAAAACTTCACTAAAATGCCTTTAAAATATCTTTTAGGTGGCTAAGCATTTTAATAAATTTTAAAATTGTCTTTGGCTTCCGACTTAGTTCGCTTATTTCGTTCATCGAAATGGCTTATCTCCGGAAATTTTAATTATCTCCGGTTATATAATTACGTTTGACATTAAATTGACGTCAATTAATTACTTCGTTATAATGTGCAAAAAATCGGGCAAGAGCATGTCGAACCATGCTCAGTGTAGGGTTCCGAAGCCGTTAAGTACTACAAACATAAAAATGAACAAGTACCTAATAACTAATTTTCTATTTAAAGTCAATTGGTGCCGTCTTAGATGATTTTAGTAGGTATAAACACTTGAATTGCCTGTATCTCAAGAACCAATGATGTCTACTTAGCCGTGATAGTTTTCCTTTAAAATTCGTTATAAGTATGTTCTTTCATTTCAGTTTTTTCTTGATTTTTAGTATTTGTAGTTTTAACTGTAGGGGGGACACTTGACTCTAACAAAAATTAGTGCTTTGAAGCTTAATATTTCATAAACGGATTACTTCAAAAATTCGTAATATTTTTGAAAGACCTATCCAACGACACCCCACCTATAGGGTTGACGAGAAAATAAAATACACCCCTACGTTACGTGTAGGGGAGGTACCCTAAAAAAAATTTTAGTCTACATTTTATTGTACCACTTTGTTGGCGTGACTAATATGTATATTCATACTAAATTCAGCTTTCTAGTACAAAGAGTCTCTGCGCTAGGCTGCGGACGAACGGACATGGCGAAACTATAAGGGTTCGTAGTTTGACTACGGAACCCTAAAAACAAATAATTAAAGAAACGTAATTTCAGATTATTAGTTGGGTAAGAACGAGCTTTTTTATATTTTGACGATTGAGCACAACACTTTTTTCAATATTAATAGAGTTGCTTAACGAGCCGACATGGTTAAATATGATAAAGCCTTTAAATCATTGAAATGTATTTGTTATACAAATTAATTTAATATACAGCACAATGGAATTCCTGGTAGTGTGCTATATCGCTATAAAACTATTATACCAGAAATGTGGCCGTTGTTAGATACTCGTATTCCTAGGATTAAGATAATAATCTCGAGCATTACGAGTATATCTGCCCTGAGAGAAAACACCTTTCCACACAAATCCGTTTCCCACGCAGAGCCATAAACAAGCGAGATATCAGCTCTATGCAAATACCCACTTGAAGTTTATGCCGACACATGTACTGCTCATTCTTGTAGGTACGAGGAGAGATCCAGGTTGACACACATGCATCTGATCGTTACCATTTTCTACATATTTTGTCATTCTATGTAAATGCAAAGTCGGCAACATAGTAACATAGACAATACAGAGATAGTCATAATGGCCTCGAGAAAAAGTTTTGTCGTTCACTGTTCTACATGTTGGTATTTAAGATCATTTTAAGATAAACACTCGTCAGCTTTACATATTATTTTATGGGTCCATCTTTTAAAGTTATGGCCATTACTGGACGTCGTGTCCCCTTGTAGAAAGTGAATCCGCAGTGGGGCCAGTCGAGTACGTGATACCACGAATAAAGCACATCTTAACTAACTGGCCCTACGGGTCTGCGACGTTTCGAAAGTCCTCTAAATGTCTAATTCAATGAAATGTCCATTATTTATGACATGCATTATGTATAACGCGGTTCCATTCCAACTGGCGGCTGAAGCAAATATACAGTGGATCATGCATACACACACTCATCTGAAATGCAGCTGTGGTCTCTCAACATTTAAAATACGCGTATTATTTTAATTAGATCGATTTCCTTATCGTTTTCAATTATAAGCCCAAAACGTGCAACTGCATTTTAAACAGTTACAAGTATAATTTAAACATCCTTCTTTTACTGTGTATTTCAATTGAATATATTTCTTCAACGATATATTTAATGGGAATTAAATTATATGTTGGGTTAATTTGGGTGTACTTTTTTCTCATAGCGTGATCTCGTTATCAAATTTCCTGGAGCCGTTTATTAGCCTGTCACGAACACAACCACTCAAACAGCCATATGAAACGCTTTATTGAAATTAACCTTTCTTTACTCTCCAAAATGTCGGGGAATGTGTAAATTGCATGTAATTTGTGTGTGTTTTTTCTGACCAGTTCATGAAATAAGAGTTACGTGACAACGTCAATGATGCTGTTTATTTCTGTGGAATGAACGAAGCACCTGCTACAGGAGGCCCGGGTATTTATGTACATTTCAACTAGTTGTATTGGTACCTACAGCAAAACGGCATAATAATGCAGTTAACGGGCATGCATTGGTTGTTAGTTTGGTACCCGCTACTTTGAAAGACCTCGCAATAAAATCTCTTATTAAGTCATGTTTATTTAATTTTATTTAATATCTTTTTTTTTTTTATGCTAAGGAGAAGGCACACTAGCACTCAGGCCACCTGATGGTAAGTGGAATCTGAGACCCATAGACATTTGAATTCTCAAGACTATAATCCCAAGACCTCAAATGCGTTGCCAACCCTGAGGACTAAGATGGAATGCCTCTATGCTAGTAATTTCACCGGTTGTCTTATCCCCACACCGGAACACAACAATGTGAACACTGTTGCTTGGCGGGTGGTTAATGGATAAGATGGTGGTAGCGATTCGGACGGACCCTGCACGGGGTCCTACCACCACTAAAAATGAATTGGGTTCATTTTAATTCCATAAAACAATACAATTAAAAATACACATCCTGATCATTAACTGTGTCTTCAACTGTCCTAGAAGAAAAACGTTTTCGAATTTAGAATAAGCGCACACGTTGCGTGCGGGGCGCGCGTGCGTCGCCGTTGGCCGCTTCTGCTATCGACCAATCCTAGGCACGCAAATACGATGTACAAAATAGAACAAACACATTTTCGCCCATGAATAGAATAACGATTTCATCCGGATAAGTTTGTTCATTCATAATTCATAAGTAGGTAGTTGAAACTTTAAAATATTCCGTTAATAAGAACGTCTAAATAACTGCACTTGAAATGTTATAATTTATAATATGTAACTGCATGCAATATAAAAATTCGTCACGTTGACATCATGCAATTTATACTTTATTACCCTGCTTACAGGTATTTTGTATACCTACCTACAATATAATATTAAAAATTGTATTTTTCCACACACCTTACAGTCAACCAATTTGATTCCTTGGCCACTATGAACTATGACAAAGTGACGTTGTCAACCAAAACGTAAGAGACTTAATTTAATTTGGTTTACAACGTCACGTTGACATAGTCCATACTGACCTAGGAATCAAATTGGTTGACTGTACCTACTTTATTCAAGAAATACCAACCGGATTACTTGGGCGCAATCTTTAATGATCGAAAGGACGCCGGCTAATTGCACGCATTTTTCTGCCACTTTCCATTCTTGCCGCGCAGAAAACAGCCGAGCTGATTGGCATCGCGATTCCACGTAATCTATTGACTGCCGCCCCATCAAGGCATATGTAAATAGTTTCCACGGCTCAAAGAAAAATAGACATAAAATCTAACAACAGCAATCTAGAGCTCGGGCTTACATTATTTGCATAGCCCCAGTCCTGCTTTAATGCGAAAATTGCATCTAGAAACCCCCTATTATCCGTAATTTCGGAAAGAGAAAGAGGCTATAAAATTTGGAATACCGTGCGCTTTTACCGCAAAACTTGCACATACGTAAAGTTGATTGTGTCCACGGTTGCTATTCGTGTTAATGACAGTTAAATTAAATCTCATTCGGCCTACTTCCAGGTCACGAGGTGTAAGAAGTCTCCGAGTGAGAGTCGGATCTTGCGTGATAACGAATCTGCACACACGATATTAAATTACACGTCGAAGTGTAGTAAGCGTGGAGGAATCCGACATTTAATTGTGATTATAAGAAGACTTTGAAGATACAGCGCTAGGTTAACAATAGAGTAGGGTGCCTTAGTGCTCAGCGCGATTGACGATATGATTACATTAAATGATTAATGTAAGTTCGTAATTAATATTCCTTATAATTTACCTAATTAAAACCTGTGAGATATGGCATACATAACACCCGTTGGTAAAGGTTTAAAAATTAAATGTATTCCACACGCTATTTTTATTTTAAATCTTGCCCATACAAGTTTTTGGTTTCACACGGCCTTTCTTCCGCGAACGTTAAGATTGTGGTGCGGATACTTTCTCAGGCTGAGTTTTCCCAAAGACCTCCTGCTCGAGGGTTCTCGTAAAGGAATGTTAAATAAGGTAATTTATTTAAATAAATACATTAACATATCAGATTCCGACTGTTGGTATTCTCACACATGAGTACAAAAAAAAACAGTACAAAAAAAAACAGTACATAAAACCAAGATAATAAGAGAAGCAAAGTAATAAAAAAAACCGGCCAAGTGCGAGTCAGACTCGCGCACGAAAGATTCCGTACCATTATTCAACATAAGACACTATATTAAAACCTTTTTTTTTAAACACGTTTGTTGCTTTAGTTTATTTTATTTTAATATAATGATTTATCTGATATTCTGTGAATATTTCAAGCGTCTACCTGCCGTTGCCGTTGTTAATATCGAGCAAAACACGGTAAACAACCACGTTTGTTGTATGGGAGCCCCGCTTAAAAAAATATTTTATTCTGTTTTTAGTATTTGTTGTTATAGCGGCGACAGAAATACATCATCTGTGAAAATTTCAACTATCACGGTTCTTGAGATACAGCCTAGTGACAGAGAGACAGACGGACAGCGGAGTCTTAGTAATAAAGTCCCGTTGCTACCCTTTGGGTACGGAACTCTAATGACAAAAGCTTATTTGTGGTAGGGTAAGGGTAACCGTTAAGGAAATGCGATTATCGTGGTCAACCAAAATTAGGTACGATTACGGCTTTCCAAAATTTAGAAAAAATATTATTTCTTTACATCACGCGTAACCTTATAACGGAATCGGAAGTGGAGTTAGTAAGTAATTATTAGAATGGTCGGTTGATTACAAAACCTGAGATTTCGGATTGTCATCGTAAAACAACGTACACATACAAACTTAGTCGAAACATAAATAAGGCAATGTTAATATCAAATAATTGCAATAACTTTACATATAAATACCTACAAAACGAAAAAATAGCCGTGCTTTGTTGAGCAATCTAAGGACTACGGCATCCTAGATATGTAGCTGCAATGATTAAGGCGCTGAGACTACTTTAGATCAGGACGGGTTTTTGTGCACTGCCTGAGATATTTTAACGGCACATATACGCAACATGATTCTTAAATGGGAAACCTAATTTAAAAGCGTCTTCTCCACGCGGTGTTTTTTTTATAAAATTGGGTACATCAATCACCTCTGTTTGTTGTCTCCTGATCCAGGTTTGAGAGGAGAGAAACGTTTCCGCATTTTTTTGGAAACTTTCAGCCTCACAATCCTCTCAATAGATTTTTTAGAGTTCCGTACCCAAAAGGTAAATATGGGACCCTATTACTAAGACTCCACTCCGTCTGTCACAGGCTGTATCTCATGGACCGTGATGCAGATGCCTTTAAACAAGATAAGAAACAATTTAAAAAGAACAAACGGAAATGTACAAACCTTGATTTAGGGGTGAGAAACGTCACCGCCCGGAGCTAAATTAGTATTGTTTTTTTTTTTGACAGCTAAGCGATTTATAAATGCGTTGCCTTACATTCCTCTTAACTGAGGTGTTATTAACTTAAAGCCGGCTTCGTCAAACGATCAATCGAGCAAGCGAACTCATATGAACAAGTTTTAAGCAACATTAAATAGAGAATGCCAGCTGTAAAATAAAAAAGGAAGTAACTACAGAGTTTATTATCGAATACTTCCTAAACAAACCGACCTTCCTAACTAATGCAAGTATCTGCTAATTTCCAGTTAAAGGATCCTATTAACGACATTGTAAATTATTCGCTACAAATGTTTAATTAACACGTTACTTTATGGTTCACATTGTCAGTAGTTACGTATAGAAAGCTTAGATAAACGTATTCAGCCAAAGCCGGCTGCACTTGATTGGAAAGTTGGGTGCAGCCTGCAACAGGTTCGCGGTGCACTTTCCACTGATGGGCTTTCCGATATCATAGCCAACACGTCCTTAATAGCTTTGCATAGTTTCTATCCTGCGAGAGCCGGCGCCGCCCACCACGTCGACGGAGGTATTACTAACAAGCTGGTTCTTAAACGCGTAACTGGGGTTAAATTCGACATCGTTTAAGCGTCAATTTAAAATATCGCTATGTTTTTTACGATCATTCTTTACAGAGAAAGGGAACAAAAAATAAAGGGAATACTGGGCTTATCAATCTTATCATACATCACCATAATAAACGCCGTTTTGTTCAAACAGCTGTCACCACAATAATAATAATAATAATCATCACAGGAAAATGTCACACTAATTGACCTAGTCCCAAACTAAGCTCTAGGCTTGTACTGTGGGTACTAGACAACGATAAACATACTTAGATAGAGAAATAAATACTTAAATACATAGAAAACATCCAAGACTCAGGAACAAATACTCGTGCTCATCAGTTCATCACACAAATATCTGCCCTTACCGGGATTTGAACCCAGGACCCCTAGCTTCGAAGGCAGGGTCACTCCCAACTAGGCTAGCGTGTCGTCAAATAGTAGAAGCATAGTGGTAAAGCCTGAGGTTGAAGCACTGTTGTGTCTGGTGTTCAAGTCAGATAGATAGAAGACAAGTAAAACGAGGACGCGTCGCAGAACCTTTAATGAATTGTACAGAGGAGACTAGGAGGTGACGGGGTGCGATGATTATCTAAATGTATAGAAGCGTTGCGACATAAAACATACAGAGGAGACAAGGAGGATACGGGTCGCTGACGCGATGCTTCTCTAAATGTATAGAAGCGTTGCGACATAAAACATACAGAGGAGACGAGGAGGATACGGGGCGCTGACGCGATGGTTCTCTAAATGTATAGAAGCGTTGCGACATAAAACATATAGAGGAAACGAGGAGGATACGGGGCGCTGACGCGATGCTTCTCTAAATGTATAGAATCGCTGCGACATATAACATACAGAGGAGACGAGGAGGATACGGGGCGCTGACGCGATGCT
The DNA here is from genome assembly GCA_949316455.1 of Acleris holmiana. Taxonomy (NCBI): domain Eukaryota; kingdom Metazoa; phylum Arthropoda; class Insecta; order Lepidoptera; family Tortricidae; genus Acleris; species Acleris holmiana. The sequence continues at coordinate 12,819,462 of OX438772.1, read as the reverse complement.
TCTCTAAATGTATAGAAGTGCTGCGACATATAACATACAGAGGAGACGAGGAGGATACGGGGCGCTGACGCGATGCTTCTCTAAATGTATAGAAGCGCTGCGACATAAAACATACAGAGGAGACAAGGAGGATACGGGTCGCTGACGCGATGCTTCTCTAAATGTATAGAAGCGTTGCGACATAAAACATACAGAGGAGACAAGGAGGATACGGGTCGCTGACGCGATGCTTCTCTAAATGTATAGAAGCGTTGCGACATAAAACATACAGAGGAAACAAGGAGGATACGGGGCGCTGACGCGATGCTTCTCTAAGGGCCGAACCCTATTTATTTATTTTTATTTAACTCATCGTGGCTGAGATGCCCGTCACAAGATATGTCAAAGTAAACGTCAACTCATAGAAAACTATCATTTTTTACGCATCTTGAGACGAGCATTACGGTCGAGATCAGTTTATTAATTCGGCCCTAAATGTACTGAAGCGTCGCGACACAAAACAGAGAGGAGACTAGGAGGACACCGGGCGCTGACGCGATGCTTCTCTTACGGCCGAACCCTATTTATTTATTTTTATTTAACTCATCGTGGCTGAGATCCCGTCACAAGATATGTCAAAGTAAACGTCAACTCATAGAAAACTATCATTTTTTACGCATCTTGAGACGAGCATTACGGTCGAGATCAGTTTATTAATTCGGCCCTAAATGTACTGAAGCGTCGCGACACAAAACAGAGAGGAGACTAGGAGGACACCGGGCGCTGACGCGATGCTTCTCTTACGGCCGAACCCTATTTATTTCATTATTTATTTATTTTATTACACAATAACAGGCTCACGGTTTAGACAAAATTTAAAAATTTAAAAACCGCGTATAGATAAAGCTTACTTCGGGTTGAAATTTGACATTTGTCCATACAAAATGTGACAAATTTTAATCCGAAGTAAGGCTATCTGTCCGCGGTTTAAATATAGGGTTCGGCCGTTAATGTATACCTACGTAAAAGCGTTGTGTCCTTGAATCGTCTTAGTTCTCAGGGATTGTAACGCAAGTATAATCATTCATTAGATTGCAAATATCGATAAGCCTCAGACCGAGCCAATTACTTACACTTGAAGTTGACTAGACCTTTGAACAACTATTTGAATAGGGTCATGTATCAGGTACGGCAGTGCAATTGTGTTAAAAGTTATGGAAACTGCATTCTTTTCGTATCTATATTCTAGGTGTTAAACTGACGTTTATTTTTAAGTATTTTTTTCCAAAGTTTTCTTCAAACTGCACGGTAATGATATTACTAATGCAATACACACTATTAGTAGGTAATTAGGTACTCTTTTTGAAACACTGACCATGAGTACGTCCTCCTCATAGATGAGTAATAGACAATCTGTCATGTTCATGACACAACTATTTAAAAGAAAAAAACAAAGACAACGTCGTCTGTTTGCCTTCGTCTATTCACCTGAGCCGGCATTTTTTACCCACTTGAGTAATGTTAATGACCAAATGGTAATGGCAGAAGGATTCTTAAGCTGTAAAAGAAATGGTAACCGGTAAGTGGAATCTTAATAATGAATTACCAATTACGTTGTGCCATTAAAGGCAAAACAATTTGCAAATATTTTATGGACTGTGAAAGAGTTCACATTAACTTTTAACTTTTTTTTATTAAGTAGTTTTAATTTTTCTTTTAAGCGGAATAGTTATATAATAAATTCTAATAACAAAAACATTTTATCTTTTTCTTTTTTGTTTGTAATTACCAGTATAATTAATTTATTAATTACTTATTTATCCCTTAGGCTGGATTGTTAATATTGAAGGTGCATTGCTTTATAAATAAAAAAACTTTTAAATTTTAAGATTAATAAAATATGTAACGAAAGGGGAATTTTATTGCAAATAAGTCATGTAGAACTTTTATTCGTAAGCTTTATTGAATTGAATTACTAATAGTATGGTAAATCTTGCGTACATTTTGGGACACCCTTTAGAACCTGTCGCTGAAAGCCAATTAACAATATTGACGTCATTTCAGTCTCATGACTTGACGCTGTCAGTTATGATACGATTCTAAGATGGCTCAACAGTGACAGTTTACAATTCAAGTGGGTCATACACAGATTTAGGTTACCGTCTTTCCTGTGGACACACCGAAAGTTAACGTTTTTAAGGCGTAATTTTCTGGCTAAGCCCATTCCCGCCAAAACGCCGTCGTCGACTGCTTTAGACCTATCATATAAAAACATAACTATGCACACTAGCTTTAAACTATTGACCACAGGAGAGAAAACTTTTGTTTTTAAGAGTGTGTATGACCCAAGTACAGTGACTTGACAGAAGAGCTTGGGGCTAACCCCATGTGTTTCTGTTTGGTCTAAAAGAGTAAATATTCTACACCCGAAAAATTGTCCTCGTGTGTGATATAATATTCATAGACTTATTTCTCTAATAAGGCCTTGGTGATTGTCTAAATCTCTATAATGGCGAAATAAACCTTGTTGAAAACAAGGAGAAAAAGCCAATAATAAAGAAAAAAAACAAGAAAAAATCGTTGAATTAAGTTGAACTTTACACCACGTAATCTATCGCTGTTCCAAGCTACACCTACGAGTGATGTAACAAGAATAACGCGCCATACAAAAGCTACCAGCTCATTTAAATCCCAAATAACAATAAAACTAAGTCGCAGAGGTCAATTAGGTCAACGAAAGATTAAATAACATATGTTATAAAAGCATTATGTGATCGAATAGCGAGGCAGTACAATCTAAGATCACGCCAATAAAGCACACCCACGCGTGCGCCGGCGCCGGCCGGAGACTTCCTAGTTCCAGACAGAAGTAGGAACTGAGAACAAAGCTGACATTAGCTATTAAGCGAGCTATGGGCTGCTGACGTAACCGTTAAGTTACCCTTTAGTATCGCTCGCAGGGAATAATTAATCTCATGCCTTTAATTCGTAATAATAGATAAAGGGGTTTTTATTGCTGACTGTAGGCTTCCCTAATCAAGGGATACCATAGGAACCCTGCTACAATAAATTGGGTTTATCGTGGGCACATACTTAGGTATTTTACAACAAGTACTAAAAAGATCTCGGTGTACGAATGGGATCGGTTAATGTTAGGTTGTTAGATCTCATACATTAGAGCAGCATACATACTCGTATAAGCAGTAATAACCCGAAGGTCTTTTGTAAGTCTTGGCAGAAATATAACGTGTATTCACCTGTCAAATATCTTAGTTAGGAGCATCTTTACTCATATAATATATATATATATATACTGGGTGATTTTGGGGTCATGATCCGGAATGGCCAAAAGTGAATAAGATGGTCATACTGAACAACTCTTCCGATGGGACCAATCACGAAATCGCCAAAAAAAACAGCTGTTCCATACATTAACGGTGAATTAGTTAAAAGTTAATGTATGGAACAGCTGTTTTTTTTTTGGTGATTTCGTGGTTGGTCCCATCGGAAAGGTTGTTCAGTATGACCATCTTATTCAATTTTGGCCATTCCGGATCATGACCCCAAAATCACCCAGTATATATTATATAACATCGAATGGTGTTGGGTTGCGACGTCCTATAGAATCCAATAACTAAAGATTTTATGGTGCTTTAAAATAAATATGACTCGGCTATAAATAATGATTTAAACTACTATCCACCCACTTTCAGTGATTAGGTATGTTAATAGTCCTCCTTTCTGCAAGACGCTTATATTTCACTCTGCCATTAAATATTACGAGTAAACGAAGACTAAATTTAACGATGATCTGGTTTTTGTATTGTAAACAGTCAAAGGCATTTAACTTTATCTTTAAGTGAGGAAATATTAGTAGTTGGTCTTTCACAATTGGCCGGCGTACATGGGCGAGGTTTGTTCAGTGCCTTTCTAAGAGTGTCTTTGTCTGACAATTGTTTTTTTGTTTACAAAAACACCGCTACTTTTATGAAAATACCTAAGTAACAACAGCTTATTTTTTATTTCACTTAATAACTTCTAATTTATTCCTTTTTATTTACAGGCTTCGAAATAGTCATATTAGAAACAAACAAAGATTGCGAACGGTCGCATTTAGCCTAATATGGCTGGATAAAATGAGTGTAAGGTCAGAGATAACCTTAATGGCCGCCAGCAGGGGCTGTAGGCTAAAAATGGAGTGCTAAGAGTTCAATGTGAGAGTTAGAAGGCTCACGAGAAATCGTGGGGCGCCGTCACGTGCGCGCTTCTGCTAATAATTCGAGGAAACTTCTCCGTAATCTGTAAATGCCTCTTAATATATCCTCTTATACATATTGGTTTTGGAAAAGTCTGTACTTGCTGTAATCACCGTTATCAATGTTAGCAAAAAGACATTAACTACCAAACAAAGGCGTCGCCGGCGCGGCCAAGACTGCGGTAAGTCCTTCGCTGCCCTTTCCATCGGGATATGAAGAGCTACTTTTTATATTCTAATCTAATACTTACAATACGTGGATTCATGCTTAATGGATACAACCTTTCCAATGATACAACGCAACTAACCTACTTTAATTCAAATAAACGAAATTATCTCACGTAGGTACCTATTTCTTACTACAAACATAACCTATTTCTCATACATACATACATACATGAAATCACGCCTTTATTCCCAGAGTGGAGTATGCAGAGCTACAGAATTACCAACAACTGTAAAAAACTTGTTGATAATTCTGTAACCCCATTTTGCACAATCAGGCTAATATGTTAACTAGTGTATTAGTGACAGGTTGCAAGCACATCGCCTAACAGTACCTACTCGTACTACATGCCCTTGTTTGTACCCTTAGTCGCCTCTGACGACATCCATTGGAATACATGGAGTGGCACTATTCTAACCCGACAACCACAAAGATAAAATATGTAATGTGTTTTTACTAAAAGAGCAAAAATACACAAAGATACTTTCTTTGTCTGAAATGTCGAGATCCTCGTAAAATATTAACTTGAATCATTAAACAGATGTCTAACATCAAAACACTCTTAACATAACGTGAAAACGAATATATTTAACACAAGGTAGTAATTTGCGAATGATGCTGTCGCCTTGTTATTCCGCAAGTAAGCTTATGCGGGCTGTTTTATGCCTTAACCAATTCAAAGCTCCAAAACTTTAAATCAGAGCAATTTTATTAGAAGTTAAAGTAGTTTGATAGTCAATTGTTAAAACATTTACCCGTTGTTAATAATAATGCATATGGCGGTTAACCCGCGCTGTCGTCAAGTTAGCGGCGGGCGGTAACGGCGCGAGAAACTTAGGTGGTAATGACAGCTATTCGGAGCGCTGCCTGCATGAGTGTAATTAAGCGAGGCATAAAGCACACGTCCGCATGCTCACTGGGAACCGCCAAGTAGGTGAAACACACGGTAATGTACGGGCGTGAGCTTGCGGGTGACAACCGCTCCACCTCGCGGTGGGCGCATCCGCGGGAACCACTTAATTTGGTTTTCCTAGATTACATCCGTCGACATAACCATAGCAAGATTTCTTGCTAATAAATCTTGGTTTATGATAGCAAATGACTTTAATTTATGTAATATAATTAAATTGTCTAATTAAACGGATGTAAATGCCGTGCATTCTGAGGATCCGCATTGGTTGTGTAATGGATGCAACTTTCTATGTTTAGTCCAGCTGCTTAACATAAAATACGTTCAATAACATGATGATGAGTCTGTATCGGGCGATGCTCTCACTTTCCTGAGCGTGGGATTACGCAGACATAACAAGCTTTTATGAAGCTATTGTGGATCCACGCGGCTGCCCAATCCAACCACTTTTACTTTTCACCTCGCGAAGAGTAAACGCTCGTATGACATCATAAACGCGTATATTATAGCGCCCGCTGCACCGGATACTTTTACTTCAACCTCGTTCCGTTGCTGCTAGCTTTCGGAAAGTTAGAAATATTGCATTACAAACGTAATTACATTATACTTACATATAGTGTAAACTTAAGTTGTAGCTTACTTACTACCCTACTATTTTCCTAAGCGGATTTTGACTCAAAAAACACATAACATTAAAGGTATTCAGCAAACCTTTCACGACTTTCCACAAAGGCTTAATGTCTTAATCGGCTATAAATGTCACACCATAAACAGCTGCAATGCGTCTCGTGGGGATAGATCTCCTGTCGCCGATGCGGCGTCAGCCTGATGCAATGATTACTCTGCACAATAGCAGCGACGCTGTCACGCATCCGCATCCGTTCTGCCTGTCTGCAGATGTGCACATCAAAAGAATTCGCGTCGAAATCACGCGCGCTCAAGTGGAATAAAGTGATCTTATTTGACATGGTTTCTTTGTTTGGAAAAACAATTGAACTGCGCTCAGAAATCAACCCATTTTCGTGACATACTTGTGCCGCTAAATTAATAATGCGAGAATTTAGACATACACTAATTCCTCAATTTACTTGTAAATACGCCATGATTTATTCATATAGTAACACACTTCACTGTAACACGCTCTAACGAACATACATATTCAATACGCACTCTAATCTATCCACATTTACATAAACTGTGATAAATCAAAGCTTTCTTATCGAAATCTTTAATAATTGTAAATAATTTGATTAAGTAGACTCCCATTATTTCACATCAATCAACGTGGAGTAAAAAACATTGGAATAATGGAGTCCAAGTGGAAGGAAAGCATTGTTAAAATGCGATTTCCGTCCAATTACGCGCACGCCCATCAACTGGAACCAGCGCCGGTTTATGGCTGCATGCGACGGGCGGATTCTGGACTCGACACAATGCAAAACGTCAGCAGACTCCTGACGAAATGATTTTATTACGCAAATGATTTTCTGCAATAGATTCATATTTATAGAAAATAGAAGAACAAAGGGTGTGTGTATTCTTCAACGTTGTTTATTGCGTTGCTATATCCCAAGGATATTAAATATTTAATAATGCAAGACCTTTATTGTACAAACAAAAGAGACAACAATTACGAAAATAAATATAAAACAAAAATGTACAAAGGCAAATTTATTTATCCCTTAAGGGGCCTGCCTATGCAATCTACAGTGATGTCATTGCGAGAAAAGTCTAACGAATTTCTTTTCATTTGGCGCAGTAAAGTTTTACTGCAGTTTTATTTACCGAATCACCATTTATAAAGGAACAATAAATGTTGAAAAACTTGTGAAAAGTTGCATACTAATCGCATTCGTTTAGGTAATTATTGTACCACGGTAAAGACGACGAGCAGTAATCAATTACCGCTACATGCATACAATACCGATTACAATGTTATGTAAATAAATAGTATAGGAAAGAGACAATTACAAGTCTAGTAAAGAGGGTTAGTTCTTCAGGTGGACATACCCTAGACCTTAATGAAAACTGGTCAAATGTGTTCAAAATCTTTGTGTGCGAATGTCTGTGTATGGGTCTGTCTGTGTCGCAGAGGGCCGAAGCGGGTGGAATGTTCCAGAGCGATTTTTATTATTTAAATCTTGTCGTCCGGGGTAGCATGAATTAATAGTATAGCCAATCATGACTCAGCGCGCTGAAACTGCCTCTCATTGTATATAAAATTGGTACAGTTAATTAGGTTGGTAAAACCAAGGTCCGTGGACAGTCATATCTATCCCCATATTACCAGCTATATCGCGCCCAGCTGTTAAAGACAGCGACAGTTACTTGTGTTAAGGAACTTTACTCAAGCACAAATATGCATCAAAAACAAAACAACAAAACAAAATTATATTATTCAGGTTTCCCCGTAGAATAGTTAGTAAACATCCTTGTTTTATTAGCTGTGTTAGTAAGTTATATAAATTAATTTATTTAGCAATTTGTATAATTAATAAAACACTCAATTTAAGATCTGCCAAATAATAAATAAAAACATAATTTAAATCGAACCCTAACACTACTTAATCCTACCAATAACAATATCCACCCAGTGCTTTTCAGAGGGCAGTCGAGGCGTCCAGCGAACATCCTCAGGGCCAACAATCCCAAATAACTATTAATGAAAATGGATGCAGTCTGAGTACTTTGAGTCTGTCAGTGAATTATGCTTCTAAGGGGTTGGCGACGCAAATATTGATTACTACTGGGTCTTGTAACAGGGCTTCCTTGCTCAAGATTCAGATCTTATTGTAGTAGACCTTTTGAAATCATTTATTTCTGCAATTTTAAGTGTAAAATGTTGGGTCAAAGAGCTCACTTACCATCAATTCAAAGCCATCGATAAAGCAGTTTGTTTTCAGCAACGACTAAACAAAGTTTTTTATGGACTAAGGTACTCAGCTCGGTCCCGTTGTATATGAACGTTTTTTCTTAAATTGAATGCGTACAGGCATTTTTAATTAAAAACTAATTGCGAGGTGTTGATATCCTGTTAAAAACATTAGCAGACAAAGTACTTGAATATCATGTACATGCTACCATACACACAAAAAAAAACATGACAATCCTTTTAAAAGGTTCTCGGCAGCATTTGTCTTCTTTAAAACAATATTTACCTTCTCTTATATTTTGGGGATAAAGATCTAAGATTGAGAGCTTTTGGTGAGGTATTGGATTTTTATGCCATAAGCCTATGACGTACACTTACTCTTATGAGGAGAACCAATTATGTCAAAATTTATTATTTTATTTCGAACATGTATATTATAATTGTATTTAGAATATAATAGAATAGAATACATTTATTGCCACACACAGAAATAGTACACTAAAAAACAATGGAGCTCTTACTAACTAGACTTAATAATAATGTAATATAATACGGGTAAGAAGCTACACAGAACAAAGATCGTGTGGCAAGGGATTAGGAGTATTAGGACTCAGCGTTTGCTGCGGACGCGCTCCGGCTTACGATCTAGCGGGTGCTTAATATGAGTTAAAATCTTATTAGTACGGTAGACATTTTTTTAATTAATCATGTTATTTATTAAAGTAACTACTACTAGTACTATTTGTACAGTTGCTGAGTGAAAACCATCACTTTTCAACCATATTTCAATGAAGTTTAGGTTAAAAAGTAACAAATATGTTTGTACCGCAAAAAACTTACGTACAGTTTTTTCTTATAGCCATATAATAGACGAAGTTTAATCAATACCTGGGGGCCTAACATGGTCGTGTTTATCGCTTTGCATAAACGTAGATAACGCTTCCGTCACTCTCGCACTGACATACTGGTCAGAAAGTGACAGATGTGTTATCCACGTTTATCCACATCGATAAACACGACCATGTTAGGCCCTCAGGGGGGTTATCATGACATAGCAATGCAGTTCTGTTTACGCGCAGAGAAAAGGACAGAGCTATATAACTGTCATAGCTCTGTCGTTTTCTCTGAGCGTAAACAGAACTGCATTGTTATGTCATAATAACCCCCCGGGCTCGTTTTATGGTCATTTTTATCGCGGTGGATAAAGCCTCCGTCATTCTCACACTTACTGGACAGGAAGTGACAAGTGTTTTATCCATGATCCACGTCGACAAATACGACCATAACCGGCCGGGAGAACAAAATACTCAACAAATTCGTTTATGTTACGGTTTAATGACCCTGTCTAGTTTATTATCTGCTTTAACAAGTTATTGCTTTGGCTGTCAAAACTCACAAAGGCGTTTAAAAATTGCAGTTTGAAACCAATCAATAAGTCAATCTTGCTCTGAATCATTGTTGAGTTAGATAGCTGTACAATTAAACCTCGTATCCCCCAAATAATTGACTTGAAGGTCCTTTTTAACCCCCAGATAGAAAAGGGTGTAAGTAGTTTAATTGTGTATCTATGTGTCTATATTAGGTAACTACCCAACTAGCACACTAGCGCTATAACAAGCTGCACAGTAGCCGGATAAAGGATTTTTATAACGGCCTGGGTGCGTTAATAAGAGGTACAGTGGTTCTATAAGCTGCTACAGATCCCTTGTAGCGCCAAAAGGGCCCCGCTCCGCCCATTTTTATACAGCCTATAGATCTACACATGGTCTACAGTGGTCGTTAATGTTAGTTATAATGGCTCTACAGAAGTGGTTTAAAAGCGATGGTTAGCGCCATGAGATTTCGAAAAAGCTCTTGTAGCGCCATTATACCATCTTCACCTTATTTTTTCGCTCCTGTTTCGTTATATTAAATCTCAACGATTTAAATTAGTGATATACTTAGTAGGTTTACTGTGGTGTAAACTAAATATTTTTTAATAAAATGAATCAAATGTACAGTGTAAAGTGGCAAGGAAACAATGTGGAGGATTATCTGAGTTGATAAATAAAATAATTCAACAGGTAAGTAACTTTTACATTGATTTATTTTATGTGTACGTGAAATATCAATGTGAGTACTAGTTTTTTGTCAATATTTTGACGATTACATATAATCGTCAAAATTTTCACGCGCCCTCAAAATAATCAGTTTTTAATCCAAAAATTATATTAATATGTTTGTTATGAAATAGTATTTCAACGTAAATAAAACTTTAATTGTTACAAATAGTTTCATTAGGGTCACAGGTAAGAAATGGGTGACGTTAATTACGTCAAAAGTTACTAGTTTACTTATAAATATGATCTTTAAAATTTTGTAATAACCTTAAAAAAGTACTTTTACCAAAAACTGTAATGGCTTCTCAATCAAGCAGCTCTCAGAGTTGGTTACATCTGTTCTACATGCTTGAGCCGTACAAAGGCTCTAATGTTTGCTGCGGTAGACTTTTAGGTTTTAGAGTTGTGGTATAGGGGTGCTATACAACTGCTTTGGATGCACATCAGCTTTTTGTGCGTACTATTAAGAACTCAAAGTTGCATAATAGTCTTTAAGACATTCCTTTATATAACTATTTTAGGGGTCCGTCGTTGAATATTGCAAACGTCAATTCACAATTGTTTGTTACTTACAAATTTAATTCTAGTTCAATTTTAATAGTTACAGGAGCGCCAGTAAATACTATTAGAATACTTAAGGTGTTATAACACTATTCTGTAACCCTTACGGCTGTATAAAATGTTTTGCATGATTCTTTAAACCACTATTTGCCGTACAGTAGCCATATAATTCTCACCTATAGCGCTCAAGGCGCTATTCTAGAGCTACACAACTCTTTTATAGATTAGTAATATAAAAGCCGTGAAAAAATCTGTTAAAGAACCTACGACATTACAAAATGCCTCAGTACGCTCTTGAGAGCTATAAAAGCAACTTATAACTCCATTTAAACCCCTTTACCTGCTAAAGTACTCTTTTACAACTCACGGTGGTATAAAAGACTTAATTAACTCAATTATATATCTTACAGCTTTCTAGTGATGCTCTCGTTTGCTCTTTTAACAATATGAGTAATTTTGTTGCTACTCAACGGCTACTGTACCACCTAGCTGTAAGAGGGTTTTTATATATGCTACTATATATGTTAAAGGAAATTCTACAGCACTTAAACGACTCCTATACAACTACCGGGCTGTATAACGGCTGTATCAGCAGCTAGTGTGCTAATTGGGTAGCTACTAACCTAGTAAGATGCGGTTTCTTTAAAAAAAAGCTATATTAATCAGGATGTTATTTAGCTTGATTTCTCTTAAAAATAAGTTGGGTTGTGGACGGTGGGGTCGTCACTATATTAGGGGTCTATCTATTGTTACAATATACACATTTTGTTTCCCTTTTTATGTCAAGGAGAAGGCACACGAGCACACCAGGCCACATGGAACCCCATTCTCAAGACTTCGATATGATTTTTCATGCGAGATGAACTGTCAACTGCATTTTTTTTGACATATCTCGTATAAATACAAGACTTCTAAGACTGCTAATATTTTACCAACCCTGATGACTATGAAGGGTGCCCATATGCTAGTAATTTAACGGGTTGTCTTATCCCCACACCGGAACACAACAATGCTAACCTGTCACTTGGCGGTAGATTAAAGGGTAAAATGGTGGAAGCAACCCTGACGGACCCTGACACGTCCTACCAACACTGAACCACCACCGCTATTAAGTACCGATATGGCCACGATGGTAGTTCCGTTTTCCATTCGAGAACGTGCCGGCGGCGCGGAACGTATTAATTGCCAATCGAGATCCAATCAAAGCTAGATCGCGATACTGATATCTTCATATCGCCTACTTACTCCCTCAAATACGCATTTAGCCACATCAACTCAGAATTTCGACTATGTGTTGGGCTACCGAAGGTCATGTTTGCAATATTACATTGAAATAAGCGTTCAAAGAATCGTTATCTCGCACACTATTACACGAAGTGTACAATTAATTAAATATTTTTATTTGTTTTTTGTCAAACCGCAATCAAGTACCGTCGTCGGTCTTAATTGATCTTGGTTTTTTTCTTAAATTTATTAGGTTCCGGAGTGTTTTAAAACGGTTCGTTTTATATCCTTTATCTAATTAATTAATAAAATAAACAGCATCTAACGGTCTTTTAATTGATTTATCGCTCTGGTAAGAGTGGCTAATACTCATGTGTTATCTTCTTTCTATATATACAGGGTGGAAAGGGACGACGGCCATACCCGAAAATGTGTGTTTTTTAATCTTTAGTTCTTTATTTTTCTTTAAAATAATATGTTAAAATCTTTAATAGTTTTCGAGTAACAGTTTATAAAAGTAAAAACGGGATCGTATGATGATTTATAAAGTTTAAAATACATAATGGTCATAATATATAATCGTTTTATTTCTGAAACCCTAAACTTTTTTAAGATATTTAATATATAGAACCTATTAGCTTATGTTAGGTTTAGTTTATAACAATTCTGAAAAAAATACGCTTTAAGAAATAAAACCATTAAATAATACGACCCATTATGTGTTTTAAACTTTATAAGTTATGATACGTACTCTGCAAAACGTATAGCTCCAACCCTGACAGACGATAGTCCTTGGCCGAACTTTGACTTCATTGAAAAACAATATTTATTGTTTAGAGTTGAATCATTGTTATTTAACATAGCCATTTATATACATATTTCGTTTTATATTCGTTTTGGTCTAAAAATAAATTTAATCATATTTATTATTCTATTCTAACAATTAAAAATCAATTATTCATCAGTTATTAATATTATGTTACCTACTGTATTTTGGGAAAGGGCCTTTATCCACTTCCACCTGTATAAATAACAATTGTCTCATGGAAGATGGAGCATCACTTGTTATCGTCTCGACCGATATGGCTATTTTTATTTTTATAAAACCTTATCGAAGAACAAATTTACCCAGGTGACGCCAGCCGTGAACAGCTAGTTAAAAAGATACAAAGAAATGGTTATTAAAAATATTTAGATACCTACTAAAACTACAATTCGTTCAGCAAATATTAGTATATTATGATAAGAATGTTTCTTTTGACAAAATCTCCAAAACTACGTTTTTCGATAACAATACAATTTATCAAACAAATTTAAAAGCGTGTAGGTATACTTAAAAGTCCTGTTTTCTAAATTGCCACCGTAATTCAATTAAGATAATACTAATTACTTGGATGAGAGGAGTTGTGTTGTAACCCGTAATCTGCAAGTATACATCCATTTCGTCTTATTACCATCATAATTGCTATAATACCCGTCTATTACAACTGTTTACCAGCACAACTTAACATAAAAATAGCATAATACATTTACTATACCAGATTTTCGTATTAAATCTTCAATAGGTACCTATTCGACAAAAGACTAGTTTATTAATGAAACCCATTTCTTAATCTTAGAAAAAAACCAAGACTGCCCTCCATGTGTTATATTGAATCATATGATATCAATTAATATGGTTCCGTACCAACTGCAAGCAGACGATCGGGCTTACCTACTGATGCACATAACATGCACCTCATCTGATTTAAATATGAACACATATCATCTCTTAAGAAATCGATCACTATAAAACGGAATTCGAAAGACTTGCATGTGAAATAAAACCACTGGTAAATAATTACGCTGTGCTCTATTTCCATATTTTTTGTCGCCACAATCCAAGCATAATCCATCATTGGATTGAAGTACATTAGTGTAAGGCCACCGGCTGTATCTACACATTCATAGCTAAACTTCTTGTTTGCATCATAGATAATAAAGCCGCCTTAGTTTTATGTTATGACATATTGGTTTTAACTGATCACTGATTAGATAAGCATAAACCATAGACCAAATATACAGTCTCTTTTTATAATAATAAAAAGAGACTGATTACCTATTTGGTCTATGGTTTATGAGTTATTAATATTTTATGATCAGAAGACAACTCACCCTGTTCTGGTTAGATACAAAGAAACAGTATTTTTAACTCGTAATATTTTCGGGTATTTGTAGCTAATGTTTTACAAGAAATGTTAAGACAGAAATTACAGAGTAACTCTTATTTACTGTACTAAAACTCCAAAAGGAAGATTATGTGACTATTATTTTGATAGCAGTAATATCCCTCATTTATTTCTAAACGTATACCAACTTTAAGTAGATATATTAGGTTGATACATTAAAAAACATTGCCTTCCTTCTTTCTTCTTCGGGTATCGTACATTTAAAAATGAATAATTACATCTTGAATAGTTATGACAGGCTACCTAATCAATTTTACTCAATCATTTAACGCGTCAATTACATGTTCCCACTGAAGATCCATGCTCAAGTTATTGCTAGTTACTTAGCTTTTCGGGGATCCGTACCAAAACTGTTAAACGAAATCCTTAATATGTCACTGAGCTATGTTTGCGATATGATACTTCCATTAGTATAATTTTCCAATAAGTAATTATTTATAAAAATATTAAAAGGCTTTACCGTACAATTGATGGAGGTAGACCACGTGGATCTCCTATTCCTATCTACTTTGAACCTTTCTGGTACATGCAAATGTGCCATAACATTTTCATCAATGATAATTTTGCGATTGGGAAAATATGGGAATCGGTAAAGAGTATATTTTAAAATTTCTCAAAAACCCAGTCAAGAACCCTTCGTGGGCGAGCCAGTCTACCACTTAATCGGTTTTTTGAATAGTCCATTAGTTTTTTGCGCTTGTATTTTGACAGCGACACGCCGCGCTGCGCTAATGTGCGAAATTAAACGCGTGCGCAGATGCCAGCGTAGAACAACGCGGACAAGCTTCTTGCCACCTCCCGTTATGATTTGACATACACAACATAAAACATTGGTACCTATCGCAAAACGTTTAAAAATCTGTTACAGCCTGTACAGTACTTGGCAGTAGTTGCATTTCTTTCGCTTTCCTAGTTCTTGTCGTGCATGAGTAAAGTGGAATGTCATTAAATGTCCGTAATGTGTTTTTCTTGGTATATATTAGATGGGAATTTTAATAGTAAATTACTAAGATTACTAAAGAGTGTCGAGACTGTACCAACTCGGGGTAGCTTGGTATGAGTTCAAACCTTATTATTATAATTACGAGTAGATGAGTTTTCCCAAAGACACCTGAGTAGTGCGAACCTATTGTAGTAACTAATGCTCCTAAAGTAAATAAATGAAAGACGTAGTTAAGAATCCTTAATCCTGTACGATCATATAAGTTGATAAGAGCTTTATAAAAATCCCAAAGGATCGTAGATATGTCTCCATCCCTACAACCAAAGTTAGAAGAGATTGTCTGATATTTAATGAGCGATAAGTGTTTCAAGTTTAGCCTTTGCCTCACTACCAGCTAACGTACATAAAAACTCAAACATGCTGTTGAGCAGGACAGTTGTTTTTTGTACACTATAAATTGTACTAGACACGAAAATGATTTCTTATTGGAACAAAGTCATCTTCGTCGACAGTCATCAATGAAGTCGTCGACATAAACAGGTACCATAAACACGGCAGTAGCGGCTGTTCAATTACTGCTCACAATAAATGTGCTTGAGATCAATTTACCGCCGAAAGGAATAGCATGTTTGAAATCTGCTATAGAGCCTTTATCTGTAATGAATTTTCTGAATAAAAGCCTATAAAAATTCTAACCGGCAATAAAATAAACAAATAAATCTCCACGGGTTAAGCAATTACACTCGAAAACTAAAAGAAAATACACAATACTTAAAATAAAACATGTGGGATACTTTTAAGCGATTAAGTAATTACTTTTTCATACAATCCCGCCACAATAAGCAACAGTGTTCACATTGTTGTGTTCCGGTGTGGGGATAAGACAACCGGTGAAACTACTAGCATAGAGGCATTCCATCTTGGTCCTCAGGGTTGGCAACGCGTTAGAGTTCTTAGGATCATAGTCTTGAGAATTCAAATGTCTATGGGTCTCAGATTCCACTTACCATCAGGTGGCCTGAGCGCTCGGATGCCTTCTCCTTCACATAAAAAACATAACATCACGCCTCCATTCCTACAGTAGGCTAGGCAGAGCGACAGAAATACCAACAGCTCTAAAAAGACTTGTTGATAAATCTGTAACCACATTTTGCACAAGTAGGCTAAGATGTTTACCAGTGTATTAGTCACAGGTTGCAAGCCCATCCCCTAACAGTACTACAAGCCTTTATTCCCTTAGTCGCCTCTTACGACATCCACGGGAAGACATGGAGTGGCACTATTCTAACCCGGCAACCACAAAAAAAGATGATTAATCATAAGGTCAAATAACTCTAGTTACCAAATGCTATTTGTTTTAAGTGCATAAATTACGCGCCTGGTCAACTGGTTTTTCATGAGCTAAGTATGAATAAAATAAAGTACTCCGATTGACTTTAAGTGCAAAGAGTTAGTAAGCCCCTAAGTTTTGATCCAAAGAAAGTAACTCTTTACCATCCTTTACTATCCACGGCACTCCACCTCGCTGCCGCCGGTACACGCAGAACGACCATTTAATTGTAGTCGTAAAAGTAGAAATTATAGTTTACTGTGGTTTGTAAATCTCGTCTCATCAAACAGCAGCGGCTGGAAAATTAAATATAAACTCAGGACGTTATATAACTACCGTGTCTGTGACAAATTCAATGAGAAGTTACTAACATAAAGTCATGCAATTTCCTCAAATAAATACATACATTACGTTACGCATTGCCCATCCAAACGTAAGCTGGGCCGCACATGATGGTAATATTTTAAGTTTATTTTCTTATTATCCCTTAGAGCGGTTGACTTGAGATTATTTTTACGAGATAACGGACTGAGACTCAGACCAAGGGCCGCTGTACGAGAAAAATAGTTATTATTGCATAGTTTTAATGTTTCCATCAAAGCAGATAGAGGAGGCGTGTATGAAACCGGCAATGTGTATATTTAATCCGGCATTCTATCAAATGCCTACGAGCTGTAGCTTTCTTAAGGCTGGTTTAAAGAGTTATAGCACACATCAAATTCACTAAAGGTACCTTATGTATAAAACAATAACTGAAAATTAAACCTAAAACTAACTAAGCTTGAATAAAACGAAATCTCGAAATGGAATATCGTTAATCGAAATCTAAAAATGGCCATTGTACTAAAGATGCTAATTCCTACTACTGACACTGATACTGCCAGCTCTTCAGTCTCCAATGATGTCAAAGAGCCTCTTTGAGATTTTCTTAAAAAGGCTTACAGCGCTAGAACCCTACAGAACAAGCAAGGGTCTCAACGCCGAATGTAATTATATTTTGGGCAGAGACCTTATTTGCCTACTTTAATGTTTTCAGCCGCTTTGGTTGCCGCACCAGCCCTATTAGAGGGTCGGTAGAGATGTGACGGAGCTAGCGTGTCTATACAGGTTGACTCCCACAGTAGCACCCACGGAACCAAAAGACATCCCGTCAAGGCTCTAATAGGGCAGGCGCGTTCATGGTAATGACTTATCCATTAAAAAAGCGATTTCGTGTTTAAATTAAAACGCTCTTCAAAACAATCTTCTCTACTACATTGATTGTTTTATACTCCATAATAATAGATGTATTGGAATTTTTGAGATCAATAATACTGAGCTAAAACCACCGGTAAAATTACTAGCATAGAGCCATTCTATTGTAGTCCAAAGGGTTAGCAACGGCTTTGCAGTATTAGGATTGCAGTCTTGATGTCTTGTGTGTTGTCGTAGGGTTTCCAAGATTCAACCAAAACAAGTGAAAAAGGTGGCATGTAAAAACCATCGAGGATTTTGTTTCTGATCGTGTTTCCACGTTTAACAGACTGAAGGAAGTATGATCAAGTTATTTGATACTAACGTTTTTACTCGTATTCATGGTTATTCTACAAAAAATACGCTTTACTATGTGACTTACTTAAATACTTAAATCAAAGTCAAATCTCTACTTACAATTACTTCTTTTTACATTTATGGTATATTTTTATGGTTACCGATGGTATAACATTAAAGTAATAAATGCTAGTAGAAAATAAATAAGTAAATCAAAGAACAATAACTTTATATATATGAATTTTATAATCATAACAGTTGTGTCCGCTCCGCTGCGATGGGCAGGCGAAGTATTTATAATCTGACGCGCAAGCAACTTGTTTTTTTGGACTTAAAAACCATTCCAGTATTGCAAGTAAGAAAGTAGAGAGGACGCCAAGTATTTTCGGTGTTGGTAAATAATTATTATATTATTATAGAACCTATAATTACGCTACTTCTCACGTTATCTTTTAGCGATCCATCACATGTTATTTCTATTGTGATAGTTTAAGCTTTAGGGTTAGAATAGTGCCACTCCATGTCTTCCCGTGGATGTCGTAAGAGGCGACTTAGGCGATAGGCTTGCAACTTGTCACTAATACACTGGTAAACATCTTAGCCTACATGTGCAAAATGTGGTTACAGAATTATCAACAAGTCTTTTTAGAGTTGTTGGTATCTCTGTAGCTCTGCCTACCCCACTCTGGGAATAAAGGTGTGATTCTATGTATGTGTATGTATGTAGTTTAAGCCAACATATTTGTTTGGTTATGTGACTTATGTGTATTCATTAATGGACCTCCAGGTCATTTTTTTAAATTTACATTAAACAAAATAAAATAAATAAATATCACAGGACAATGTCACACAACTTGACCTAGTCCAAAATTAAGCTCTAGGCCTGTACTATGGGTGCTAGACAACGATAAACTTACTTATATAGAGAAATATATACTTAAACACATAGAAAACATCCAAGACTCAGGAACAAATACTCGTGCTCATTCCACGAATATCTGCCCTAACTAGGCTAGCGTGTCGTAGGTATGTATTATTTAGTACAAAGTACTTCTATAGGTAGGTATCGCATTTAAATATTACTGTGTGTGTTCTAAATAAATTAAAATCATATATAATAGGTATTTATACCTACACGATAATTTTATCAATGTTAGCGGACGTAAAGCTAACATGCCACATACATTTTTATTATTATTGCTTAGATGGTTCTGTTACCCACATAAATTAGCATTCTCAAGACTAAAATATTAAGACTGTAATCTTAAGACCGCAAATGCGAAACCAACTCCGAGAACTAATAAGATGGAATGCCTCTATGCTAGTAATTTCACTGGTTGTCTTATTCCCACACCGGAAAACAATAAAGCGAACGCTGCTGCTTAGCAGTAGGTTAAAGGACAAGATGGTGGTAGCGATCCGGATGGACCTTGCACAAAGTCTTACCACCACTAAAACCCTTTAAGATTGAAATTGATTCTCAAATTGGAGTGTTTTTTTATGTTAAGGAGAAGGCACACGAGCACTCAGGACACCTGATGGTAAGTGGAATCTGAGACCCATAGACATTTGAATTCTCTAGACTATAATCCTAAGACCTCAAATGCGTTGCCAACCCTGAGAACTAAGATGGAATGCCTCTATGCTAGTAATTTTACCGGATGTCTTATCCCCACACCGGAATACAACAATGCGAACACTGTTGCTTTGCGGGTGGTGAGTGAATATATCAGGAATAAAATTATTTTTTGAAACCAGGGCTGGTTGGTTTTCAAGTCTGCAGTAAATAGGGCAGTAAAGCTATTTTTTCAATGGCAGTTATCATCAGGTCAACTTATGATCTAATAACCAACATTAACATGCCAAGATATTTCATCCATTAATGGAAATCCGGCACTGTATGTACAATAAAATAAGAGAACAAATATTTTATTCCAAAAGTGTATGTAATATGGAAATCTTGGCGTTAATAGGGCGTAATCCAGGGCACCAAATTGCTCTAAGTAAAATAACATATTTGCATTTTAATCCTGAAACTTATTAAACCCTTCTCGATTACACTTAAGGTCGCAATTGCAATGCGATTTCCTAAACACATACGCCTTTTTTTGCTCAAAGGTACACATAGCATCAACACACAATGCGTCGTAGCTCTGCTAACTTAATAACCAACTCATTTGAATTCAATGCTTCCCGTTATTTCTTAACTGATTAAGGCTCTAGTCCTAACGAGGGCAGATGTTGGGCGATTGGGCGCCGCCCGTGTAAAATAGGAATAGTTTCCTTAAAATCCCGTTTGTTTCGGAATATTTATATGTTTGAATTTACATTCATCCGAATGCTATGTTATGCTGAAGCTATTTTACATTAAATGCATAATTTAATTGCTATACGTTAACACGTATGCCTATTAAGTTTTATCCATATTAGTATTATATATGTGAAAGAAACTCTGTCTGTCTATTTGTTACGCTTTCACGGATAAACTGCTGAACCAATTTAGATGAAATTTGGTATGGAGATAGTTGGGTACTGTTATCCCGAAAATTATGACGTTTCCTAAGGGAATAGCGATAAACGACTTCTATTGTACGCGACAATTAGTTTAAAATAAAATAAATAAATATCACAGAACAATGTCATACAAATTGACCTAGTCCCAAATTGAGCTCTAGGCCTACCTACTATGAAAACTAGACAATGATAAACTTACATAAATGTATACATAAATATATACTTAAATACATACTACACTCAGAAACAAATACTCGTGCTCGTCGCACAAATATCTGCCCTTACCGAGATTTGAACCCGGGACTGCTAGCTTAGAGGGCAGGGTCACTACCGACTAAGTAGGCCAACATCGTGAAATAAGTGTATTTATAAGCGAAATTAAGTTTTCTATCAAAACACTGCATCAGGATTAATAAATATTCGGGATTTGATCAATTCGGAATTATGACTCCTCGGAATTAAGTGTATGAATGAATGAATTAATGAATGATTGAATGAATCGTTTATTCACAAGAACATAATTATGGTAAGTAATACAGATCTTAAAATTGGTATACATAGCTTCCCAAGATATATTCAGCCGAGTCAGGCATGTGAAAGTTAAATTAAACATAATAACACATGTTCCCGTGCAAAAGACCTCAACGAGCTTGGGAAGTCGGTGTTAGCGCTTAACGACGAACTCTGAGACATTTTAGAGATAATTAACTCGTTTCTTTTAAACCCCCGATAAGCAAATAGGGGTTTATAAGTTCAATGTGTGTATCTGTGTGTCTTTGTGTCTGTCTATGGCATCGTAGCTTCCAAACGGATGGACCGAAGAACGCGGGGTTTTTTAAAAGAAAGCTTGTTCAATCGAAACCGGTTGGGCCGTTTGGGAGATATTATCGTTTGGGTTATCATGACATGCCTAAGCAATTCAGTTTAGGATGAGTGTAAGGGACAGAGCTATAGCAGTTACACGGCTCTGTCTCTTTCTTTCACCGAACACTGATTTGCTTAGCCATGTCATGGAAACCCCCCTGCTCACAAAGGAGGGATCGCTATTATTTTGGGTTTTTATCTTTATAGTTATTTAAACATGTTAGTTATTTAACCGAATTCTGTTTCATGTAAAATTTAATTATTATATATCAAAATAATGAAAAAATAATTTGTATTCAAATAATGAAGGAGACTATATTTTTTTGGTCACATCAGTATACTGTGTGTGTTAAAAAAAGTAACGCTAGAATAAAGATCACCGTACTCGGAGGAAATAAATACCGCAACGCGAACACAACAGTAACTATGCGTTCAACCCAACGGTACACTTTTTGTCACGAGATTGTTTAATAAGATGCTTAGCTAGATTATTAAATATATTCAATGCAACCTCCCGATGCACTCCAAACACGCACACAACGCTCTGTTTCACACACACGCACACAAACGTGCACACTCACACAAAACATTTAAGGCCCGTGATTTTTATCTGTGTACATTTACGATACACTGTGGAGCCATGGGCTGAGAACGCGTTAATCCAATTACTGCCATGTGAAACAGCGAGCTAATTAGCAACTAAACAATGTTAAGAGCGTCTGAAACTAGGACTTAGTCGTGCTATAGGAAATAAGACTTTAATAACGCAATGATAGAATTTGAACCGCAACCGCGAAGCACAAGCAATGCTCGCTTCTATGAAACTGTAACGTGAGCACCGCACTAGTAAAGTAAACCTTAATGTATTCAAATTAAGTTCAATTTAAATTATATTGCGGATTACAATTCAGGCGCGTCTGTGAAACTGTCAAATCGTTTGCTCGCTGCTAAATCCAACTCTAAGTTTAAGTTACTTATGCTGTTTTTTAACTGTAGTGATAGAAATGCAACCGTCTGGCTCTAGTGCACTGCGGTTGCCGCGGCGGCGTGCCATTGTGTTGCACTGTTATCTCGGATATGTGTCAGTGTTATAAGAGCGGCGTCGTCACGGTGTCGTCGTGTCGTCAGATAACTTCGTCATCCGGTTCACCGTTCACTTGTCTAAACTTGGAGCAATAGTTATATGGGTCAAATTAACCCAGATTAGCTTGACAACGTTGACTGTAATTATTTGAAAAACCGGTCAAGTGCGAGTCGTACTAACGCATTGAGGGTTTCGTTCCGCCGCATAGTAGGTAGATATTATTATATTTCTATTCGATGTTGAATTCGAATGGAATTTCTAACCTAACCTAACCTAACCTAATAACGCATATTCTGGAAAAAAAAACAATCTGCTATCTTTTACAGTTTTAAAAGATATTTAAAGTAAGACAGACGGACGGAGGGACGAACAGCGTAGGCTTAGTAATAGTGTCCCGTCTGATATCCTTCGGGTACAAACCCTAAATATGAAAAGACACTCAGACCCCTGTGTGTGTTTTTATTTCGGCTTTCTATTACGAGTCTAAACGAAACTTCTTGGCCTGGTTGTGCAAAATATGCTTACATAGTTATAAACAAGTAGTTTTAAGTTGTTGGTATTTCTGTAGCTCTGCCTACCCCACTCTGGGGATGACGGCGTGATGTTATGATGGTGATGAATGAAACAATTGGTACTACTCATTTTTGTACACATAATAAACATGAACTGCAATTCCAGCCAAAGAAATGGCAAGTGTTTTCCTAAGCCTTACTTAAAAGGTAAAAGAAAACAGACCGCTAGAATAACTGGGTTACCCTCTCACAAAAATACAAAACTTCTCCACAACCTTATTTACACACAGATTTGAATGAAACGAAGCAAAATAAAGACATTTTAAATCTATTTGCACACACGAATTTCATTCAAATACCCAAATAACCTACCGAATTCCGCAAACACCAATAAAACAACCACTAACCACTTTATTAAACTATCCCATTAAACCCAATAACGGTTTGTAAACGTTGGGATAATGCACCATTAACAAATCTTAAATCGATACATCGGATCGAATCCATTGCCTGCGATCGAGTAATAAAACGATTGGCCGCTTTCACGGAAAATCGACTATTTTCTAGCCTAGTTCGACCGAGCGGCGCTTTCTATAGACCTTTCATGGGACTCCATTATTTCGATCGACTGTAATCAGGCGTGACGATGCTCGATAAAGCAGCTTGACCGATATTAACTATAATAACCAAACAAAGCTACAGTAAATAAAGTATAGTTTAACCAATAACTCGAATAGTTTTAATTTGTTTCCAAGATCAGATAAATGCCATTTGAAATTAGCACTACGTATACCAAATGTACATCCCAACGAAGAAAGTGCTTATTAATGTTGAGAAGGCGCCTCGGGTAAGTTTGCACTTGGATAATAAACAAATTGGGTTATCCCAAAAAAAAATACCACTGGTTTTTAATTTTTTTTCGATAGAATAGACTAGTTGAAGACACTAATTTCACGGTTTTTGCATTTAAATCAATATATTAATTTATTTTAATTTTTAAAGAAAATGTTTTTATGACGTCACTACAAGCTGGTTTGTTTGAGAAATGCTTTAAAACTATTGAATTCGTTTGAGAGTACGCGTTTCTGTCAGATCACGTAAAATGTCAATGTCAAGTCATGTCAATATAGGTAAACAGTATTAATGGTATTGTGAACGTTAGGTATGTGGGTCGTTTTCAAAAAAAATGTACATAGTTAAGGGCTTTAATTAAAACAAAACTTAATTGATTCCTTTGTGTGACGAAAGTTACCCATACAGGTTGTATGACTAACTTTCGTTATACAAAGGACGCGATCGTGATTTTGTTTTCATTAAGCCCTTAACTATGTACAATTTTTTTGAAAACGACCCATATTCTTATACCTAAATCATACTTACATTAGAGCTTTAGCTCCACGTATTTCAGCTACGTTGTGATTGGAGCTGTCTCCCAAGTATGTCAATATCCTGACTATATCCACTTTGGGTAGATTAGTGGAATCAGCCCTTACAAAGTTTAATAAATGTACAGCGTTGGTCGTCATTATAAGCAAGAATATCGGTATCCAAGATCTGGCGATGGTCAATATGTGTAGAATTCCGTAGAATTGGAAGCAATGTTGTTAAAATGCAGAAAATCAGAAAACGAGTAGTTATACGTTGCACACCAAACAAACCGAAATTTTATTTTTAGTTTGTTGAGTTTGACAATTTCACCCACAGACTAGCCTACGGGCGGAGGTTCCAAAACGGACTTGTATTTTAATCATACCATTTTTTTAAAGATCTGACCTTGTCATGTTTATCTACAGTTAAAAATTGTCTTAATTTTAATAAGCGTTAAAATCAAACAGAAATAAATAAGACAACATTCGATATACATTATTTATTTATTACTGCATTCCGGACTCATATTATATGCAGTACTATGGTTGATCACAGATTAGACACAACTTACCAATGAAGATCGTGACGTCACTAAATTACAGGTCAAATAATGTCAAATGATAAATTAGAAATAACTATTTAATACTAATTTTGTAAAATAATCTGATAACAGGGAATGGTTCTACAACCCTTTTTCTCGAAATGGTTTTTGAATCACTATACATTACAAAATTATGGGATAACCCAATTACAACTTTTCATGACAATGACCTAGCGGTTAAGATGGGAGAAGAAAGAGTGTGGTTATTATTGCATCTCGATTGGAGCGCCGAACACTAGGAAACAAGGTGCTTGTTTGGCATTTTGCCAGTCAGAGAACACATTCAAATAAGGGCTACAACTTTCTACGGGTGATCAGCATCATATAAGGATAACTTACATAAGATGTAAATAAAATTAGGTACAAGGTACGCTATTTGAGTATTTTTAATTGAAGTTTAAGACATGATTATTTTCACAACTTATTCGTGTTTTCGTTTCTGACATTAGTTTGACTTTGAAATAAAAAACTTGTATTTTGCAATTTAGGTTGACAAAATTAGTTTCTTAAAGTTGTTTAATTTATTACGAAAAACCGGGATTCAGGTTTTAGGGGTATTGTAACCTAATTTTGGAGGGCTAGCACAAGTTGTCCGCGACTTGCTTGTCGCGATAGTCTGTAACGATAGAGACGCATTGAGGGACAAGCTAGAAAATACATCTAATCTAGCTAATCAAGACAAATATTCTTTAATGATGACATATTACTTGACATACAGGTAGGTACGTGTGTGATTTTATCTGTAGAACAAGAATGCCCCCGTTGTAACAAAAACATGAAACCTTCACGCTCAATTCAACGACATTTCTTTTAATCATGTACGAAGCTCGCCTCGCATCGCATGACGCATGTTCTGTCGAAAGTGGTGCGCGCGCGCCGGCCTGCTGCCACACATTGGCACGCGCCGATAGCTATCTGCATTATACACAAAAGTCATTCGCTAGAATGACTACAAATGGACTGCGGTCAAAATTTGGAGAATTAAAATAAGTGGCCCACGATCAAACATGTAGGTACACCGAGGACGAATGCTGATGATGTATTGTTGATGATTATAATAATATTGACCTTTCTGCTCTATCTTCTGCGGTAAAAAGATTCCCAAAAGCAAATTTCGTATAATTTGAATTGAACTTTCACCTCAATTACGATTTCGCCAAGTTATCACAATGACATTGTTAATGTTGTTTACTTTCCTCATGACCGTCGAGCGAATCTCCGCGGAGCCGAATTAGATTAGCACCGAGTCGTTTGCGTTTAGAGATCACGCGTCGGAAGTCCTTAACAGTAATGGCTCTCTTCGACCTGATAGCCGAGTTTTTGAAACCCCAGACAATTACCCGGCCGAAGCCCGAACGGTAACTTCGGGTTACAAAAAGCCAATTCATGCACCGGCCGGAGAAATTATCTAACTGTTCGTTACTCAATTTTGAAACTCGACACACGTAGCCAACAAAGACCAAGTATTTCAATATGAACCGAAACGAGATCGGAAATCGGACTTTCTAAGTCGGATGCTCTTCACATTTCACGGACAAAGCATTGTTTGGGTTGAATACTTAATGGAAATATCTGGGTTGTCGCGGGCAGCCATGGTGCGACAAGTGGAGCCGCAGTCGACGTTCATTGTTTACGGATTACCAGACTCTGCTTTGACAAGAAGACAAATGGCCGTCGGTGATAATCTCGCGAACTATCAATCAGGGTCTTAACAACTTATGTAACATACTAAAACCAAACGACTTATTTTGCAATCTTTGCCAAAAAACTATGTACAATGCAGGAAAGCGTCGACTCTTAAAGGTTATCCGTGTATTGGTTGACAGGACTAAAGAAACCATTGGCTACAAACGATGCTTGCTGAAGTAATAGAGTATTAAACGACAAAGAACGACCACGCAACATTTTTTTGTTCTCACACACGAGTTGTTTGACTGGGAAATGTGTATTGTAAGTTGCTTTAAGTAGTGAGAAAAGCGACTTAGCATGAATGTGATTGCAAAAAAGTTGGTCAAACGCATCGCTGAGGCAAGGGCCGATGCCCATTGAAGAGTTACAGGGAAAATGTTCCCATGGGCATCTAGGTTGATGACACAATGATGCATGGCAGCCTTCCAGCCAACACATTAAACACGGTAAACCATAGTTATATGGTTTAATAATACGGTCAATTACCACAAAAAATTAAAACCGGGCAAAAGTACGTCGCACTATACTCAGTGTAGGGTGCCGAAGCCGTTAAGTACAACAAACATAAAAACAACAAGTAATTACTAATTTCCTATTTAAAGTCAATTGGTGCCGCCTTAGATGATTTTAGTAGGTATAAACACTTTACTCGCCTGTATATCAAGAACTAATGATGTCTACTTAGTCGTGATAGTTTTCCTTTAAAATTCGTTAGATGCTCATTCATTTGAGTTTTTTTTTCTGATTTTTAGTATTTCAAGTTTTGGCTGTAGGGGGGGGGGCACTTGAGTCTAACAAAAATTAGCGCTTTAAAGCTTAATATTTCATAAACGGATTACTTCAACGACACTATAGGGTAGACGAGAAAAAAAAAATACATCCCCACGTTTCGTGTAGGGGAGGTATGTACCATGTTACCAATTTTTTTCGTGCTTTTATTGTACCACTTTGTTAGCGTGACTAATAAATATGCATATTCATACCAAATTGCAGCTTTCTAGTACTAAGAGTCTCTGCGCTAGGCTGCGGACGGACGGACGGACATGGCGAAACTATAAGAGTTCCTAGTTTGACTACGGAACCCTAAAAACCACATAGAACTTCATGTCATATTGATGTGTTGATATAAACATAATAAGACCAAACTGGATATATTGCCGTTACACTAATTTAAATAAAAAGGTTCAGCGGCGCAATATGATATGACTCATATGACCCTATCATCTCATCGACATGAATGCACGTGTAACTCTAGTTTGTCTTCTCCGATCAGTTAATTAATAAACATTTATTCCGGAGGCGTCCTCAATAACTCATTACCGTCATCGACCCGACCCGATCGCCTATCGAGTGATATGCATGACTCTAACTTATAACAGTTCCTAACATCCGCATTAAGGGGTAATTATATCGGTAGCTCCGAGGGTAGGAAGTGAAGCGTGGAGATAACTGTCCGGCGGATATTACGCGAATCAATGACCAAGACCTTGTCGCCAGAAGTGCCAGAACCTAGCGGACAAGCGTTCCTTGTGGAAAACTGGCATGTATAAAGCACAAATGTAAGAAGAACGGATCCTAAAAACGCTTGACTGTCAGGATAAGTAACCGACTTGTTTAAGTGCATTTCATGCATATGAAAGTGTTATATTAGCCGTAATTATTGTGGCGTCGATTCACAAAAACAAATCACGCATGATCTTGCTGAGGTTTTATTTACTAGTGATGTCGTGCACACAGGCGAGGCAGAGATAGCTATCTACCGACATTGGCTGAACTCTTAGGACGACGAAACATGCGACCTCATAATGCACAAACAAAAATGTTATAGTTTATATTAATAATGTTGAACGGTTAGTATTTAGGATATAATGTCTTCAGCGAAATATTTAGGGAAAATGCCATTAGTGAGGCGTGGGAACAAGTCACGCATAGATCGGGCTACTTACGCGAACTCTACAAGATACCGGTATTTTGGTGAGGATGCGCCCGTTTTTAATTACCAGTTATACTAAACTGGAGCCAACTTGCATCCGTGTTCGCTTATTTTAAATATCTGTTAACCTAAATTGATAAACGTTAAACTGGGCCTCTAGTCTACTAAGTGAAAACGATGTTGCGATTGACGTGTTTAAGTATTGTATTTAACGCGGCCGCCACTACGTCAAGTAAATAAGAGTTATCAAAACGTTGACAATACGGAGTCATGTCAAAGGCACTATCGCATGATCCACATTGGCTCTACTAATTGACAACAAATTCAAACAGAAAACACAGCCAATAATCTATTGAAGATATCATCATGAAACACAGTAATAAAAATGTGAACTGAACAATTAACACCAAGTTCCATGTGACAGTTGCTCGTAGACAAGACGGATGTCATGTCTCGACAGAGAAATCGTTAAGCTTGGCATAATTACGCGAGCTCGACAATGGAGCAATTAATTAATAATAACACAGAACGGAAGTGTGCCAAAAAACGTTCGTTAGCGAACAATTAAACGAGACGCGTGTTTTGTTTAAGATCAGTGGTGCAGAGTTCAAATATTCCGTTTCCTATAAAAAAAATGATGTAAATGCTGAACTAAGGGACATTACATAGTAGGTAGATAGTCAGCCTGAGTATTATTTTACGCTTTTCTGCTTACCAAAATTAGAAAACTTTACAAGCAATACAAAGAAACTATTTGAACATCATTAGCATAACATTAACACAAAGTTTAAAGATAAATCTTTCTTCTCTTGGAATCTTGGAGACAAATATTCATCTCCAATAAAGCAAATTCATTCTTACATTTTGATTAACTATTAAAATACCAACAGGTAACACAGTTGAGGAGCGTTACGTCATATGCACTACCAGATGTACACACTTGAATCACGCGTTAATGCCTAGTTAACATTCTCCACAAACATACTATTTGGTCATTTCATTTCGCATTCGGATTCCTCAGTGATATAACGCGGGGAAAGCGTTCACTCGAACAGGTTTTCGAATGGACTCTTGAAAACAGTGGGTTAGGCCAGGACCATAAGCATCCATTATCCATCCCAACAAGGTATTCGAGCGACACAGTACAATGCACAAATCATTGTACTGACTTACTTATGACGGGTTTCTCCATATAGCTTATAGGACGATAATATCTTAAGATCCACTGTAAGTCAACACATTTCGACAGCCATTCTGTAAATCCTCCAAGTAAGATGTTAGCGAAATTTTAAATTACGCTGTATGGTGATGTTTAACATCCCAAGTTGCTTTGATAAAATGTGTTTAATGCTTTAAACAGTTATTTATAAAATATGGAAATATTTAAAAAGTAATGAAGGAAAAGAAGCTCCATATTGCAAATCAGCCAAGTTGCGAAGTCAGATTAAATTTCAAGTTCCTACAGATATCTGTCCAAATACATTATTAAAGCCTTATTGCATTTGATACGCTCTTACTGAGCTCTTACAAAAAGAAATTCATAAAAATGCAGTCTCCTTCAGTGCACTTACTTTACAAAAAGACGCGAATCCCGGTACGAGTCGAGGCGAACTGGAGCGTGAAGACACTCGATGCATCACATATTATGTTGCACTTAATTGCATATACTTTTGATAAGTACGAGTACTAGAAGGATCTGCATGGCTTTCTCTTATATTAACTGGATGCAATATTAGGGCTTAGAATCACAGCGGAAAATGGGTCAATTTAAAAAAAACGTCAGTAGTTAAGATGTGTGTTAAAAGAAAGTTTAGATTTTCTTTGTTTACCGAATATTACTTAAACATTACATTTTAGGAATTAAACTAAAATGTATATAATTCCATTATCACGTTTTGAATAATATTCTAAAGAAGGATATAACGTTAAGTTAAAACAAAATACAACAACTACCTGAGTACTATCCGACACGTTACAATTCTTAATTAGGACAGTGTTGTTAAGTGTTGTTATCCGCATGCTTCTAATAGAATCTTCCGAACCTTCACAATTATTTTTTAACCCGAAGGTTAATTGGTAGAGAACTTCTACCAATTAACCTTCCCTTAACCTACGCCTTAAGTTTATAAGTATATCGTAAAAAAATAAAAATGACCTTCACAGTACTCGCAAAAGGGGAAACCTTGTTTGACGTTAGCCTAGGAGCCAGGCAACAAAGGAAATGTTGTAAATTATGTTATTTCTCCAAATCCGTGAGTTTTAGCTTGTTCAAACACACAATGAAGAGACAACCGGTCAATCACTCCCGACAACAATAGGAAAAACGTGAGGCAGAAACTAAATTTAGCTAAAAAATCGCTGTTAGCATGTTTATGCTAATACGATATGATACAATGCATTTATTTTTCCTTATCTTTGTGATAGATGCTTGTTTACACCGTTATGAATCTGATTGACTGAACATCTACGACAACAAAATACACCGGTCGCCGAAGTCTAGATTATATTTGACTGCAAAGGCTGAACATTCAATTCCCAACAGGATTCTCGTTTTATAAATACTTTTCTTCAAAGTCAAGTTTGCGAAAATTGAAAATTCTGGTTTGTTTGTTTATAAATAAATAAATCACAGGACAATGTCACACAAATTGACCTAGTCCCAAACTAAGCTCTAGGCTAGTACTATGGGTACTAGACAACGATAAACTTGCTTATATATATAGAAATGCATACTTAAATCCATAGAAAACATGCAAAACTCAGGAACAGATATTGGAGCTCATCACACAAATATCTGCCCTTACCGGGATTTGAATCCAAGACCGCTGGCTTCAGAGGCAGGGTCACTCCCAACTAGACCAACGTGTCTTCATATGACTATGAATTTCCCGCGGCTTTGTTTGTTTCCTTTTAATCGAGACGTGGGACTACATAAAAGTATTACACTCGCGGTCAAATAATACGGGTCAGAGTGCGTTTTTCATACAAATGAGGCTATTTCGAAGCCTTGGTTCCTGGCCAGGGATTGTTTTAAGTGAGGTGTAATGGTGGATACTCCGAGGTTCAATAGAGGAGGTCACAAGTTCTTAAGATACCTAACTGATCGCACAATCAGTTAACACAACAGCGAGAGGGTTTGGATCAGCATTTGGATTTCCTTACATTTTATTGCCATTTTAGATGTTTTTCTGAACATGCACAATTCCGGCGTTAGCCGAAGATTCAATCATCTGGGTTTCCTAGGCACTCTGGAAGTCCTGTATCGATGCTCGGGGTATCCATCATCAGATGTCACTAAAAGCATCCCCTGGCGAGGAACCAAGGCTTCGAAATAGCCTCTTTAGTATGAAAAACGCACTCTGACCCGTATTATTTGACCGCGAGTGTATTATGATCATTAAAAGGTATGAAATAAAATAAATGTTTTAAAAAACTAAAAAACGTCTTCAAAAAGCAAGAAATAACTACTTTTAAAATGCTAGGTAAGGTCAGTCCAACTGAAGTCGGCGTCCCACAATATTTTTAACCAAAGCCGATTCAGATGGACTGACCTATTAAGTACCTATCATTTTTATTTCTTGCTTTTTGAAGATGGCTTTAGTTTTTTCTAACATTTATAAAAACATAATACCGTGTTTAGCAGTACAATAAACTCCCACCATCCCGAAGACAGCAAATATAGTGTTTCACAATCACTACCAATTAAAATCAACCGGTGATATTCTACAAAAAGAAATGCGCCGTGGCACAAATCTACAAGAAACTATTCCTAGAAAGCTACTTCTATGTTAATTTGATCAATGATTGTACGCGGCACAAGTTTATGAGATAATACTTAATTCTTTTCTCACATAAAACTGTAAATTAGCGCTACGACATTGACAATTACCAACGTACAACCAGAGACAGAGGTGCTAATAGGGTTGCAAATAACCGGTTAATAACCGAATTTAGAATGCAAAAGACGGTTAATAACCCGTTTAGGGAATGTAAATAACCGGTTAATAACTGAATTTAGTATGCAAAAGACTATGAATAACCGGTTTTAACCGGTTATTCGCATTCCCTAGTGCTAACAAGACACGAAATATGACATGTCCAAAAGTGTCCTAAACATTTAATATTAAAATTTACTCAGCGAACAGTTAAGGAACTATCAGATTATACTTAAATGGTAATTAAGTGCTTAACAGGGCATTTAATATAACGGAGTGAGCCGTTGAGCCGAGAAACTAATAAGGCACTAAAACTATTCTATGGTAAGCTGCTCAACTGTTATTATTGATACTAAATGAATTATTAAATATGTACCTTACTTAATATTTATTAATAGGTAAGGTAAGTTTATCAATCATATTTTAATGTAAATGGCTATGTTATTCATCTTTAATTTACATTTATTTCTTGGTTAAGTCAGACACTGCATGCTTGAGAGTATTATAAGTACGTATAGTCTAGCAGCAGTTTACGCTAACAAATCGGTTTGCCAGATTTGGTTCGCCTAAATTAACATATTATTTTTTAATTACTAAAAGGCCTTGTCACTTTTGAATCTTAACAATATTGAAAAAGAGTTTGACAAACCTTTTCATACCGCGACAGTAAGTACCTGGACACTGAACTCGACTCACCTGCCTGCTGCCTAATTGAGAAAGCACGCGCTAAAATGTGTTTTGTACGCTCCGACGGGACTTCTTAAACTTGCCAGATAAAACTTCACCTTTAAGATCGACGCAGCGCTGTGTTGAAAGAATCACCCCCCTGAGTAAAAAACTGGTGCTCACAATTTTGTTTTCCGCATGATATTTATACATGAAAACGATCTTCAAGTATATAATTTCAATCATCGTATTAAAAATCCTGAAGCTCCTAAAATTAGCCATTAAGCATTAGTTCTGCTATTTGTACTTGTTTCTGTGCAATAAAAATTATATATAAAATGAAGGACGACGATTTTTTTTCAAAGTAATGTAGAGTAAAATAAACGAAGGTTCCAATGCTTCGTAACTCTCCTCAAACTAGCTCGCGCGGTGAGCGTGACAGTACTTCAGTTTAGCACTGCAGTACCCGGCAACAATGCGCGAGATGGCGACAAAAACCCGCGCCTGCGCCGGAGTCATTCACCCGCCAGGAAATCGCTACTTACGCATCTGTGACTATAATCGATCCAAGAATCGAATCTAATGACTAAATCGATGTTTTGCGGAGTTTTTGTTGAAACTGCGTCCGGGTGGAAGGCACGCGTGGCGGGGAAATGCGTCTATGCAGGATGCTGCGCTGATTTAGTTTCCGACGTAAAAGTCTTTATATCGTGTTTATGCGTCGTTAAGTGGAGTTGTTAATGTGCTAACTTAACCTTAATGTAGCCATAAAATTGTGTACATGTACCTTTGTAATTTACTTACAGTTATATTTTGTAAACCAGTGTGTCCCAACTCGTAGGTTAACAGGCCGTGAATGCTGACGAGTACTACTAAGCGCCCTTTAAACTCTTACCTTCATTCATAAACGCGCAATAGCTATAGTGTGCTTAAAATATGATTTGCCCTTATCTGTCATTATGACATTTCAATCGGACTGAGAATGATAAAGAATACTCTAACTAAATTGGGTCTTATGTGAGTTTTTGAATGCATGGGTTATCTTTACACACTATTTATTTCCATAAATCTAAATTTACTCGGTACGTCATTTATCAGCTTTAAATGTATTGAAAGTGTAAAGATTTTTTTTTTATGTACTGTGCTACCACACTTTACATACAAGCAGCACTTCACAAAGTTTTCTTGAATGGTCACTGTTAGAGACGACTCGCCACAGTTGACACGCTTCATAACATAACGGAAGGGCCGGAACAAAATAATATTTGGACAACTTTGAATGACAGTAAAAAGGATGCCATTAAACTAATAATGTTTACCTTACGGAGATGGTATTGACAAAACAGGCATTACATTTTGCAGTGTTCTAATGCTACCCTACCATTTTTGAACGTTGACACAAAGACAAAGCTGTAATTTAGCATAGAACTATGCTAAATTACAGCTTTGTCATTAAAATTTCGCCGACAGTTGTTAAAAAATAACTTTTCTAAATATATTTCTTTTACCTTATGACATCGATTTAGTTATCACTAGAATGCTCTTAAACAATCATTTACCTAAATGTATATGTTACTATCAATTTTCCCCCTCCCCCTATAACCTAACAAGATACCTGATACCTGAAAATAGATGAAATGAAAGCACATGCAACCAACTTAAAAGGAAAACTATCACGACTAAGAAGATTTGATAGGTTTCGGATATACAGACGGCTAAAGTGTTTATACTTACTAAAAATCATGTAAGATTTCTTACTCGTTATTTTATGAGATAGTCTATTGTGTTTGTAGTAACAGCTTCGGAATTATACACTGCGAGAAGTCCGGTTTTTTTTTTATATTTACAGCTTTCGACCACTTCACATGGCTAGTTTTCTCAGGTGCATTAGTAGAGAATGGAAAACAAAAGAGTTATAAGAGCATAATGGGGGTGTAGGCTCACCGCTTGGGCACGCTTATCCGCCTCTGCCGGAACAGGTGTTCCATTGTTGCCGGCTCTTTGTTCCTCGGACGATCCCACACGAGGAAATTACCAACTTTCACTTGATCTCAAAACTGCATGCGCTCATCTAACTGTCACAGTTCAAAACAGTATTGTTTCACTTCACTTATGAAAAACTAGTTGAAAAAGATAACATTTCTTAAAAGGACCCAAGAGGTTATACAATATTTAATTGGGGAATGATAATTGCAGAAATTTTTGATAATTGATGGAAAATACCGTGACCCTATTTTACATGTTTTCTAATTTGCGTAATGTTTAATCATCGCTTACAAATCGCATATTCGAAATCGGCATGTAGGAGTTTAATTCCACGATGCCAGACCAAGTTTGTGAATTGAAAAAATGATATAATAGCACCTAGAATCGTTTTGGCAAGATTACATGCGGAGAAAGTGAACGCGCCAGTGCTCTTTTCTGTGACCGGCGACGCTCCCGCGTTTACGTGTCATTATGTAGTGAATCATTTTAATAATCCTAATGTAAAATGAATTCGCACATTCATGATGATCGTAATGCCGGCCGAAGAGCGTAAGTGCCTAATAAGTAAAAAAAAACAAATGACCAGCGGTTCCAGTGGCCAAGTACAAAGGCAGTGAATGTTCGTACATTTAAATTGACTGTAACTTTACCCGACTGCGGTTTGAAAGGAGGGTAATCTTCATATGTATGTATTATGATATATGATGATAAATAGATATGTATTATTTCAGTTGGTTGGTGTTGTTTACGTCGTCGCACCCGTTACATTGATGATATGGCGTAATAAGTTGTCGATGTAACTCAGTGTTAAGTACAAAAAACTTGATAAAAGTCAGGGTCTCCATCTACTTGTTACACCATATGGTTTTTGACATGTTATAGTACTGTCAACGTTACGGTGGCTCATATTTACTTGACAGTAATGGCGGCCGAGATAAAAACAATACGATAACAAGTTTTGACATGCGATAAAACAAGCAATATGGTCTTAGCTTTGAGTAGGTAAAATAGAACCCCAGAGACCGTGCTTTGGTCATTATTGAAACGTACTAAGTTTCGATAAGAACAGCGAAATACGCACAGTAGATTTGCATATCTATCTAAGTCTCGTTCTCAAAACAATTGGAGTTGTAATAGAGACAAGACCTTTTCTATATAGATGATGTCATCAAATACAACGACTAGTTTTGTAGTTTGATTTTGATCTATCGAGTGATGTCACATTGTTTAGGGCATTTGCTTACATTATTGCGTTACATTATTTTCATCGTAACTAATTACCGTGAGATCATCATGAACGAGCACATACGATTCTTTGGAAACGCGCATTAGTCGGATCATTTCTTATGAAGTTGTACACTTATATGCGTTTTTACAATGATCATAAGCCTTAGAGCCGGAATTAGAGCAGGAGAGGTGAACTTTTACCCGGCAAGTTTAAGTAGTCCCGTCAGAGCGTACAAAACACATTTTATCGCGTGCCTTCTTTTAGGTAGCAGAGCTCGGTCGCCCAGCGGAGCTTTACGTTTATCTTTGCGTTCGACGCGCGCAGCGCTGTTTTAAGAGAATCACCCCCTGGATGAGAATAGCCGCAGACTGTGCCCGGTAGCATATAATAGGAGATGCCTACGTCCAGCTGTAAACCACACGCCTAGGTCTTTTATTTTTTTATTAACCAAATTAGAAGTCGCACTAGTGTGCCGATCGTACTGTGGCACATGATAATATGTGCACAAAATATTCTTGCTCCTTCTAGGGTTCTGTACCCAAAGGGACTTGCAATAGCTAGACACTTAAAATTTTCACAGCATGTGTCGCTAAACACAAAATAATAAAAAAAATACAATTAATATTAAAGGAGGCATACAAGAATCGTACGGAATATAGTCCGAATTACATTTGGGTGTTTTTTTTTTACTCGAGAAGCTACAGAAACATTATCAAGCTTTAGGATATTAAGTAATAACGTGAACACTGTAAAAAAAATAGGTACCCTACTTACATAAAACACCACTGCTAAAATGTATATTCTTGATTTTTTTTAACTTGACGCGAGACTGTTTTTAGGGTTTCGTAATCAAATTAAGAACCCTTATAGTTTCGCCATGTCCGTCCGTCCGTCTGTCCGTCCGCAGCCTAGCGCAGAGACTCTTAGTACAAGAAAGCTGTAATTTAGCATGAATATGCATATTAGTCAGGCCAACAAAGTGGTACAATAAAATGTAAAGAAATATTTTTTTTCACGGTACCTACCCTACACGTAACGTCGGGATGTTATTTTTCGTTTCTCTTCTACCCTATAGTGTGGGGGGTCGTTGGATAGGTATTTCAAAAATATTGCGAGTTTGTGAAAACACTTTTTCGATTAAGTAATCCATTTATGAAATATTAAGCTTTAAAGCGTTAATTTTTATTAGACTCAAGTGTCCGTCCCACCACCCTACAGCCAAAACTACAAATACTAAAAATCAGGATTAAATCTTAAATGATAGAGCATATAAAGAATTTTAAAGAAAAACTATCACGACTAAGTATACATCATTGGTTCTGAGATAAAGGCGATTAAAGTGTTTATACCTACTAAAATAATCTAAGACAGCACCAATTGACTTTAAATAGAAAATTTGTTATTACTTGTTGATTTTTATGTTTGTAGTACTTAACGGCTTCGGAACCCTACACCGAGCATAGTCCGACATGCTCTTGCCCGGCTTTTAATAAGTAGCACCTGGTTTATAAAAAAAAACGCCCCATTTTACTCACACGTTATACATAGAAAAATAAACCAATTCCAACATTATTTGTCATTTTGTTGCATGTTGCGATACATTGCAATAATATCAAAATAATGCAGGGATCTTTTTATAGCTCTCCTTACCAGTATCTCAGATAAAACTCTTGTGACAATGTCAACTTTATTGCAAACAGAAGACAACTACATCAGATTCGGTTATTGAATTTGAGATGCCTACTGCTTATTGGCTATAGAAATTGATCCGTGGACCTTTTTGATGTACAGTCGAAGTCATAAATATGTTTACACTTTAGTACCCTGTCACTTTCATTCACTGAGCCAATTTCATATATTATATATAAAATGGCCTCGGTGAATGAAAATGGCAAGGTACTAAAGTGTAAACATATTTATGACTTCGACTGTATGTATATAACGTATGAATAGTACAGTACCCTGATAAAAAATTAATTAAATGTCCCTTAATTGTTTTAAGCTATACGACACCTCTTATGTTACCTATTTTATTAAATGGGCTCTTTTTGATACTCTTCGACCTTGTATGATCTTTTGTCGTAAACATTCAATTACCTAAATGCGGTTTTCTTATGAAAGCACTACTGTTACTGTGATTCAATTAGAAATAAACATTCTGTATATACCGGGCACAAATAAAACCTCAAGACTAGAGCGTCGTCGCGTCACTATTAATACGTCAAAACAGAGCTAGTTAAAAACACCTTAATTTGTTTAAACTTTATTAACCACCGTGGCTAACTAATACAGGTTCAAAACTAGAAACCCACTTCTAATGACATTCAATCCGTTCATTTGCTCAGTCATTGTGGGAAGTACACAGTAAAGTTATTGTCGGTACATATTTATTCACTGCTACTGGCAAACTGTGTATGTGGGTTGGTAAGCGGATTATCGTCAGGTGGGCTTTGAGATAGCAATCTCCGGTAACATTTGATCGAGTCAATATCGACTGTACTGTATCAAGCGGTTATAAAAAGATGTAATAATGAATTAACTTGAGCCATTTTACGTTGCGATACATTTTTGTGCAATTTATTAACAAAAATTCTAGGTTATTCGAAACAGCTATTAAAACAGTCGATTATCGAATATGTTTATGTTTGACATTAGGGACATTATTTTAAAAGATCCACAAATAACGATCACTTGAGTCTAACAAAAATTAGGCCTTTAAAGCTTAATATTTCATAAACGGATTACTTAATCGAAAAACTGTTTTCACAAACCCGTAATATTTTTGAAATACCGATCCAACGACATCCGTCATTATAGGGTAGACGAGAAAAAAAATACATCCCCACGTTACGTGTAGGGAAGGTAAAACAAAAAAAAAACTTGATATTATTGTACCACTTTGTTGGCGTGACTAATATGCATATTCATGCCAAATTACAGCTTTCTAGTACTAAGAGTTTCTGCGCTAGGCTGCGGACGGACGGACGGACGGATATGGCAAAACTATAAGGGTTCCTAGTCTGACTACGGAACCCTAAAAATACAGTCAATATTGGCATTTGCAATGATGTTGGGTTTAATGTCCCCCGCTATTCGCGACAATGCGGGAAGGCTGCAGGGACAATAAAATTGTTAGTTGTTATGCCCTTGATGAATCTAATTTTTAGCTGACTTCAGGAATGAGTATGAATGTAGTTTTTTATGTATGTTCATCGATTACTCTGTCACTTGTGAACCGATTTGAGAAATTTAGTTTTTTCGAAAGATCACTCCTGAGGTGGTCCTAGTGTCACCAAGTCAGGATCTGAGGATGGGATCATAGAGAAATCCGCCTTCAAATACACAAGAATAGAAAGTAATAGATCAGTCCAACTGAAGCCGGCCTCGTCTCACAATATTTTAAACTAAATATCAACTTCAGCCGACTTGACCTACCATTTACAAAAAAGTTATTTTTCTGGGTTTTGAAGGCGGTTTTTTGTTTTCGTTCCTGTATTGTAAAATAAATGCGGTATAGCATGTTAGTTCATATAAATTAGGTATAACATCTTACTATTAAAAATGTTTTCGTTGAAGCCACTTGCGTGATGCCAGTACATAATGTTTTTGTTTATTATTTGAGATGGTTATGAGATATCTAAGAAATGCATTTTAGAATTACTTCAGCAGCCGTGTTTTATCTATTTATTATACCGTAAGGGAAATTTAGTTACTGATGTACTTTTAAACTGCAAGTGAAATATAATAATCTTATTACCTTAATACCTTAGCAAACAAAAATAACAGAAAGTGCGAAAGTTAAATAATTTCAGAAAGTAAAATTCTTGAAGCATATTAGGTATTTACGTTATAAACTTTTCATAGGTTTTTGAAAAGGC
Source organism: Acleris holmiana (assembly GCA_949316455.1). NCBI lineage: Eukaryota > Metazoa > Arthropoda > Insecta > Lepidoptera > Tortricidae > Acleris > Acleris holmiana. The sequence continues at coordinate 12,779,047 of OX438772.1, read as the reverse complement.
ACTTAACTTTCTAGTATCAACCATGGTTCATTCAAGTTCAGTTCTAAAAACTGAAACATGTATACCGCTGACGGTTTTTATAAGGGATTCATTGAGAGCTTTAATTACAGTCGTGATTCATTTATTTTATAACCTCTTTATCTTTTTAAGAACTTTTCGTCAAAATTACCAAATTCCAATATAATAATCCTGTTGCTTAGTTGCACTGTATCACGATACGTTTATTCACAGCCCGGAGACTTTCTACCGCGTGCGGGCGTGGGGAGAGCGACGCGCGAGCGGGCGGCCGGCCGCGGAGCCATCTAAAGCAACACTGAACTAAAGACTGAACTGAGTAGAGGTCTATTCCACAGTTTCGCCTCCCCTAAGCTAGCAAGTACGAGTAATTCGAGGGCGCGGAAGTCAAGAGTTAAGTGTTCATACTGAAGCCATCGTGAGGTTTCAATATGTGCCGTATCGGCGCTCCGAATTGCTTTTTGTTAACCGTTTATAATATAATTCACTTTGAGTTTTCTGCTAGTGTTTTGGTTAGTAGGCCAGTATTTTTTTATTTGCTTGCCATTGAATCCCGTCTGGTTGCCGGGTTACCCCCTTACTTATGAACGTGAAATAAGCTTGGAATAGTTTATGCCATGCTTTGTCACTTTCTGTCAGATGCAAATGTCACAATTACAGATAAGGACAAAGCATGGCATAAACTATTCCAAGCTTATTTCACGTTCATAAGTAAGGGGGTAAGAATGGTGCAACTCCATGTCTACCCGTGGACGTCGTACGAGGCGACTAAGGGAATAAAGGGCTTATAGTACTGTTAGGCGATGGGCTTGCAACTTGTCACTAATACACTAGTAAACTTCTTGACCTGATTGTACAAAATGTGGTAACAGAATTATAAGCAAGTCTTTTTAGAGATATTTGGTATTTCTGTGTTCTTCTAGATTATTTTGAAAAAAATATAGATCCAGATTGCAGAACACTACTATAAACTGTATCATAAGTAGCCTCTTAATAATTGGCTTACTGCGGCAGGGTTCTACGTAGTGGCTCTTGAATTAAATCTAGAATGCACCAACCTGACTGGACCGCTGGGCTGGCAAAAACACATTAATGTATAGTGAGTACAGTCAAGTTCAAAAGTATGTATACACTTTAGTACTATGTCACTTTAATCGCTTGGATAATTTCATATGGCAGTTTAAACATGACGTTAAATAGACAGGGTACTAAAGTGTTTACATACTTTTGAACTTGACTGTACCTATAGTGACCCATATCAAGTATCAGAACTGGGCGACCGAGCTCTACACGGGTGTATGTAGACGACACTATTAAATCACAATTTGATAATTGGGATCCGAATTTTTACGAAGATGATGACTTGACAAATCGATTTTTTCACACGCAAATGTATGTTTACCGATTACTCCGTCAATTGTAGACCGATTTTGAATTTTTTTTTTGTTTGATAGAGTTTACTTCCGAAGTGGTTTCATTGTCACCAATTCTGAGTCTGATAAGGGGATCAGTGAGGAATTGACGGAAGTCCTCAAATATTGCAGGCAAACATATAGCGATTTATGTATTTTTAGTAACAAGTCTAGCATTTGCATTCAGAAAGCACTAGGGGAAGTGGAACTGATGATGAAGACCACAGATGGTCATCGGAACTCTTCAACGGATTTCAAGGGTGACAATAAGATATCTCTTAAGACAGTTGAGGGACTACAACGAAGAATATTTACTTGTTGAAATATGACTATACATATATTACTTTCCGGCGGCGTTGCTTGCTTGCTAAACTTAAAAAAGAAAACCGTGCCGTGCCATGCCTAAAATCGTTAGAACCGTTTTCGAGAAGGTGATTACAAATCTTCTATATATGTATATGTATATAAAAATCAATTGCTGTTCGTTTGTCTCGCTAAAACTCGAGAACGGCTGGGCCGATTTGGCTGATTTTGGTTTTAAAAGGTTCGTCATAGTCTAGGGAAGGTTTAAAAGTTGCGAAAATAATTGAAAAATCCACCGGGAAAGTCAGAAATTTGCAGCGGGGCGAAGCCGCTGGCGGGCCGCTAGTATTATTAGAATAGGTAATATTGCTCGTTTAATGGTATAGGGTTTATGGACTCCATTGGCCATTTGATGATGCAAGTCACTATGAGTACTTTATTGTGAGGTACATTTTAGATGATCTTGATTTGATCATGCATAAAGCGTCGGAATATAGGCAATTAGGCATGCCAATACTTCACACATTGGACAATGGATACTTGTATACTAATACTATAAATGTAAACGCGACAGTCTGTATGTTTTCTTTTTCACGGCTGACCGCTGATTTCAATTAAAAACAGGAAGGACATAAGGTGCTTTTTCCCACCAGTAGCGACGACTTATATGGAGGATATTATTGTACTTGAAGAGCGATACTAAGTATCTAGTGTTTGTAATCCAAGCACGCCCTCCCACTTAAATTGACATTGCACGGTTGCGTCAATATACGTAAAATTTAGTGGAGGGGCGCGGCTTTGTTTGACAACCTTTACGACTTGTATATCCTTATGAGGTACAAGTAAAAGATGGTAGTCTACCTAATAATACGGTGGTTTTCACTTCTCTTGAGATAGATGTTAGTTGTTGTTAGTAAAGTTGTGTGTTGATTAATATTACGACGCATAAAGTTTAGAATACACTAGTGTGTCTGGGAACACTAGTGTATTCTAAACTGAAACTATTATTAAGTACAGTAACAACTTTTTTCAATTGGAGTATTATTAAATATGTCGATCATCGCGGCACAACAAACTCGCGTGTCGTATTGTGCGCGCGCGCACGCGATTCGCGCGTAATTGTTACTCATAATTGTAACTGATCTATAAAAACCACACCGATCACTGCCACGGCCACTGGGAGGCTGCACAATTATCTATTTGTAACGATTCACTTGTCTTTTACAAAACAAATAATATGTTTTTTTTTCCTAGAAACTCCTTTCTATAATGATTAACTTCGTGAAATTTTTGAGACAACTTTCTTTTTGTTAGGCAAGTTTCTTTAACCTACCACTTCGCTAGGATATATTGAAGCAATAGTACCTACTCGCAGTGTGCATCATTATTAAAGCAAGAATTACGCATCCCCAATCACGGTATGATATCATTATCAATATGATACCACACTCGGCGGCTTTTTTAGGGTTCCGGAGCCGAATGGCAAAAACGGAACCCTTATAATTTTGTCATGTCCGTCTGTCCGTCTGTCCGTCTGTCCGTCCGTCCGTCCGTCTGTCCGTCTGTCCGTCTGTATGTCACAGCCATTTTACTCAGAGCCTATTGGCACTATATAAATGAAATTTGGAGGATAGATGTATTCTATGAACTGCTATACAATGATGTAGTAAAATTGAAAAAAAAAATATATTTAGGGGTGGCACTCCATACATGTAACTAGGGGACGAAAATTTTTTTTGAGTTACTTCAGCGTGTGGGGTATTTTTAGACAGGACTTTTAAAATGATACAGAGGTTTTTAAGTGACTTTTTTACGTAAGTGAACAGTTGGCGAGATATACGCTTCTAAAGTCGTAAAAATTCTGTCCGGGTGGGTAGCTTTTGAACTGTTAAATAGAACATTCCAATAAAAATTACAGTAGTAGAACATACGAAATACCTACTTCCAACCAAAATTGTTTTGAACACGATACGCCGTGTAGTTTTTGAGATTTTAATAATAAAAAAATAAAAAATTGAATTTCAACCATGAACGTTGATCCCAGCTACGGAACCCTTCACTGTGCGTGGTCCGACATGCACTTGGCCGGTTTTTTAATGGCAATGGTAAGGCATACGAGCACTCGGGCCACCTGATGGTACATTTGAATTCTCAAGACTACATACCTACAGCCTCAACACACATCTGTTTGATAGCTAAAACGATAATTTAACTATTTTATTAGTTAAGTACATACGTAGAAAATATAGACTTAGATACGCACTCACTTAACTGTTACTTTAACGCTTAATATTTCATAAACGGATCACCCAATCGAAAAATTGTCTTAACCCATAATATTTTTGAAAGACCTATCCAACGACACCTCACACTATGTGGTAGACGAGAAAAAAATACATCCCCACGTTACGTGTAGGTACGGGAGGTACAATAAAAAAAACTTTTTTTTTACAAGATTTTATTTTAATTTTTTTTGGCATGACTAATATGTATATTCATGCCAAATTAAAACTCTCTAGTAGGTACTAAGAGTCTCTGAGCTAGGCTGCGGACGGACGGATGGACGGACGGACGGACATGGTGAAACAATACGGGTTCCTAGTTTGACTACAGAACCCTAAAAAAGGGCTATAAAGTTACTTTGAGATTAAACAGGAGCACAGGGGTCAACTTAGATCGGTGAAGAATCATCTTGAAATCATAATAAAATAATTATAACACTGCAACTCATACCGCATACTATACGGCTATTTTAAACAGTGCCAATTAAATATGAAACAAGACATTTCACCACCTAAAAACACTCCTCACTCGTTTTATTTATTGTCACTAATTTCGCGGTGAAATGACGGTACGTCTCTCACGTAGGAAGAATCTGTATGTAAGTATATAATATATACATTTTTTCGATATTCCTTTGCCTTTCTCTCCTTTTTTTTAACCTCCAAAGTTTCCAACTTCGTTTTTCGAAGTAACGCAGCTGCATCGCAAAACAGTAAAATCGATTTGTGTTTTTGGAGCATAGCGGAATAAGGTAATTTACCAACAGATCAATAAAGAACGATCGTACGAAACGCAAATGAGGAGATACAGAAGAAAAATTGGTCAAGTGCTTGGCCATGCATGTTGTGCACTCCGCAGTCGGCAATTAAATTTGGATCTCACCTCGCCGCAACAACGCCGGGTTCCACACAAAAGGTAAAAACCGGACATTCCGGACAAGAGCATGTCGGAGCATGTTCAGTGTTTTCTAGCAACTTCCGTTATAATAATTTGTCGAATTCAAAAATAAAGTACCTATGTAAATCAAAATTACCGTTTGCAATACATTTAGCCCGATATCGAATTATTTCCAAAAAAGTGTATAAACCGTGTTTGCGTTGTTACCAATAAAGAAGGATGAGTGATGACTGAATAACAAATATTACTAGATAGTCACCAACTAAACACCCGTCATGCTGAACGTTTATCTCGTTGAAAGTTCCTCTCACGATACATTACATGATCATGACAGTCACGGTGTTTGGTTTCTCTTTCCTCCCCACGTGATACTGATACATGCTCAAAAATACCTACACAACAAGTATACCAACGCGACGACATACCGGCCATACATGAGTAGACAAGCCACCCACGGCCACAGCCAGGGGTAAGGGAGCTAAATTTTCTTAAAAAACATGAAAGTTATAGTATAATAGACAAATGGTTATTTGTAATCTTATTCCCAAGAAAAGCGGCCAAGTGCGAGTCGGACTCGCCCATGCAGGGTTCCGTAGCAGCAAGTAACATAATATAAAAGTTCGTTGTAGCTTTGATCAATGTTTTTATGACGTATTAAAAAAAAACTACTTACTAGATCTCGTTCAAACCAATATTCGGTGGAAGTTTGCATGGTAATGTAAATCATATATATTTTTTAGTTCTATCATTCTCTTATTTTAGAAGTTACAGGGGGGGGGGGGGGGGGGGGACACACATTTCAGTTTAGAAAAAACTGTTCAGTTTAGAAAAAAATTATGTTAGTAACCTCAATATCATTTTTGAAGACCTGTCCATAGATACCCCACACGTATGGGTTTGATGAAAAAAAATTTTTGAGTTTCTGTTCTAAGTATGGGGAACCCCCAAATTTATGTTTTTTTTTTCTAATTTTGTGTGAAAATCTTAATGCGGTTCACAGAATACATCTACTTACCAAGTTCAGTGTAGTTCTTATAGTTTCGGAAAAAAGTGACTGTAACATACGGACGGACAGACAGACAGACATGACGAATCTGTGGGGGAGCTTTCTGGAATAAAACAGCTCAGTCCACTTTTTAGCAATTATATATTTAGAGATCACAAAACAGAAAAACACGTAATAAAATCGGAATCGGTAAGCGAAAATAAATATAGGCATGAGATGTTGAAAGATCGTTGCTGGCAGAGCCAAATTTATATAATCTCAAAAACCAACATTATTTTATGCGAGCTGATTTCTGTCTGTCAAGAGAATGAGAGACAGCAACTCGGCTCTACCGACCGACCTAAAACGAACAGCCTCTCGGCGGCGTTGCGCAGCGAAGATACCCGAGATCTGCCGAACTGGCCCGACCTCGGCTATCAGCCCGCTCGCGCGTATACTCGACTTTAAGTAACATAAACAAAGTGTAGCCGCCACATCAGCCCCCCCGGAGACCTTTAGGGTCGATAACGTTCAGGAAAAACTACCCGACGACCAGAACGTGTAGTTTTAGGTTGTGGTTGCTGCGGAGGAACTAGGATAGCCGGAGACGGCTTCGTAATGGAAGGACGAACAGGTGACGAGGTGGCATAATTTGGTTCATCCGTCAGGACAAAAGCTGGTTTAAGCCTATCGATCGAAACGTTAGTTACTCGACCACCTACATCTACAGTAAAAAATTTCTCGTCCCTACTAACTACTTTGAACGGACCAGCATAAGGCGGCTGTAAAGATCTTCTTACTAAGTCCTGTCTAATGAAGACATGCGAAACTGTCGACAACTCTTTATAAACAAAAACTTTTTTATCGCCATGACGTGCTACGGTCGCGGGTTGTAACTTCTTTATGTGAAGTCGAAACCTTGTCAAAAAACAAATCTATAAGGGTTCCGTTTTTTGCCATTTGGCTACGGAACCCTAAAAATACGGTTATCGTCCGTCCGTCTGTCTCACCTTTTAAGAGCTGTATCGACTTTAGCTGGTTGATTTGAAAATCTCACAGAAATTCACCTAAGTCCCAATCTAAACTCTAGGCTTGTACAGTCGACTACAAAGTATCCACTTTTGGACCTTATTCCAATGCAATAAATACTATAATTATGGTTATAGACAAAGAATACTTATATAGAGAGACTAGCTGTTGCCCGCGACTCTGTCCGCGTAGAAAAATAAAACATAGCATATGTATGACACTCACAAATAACGTGGCTTTCTATTACTAAAAGAATTTTCAAAATTGGTTCGGTTAACCCCTACAAACGTCACAAAGTCACAATTTTTACCTCTTTATAATATTAGTATAGATAAAACAAATACATATAAAACATCGAAGACTCAGGAACAGATACTCGCGCTCATCACAAATATTTGCCGACCTCAAAGCTCATCTGCTTGCACCAAGCTGCGACTCACACACGAACACGAGCAAGCACGTCTTGCACTGATGGACATCTTTGTATCTTAGTCGACGGGGTTAATAGCGAGATGCAAGACCCTACAGTACTGAATTTCATACGCGGAGGGGCCATGACTATCCGGATCATTACTAAGACTAGTGGGTCAAGTCAGGTATCAATGATTGCGGATTCCGTGAGAAGTGCGTGAATCAGAGCACTGGCCCACTGAACCGCAACCGTGTAACGCGCTTCAAGGCTATCATCAGCTGGAAACTATAATATTATCTTCGGTTCAATTGAACCTGAGGAGTTTACTTAAACTGGAATAAAATTATTAGAGCTGAGAGAGCAAAAGGTTTGCCGTAAAACTAAGACAATTATTTTGATTAACAGGTTTTTAATGTACTAAATATTTCGATTATGATCTTTAGGGTTGATATCCAAAAAACCGGGCAAGAGCATTATGGACCATATTTAAGCCGTTAACTACTACAAACATAAAAAAACAACAAGTAATAACTAATTTTCTATTTAAAGTCATTTGGTGCCGTCTTAGATGAGTTTTAGTAGGTGTAAACACTTTAATCGCCTGTATCTCAAGAACTAATGATGTCTACTTAGTCGTGATAGTTTTTCTTTGAAATTCGTTATATGCGCTTTCATTTAAGGTTTTTTACAAGATTTTATTTTACCATTTTGTTAGCGTGACTTATATTATGTATATTCATGCCAAATTACAGCTTTCTAAAGCTTGAACACGCCAAAACGTGGGCACATAAAATAACAAATGAAAAACAATGTAAACTATAATAAAATTCATGGAATGTTTTATTGCATTTATCTACAATGTTGCCAATTTACACTTTTTTTAATTGAGCTTCGAATATGCCATATTGCGTACTTTGCGTCGAACTTGGCTCATTAAGGTTTGCACAGCACTATCAGGTTATTTTTTGCAAGCCCTAGTCCATATTTTTTGCAACTCAGCTACCTATTTAACTTGTCCGCCTTTCTTTTTTAAAATGCCTTTCATGATGGACCAGTAGGTATTCTTCGATCGGCCGTAGTTCAGGACAATTCGGAGGGTTGCACTGTTTAGGTACCACAGCTACACCATTCTGCTCATACCATTCAGTCACTGCATTAGAATAGTGGCAGCTCGCAAGATCAGGCCAAAACAATGGCTGTGAACTGTGACTGCGTAAAAAGGGTAATAGACGCTTTTGCAGGCATTGTTTTTTTGTAGATATCACCGTTTACAGTGCACGTAGTGATGAATGACCGACTTCGTTTACCGCAACTACAAATAACTTGCCATAACAGGAACTTTTTTTGGAAAATTCATCTTTTTTTAATTTTGCAATCTTCAGGGGCATCTTTACGATTCTTAGAAGTGTAAAATTCTTGCCCGGGTATCTGCTGGAAGTCTGCTTTTATGTACGTTCATCATCTAATAAAATGCACTTAAATTTTGTTAAAAAATCATCGTACAATTTTCGTGCCCTTCGTTTTGCAGATAAATTCTGCTTAGCATCGCGATTAGGTGCAGCTTGAGCCTTGAACGATTTTAATCCTGCTCTTGCCTTGACTTTCTGTACATAAGACTGCGACATTTGTACCTTTTTTGCGACATCACGTGATGATAACTTTGGATTCGCTGTAAAAAGCTGCAAGATACGGGCTTCTTTTTTTTTGTCCTTTACTCCTTGCTTTCCACCACTACCCGACTTCCGTTCTACTGTCAAACGTTCTCGGAACTTTTTTAAAACCGAACATACGGTGGATTGTGGACATTTTAATAGTTTTGATAGTGCTCTATAGCTTAAATGCAGATTTTCTGTATGTTTGAGCAAAATCAATTCACGCTGCTGATGTTCAGAGCTCGCCATCGTGAAAACAATGAATGAACTGGTACGCTGTCATAATATTTTTTGTTTATCATACCATGGAGTTTATAGTTATATTACTAAATAGTTTCTATACTATGTAAATAAAAAAATATAAATACAAATGCGTGCCCACGTTTTGGCGTGTTCAAGCTTTAGTACTAAGAGTCTCTGAGCTAGGCTGCGGACGGACGGACGGACGGACATTTTGACTACGGAACCCTAAAAAGTACGTAGGTACTTCAAAGTCTCTGGCAAAAAAGGGTGAGATAATCTTTTGTTGCCGATTGTGTTTTTTGCGCATCAAGGCATTCAAAGCCGATATAACAAGATAAAACACTCAAAACTCCAAACGTAAACGTAAACGTGCAGGTGTTTCCCCGTGGTCAAACTATATTTGCCAAACCGCACGACGAGTACACCAAGATTTGATCACCAAATACGAATCATGGTTGAAAAAGTAGGCAGGTTAGGTTCGTTAGTTATCTTCAGATGGCCGAAGGCCAAAACCACCCGGAAGCAGGAGCCCCGGCCAAAATAGTTTTAACTTTACTATAGTGCGGTGGGACCATGGTAAAAATAAATTACCCGTAGACCCACTGACGATCACTGTTTAGAACGGTAGGACAACGGGTAAAAAAAAATACCCGTGGACCCACCAGGGGGACGTGTTGGTGGGACCAGGGGTAATAGTCGTCGAAATCCTGTTACTAATGCAGTAAAGTTACTAACACGCCACGGTGAGTGTTGATGATAATCCATTGAAAGTTGCCGACTTATTTGTTTAATGAAGTAGGTACTTCCGTTATGTCGCCGCGACACAAAAACAAAATACAAGGTGTCTCTGACCACGGGTCTTTAAATGTAGGGATCGATTCTACTCCTCAATTGGACCTCCTTTTGTTCTACGACTAGAATGAGGTATTTTTTAATTTCTTATTTTTCATACAAAAAAAAATAATTCACAGATTTTACTAGTAAAGTTTGAAAGTTTGATCATGTATAACTGACTGTAAATTAAGTTATTTTGTAAGTCGTAGAACAAAAGATGTAGCATTTGAGGAGTAGAATCGATACCTACATTTAAAGCGAGGTCAGAGACACCTCGTTTATATAAGTATATAACAACCAGAATCATCAAATGACTGACTTGGTGGCTGTCCCATAAAACAAAGTCATTGATCCATTAATATTGCATTTATTTTACACAGATACAATAATAACACTTTTCCACTACATATCAAGTAGCTCATTATTATGTATGAAATGCATATACATCTAAGAAGTTCTTAAACTTAATTAGTATAAAATGATCGCCAGTTGCGAGATAAGGGTGATGGCGACTCTTATTAGTCTGTACTTTTAGGTATTTAAAAAAATGTAAACATAAAGACCACGTGACATTGACAGATGACAGTTAGTCAGCCAATAGGAGCAGAACACCGATACGTCAAAGCTCGACCAAACAGCTTGGATTGGTTGATAAGCAGAGCCACGTGGTTTGGTGTGTTTACATTTTTTTTAATACCTAAAAGTACAGACTAGATAGAAACTGAGGTGACGTGGAGGGCTGGGTACGAATCAGAGCGGCTCAGCCTGAGGCTTGCTCGCGAGCCAGGTTGTTGCTCATAAAAATGCGCGGGTGAGGCAGCGTGCTCGCCGCAAGCCGACATTGTGCGTCGTTCTGCCCGCGGCAAGCTCGGATACACGTCCAAATTACGCGAGGCACGCACACTGAGGCGCCTTTGAACATGATCAAAAGACCGACTCTCAGCGGCTCGCCGCGCGCCGTTCGCGCACAGCGCGTGAGCGCGAACGTATTTGAGCAAAATAGGTGAGCCGTGCGTGCCTCAACCAGAGGCGGCTCTAATTCGTACCCACCTTATAGTGAAGAGGACCAGAACTAGATTCTCATACATGAAAGTCGCTCTTAATCTTCATGCTGAAATAGCAGTCGCAAGTGGAACCACTTTTCTGGTCAAATTCACTGCTAGGTACATACTAATAAGTATCAAATGTTTACCTTACTTCATATTTATTTAAATAAGCATATTGACCTATGGGTAAATTCCTATAAAATAAGTTAAGACTTCAGATACAACAACAATGTGATGAACAATCGATTTTGCACTTAAAAATACTTACTTGTAAAAGTTAAACAAAATTATGTAGTAAACCACATTTTGTCTTTTAAAAATTAAAGCAGAAGTAGTGGAGAAATCACCCATAATTTTCAAGAAAGAGATGCTTGGACTTTGCCTCCGGTTTTCAGAGTGCTTGTTGATGGTTCTACTGGCGCGGAGGTCTTACCCCAGCCAATATACAAAAAAACAGTTGAATAAGAGTACATAATTCCAAAATTTGGGCTTGTCTCGCTGCGGAACCGCTTCACAGTGTTCGGAAGACTGTCTGGAGGCAAGCGAGCAGGGTGGTTAATACCGAGCTCTCCGTTACCATAGCAACCGACAATGCGGGTCTGAGGAAACGACGCTCGGAAGTAATCCTGCTCCACTTCGTGTTTCTGATCGCGCCCGAGACAGGAGAGCTTGATGGCCACGCTGTGCTCAAACCTTGGGACTCGACTTGCAAACTGAAAATAATAAACACATTTTTTGAAATGATGATTGCAATATTGCTCGTAAACAAAATAAAGCAAAATACTTTATTTAATTTTGTAAAACCAGCCAGTAGGTACTTTAGGTTTTTATATACAAATTTATAGAAAGTAAAAAACATTAACATTAATATTTCTGAGTATTAGTAATTTTTGCGGACCTCTATATTCTGCCTGTAATAACTGACAATATAATTTTGCAATGGTAACACTGGCTTCGTCTTATCATGATGATTGCCAATTGCACATGTTAAGATATCAATAAACAGTAATTCAATAGAAATGCGCTCTTTTCGTAGTATGTGTGGTGTGAAACTGTGTGATAGAGTAAGGAATGAAAACATCAGAGAGAATTGTGGTCTGAAAGAAGATGTAGTGACTAAAATTGAAAAGGGCATGCTTCGATGGTTCGGTCATTTGGAAAGGATGGATGAAAAAAGATTGACGAGAGAAATATACAGTGCTAAAGGGTAATCTATAAAAATTACTAAACCTAGAGGACACACTTCTGTTCTGTACGAAAACAAAAAGATTGGATCCATGCTGGATGGGAGCTTCGTCGGGCCAGTAACCTTTGGCTCAACCAAGGGGAACAGAGCTGAATGATCGGGAGACTGATCAACCGTTTGCCTGCTCCGACCGGGCATCCCCACCCATCATCATAATCATCCTATAAATTACGTTCGGGATAGATGCATCGCCAAGAAATAGGGCATATATCCCGCAAAAACTGATAACATTTTGCCTTCCCATGCCATCACACAGACATGCGACACGGTCTACTTAGGGGTACCTAGTTGAAGAGTCATTGATAGATTTATAAAATAGCATGCTAAACTGTGTAATTACAATCTGGTCAACACCCCTGGGGCAACATCCCGTATTTACCCTTATTATAGTTTTTTTAATAATTAATTGTATCAGTACGAGGTACTAATGAATGTATAAAATAAATATCAGGTACCATTAGGTAGTAATGAATGAATAAAATAAGTAGTGATGCTGTCTTTATGGACGGAAAACAGTAAAAGTTATGGTGTAAATCTTAACTTGAAAATTACCTCAGTTATTGCCCTCATAATCTTAGATTTAGTCCAATCAGATGTATGAATAATACGGGAATACATTTCAAAGTTGTACCTATCCTCTTTCTCTGTGTTGTGCTCACTCTTTGGAACTGAGAATATACCAATAGATACTAGATTATCTGAGATAAAGTCTTTGCTTTCATTAACTGAACTGATTATGTGATTTATATCACTTTGTTCAAATAATGTATCCTCTACTATACAGCCCCCTAATGCATATGGGATGTCAGGTTGTCTGAAAACAAATGAAAGAATAATGTTAATGTGTGTCACTGCAAATAAATAAATACATAGTATTATTAAAAACTAGTTGTTCCCCTTTACTTTGTCCGCGTAGACGTCGTTTATCGCTATACCCTCAGGAAACGTAAAAAAATTCGGTATACAAGTACCCTATGTCCTTCCCTGGGACCCTAAATATCCCAATTCCAAATTTCATCTCAATTGGTTCAGTGGTTTATACGTGAAAGCGTAACAAAGTGACAGTTATTTTCACAATGATAATATAAGAATAGATTTGATTTGTAGTTATAGTAGGAATTTTATAAAATGTTGGAATCCCTAGTACATTCTCTCAAGTGAATTCCGACCTAATTGCTATGCCATGTAGGTCGGAATTCACAGAGAGAATGTACTAGGGATTCCGACATTTTATAAAGTTCCTACTATATGGGGCACATTATTAAGGTGTATAACAGTATTATGATAATTTTTGATAGTTAAAATACAAAAAAATAATAATTATAGAATAAGAAGTCATAGACAAAACTTACACTTCTTTCAAATAATTCAGAAAAATAATATCCTGCACAGAGTTCAACAAATACTTCTCTGTGACATAAACAATCACACCTTTAAACACTCTGGTTTGTGACAATCGGTCAATCACACTGTAAAAGTCCTGTTTCATATCACTTATACATCTTACGTTGACCACATGGAACTCCACATCAGGGATTTGAGGGATATACACTCCGCCAATGAAGGGGTTAGACCGTATAAACATGTGCCGAGTAATGGTGTGTTCATAAGTTATTGACTGTGGAAGCGGCATGTATGATAAATAGTGGGCTCGTACTGATAGCATGCACTCTTTGGGAGCACTGACGTTTCGCTGGACCAAATCCAATACTGAAAAAAGAAAAGTTAAAAAATGCATAATATAACTTAAGACTTCAATTAAATCTTGGGAAATAACTTATAAATAGCATAATATTTTTAAACATACAGCTATGCTCCATGTCACAGGCTGGACTGCATGGCTCAGGGCAGATGACTTTACATTTGCAACTTATGTTGAAACCAGCTGTGTTTGCAAATGTCAGCACAGCTAATGGTTCTGTGGCAAAGTTGGCAGATTTTTTGTACTCTATCCCTTTCCGTGAAACACAACAAGAATGAAGGTCTATCACAAAGTCAGCTGCACTCAGTTGTTCTTTCTGTAATATTCGCACAGCTGAGAGCCATGTCCTGCAGACAAGCTTAGCTAGCATTTTCTCCTGCCAGCTCAAATGACTGATGATCTCTTTGGCTATAATATAATTTGAAGCAACTTTTTCCAGCAAACCATCAGGATGCACCAATCTTTTGTTTCGGACTAGTTTTCTTTTTTGGAGGTGAGCTAAGATGTTTTCTTGAAGTTGTAGCTTTATGCATACTACGGCCTCGTGAGGGGCTGTTGCCTCGCGTACCGCTGCGCTCGCCGCACCTCCATCAACGAGTCCGTCTGCCATGCTTGATGTTAGAGCTCAGTCACGATCTCGTCATCGGCGGCGCGGTTCAAAGGATCACCTTTCAATATCGCTAATATAAAGCAATAGAGATAAACGAAGAAGAATATCAAGTAGTACCCGACATAGATCATGACATCGCGCAAGTGCCGCTTCAGCTGCCCGCGGTTGTGGATCTCGGCAGGGTCGTAGACTCCGAGGTTACCTCGCGGGATAGTAAAATATTCGTAAGTCAACCAAATAAATAACGGTATGTTTATCAGGAACAACAACACCTGCCCGTGAAGGAGAAGTAGAAACGTTATGAATGTGTGCGCTATATATTTCGGTAACAACCAATAGTTCAACTTGTCACAACATTCTTGAGCGTTCAGGTAGTCACATTCTAGGTCGGATAAGGTGATTATAAAGTAAACTAAAAGAAATAATATCGCACCACTATCGATCAAAGACAGAGAAAACAATAGAGTTTCACCCAATATCATAACTTGATTGGAAATTTAACCCTTATAGCTAAGTTTTACACAGTAAACCATAAACGAGTATTGAAGTCACTTGAGCGTATTAATTAGAAACCATAAATATAAATACACGATATATGGAAATACGTTAAAAGTCTAAAGATACCGATTCTTCATCGAAATGTTGAAAGAAAAGAAAAAGACGGTAAACCACAGAGTCCACAGACTAAGCTAAGCCACAGAGCTAAGCCGCAGAGCTGACTAGGCCATGGAAATAGTAAGTACATCTGGAATGCTTACTTGAAAAAACGTGACAAATCAAATTTAACTCAATGCTCTAAGCCAGAAGTCTGTATTTGTGGTAATAAAGTATAAAAGCTGGATGAGACTTACTTTGTCTTAGTTTGTCCCTCTTACACAGCGAATGCATGTATTACATATTAAATTATTATTTAAGTTAACCCGCTTCAATAATTGATTATTGATGGTAATAGAAGAGATTATAAAACAAAAGTAGCAACACTGATATATCAAAATGGCAGTAACTTTCAAATTACTTCACTTTTGAAAGGAAATAACACTTATTTCGGATTTTGTGAGTTTTCGTGTAATTTAGTTTAGAACTGTGGTTAAAACAAATTGTGCTATGGGTGGCTGCAACAAACAATCTTATCCAGGTTATGGGATATCCTTTCACAGGCAAGTTTGTGTGATTTCTGTTAGTAGGGTGACCACGAGCAAGCAGTAATATCATTATAGTTTACGAATATCAAAATAATAAAAAAAAATGAGGCGATCCCCAGAAAATTTACTAACAACTCTATTGTATGTAGTTATTCGAACCTGAAGATTATCTAACGGAAGCTAGCAAAAAAATGGAATCCTGATATTTAACGATGAGGATAACAACTCATGCAAAAGAGTAGTCACAAAAAATAATTGGCTCTCGGGCTACTTTACGACATAAACTACACAAAAGCATTTTATTTAGCTATGTTTAGCTTTTTTTATTAAATAAATGATATTTTTATGTCTATAACACGTCTTGTATTTGATTTGCGCAATAAAATTAATGAATAACCAGCAGAGCTAGCACGATAGCGTTTATCGCCTACAAACATAATGTTTTACGTCGGTGTCAAAACGCTATCATGCTACTAGTGCTGGGAGACAGAGTTTAACTTTACATGCTTCCATCGGAATTGTTAGAGCAGTGTTCGCGCTTAGAGAAAAACAAAAAAAACTCGTTTTAGTGCCCCACCGGCTTGTAAAAATTAATTTGTCCGCAAAATGCAATTAAAATTATGGTCACCTTTCCTAGAAAGGGATACACTAAGTTTTAGTACATCTCTTTCAGCGCGCGTTATCGTTACAGTGCACCTTCCAGATAGATGTATGTAATACTTACTATTTCCATGGACTAGGCACGTTATGTATTTGTGTGAACGTCAAATTATAAATGTTGCCATTATTGCACTGGCTGACGTACTGTCATCTCTTTCTATTTACTTAGGAACATAGAATTAATTTACAAAGAGATAACATTATTTTTGAGTGTTCGATGTCGGAATACATAGTATTTACATAACTGGGCCTCTATTCTACAGCGTTATTACGATATCGCGTTTGACGTGTTTGAGAATCGTTTATGTGACAGTCACCATTATTGTAAATGACATAAGAGTTATCAAAACGTTGACAATACGGAAACACGTCAAATGCGATATTGTTATTACCGTGTAGAATCCCAGCCCAGCACGGGTAGCACAAGTTGTATTTTCTCGCTTGTTGCTCAGTGCGTCTCCATCGTTACAGACTCGGTCGAAAGGGAGATCCGAGCGACAAACAAGTCGCGGACCACTTGTGCTAGCCCTCCTGATTATTTGTATTTGTCAACGTGACTTATCCATTGGCTTGTTTTATCAATTTTATCATTGATTATACTACTTTGTAGGTAGGTACATTATTCTGATATACACGACAATTACGGAGTACATAACATTCATCATGGAGCTAGAGGAACTGTGTGAAACTAATCTACTTATCTATTAAACGTACTTAGGTGTAACTTTCTTGCTATTACAACTATAAAAACAACAAAAAAAAAACAAGAGATTAAAGCAAGTAACAATAAGTGACTAACTAACAAGAGAGATGATTTTGAATTTGAATGTAATGAGACGGTCATGATAGATATGTATCGAGTCATTTCTATTTACAGCAGCATTGTAATGTTTACAAATTCGTAAAATTGGCGACTGCGATCCGATGTTAATTCTAGTTAAGGGAACGAAAAAAGTTTTAGCCTATAGGTCGCCTGGGATAGTTACTAGGTGTGAACAATTAAACTCTTTCTAGTAGGTATATTTCAGCAGTTCACCTCAGCAGTGCCTCTGCAGTTCATTGATCACTTTATGCAGAAAACATTTCGTCGCCGATCATAGAGATTAACCATTTTATACTTAGTAAGACGAGTGTTGTACGTATTTCGATGGGAATATCCACTGGTACCGAACGCGAGATATCTGGTAAAGCCTCTCTGTATGCTTTCTAATAGCTGTGAGTGGACACTATAGTAGGTATGGGTTCCATACCACGGAGGCGGTTTATAAGTGGCTGCGTACCAGAGAATTATACAGAATTATTTATGTTTGAACCAATTCTAAACCGTAACTAATTATTTTTATAAAACCAAGCATCTGGGCAGCCTCTTTAACTATAGCATCGAAATGTTAGTCTACTGTCAAGTGTGACTCCAAGATCTCGAATATTATCGACTTCCAGCAGTTGCACACCTCCAATCTCATACCTAGTATAAACATATAACAAGTATAAACATATATATTATAACAAGCGGCTTTTTATTCCTGCCAAATTTAATAAAAAAACGCTTGCATTGAGAGACATGCGGTTCTCCACACCAGGACACGATGAACACGCTGCACGCTGTTCAGATGCTGTTTGAATGAGGCTTGTGTCTATTTTATTACTTAAAGGCTTAGGTACATAATTTTAAGTCGTCTGCGTACAGTAAATATTATAGTTTTAATTTGCAGTGCTGTATATGATCAGTGATATCGTTTATAAAAATCGCAAACAGTAGGTACTGGTCCAAGGCGGGATCCTTGTGGAACCCCGAATCCAAGGTAAAAAGTATCAGATGTATTACCATTGATCACAACATTTTGAGGTCTTTTATCAATCCCGAAGTGATGCAGTTTCTGAATTATGATATAGTGATTGACCTTATTAAAGGCACTACTGAAATCAGTGTTCACGGCGTCTACCTCCAAGCCCTTGTCGACTAGCTGGCACAAGTCTGATACGAAAGGTACAAGATTAGTCTGGACGCTTAAATGGGTCGCGACCCGTGGTCCCATTACTTTGTCCCACTGCTCTTTTCGACGGAACCCTGCCGCTAGGCAGGGCTCCTGTTCTTGGCTGGTTTGCCGTTCGGGCATTTTAAGATACCTGGGTAAGGACCAACAAGTTAGCTGCGCTAACCCACGCAATTAAATTTTCTATAAAACATTTCCGTTGTGCGACAAAAATTAGCCAAACAATGTAAGGATACTTTTCGTCGCACAACGGAACGTTTTCCGTCTTCGTTGTTTGTATGGTTAAATAACTGCGCTTAACTATAGTCTATTCCGACTAGTTACATTATTAGTTCCGTTGATGGAACTAGGTGGACTTTTTTTTCCTAGTACCTACACTCGGCGTCAAAAAAATCGCACCTATTGCAATTTTGACTACAAGGGAATATAGCTCTTAACTTATTTATTGTAACCCTATCAATATTAGTATCATTTGAAAGCACAATTAATCACCTTTAAAAACGCATATCGTTCTTTGCCTCAAAAACAATGATCACAAAATGTTTGGCGTCTTTAAAAAAAAGTGCAGAAATACTCATTTGTGGGATCGCTAATTGTGCCACCCTGGACACGTATAAAAGTTGGGGGTAACAATGAATTATGGGTCATTTGCTATCCAGACATCACAGAAGTCACACCTGAACAACTCCAGTAAGAAAAAGCTTTGAAAAATGGATACCACGGCAGAAGAAGCAGCTCAAGTGGTAGCACTACTGCAATCAGGACTACGGCAGGCTAATGTTGCTCGGCAACTCGACCTAAGCCGTTGTCGGGTAGCTCGAGTATCTCAGCGGTTCCAGGAGATTGGAGGCTACGTCAGGAAACATGGATCTGGGAGACGACGTTGCACTTCCGTCAGAGACGACCGCTATATCGTGTCGACGTCATTGCCGAGTCGATTCTCCAACGCTGTTGAGCTTCAACAGCTGCTCCGAACAGCTCAGAGGACGTCGGTGAGCGTCTCCACAATCAGGAGAAGGCTTCGAGAAAAAAAATGCTGCCCCGTAGGGCTGCTACGGGCCCGCAATTGACGGCAGAGCATAGGCGCATCAGACTTCAGTTTGCCCGAGAACACCTGGATTGGACGTTTGACCAATGGAAGTCTGTCCTCTTCTCCGACGAGACGAGAGTGTGCCTTTACTGTAATGATAGGCGTAGAAGAGTAGGTATACAGGAGGCAGGGGGAACGGTTCTCACAAGTCAGCATTGAATCGGACCGTCAGTTACGGAGGAGGTCCTGCATGTTTTGGGGCGGAATTTCAACCCAGGGCAAAACCGACCTTGTATGCGTCTCCCGCACTGGAGGTGGACGTGGCCAGGGGTCCCTGAATGCTCATCGCTACATCACAGAGATCCTGAAGGATCATGTGGTCCCATATGCCGGTTTTGTCGGGCCTGAATTCACATTTATGCACGACAACGCCCGCTGCCACACGGCGTTGATCGTTCGGGACTACCTGGATCAGGTTGGGATCTCTGTGTTGCAGTGGCCAGCGAGAAGTCCTGACCTGAACCCCATAGAGCACCTTTGGGATGATCTGAAACGGCGGATGCGGTCTCATGATACTGCCCCTGCCACCATTGAACAGCTTCGGGACGCCGTCGTTGAGGAGTGGAATGACATCCCTCAAGAACGCGTCGTGACGTTAGTGAGGTCAATGACGGATAGCATGGAGGCTGTAATTAGGGCTAGGGGAGGCAACACTAGGTTTTAAGTTTAGTTTTAAGAATTTGATATGCTGTATTTTTTAATTTATTGTGTTTTCAACTTGTGTAAATTTTACGTGAATAAAGGTTTTTTTTGTTTTTCATGAATATTGTTTTTTTTATACACTCAGTAATGAATATCACCTTTTTATTCAATAGACGATTCAGTAACCTTTAAAATGAGGTCACACCTTACCTTTGATGAAATAGGGTTCATAACTGCTTAAAGTCAAAATTGCAGGTGTGATTTTTTTGACGCCCAGTGTAGTTACATTTACATTGAGTATTGAGTAGGTATTTAACGAAGATGGTTTCCGTAATGAAACTACCTGGACTTTTTTCCAAGTAGTTACATTAATAAAGCAGGGTTTAATTTAATGCAATTAAATGTACATTAATAATGCAGGGTTTAATTTAATGCAATTAAATGGACTGCACCGAAGTGTAAATATTTTTTATATAAGCAGATGAATTGAAATTAAATACCTTCTATTGATTGAATTCGTTTTTATTTTATTTTATTTTTATGAATTATAAAAATAAAATAATATAACATTTACACTTTGGTACAGTCCATTTAATTGCATTAAACGAAACCCTGCATTATTAATCAAATCAAATCAAATCAAAAATCATTTAATTCAGCCATCTTTGGACCATAATATTATTACAAAGTGTTAGTAAATTAAATAAAAAATTTAACCTAATGTTAGTATTACATATTTTTTTTACTGAGCACATAGGTTTTAAACTAAGCTAACCTACTTAGGCTGATATGCCAGTACGTGAACCAGACAACAATGATTCACATACTGACAATCGAACCTCTGTGCTAACGTCGCCAAGATGCTGTTGGAGCTGGCCCGCACCCTGCGCACCAGGGATGTGCAGCGTTTTCGCATGATGGCGTAAAAGCAGTCCACTCTTGCATCCGCAAACATACCTGATGCGCTGCAGAATCGAGGCAGCCCCATCAGCATCCTAAACGCGTTGTTGAACTGCACGCGCAGGGCGCTATACTGCCTTTGCGTGTAGTTTATCCACAGGCTGCTTGTGTAAAAGTTGGAACAATATGCTCTAAAGAGCGTCAGTTTAACCTCAGCGGAACAACGAGCAAACCTGCGGGCCACCATGTTCGCTCTGACAGACAGCGCCCTACGCTCCCTCTCTATATCTGCATCGTCCCCTAGATCAGAGGACAGTACGTGCCCAAGGTACTTAAACTCTTTAACAATATTTAACGGAGCGCCGTTAAGCTTAATAGCCGGAACATTGTACGGACGTTTACCTCTGACCCAAAAAACCATGCATTCACTCTTCTTGACATTATATGATAAGCCGTGGCTGACCGCATATCTCTCACACACCCGCAACAACTTGGCAAGACCACACGGAGAGGCGCTCAGCAGCACCATGTCATCTGCGTAGCTAATATTATTGAGACAAATACCGTCAATATTACAGCCGACATGCAAGCTGCTGAGCTCCTCTATTAGACCATTGACATACAGATTGAAGAGCTTGGGAGACGTAAGTCCCCCTTGCCTCACGCCGCACTCCAACCTGTATGGCTCGGAATATGTTCCCGACCATCTCACGACGTTGACCTGGTTAAAATACCAAAACTGGAGTGTTTTGTTTAGCTCCGCAGGCACAGTGATGTTCTCTAATTTACGCCACAGGATGTCGTAGTTAACCAAGTCGAACGCTTTAGAAAGGTCAAGGAATCGCCGATTGGTGTAGTACTTGATAGTCTGCTTAACACACAGGATAGCCGTTTCCGTCGACAGTCCACGTCTAAAACCAAATTGATTGTCGTGTAGATCAATGTATTTATCTAGTTGACTGTTAAGCAAACTATCAAGAACCTTTGCCACGATTGTGGCCAATGATATTGGTCTATAATTAGCTTTGTCACAGATGTCACCCGTTTTGTTTTTCACGATCGGCACGACCACAGTTTTCATTAGTGCTTCGGGTAGATAGGAATGTCCCACGCACAGTGTGAAAAACATAGCGAGCACTCTACACAGATGAGGGCCTGCAAACTTCAAATGCTCGATGCTTAGGCCGTCGTGACCAGGAGATTTACCACGCGACATTTGTCTGACCACATTATCTACGTCTTTGGCTGTGAACCTACCTGCAATCTCCTGACCCGACATCCCATCACCGTGTTTTGGCTGTGACGGACCCAAAGGCGATTTTATAGTGAAGTGATCTCTAAACAACTCCGCTACACTGTAATAATAATAATAATAATAAGCCTTTATTGTTCCTTGACTTAATCCTAACATAACAAAATACAAAATAGAAAAAAAGATATGTAAAAAAATATTAAGTCATGGCCCCTCTCGGGTGTAGGCCTCCTCCAACTGTCTCCATTGTGCTCTATCTTCTGCTGTCTCCATCCAATTGTCTCCTGCTACCTTTCGTAGGTCATCAGTCCATCGGTCTACAGGTCTACCCCTGGCTCGCTTACCCTTTGGACCTTTCCATGTCGTGACCAGTTTCGTCCATCGTTCACCCGTCGTTCGTATCATGTGGCCTGCCCATTTCCACTTCAACCGCTGTGCATGTTTTCCGGCATTTATGACTTTAGTCCTTTGTCTTATATCACTGCTTTTTTGTTTATCTTTGAGCTTTAGGCCTAGAATGCTTCTCTCCATAGAACGCTGGCATGTCCGTATTTTTGTTTTTGTGTATTTATTGTAGATCCAAGTTTGTGCTCCGTATGTCAGGCATGGTAGTATACACGAATCCATTACTTTTTTCTTTAGATTTAATGGAAGTTTTGATTTTAATGTTTCTTTTAAGCTCCAGAATTTCCTCCAAGACATATTAATTCTTCTGTCTAGTTCATCTTTATGCCTTGATTTTTTAAATGAAATTAGTTTTCCAAGATATATATAATTGTCGACATATTCGATTGGCGTTTGGTTTACTATAATAGGGGTTTGTTTACTGTTTGTGGTTACTTTGGTCTTAGAGGTGTTTAGGTGTAAGCCAATGGTGTTGCTAGAGTCGCTTAAGTCTGTAAGCATTTCTTGAAGTGGTTTTGATGACGTCGAAAAGAGAATTATATCGTCGGCAAATCTTAAGTTGCTGAGAAACTTGCCATTTATATTTATTCCTTTTCCTTCCCACTTTAAATCCTTCATAATATTTTGTAGGACAGCAATGAAGAGTTTTGGTGAGAGTGGATCTCCTTGTTTCACACCTCTGCGTATATTTATTTTGGGTCCTAGTCTATCAAGTTTTACGCGACTTGTGCTTTTTATATATATGTTTTTAATTATATTTATGTATATGTCCGGAATATTTTGGTGTTTTAGTGCCTGCCAAATGCTCTCGTGCGTTATCGAGTCAAATGCTTTGGCGTAATCTACATACGCTAGATAGAGCGGGGACTTAAATTCTTGATATTTTGCCACTATTTGCTCTAGCGTATGGATATGGTCGATTGTTGAGAACCCTGGTCTAAAACCCGCCTGTTCCTTTGGTTGGTGTTTCTCTATATCTGGTTCTAACCTTTTTTCTATACACATTGCGAATAACTTATACATTGTTGGGAGTAAACTGATTGGGCGGTAGTTGCCAATATCTTGTGGATCACCTTTCTTGTATAATAGAGTTATTCTTGATTCGCCCCATTTTTGGGGGATTTTTTGTGTTTCCAATATTTTATTAAACAATGTGATTAGGTGTTGAATTAATATAGGTTTTCCAATTTTTAAAGCTTCGTTAGGAATATTATCAAATCCCGGGCTCTTCTCGTTCTTTAATTTTTCAATATTTTTTATTATTTCGTCGGCATTGAAAGGCTGGACAGGGCTATTTATTTCCCAGTTACAACTGAGGTTATCTTCGTAGCATTGTTTGTGGGTGTAGTTTTCATCATTGTACAGGTTCATATAAAAATCTGAGGCTACTTTAACTAAATCCTCGCGTGTTTGTAGAGTTTTTGTAGTTTTTCTTGACTTTAAGCTTGGTATCCACTTTTTATCTGGGTTTAACTGCTTATGTGCTCTCTTTTGACTTCCCGTTTTTAGTAGATTTTTCTCAATTATTTTTAGCCTATAAGCATTATAATCTTGCTTTAATTTTTTATTTGTAATTTTGAAGAGTGTAGCTAATTTCTTTCTTTCTTCCTGTGTCTTTAGTGGGACATGTAATAGTTCTGAGCGTTTTTTGATGAGTTCTTTCGTTTCGTTTGATATTATATCTTGTTTCGGTTTTTCTGTAATAATTTCGTTATAGCTTTGGTGTATTGAAGTTTCTAACTTTGAGTAAAATGTCTCTATATCGTCGATATCTTCCCAATATACATTCTCCATTGTTTTCGTTAAGTTAGATAAGTACTGCGCTTGGTTTTCTAATTTTGATAGGTTATATGTGGCTCTACCAAAGTTTGCTCTGCATTTCTTTTGTTTATTAATTTGTATCGTTCCTCTTACAAGTCGGTGATCACTGGCAAAAGTGTTGTTATTTAAGATTTCTATATTTCGGAATAGTTTAGGGCAGGTACTCATAATATAGTCTATTTGGTTTCTATTTTTCTTGTCTGGTGTAGTCCACGTCCATAAGTTTTTAGTTTTCTTTTTGAATATCGAGTTAATAATAGTAAGGTTGTTTTCGATTGCGTATTGCACTAGTCTTTCGCCTCTTTGGTTTCTAGTGCCGTAGCAAACGGGCCCGGGCTACACTGTAGTGATCATTAATACCGTTGACGCTCACCGGAAGACTAGATTTGCTATTTAATTTATTGGTGGCTTTCCAAAAGTTCCGAAAGTCGTGCTTGGAATGATGTGACGCTAGAATATCCATCTTTACTTGCTCGTTATGATTTTGGCACCATTTTAACCGTGATTTAAATATATTTCTGGATTTTTGCATTTCATCATAAATTGTGCCAAATTTTGGTTTCCCATACCATACCCATAGCTGAAACCTTGACCTAGCCTCCCTGTGAGCCTCACTTACATATCTATTCCATCCCGGAACCGGTTTTTTAACGTTGAATCGTTTTGCAATATAACTACCAGAGGCGGCGCTGCTCAGTACATCGATAATATTCTGGTACAATTTGTCAATACTTTCTCGGTGCTCTAGATTATTACATATATTGTCACAACAATTACAAAACTCCATTGGAAAATCAATAACTCTTAATTGTTCATTACATAATTTATTATACAATTCAATTTGTTCGGGTTTTCGTTCTCCCCAAATAATATTATTAAATGTCAAGTTTCTATTGCAAAATACTTTAGGTTTAATACTATCAATATTACAAGTCACAATTAAAGGATAATGATCTGACCATAAAACATCATATTTTATAGTCAAGCTAACAACTGATTCCAACGCCGCAACCGTAACCACGCAATGGTCCAGCCATCGTCTAGACCCATTTGCCTCACTTACAAAAGTATACGAGTTTGAATCTAGACCCAAAACATTAACATCTGCACAAGTCAACTTAAATTCATTGCAAAAACATGTCAATTCGTTATAAAATAATTCGTTTGGGTGTGCATTAAAGTCACCTAGGGCATAAACAGTCTCAATATCTTCATTACTTATAATAGCACTCACCAGACTTAAACAATCCGAGAATTCCGTAAGGTTCATCTGACTATCTGTGGGCATGTACACACTAAATACAAGAAATGACTTTTGACCAACCGATATTTTAATGGCACACACTCGCGGGTTATGGCACTGCACGACCGACACATTCTGGAACACATCTTTATTCCACAACAGTGCGACTCCTCCAAAAGGCCGCCCACGCAGCATGCCCACCGACGTGTCCATAGCAGACGTCCCGGTGCACCCGAAATCCATATTTATTTCGCTCAGAAACGGAATTTCATCCGGTCGAAGCCAAGTTTCTTGCAATGCAATAATGTCCGACGATTGACATAACTGCCTAATACACTCAACAGAGCGTTTTACATTCTTACAATTAAAGCTTGCAAAATTACTTACTCGCTCATTTTCCATGTTTATATTTATCTTGACCGCTTAACGAGCTAATCCCATACTTCTGTCTAAAATTGGCAAATCGTCTAAATATTATACCCTGGGGCCAAAGTTTTTCGTCTAAAAACATTGATAATTTAATCTCTGATACGAAGAACTTAAAAGCATTGTAACCTTTCCCTTTCTGGGATAAGATCTTTTCAAGCTTTATATTTTCACCCGTTCTTTTTAATACGAATTCCGTTATATCTCGCTCTGAACAATCTAAATGCACTTTGGTGATAAAAACAGGCACGTACTTGTCTGCAGCTTTAAATTTACCTTCTTTATCCGCGGAAATACCTCTTTTACCTTGATAACGGTAGTTCATTTTGGATTTTCGGTGTAGTGCTACGTTCCATTCGTATGGTGATTTCTTATTTTTTACATGAGAGTTCGATGCGGGATTATCGCAAACTGATGCGCTTGTACACACCTGTTGCGCGCTAGTATGAATGTTATCTATCAGCTGATCGGCCGAGTCAATCAGCGGCGGGCCGGTCTCCTGATCAGCCAGCTCCGGACGCGCCACCTCGCCGCCCTCGCGCAACCCGCGACCCTCGACCGCTCCGCTTAGCACACCCGCGTAGCTACCGCTCACTTTTTGGTCACCTCGCGGGTAGGTGTTTGGTGACCGCGTACTGGTTTCTTTCGGCGACAACGACTTCGCCGGACTATTACTTATACAATATGTATTATCCACACTCGACAGATCTATATGCGTTAATCCAAACGGGCCACTGTCCAAGCACGCTCCACGCTTCATATTAATGTTGCGATACTCATACATAGGTGTGGACGGAACTGAAGGCAGTACTGTATTATTTTTAGCATTCATTAAATCTTTTTTAAAATCGTCAAACTCTTCCTTGGAGATATACTGCGATTTTAATGTAACTACTTGGAAAAAAGTCCAGGTAGTTTGATAACGGAAACCATCTTCGTTGAATGTAAATTATTAATGTAACTAGTTACCTACTTGGAAAAAAGTCCAGGTAGTTTGATAACGGAAACCATCTTCGTTGAATGTAAATTATTAATGTAACTAGTTACTTGGAAAAAAGTCCAGGTAGTTTGATAACGGAAACCATCTTCGTTGAATGTAAATTATTAATGTAACTAGTTACTTGGAAAAAAGTCCAGGTAGTTTGATAACGGAAACCATCTTCGTTGAATGTAAATTATTAATGTAACTAGTTACTTGGAAAAAAGTCCAGGTAGTTTGATAACGGAAACCATCTTCGTTGAATGTAAATTATTAATGTAACTAGTTACTTGGAAAAAAGTCCAGGTAGTTTGATAACGGAAACCATCTTCGTTGAATGTAAATTATTAATGTAACTAGTTACTTGGAAAAAAGTCCAGGTAGTTTGATAACGGAAACCATCTTCGTTGAATGTAAATTATTAATGTAACTAGTTACCTACTTGGAAAAAAGTCCAGGTAGTTTGATAACGGAAACCATCTTCGTTGAATGTAACTACTAGTTAATAAAAAGTCCATCTAATTCCATTAATGGAACTAATAATATAACTAGTCGGAATAGACCCAACTTTTTGGTCCTCGCCCATCTACCTAACCTTACTACTTTTGCGGAATAAAAATGCTTTCTGACGAAAGCGAATAGAGCAGTGGGACAAAGTAGTGTGACTTGTGCCTTTTTCTGAAGGAATTGCTTAGGTTTCTACTCACGCACCCTACACTTCCTTTATTAACTGGACTAATAGTTTACTTTTTACCACGAGTAGTCACAATAGACTTCTACGCGGACGGAGCTGCGGGCAACAGCTAGTCATGGGTGATAAAACAGTCTAAATTACTAGCATAGAGGCATTCCATCTTAGTCATCGCGTAGAGTAGGGTTGGCAACGCATTAGCAATCTTGGGATTGCAGTTTAAAGATTGTAGACTTGAGAAAGCAAGTCTATGGTTTCCTGATCCTAGTTACCAATAGATTGCCGTACCCTCATGTTGTCTCGTGCTCTAAAGAATATGCAATAAACTCTTGGACCAATAGGTACATTTATAAATTGTAGCTGCGTAAAAAAAAACAAAAAAAACATTTAAAATAAAACAAGTTTTCTTTGTGTCAAAACTTTTATTGTAACATTCTTTCCTTAAGCTAGTAAAGGCTTGATGAATATTTACACAAGGCTTCAAATACGGGGCAAGGTATAAAACTTTGATTACTAATCCGGCTCCATTATCGATTATCACATCGTATTTATTGATTATTGGCTTTGCTACATTTCACTCTTAGTTTAGCCAATGGACTTAAAGCCCAATAATGGTTTACTCTACACTACCTAATTAAGTATATTTTTGATATCTAAGTAATAGTCACAATAATGATTATTGTTGAATACCGCTTCCGCAATGGTAAAATGAGAGTAAAGTTTTCTTATAAATGTATATCCCAATAAATTATTCACTTAGTAAAGTGGTTTTGCAAAAGATTTGCGATAAAGAAAATGTACATAATGCTAAATGTGGTTAATTGAATTATAAGAGTATGCTGTGAAGCCGTTGTAGGTATAATCCTTATTATACAAATACTTGCAATGCAGAGAGCTAGAGTACACGTGTTAAATTCAGCACAATTCAATTATCACTTCGGAATATAATCTAGTTAAAACATATATTAAAACTCTCCTAAAATAATTACAACAATAACAAATATGCAGATAATATACTATTTATCAAAACATTAATCTCACTTAGTATCTCATTAAATACATTTATACTAACTCTCAGTGAGTATAGAAGCCATGGAACACACAAGCTTGTTAATAGGGAGTTGATACACAATAACAAATGAAACATAAAACTCCAACGCACGTCGACTCGAATAATTGGCTATAAAGTGTAGGTACAATTTAGATAATGAGCAAATAGAATTATATAAATATTTATATCTAAAAGGTATTGTTATAATTTACTTAGATAATGGAATATTACTTAAGTTTACAGTTTCCTTACAACCAAACAGCAACATGATTATTTGTGAAGTACATATCGGTTTAATATAAGAGCATAATTTCGCGGCAAAGGTGAACAATTAAATTTTAGTCGTTGAAATTTTAGAGCCACACCATAATGCACATACGTATGGGTTTGTATACTTATTCAAAACGGATTCCATACAAGCCAGCATGATCATCTTACACGACTATTAGCACCAACCCTTACATGACTGTACTCTAAACGCAAGCTGTTTTACAGTACTGTCACATAGTACAACCACCAACATTGAAAAAAATCACTCCATTTGCAATACCTTTTTTGTTGAAATATGTTAAACTCAAAGGTTATATAATATTAAATATGTAAGCGATAACAAAGTTAATACACGATTTAAGCAAGTTTTTTTTTTATTTATAACAGAATTGGCACATGCGGGCGGTAAAGCCATGTTCGTTGTCGCTATATGTATTTTGATATAATATAAATGCAAATAATGGCAATTTACTTCAGTAAAACTATTATTCCTTTCGCTCTTATTCTGATTACGCTAAGGTTAAAACATTAACTAAATTGTTAATATAACACAAATAAATATGTGAAGACCTCGCAAATTGCAATGAATACACCCGATCAATTCAAACAGTCCACTTGTACGTGAAATAAATAAATTATAAATAATGCATTCAAACAATTACGCAAACAGACGCGATCTCAAAGAAATACTTGTACGCTATGGGCCCTACAGGCTCTTTCAATCAAACAGCAACTTACTCATAATGGTTCATCTATCCTACGCTTTAGTCAATAATAAATTGGAATGATATATTTTTAAGAATGTAATGTTTACGTAAAAAAAACTTTCCAGTTAAAGTAAAAAGTTTACGTCGATGCCGTTAGAGTTAGCAGTCCCCGAGAAGTGTAATTGACAACAAATAAATAATAAATTCTGTTTAACATAATAAAAAGTACAAGGCGAAGATTGAAGGAAGAGAGTGATCGTTAACAAGTGACTCGGGCTGTTGGCGTAATTGTTCGAGCGCGCGGAGCCAGCTCCCTACTTCGACTACGTGATTCGTATCTAACATTGTTCCCGGGCTGGTCCCACCCATGACGAGGGCTCGACGACGTGCTACCTACTCTCTCCGGTGAGCTTCCGTTTACAGATATCCTTCATCAACAAGTAAACACTATTATAGCTGAAACATGATTTCTGTAGTTCGTATCCAAATAGAGAGAGGCAAACATGCAGAAAATCTGCATTTGCACTTCAACAAGTCTGGAATGTCATTCAATGTATTGGGAAATTGCTTTACATGCATGCAGCAGAGACAGCAAACAGCACTTTTGTAAACTGACACAACAAAGATTGTTTTATGTAAATATTAAATAATACGTGTACATAGCAGGTGTCCCGAAGGTTGACTGTTAGTGCCTCAACAAAAACATCTTTCCTAATGATAATTTCCCTTATGTTTTAAGTCATCGGGCGGAATGCAGAAATCCACAACTATGTTGAGTATTATTACATTTTACTTTCAATATATACATAAGTAGACAATGCCTATAAATAATACACATAATGGATGAGCCAGAGAGCCTGGGCACCCTGACAAAGTAAAAATGATTAATTTGACTATCATTAATAACTAGCGGTACAAACGAGTCGCTTCAACTGTTAAGTACAAACACCAACGTCTATGATTAAAACTATCGACGTCGACACTATGTGTCTGACGTCACCGAACTGCGACCGATCTAGTCTTCGCTAAGTGCACACCATCCTGCAAGATCGAGCACCCGAGGAGGCTGGCGCGTATCACTCTGTCCACTCCTCGGGCCGATTGCAATTATTCACGATTATCGCCACGCTAACGTCACTTCAATTGTAGAGATCACATCATGAACCGCACCACGAAAATTCGTTAAATGATTCAAATTAATATTAATTGAAATAATTTTGACGGTAGAGTAGATAGTAAATTGCACTAGGGCATATTGCACTAGGGCATATTGCACTGTTGAGTGATGTGTTGTGTTAAGCGTAGCAGTGTGGGGCTGCGGCGACGGAGCGACGCGGCCTCGGTCAGGTGGCGTCGAACTCGATGCGGTCCCAGGAGTAGTGCTTGCGCGCCGGCCGCGGCGGCGGGCGCGACAGCACGGCGCCCAGCAGCGGGTCGCACTGCGGCACGTGCCCGCGCCCGAACAGGTTCGGGATCAGCTCCGTGTCCATGTAGTCGTACGCGTCGCCGTCCACCGTCATCCCCGACCCTAGCTCGATGCCGAACTCCTTCAGGTCGAACTCGCACGGCCGCTCCTGAATCATGTCCTCCTGGAACGAAGGCAGAGACAGGTCATCCATGTCTTCGAAGCCGGTTCGCGTGTGGTCCAGGATGTCTCCGTTGGCCAGAGGAGTCATCGGCGTCCGCTCCGGCGGGTCTTCGCCGATGTCCATCGCAGTCTGCGAGTCGTCCCCCGTGCGGTCGCCGTCGGCCACCAGCAGCCCAAAGAAGTCGTCGTGGTCGCCCGACGTCGGATCCGAACTGAAGTCCGGGTGGAAATCGTTGTTAGATAGCAAATCCACGCTCAAGTCGGGGTCTATGTCGGTGGTGGTCGAATCTATGTCGCATCGATTGCCATTGACTGAGTGGAGGTCGGCGTGGTTCATGATTTCATTCTGTATGTCGTTAAGCTCTCTCTGCAGTTCGTCCGCGGCAAGAGAATCTCGCGTATGCGCGTCACCGAGCACGTCGGCCGGCGAGAAGGCGTCCACAGCGCTCGTGAGAAACTCGTCGGGTACCGGGCGGCTCGGCGGCGGGCCCACCACCGACGGCGGCAGTTCACCGTTCTCCACCAGCAGCTCGATGACGTCGTCCATGTCCTCGTTGCGATCGAGCACCGACGGCATCGGCGGCGGCGGCGGCGGCGGTGGCGGCGCTACGGCGCGCTCGGGCTCGTAATGCGGAGACGGCAAGATCGCAATGGGGACTACTTTAACTCCGTTGAGTATGTAGTTGGCAGTCTTTGTGGCGGTGACATCTGTCGCGTCGGTGGCCGCGGGTTGCGCGACGGTGAAGAGTCGCACGAGGCGGTCGGGCGCGGCGTCGGAGGCGGCCAGCACGTAGCGCGGCGGCGCGGGCGCGGGCGCGGGCGGCGCGGCCGGCTGCTGCAGCGCGTCGAGCTGCGCGCGCAGCTGCGTCACGCACAGGTGCGCCTGCAGCAGGCGGCGGCTCTGGTCGCTGGCGGCCGCACCCGCCGCCTCGCGCCGCACGGCCTCCAGCTGCTGGCGGGAGGCTTCCAGCTTGCGCTCTAGCTCCTCTATCTGGCGGCGCTGCGACTGGACGATGTCCTCCGCCGGATCCGGGTCAGGGCGCGCCTCGGGTGAGGCGACGGACGCTATGGAGGCGACAGACGCGGGCGAGCGCGGTGGCTCGTCCTTTTCTAGCAAGAAGGGGCGCAGGCGGCTAATGAGCTGCGGCTTGGGCCCGGACACGCGCAGGTTGCGGCGCTTGCATTCGGCGCGGAGATCAGACACCTTCATGTCCTCATAGCGCGTGGGCACAAAGAGAGAGATCTGCGCCAGCGGCAGCGCGGGCGGCGGCGGCGGCGGCGGCGGCGCCGAGTACTCGGACGAGTCGGACGCGGCCGAGGCCGACGACGGCGCCGGCGACGCGGGCATCAGTTGCAGCAGGAGCTGCTGCTGCTGAAGCAGGAGCTCGTAGGGTGTCTCCGCGGCGTCGGGCGGAGAGGGCGCCTTGTGAGCGTTCGGGGGGCCTTTGTACTCGTGAAACTTGAAGCGCGCCTTCGGTTGTTGTTGTTTGTGTTTGGTCTTCTTGCGGTTCTTGTCGGCCTTGCCGGGCGCGGGGTGCTGCACGGCGGGCGCGGGCGCTGGCGAGGGCGCGGGGGAGAGCAGGCAGGGCGGGGAAGGGGAGGGCGAGAGTTCCTCGGGCGGCCCGCAGTACGAGGAGGGGTGCTCGGGCCGGCCCGAGGCGCCCTCGCAGGTGGCGCGGAAGGCAAGCGTGCCGCTCTTGACAGCGGTCTCGATGTCCTCCTCGGTGTGCAGGATGTTCTTCTTGATGAGCTCGAGCGGGCCGGGCCGGTGCGAGAGCTGGTCATTGAGCGCGTCCGCCAGCCGCGCTTTCTTGAGCATGCGCTGCTTCTCTGCCAGACTGGGGTCCACATGGCTCTCCTGTTGATACAATTTAAATTTAGTGTTGTATGAATAGTGCTTCTGGTTCATTTAATTTTAAGTCGAATCAAATGCACTTTCTATTACATATACAAGGAATGTAATACTAGTCATTTCTTAACATTTTAAACCACGCGAAGGTTTGTTATATTATATAACAGCGAATTCAGCGCTGGTATCAGGAAAAGTTTTGTCCACGTTCTGCAGTCATCAAAATAATCAAAAATAGCGACTAGGTAGACTTTTGAATTAAAAAACTGAAAGAGAGACTTAACGAGGTGACAAGAGATACTAGAGCTGTTACACACCCGCACGCGTTTCCGTGGAGTCGCTAGTCGGCGGTATTAAGCGTCCGGACTACCCTGATCCGTCTAATACCCGTGTTAAGCTGTGTATGAGCACTGCCCGTCAAAAACCCGAAGATCCGTTGATCCATGTCCCGGCATAAACACGGGTACCCGGATACTAACTACACGGGTACCTGGATACCCGTTCGGAACAGGTTATAAACACGTGCCCAAACGGAAACCCGACCCGTCGACACGAAACCCAGACACGACTGTAAGCTCTAAGGGATACCAGATACGACATATCGAACTATGCGATTTAGCTGGTGTTTCCTGAGTAATCATACACATAAGGAAAGAGGTAAGGATAACGATGGTTATTAACTAGAGGTGCGGGCCGGATTCCTTTATGTTAGCTTGCATGTTGCTGTTGACTGTCACCTTGTGGACTCAACCAGCCTATGGCTAATAGCTTTATCTGGCTACCTGATGGGTGCCAGGAGTTTTTTTGAAGGACGAACACCGGCTGTATGTCGCCCGTTAGAGGGACTAAATCTCGGAGGACACAGTAGATATGGAAAAGGTGGGGTGCAGGTTTGAAGGGTGTTTGAACCCGCCGAGAAAGCAACCCATACTACAAGCAGACATCGGAAGGGAACTCAGCGAAAGTAAGTTCCCTTCTCGCGGTAAGGGGCCCGCATTGCACGGCTCTACTTGTCTGGGGAGATGGGGGTGGGTGTACACAATCAACTTCTTTAGCGGAGGGTCTTCGGAGCGGCTGGGAGGCACTCAGTGATAGAATCCTTATGGAAACCCACGGCGTCTTCATAACCCAGGACTAATGGTTACGCCGTTGTGGTTTTAGACGATAGGCTCCTATTTCTACTCTCGTGCGATAGTAGTTTTAGCTGAGAGTCCATTTTACCCACCCAACGCCTAGCCGGGCACTATGCATAATGTTAAATAAAAGTAATATAACTATCGGCATACCGACCTGTTCTAAAATATGTCTCCTCTCGAGTTCTTGGCGATCTGGCCGCCGTTGTATCTTAGCTTTCAGTAAATCTCCAGTTTTTGCTCGTTCCAATTGCTTGGACTGTTCAAAGTACGCTGGTGGCGTCTTCAGCGCTGTAAAAATGAATAAGCTTGTGAATATTGTTTCATAAATAAATTAAGGAATTCCTGACTAATATGTGTGTGTTGTATTTTAATTATAATGAAAGCAAATGTTTAAGCTTAAAGCACTTACGCGGCATAATTCCTTGCGCCACCAGCTGGTTGAGCGGCCGTCTCATCATCAGTTTCACCTTCAACGCTGAAATAAATACGTCACTCGTTAGGCATTATTAGGTGTAACACCATCGGTAACCTTTTACATTATGCTAACAATATTTCCTCATTATATTATGATATAATAATTATAGAAACATGACATCTATTTTCCGCAAATACATAATTATACCTACAAATTATAATTGAAACGGTCTTCTTGCCTGTGGCAACATTTCGATTAGAATGCAGTCAGTTGAGGATACCTTTCACACATTACGATATGAGTGTACAAATGAGTAAGAAGGAGGCACATGCATTATGACGCCAGGTAGATTGACGTAGCTCGGCGAGTAAATATAAGAGTGTACGTGATCGAAGCGTCGATGTATTACGACTCATCGATAGATTTCGTGTTTTGGTGTAGGAGGGTTCGTGCGCTTCTGTTGTCGGCTGTATAGACAAGCGGCGAGCGACGGGCGGACAACGCTGGCGCGCGGCCAACGTAAACACTGCACAAGGAAACTAGTGTTATGCCGCGACCGTATTACAGACGAAACATTCACTACCAGTGGGCCGCATATTGTGGGTTACTGGGCGCCGTCGCCTGCATTATCGCTCTCTTTTATTAACACGCATATTTCTAGAAAAACCTCTATGATTAGAATGAGGGCCATTGTTTTTTTTATTATCTATGATAAATTAGTTTTCTCCGCCGAAATGCCAGCCGATACACACAGCGTTAGCAATGTTATTATCGAAGATGATAAATAATTTATAGTTTGGCAGAGTAATGTTCAAGTTTGTCATTTAAACGCCATAGTGATTGTCTGTCGCGTCGATCGTAAAATCGTTTGATTATTTTATGAAGACACTGGTAGATGTTTTGTTCAAGTTTATGTTGACAGGGGCTGACGTTTGTTTATTCGCATGGTGGACAAGCGTCGGAAACTACAACCGGATATGTAGACACCGCCGGCATCCTAATGCGCCCACCGGCCTTCGATCGAAGATAGCAGGCCCTCACAGATTCAACGAGACATTCGTATTGACTGTCATGTATAAATAAATCATATTTTAGTATTCTCCATTGAGGAAAATATTTACAAATGTAAGTGCATTGACCGTTTGTACGATATAATTGTGGTTAATATAACGTTATAATTCCTGCTAATGAAATTGTATTAAATTCCATGTAATTTGCGGTGTTGCTATTGAATAGTGTTGGTACCTACTCTTTGACTAAACCAACGGGTTATAAATTAACTGGAAATTCCTTGTTCGCTCTTATACTTCTCCAAACTTAAAATCGGATTTTTATTCTCACTGATAAAAGGTAAACAAAGTTACGTCACTTTCAGGGTGACATCTCAGGGGATCTCAAACTAAGGCCAAGTAAGGAATAAAAGGAATAAAGTTATC
The DNA here is from genome assembly GCA_949316455.1 of Acleris holmiana. NCBI lineage: Eukaryota > Metazoa > Arthropoda > Insecta > Lepidoptera > Tortricidae > Acleris > Acleris holmiana. The sequence goes on along the minus strand of OX438772.1, from coordinate 12,742,681 downwards.
TTTCGCTCGAACTGTGATAAATAAATAAAATAAAAACTTGCAAACTTGTGAAATTAAACGGTATTATGCATTTTTTTACATTACGGGAGTATTGAACCTCGAATGTTACTGAAAGGAATGCCATCTCACGTCAACCGGCCCGCAACTTAATCACTCTGGTGTATCGACACTATCGACAGTTTAATAAATTAATTATTCGTACAAAAACAGTATCTCTTTTAAAATAATATGCAAAAGTGTAATGTTAAAATAAAGCTTTCCATGAAGTAATTTATTTTATCCTCATTAAAATATACCTACAGGTTTTTTTTTTATAAAAAGCCGATTTCTATAAAATTTGGAAAAGAAAAATATCTCGAATGCTGCAAATGTTTGACTTGAAAATCAGACTTTAGTCACGTAAAAAGAGTGATATCGGGACATCCGAATTGGGTGTTTCGCAGTACATTCAGTATCAGAAGTAGCTACGCAACCGAAGAAAAAATTATCTACACTCGACTCTATTGTCAAGAGAATACGTCGTCTTGATAATTTTGAGCATGTTATTCTGCTTAGCTACTTTTGATACTGACTGTACTTATGTACCATCACAATTATGTGATCGATTATAATAAAAGCACTTTTATATGGGGCTGCTCATCCGCGCTGATGAGCCATTTTCTTTTCACATAGTCTCCAGCCGCTCCGTCATAGCGTAGTAGAGACTAGATAGCTCTGTAGCACTGCTGAGCGGGCCAATAGAAAAGCGCATGTTTCTACCGTAGGTACTTACATTCCTTGTGCTTGCCCATGGCGGGTTGCAGCGGGCTGTCGTCCACAACCACTTTGGGCGGCGAGAGGCGCGGCGGCGAGCTGGCCGGCTCGCTGCCGCTGCCACCCGCCTGCCGGCCGGCCATCTCCTCCGCACCCGAGCTGCAACAATACTATTATCACTATACGCCTTATAGGTTGCATACTACAGCCTGGACACATTAACGTAGGTCTCGAATGGCATAACTAGCTAGTTCGAGGTGGGATATTGTTGAAAACATTTTAACTAGGCCTTACAAAAGTACTTCTAAAGGGTGAGTACTATTAAATTGTCGCCATTTGAATTAACGTTTACAAAATGAAATAATGTTATAATAACTCTTTTTTTTTATTATAAGAAAGTTCAAGACGTAAAATAGATCAGCTAACACAATTAAGGTTTCTCCAGAGCACGACGAGATAATTCGCGGACTTTACTCTTCACGCGACTCATAGAATTTTGCACGGATTCATTAGTGATCAGTTTTGTACATTTCATCCACTTTTTTTTAAATCGGGCAATGATGTGGCCGGTTGGCATGTTTTCCGCAACTTTGTTTTAATATTAGCCCAGTATTTTTCAATCGGCCGTAGTTCTGGGCAATTTGGCGGATTCATATTCTTCGGCACTACATCGACAGAATTCTGATTATACCAATCCAAAGCTCGCGACGAATAGTGACAACTTGCCAAATCTGGCCAAAACAATGTAGAAAAAGTACGTTTTTTTACAAGTGGTAATAACCGTTTTTTTAAGCATTCGGAAATATTAATATCCGTGTTTATTGTGCCAGTGGTTACAAAAGGCGAACTTCTCATGCCGCACTGGCATATCGCTTGCCACACGAGAAACTTCATGGCGAATTTCTCTACTGGAATCACTTTTTCTGATTAATGTAAACCCGAGACGTTGCGAGAAGAAAAGTACTGGTTTCCAGGTATTGATTTGAAATCAGCTTTCACATACGTTTCGTCATCAATAATTAAGCAACCTGTTTTTTGAACTAACAAGGTGTACAGAAATCTAGACCGTCTAATTGCTCGATTATACTGTTCTACAGTTCTTTTGGGGGCTTTTTGCTTCTTGTAAGTAGAAATACCATACTTTATTTTTATTTTTTGTACATTTCTTTGACAAGTACCAACTTTTTTGGACACATCTCGAGAAGAGATTGCCGGATTCTGATCAAACAGCTTACACACTTTTAAATCCAATTTTTTGTTCCGTTTCCTTGTAGGATGGCCCTCTCGCTGCTTTCTTTCAATATTTCCACCTTGTTTTAGTTTTTTTAGGGTCCTTTGCACTGTTCTCCGACTTGTATTGCACGATTTCGCAAGATCCAAAGTGGACATATTGGGATTTATTGAAAATTCTCGCAAAATTAATTCACGAACGCTTTTTTCGTTTGACGACATCTTGACTGATAAAAACAACTGAATGTTCTTTTAAACAGTAAGACATGCAAATACGTTCTAAATTTGAAATATTATAAGTTTAATGAAAAAGGTTGCGTGGCCGAAAAAAAAATACGGGATATGTTGGCGACAATTTAATAGTACTCACCCTTTACATCGAAACTGCGCCAAATAAAACCAAAATCAATTATCGTATGTGTGAAGTGATCTGAGATGGTTTAGCCAAACGGGAAAACTCTTGAGTCATACCAATAAATAACTCAAAAGTTCCCAATGTTTTACATCATAACAAATCTGTGAGCCCATTATACGATCATCAATATTATCTTGTTAATCTTACTGTAAACGGAGCTTAACCTAATCTTCGAATAAAACTCGCACCACCCTTTTTCATAAAAATAACAACTTCGAAACGAATGTTGGCCAGTCGGTATAAGAACTGTCAGGAAGAGAAAGGGGCATAGTTGAACCTGGTATCTGTTATGGTTACCTGAAGGTGTCGTCGGAAGCCGATGTGGCCGGCGTGTGAGGCGGCGGGGAGGAGGCGGGCGAGGCGGGCGAGGCGGGCGACGCGGCGCGCTCGCGCCGGTGCTGCGGCTTGAACCACTCGGGGTAGATGGCGCTCAGGGTCTCCACGAGGTCGTGGTCCAGCGTGACGCGCCACGACGCGCGCCCCTCCGGGCCCTCGGAGCCGCCGCCTCCGCCGCACGACGATCGGCTCTCTGAACAATCACAAAGGTCATCATTCGTCTTGATTTAATAACTGTGTCTTCTCCTTGACTTTGCGGTACAGCAGCAGTACGACATCTGGATAAAAGATACAGGTGCCATACCGCCTAGTTAAGGAGCGGCCTAAAAAACAAAACGGCTAGGGCAATTCCAAAAACATTTTTATGATGTACAGTGATTCGAAAACCATTTCGAGAATAAGGGTTGTAGAACCATTCCCTGTTATCAGATTATTATACAAAATTAGTATTAAATAGTTATTTTTATTTTATCATTTGACATTATTTGACCTCTAATGTAGTGACGTCACGATCTTGATTGGTAAGTTGGATATAATCTGTGATCAACCATAGCACTGCATATAACGGATGATAACAAAAAAATGAGAATCATTTTCAGTAGTCTTAAAAAAAATATCTATTGTCTGATTTTCATTTGTTTTATTTTTTCAATCATTTATAATTGTCAAAATGACGTCGAAACAAGAAACTCTGCGAAAATGCGTTGTACTTTTTTATAATAAAAATATAAACATGGGGAAAAAGTACACAGTAGATCATTTTACCAAAGAAAATGTATCAGTTTCTACTATATATAGAATTCTTGCATCCTTGACGACAGCTCGCAAACGTGGTAGCGGCCGACCAGCTAAAATAATGACCAAGGGAAGCTGAAGAAACTCCATACCACTTTCAATGGGTTCCCTAATGATTCGCCGACAATTATTTGGCAGATTATTGATTGGCAGACAACGTTTCGCCGAGTAACGGTACGCCGATGGATTTATTCGTAGATGTATTGTTTCGCAGACTAACGTTTCGTAACTCAACCTTTAGCAGCTGTTTTAGTTGGCTTATGAGTCAGTAAGCTGAACCACTATTGGCAGAAATTCGTTTAGCCTATTAACCACTACACATTTTGAATGTTTGCTCGAACAACTGTTCGCTTTTAAACGGTTGAACTATTATTCATCATCATATCAACTTTTTGCTACCTTTTCGTTTTGCACTGGGCTCGGTTTAATAATAGTTAACCTATGTTTAAATTGTCTTTGTTGTGTTTGTTATTTTCTGGGCAGATAAAAAAAAATAACCTCGAAGGTCAAGGCGGGAGCTTGGCTCCCGCCTTGACCTTCTAACCTAACCTATCCGAGTCGGATCTGCCCTGATTAGTCTTCCATAAAAATGCAACAGTTGTACAGTTACTTAACTGAAAAAATGCCGAAACAAAAATCGACTGAACCTTAAATCTACTAACCAATAATGATGCCATGTCACAACTCTGCTTATCGTGTTTCGACGAACAGTTGTTCGGTAAAATGAAATAATTACGAAACAAACAATCGACTAAAAGTAACTCTGCGTATCGCTTTACTGTCTACCGACTATTCGGCGAAACAAATAATAGGTGTAACGAAATTATACCAAACGTTACTCGGCCAAAAGAAAGGTCTGCCAATAGTTGTCTGCGAAACAAAAATCTGCGTAATTAAACTCGGCGAAACGACAGGTCACCCTTTCAATGATAGTGATTCCATGAGCCAACGAGATGCCGCGAAAGTATTTAAATGTTCTTAACCTTACATTTGCCGGTCTTGAAAAAAGGTGGGTTTGGAGTGCCGCAAGAAGGTACAGGCACCGGAATACACCGATCAGCAAAAATCTAACATTATGTCACAATGCCGCTGGATGGTTAGAAATTACAGAGGAAAATCGTTTATTTTGGATGATGAAAGTTATTTCCCTTCGAGCAAAACCCATATACCTGGAAATGATCGGTACTATACCAGCAATATTTCAACAACACCAGACAATATAAAACACAAGTATAAGCACAAGTTTGAGCAGAAAGTTATGCTTTATGTGGCTATTTCCGATAAAGGTGTGTCGAAACTGTGGTTCAAACCTAATGGTTTAGCGGTCAATCAAAAAGTAAATGAGAGTGAATGCTTGAAAAAAATACTTATACCGTTTATTCGCCAACATCACCCTGATGGAGAATATGTATTTTGGCCAGATAAGGCATCGTCGCATTACGCCAAAAAAACATTGCAATTCCTGGAATCCCATAACGTGCCATTTGTACCGAAAATCCGAAATCCCACAAACCTTCCACAATGTCGGCCTATCGAAGATTTTTTGGTCATTTGAACAGTCTGGTTTACAAAAATAATTGGAGAGCAGAAAATTGTGCCGAACTAATTAAAAGGATCAAAACTTGTGTGCGAAAAATGGACAAAAATGCCGTCCAACGGTCTTGTTCGGGCATTATGTCAAAACTGCATCGAACAGCTGATCACGGGCCTTAGTGTAACGTTCATTGATTATTTTATAAATAGTTAAATGTGTATTATAACCAGGGTTCGGACAAGTCATCGCAGAAACTGATATGGACATGGGACAAGACTATTATAGAGTCGCGACTTAAGATTATTATTATCTAAAGCTGATATAATTATTATCGTAATTTATAATTTAACATTTCACCTTTTTAGTCGCATACCTGTCATGGATTTGTCAAAGTGGCTTGAAACAGTTTTGTGGTGACAATTTAAACAAATACAATTATTTGCTTAATTATGGTTATTTCTAAATATTTTAAATATGGTGCAAATAAATACAATTAATAAGTGGATTAAGGACTACCCCGAGCTCCGTTATCAGGAAAATGTCAAGGAAATATTGTGCACAGCATGTGACATTCGTATTAAACAGTTAAAAAAAGATAATATTGATAAACATATTAGGTCAAAAAATCACAAATCGAAGACAGCTCCGCCAGAAATTTCTTATGAAACTATTTGCATCGATTTGTTGATGTTCCTAATTTCTGTTAATATTCCATCAACTCAATAATTCACGCTTCAGGGCATTTTTCAAAAAGTATCTGTGGTGCCCGTGGGAAATACCTGATGAATCCTATATTAGGAAAAAAATCTAATTGAAAAATATAATTAATATTGCCATCTTGCGATTGTTTTGCGATGACTTGTCCGAGCCCTGATTATAACCTTACTATAAAAAAGTTTGATAAAATGTTACATAAGTATTTTTTACAGCTTTGCAAATAATTCTCATTTTTTAGTTATCACCCGTTAATATGAGTCCGAAATGCAGTAATATACAAATAATGCATATCGAATGTTGTCTTATTTATTTCTGTGTTTAACTGTATATAACAATGACAATGTAAGATCTTAAAAAAATGGGTTTATAAAATATAGTCCGTTTGGGACCCCCACCCCGTAGGCTTATCTGTGGGTGGTACAGTCAAGGTCATAAATATGTATACACTTTAGTACCTTGTCTATTTAACGTCATGTTTAAACCGCCATATGAAATTGTCACAGCGATTAAAGTGACAAGGTACTAAAGTGTAAACATATTTATTACCTTGACTGTACATGACTTGACATTGACATTTTACGTGATCTGAGAAAAACGCACTGTGCAGCCAGGCAAAAAAAACAATCACTAACGTTTACTCAAACTATTTCAATAGTTTTATTTTAAAGCATGTCTCAAACAAACAAATTTTGTGGTGACGTCATAACGCAATTTTCCTTAAAAATTAAATGAATAGGTATACTAATATAAATCCAAAAAACCGCGAAATTAATACTAAATTAGTCTATTTTATTAAAAAATACAAGAACTAGGAGTTTTTTTTTTTTGGGATATCCGAATTAGTTACGCCTATAAGTAAAATGGTGCGATCTGAACAAGCTAAAAAGCAAGCACCAGTATGTGCGATAACAATGTTGTATTCTCATCAAACACATAGAAATCAAATAAACTTGCTTGACGCTTATGCATTTACGAATCAAGAATATAAAATAGAAAAAAAACTACTTACAATTTAACTTGTTTAATATACGGTGGAAATGTGAAATAGTTGAGTACACTGTCGCGAACGAAATGTTTATGATACGGAACATTAGAATCGCGTACAACGCTCAATACTAGTCAATACAGTGGGTGCGGTTGGGCGAGGTGATCTCATGGTCAGATAAGTAGCTTAGGTATAACCCCACAATTTTCGTTCGTTTAAATTAAATGTTCAATTGTTAACGCTTAAACATTCCGCAGATGCAGTTAAGTATACGTAGGTACAGAAAAATTATTGCAATGTATATTGTGTACGTTTTCAATACAACAGTATTTATGCCATACGAACATAGCCTAAACAATATCTTCCTAGAGACAAGGAAAGATAAGTATTACGCAATGTTTAAAACTCGCAATAAAGTTGGAAATACGATGCAGAATAAATAAAACATCTGTCGGCATACGTGATGAATAAAAGTTAAAGATACGTAAACAGGTGCAGGCTACTGCAGACTTTAAAAATGAAAATTATAATATTTGCCTTCTTAACTTGTTGATAGTACATTTTATTTCGGGTCTGCAAATGAATTCTTATCGAAGCTTGCTTAACAGACTTTCGACTGACAAGGTTGGGAAGGCCTTTTATAGTATTTTAAACACACGTTAATAAAGATGAGCTAATAGGACTAAAGAAAAAATTGAGCTCTTTATAATACATAGTATGATACCCGTGTGCTTATACCGCCTTATTATTTTAGAAGTAAACGTAGAATTTAGTCACCAGTACGATTTAGTTAATGAAATTCATAAAAATAGGGTTTAATCATACTCCTGATTTCTATTGGCCGACTGCACGTTATTTCTCCCTGATAAAGTAACCCATAGTTATCTACAATCTAATCACTCGATAAACGGGTAGATAAATTGGAAAATAAACTAAACGTAAAATTTCTTGTGCACCAAGCCTGTTTCATATTTGCTTAGGTACATGCGATATACCATCGTAATATCGTGTTGTAAACAAACCCGCGCCTGCGCACGTGCGTGAGGGTGAGTCATTACAAGCCATGGAACCAAATTATTACGGCATTGCCGATTTAATGCAAAGTTTAAACAACCGTATAAACGAGAATCTACTATGATGGTGACGTAGGAGTAAAACTGAAATATCATAGAAGGTGCCAAAGATAATAACTACTCACCTTTGTATTCGTATAATCATTAATTATTAACATATTTGACAGAAACGGAAGGAAAATGTTAAAACAATCGTTTTGTAGGGGGATTCAAAATACCATGTCTTTTCACCCACTGGATTTGTCAAAATAATAGTGGTATTTTTACCGTTGCTACTGCGGTGCGAACTGTCAACGAGGCAATGATTTGTCTCGGTTCCTCGCGTCCCACGCGACCAGTTTTATTATGTTTATATGACAAATGGAACTAAATTAGCTCTAGAACAGTCAATGGCTAGTAACTAGTTTGCTAGATTTATAACAATCGAAGTGCAACTATTTGACGGTATGATAATCGATTACTTAGATCTCTTGATAGCTCTGACAAAACAACTATATAGTAATAAATAAAAGATACTCGTAATGTTCAAAAAGTTATGACGAGATAGACAACGACAAATTATATCACAAAACACGACATTTGCATTAGCTAAGCTTTAAATTAGTACATATAATGTAGATCAAGGCTCATTTTGTGTGAAGTCGCAGTAACGCACAAGTAGCGTAGAATCGCCGAGAGAATATAATAATGTTGGTAACTTGGACGCAAATGCTACACGTCAATCAAAATGTCTTCGGCGCTTTGTATTTGTTTTTTTTTAACTATGTCTTTACAAAATACTTCATTCTAAACTATTCATTTTTTCTACAATGTATACATCAAATTTAATAAATATTGTTGGTACTATCAGTCAGGTCATAGCCCGGGCTTTAACAATGGGTCTTATAGTATTCTTATCAGTAAATAAATTATAATATTTATAATACACAATATACCACACGTCATAGTGTTTAATGACATTGATAGGATGTTTTTAATCATTTGCAGTAATTTTATGCCTTTATGCCAGGTTAAACCTTGTGCAGAAAAATAATCATATTATTTTATTTGTTTTGTTACAATGTTGTTAAGGGCGATATTAAATACTGGCACGGATTTGAAACGAGAGCAGACATCGCATTCACATCGAAGGAGACAATTATTGGCTGGTGACCTTTTTAAACGTAATTGGCTGCCCTTGACTTTATGCTGTCCCAATTACTCACTAGCTTGATCTGTTTACCGCATCAGTTATTATGACAGGTTATGCGAGGCCTGCGTTACGCAGGCTGTGGGGCTGACGTCACTTGTGCACACGGCACGCGGCACCACCAGCGTAGGCGCAAGACCTGTCCTGCCCACGCTCGATCTATGATCCTGGACAGTCATGATCTTACTCAACCATTGAAATATACATCGATAGATGTCATAGAATATAACTTCTAAAGCCTTGGAGCGAAACTTTTACTACTACCCAGTCGTAAAAAGTTTTTTAACGAAGTTTAAACTAGTAATATGTCTTCAGACGAACACGACACAACATCATCAGCATGACGTTGTATTTCACGAGATTTTCGTCATTATTTCAGTGTCAGAAAAGGTTTAAATAATTTCAGTTTAAATAGGACAAATTCATCAAAAGTGATATTGTTCTGAGTGCTTCCTAGAATCTAGGTCTGGCACGAGTGTGGTGTATCAGATGCGCGGTTTCATTAAGGCGTCTATTCCAAGACAAACAGCCATAGTCACGTTTTGCTAGTAGGTACTAGGCTAAATATGATTTGTGGGACGAATCTCGGAAACAGTCAGCGACAGAATAGCGTGGTGGTGACCCCGTTTTGTCGCCACGCCTGCTGGACTGCCCGCGAACAAACTAAATGTAACACAAACCAGACTAGACCATTGGCGTCTAGCTTCTTTCGTCTTTAGTGTTAAATAATTTAAGGGGCATTTGTTTACTGTCTATATTTAAGAGTCGCTTATATGTTAGAACTTTATTATTATTAGATTTGAGACGAACGAATATTATTATTAAAAGACGAACCATAATGTCTGTCTTGAAACATTCACTTGTGGTTAAAGGCCTTGTCTAAAGATTGCTAATATAGGTGCAAAAAACTTTTTTTTTGTCATTTTTCATTCTGTATTATTAACATTTTATTTAAGTGATTTCTCATATTTTACATAACATATTATCAAACTGAGCCTCTGAGATTTTAAAATTTAAATAATCACGACGAAAACTACGATTGAATGAGAAGAAACACCGACGCCGGGAGATTAGATGAAAAAATATTGGAGTTACGATGGCGGAAACCGATTTGAACTAAGTTTAGAGACGTCCTTGTCTTGTACTAGCGAGGTTATAGGATTAGGACGAGCGCGTCACTGACTCATTGTTAAACAAGATGGGATCGGCACACGTTCCAGCAAAAATCAACAAACTCGTGATGTTTATATTCATCTGGACCATAAAAACAACGTTTGATTGATCACGATTGTGGCATCACTGGAAACAAAAGGATTTGAGAGACGCTTAATAAATAATTATCTCATAATCCGACGTAAATTGATTCATGTCTAATTAATAAAGGAAGATCTTTAGAAAACGTTAATCTAATTGCAAATAACATTAGCGTAGAACCAGGAATGAACGCATAGGGAACCGTTCTTTAATATGAGCGAGTTTTTATTGGACAAGAACAATTTAGTGCAACATTACTCAAAATACATGTTAATAATGCAATTAGTAGATGCAGGTCATAAACAAGGAAGATAAAGTATTTCAACAACCGACGACAAAAATTAGCATTTTATTTTTTATTTTTTCATCACGAGCTAACGTACCGGGTAAATTCCAGTAAAATATTGGGCGCCAACATGGCGACCGACGTTAAAAAGGATATACTCATCCACTAACAAAAGTAACTGTGGCCGTTCTATAGAACGATTTGTACCGTAGTACCTAAATGGTTCTGATTAGGAGGCCATCTAGAGCCGAGCAGTCCGCTTGCACAACGTGTATATGTTTGGCATACCGAACTAGGCTAAATTCGGATCTCAATTGACTTTCGTAAGTCGATGAATGAAACGGCAGTCGGTAAAGCTCTATAGCGCGGTTTCCTTAGCGAGCGAGGATTGATGCCTTCAGCAGACCTATAGGTATTCATTTAAGAATACTTCAAAAGAAAACTATCCTAAAATGGAAATATTTCACAGAATCACTGTATCAAACTCCCATAGTTCAGTTGACACAATGATTATAGGATTACGAGGGTGGTATGATAAGTAATGAGCCTTGAAGCTACGCGGTTTGGCTGAATATTAAAAATGTCTTTGCCTACATCCGCCATCTTGGACGCGGGAAAATTGATAGTTTCAAATGATTCCGTCAATTACTTCATGACTTATAGTTTTTTAAACAGAACGAGTGGCATTGTTTGTGTAAAATGGAAAAAGAACAATATCGATCAGTGATTCGCTTTCTGTTTTTGAAGGGGAAAACGCGTGATGAAATTAAAACTGAGTTAGATACCGTATATGGCGATGCTTCACCTTCTATTGCCACAGTAAAGCGGTGGTATAACGAGTTCAGAAATGGAAGAATATCTGTGTTTGATGAGGCCCGCCCAGGACTTCCAAATGAGGTTACCACGAAGGAAAACATCAACAAAGTCCGTGAAATGTTGATGAACGATCGTAGACTGAAGTTGAGGGAGGTAGCTGAGGTATGTGGCTTGTCACTGGAGCGTGTACAAAATATTGTTCATAAACATTTGGGAATGAGGAAGTTATCGGCCCGATGGGTACCGCGTTTGCTAACAGAAGAAAATAAGCAGAATCGTGTAGCCACTTCCAAAGAGTGTTTGGCACTATTAAAACATAATCCGAAAGACTTTTTTATGCGTTATGTTACCGTGGACGAAACGTGGATCCACCACTATACTCCCGAAACAAAACAACAGTCCAAGCAGTGGACATGCCCCGGCGAAAATGCTCCAAAAAAAGCAAAAACGGTTCCGTCGGCCGGGAAGGTTATGGCGACCGTTTTTTGGGATTCCTAAGGAGTTATCCACATTGACTATTTAGCGAAGGGAAGAACGATCACGGGGCAATATTACTCTGATTTATTGTCTCGATTTGATGAAGAATTAAAGAAAAAACGGCCCCGTTTAGCCCGCAAAAAAGTGTTATTTCACCAGGATAATGCTCCGGCCCATTCATCTCACATCGTCAAGGCCAAACTGGATCAATTGGGCTACAAAATACTGCCGCACGCTCCTTATTCGCCAGATTTAGCCCCGTGCGATTTCTTCTTGTTCCCTAACATGAAATCTTGGCTCGGAGGCAAACGCTTCATGTCAAATGAAGAGGTCATAGAGGCCACAGAGGAGTATTTTGCAGAGTTTCCGAAGACATATTTTTTGGAGGGCTTAAAGAAGTTGGAGACGCGTTGGGATAAGTGCATACTTTTGAAAGGGGACTACGTAGAAAAATAAAAACAAAAAATAACAAAAAAAAATTTTTTTCTTGGGTAGGCTCACTACTTATCATACCACCCTCGTATAATACAAATGTGGTTACAGAATTATCAACAAGTTTAGAGTTGTTGGTATTCTGTTGCTCTGCCTACCCCACTCTGGGAATAAAGGCATTACGTTTATGTATGTATGTGATACAAATATGTAGTTTTGATTGTATAGATAACTAGTACAGTAAGGTTTCCAGTAATTACTGGCCACAGTGTTTAAACATAACCCGCGATAGATACATTCTACGAAGTGGGTTTATGGGCGATCTACGATTAACAACAGCCGATGCTCATAATATTTACATTATTGTCAATAAATGCCAAAATCGTTTTATTTGAAAGTCCAGACTAGGGTAAACGATCTACGCAAGCATGAGCGTAGTAAATCTACCGCCAGACAGTATAGCGTCATCTATCGCTATACATCAGTATTTCACTTATGTAATTTCTATAATACACCGTGGCCCAATAATACGTTGACAAAATTTTAAAAGTAAAAATGTTGAAAATGGAACACGATTCGAGTTAGTTTGTTTTTCTATTATAATTTGACACAGTTTGTTGACGATTTGGAAGAGATAGCTTGTTTAAATTATTTAGTTAAATATTGATTTTTGTCATGTCTTTGCAACGCAACGCAATAATTTCCTTACACGAGTCTGGAAAACGACAGTGCGAGATAGTTAGATCGCTAAATGTCAGTCGTCAACTAGTGTCCAAGACTATTAAACGATATAATGAGCTCGGACATATCGCAGACCGCCCAGGAAGAGGAAGAAAGAGGACTGTTAGGACTCCCAGGCTCTGGAACATTATCAAAAAAAGGCTTGATCGCAATCCACGGACCAAAGTACGAAAAATGACTAGGGAGCTGGGTGTAAGTCGTTCGACGGTGTAACGTATTGTCGTATTACAAACTGCGTAAAGCACAACTTCTTGACGATAAAGATAAAAAAGTTCGCCTCGACAGATGCCGTTTGATTAAGCAGCGTGCCGCTACTGAAAAGCGGGAAAATATCCTTTTTCGGATGAAAAACTTTTTTGCGTTGAACAGGCCCATAATCACCAAAATGACAGAATATACTGTTCTAGTCGTCCTGGACCGGCCGCAGTTGTCCCTCACCGTCAAAAGCCGGAATCAGTCATGGTTTGGGGCGGTATTTGCTCCACAGGTAAAACTTCCCTTGTATTCATAGAAAAAGGTGTCAAAATTAATCAAGAAATATACAGAACAGATATTCTTGAAGCCGTAGTTCTTCCATGGAGCCAACAACATTTTGGCACCCAACCGTGGATATTTCAGCAGGACTCTGCTCCATCTCACAGGGCCCATAGTGTGCAGCAGTGGTGTAAGGACAATTTTCCCGGATTCATTAGCTCGAAAGAATGACCACCCTACTCGCCTGATCTTAATCCAATGGATTATAGTTTGTGGTCAATCTTAGAGACAAGGGCCTGTGCCACTAAACACAAAACTGTAGACGCTCTGAAAGCAACACTTACCAAGGAGTGGGCAAAAATAACCTTGGAGGAGCTGCGGCATATCGTTGATAACTTTAACAAACGTTTGCATCTGTGTATCAGAGCCAAAGGTGGATATTTTGAAGACGATTGTTTTTTTTTATTTAAAAATATTGTGGTTTTCATGTTTTAATGACATATTGTAAAAGTCATATTAGTAATAAAAACATTTTCTTACAAATCTTTGTCAACGTAATTTTGGGCCACCCTGTATTCTACATGCCTACGAACGAATCGAGGATGAAACCATAATCGGCTGATGACGTAAAAGGATGTTTTCATCGAGTCGGAGGCCGTCTGTTTATCGTCGGAGTACAGTGAGAGCTAAACAAAGTCTGCTCCTAAGCGCGGTGCAACTGTAAAAACACACAAAATTACCCTTACATTAGATTCGCGATCAATGTACGTACACTCGTGGCGGAGCCAGCCCGTTATGCAATGGAAGTCAACGATATTACAAGACAAGAACTTACAAATTAAAACAATAAAAAGTATTAAACAAATCTCATTGTTTGCCAGAAACTCATGGCACGTGCAACAGCTAGAATGACAGAATGCACTGACGTTCTGAAAAACTAAACATATTGTTTTTATAAGAATAGGTACCTACCTACTGAGTTTACAACTTATATCAATAAGACTCGTCCCAATTAATGTACCTACACGTCGTTATGACATTTTATTGTACGGTAATCAATTCAACATGATATAACTTTTTTTCTATGGATAGAAATAAAATCACTAATACGCTACTAGCAGACTTGTTTAAATGCTACTAAATCATTTAAAAATAAGTTCACGGCGGCAGAGCCAACGTCTACCAATAAGTCACATAATAAAATGTAGTAATATAAAAATACGCACCACACCGAGACCAAGGCCAAGGAATTCGATAAAGTTCACGTTCGCCAATATTTTTACCTATGAGTAGAGATAAGGAGTAAAAGAAAGTAGGTACTTAGTCAATCAATGAATATTTAGACCTCAACAGGATAATAACTTATCACCCCCTAAAGGTTTTATCAAGAGCTTGGAAAGAGTTAGATACCCCTGTCTAATCACTACATAGTATAAAACAAAGTCGCTTTTTCTGTCCCTATATGTATGCTTAAATATTTAAAACTACGCAACGGATTTTGATGCGGTTTTTTTTAATAGATAAGAGTGTTTGAAGAGGAAGGTTTATATTATTATGTATAATACTTTAATCCGGAGCGAAGAGAGGGCGGGTCGCTAGTATTATATAAATTATTGTCAAGTATTACTAAACGTAGTTTTATATTTATAGTTGCAATAAAACTAAAGTACAAATATTATAATGATAATGTAGTAAATGCTGGTAGTCTTGGTTGGCAGGACTTAATTCAGTAAAATATTTCACGTGAAAACGAATACCGCATCAGAATTTCTGATGTTGAGATACTATGGAATCCTACAAAAAAGCAGTGGGACTCTCGTGCTAGCAAGTTAGTAATAAAACTAATAAATATCGCAAACGTGACGCTCGTTTGAGCACGCCACTAAAGCAGTCCGGTTTTTTTTTATCGGCGGCCGGGCTCGGGCATGAAATACATTATTTTAGATATCCGACGACGACTTGCCATTTTTATTAACTGGGAGTAATATTTAAATGGCTTAGTCATATTTATAAGTATCTGTCATAAATTTCTTTATTATGGCATCTTGCTGCCACTTGAAAGTTTCCGGGCTTCAATTGCCAACTAAATGATTTTGCTCGAGAGTAATAGCACGGTTACAGCTGTTGGGCGAAAGTCAAACTAATAGAAGCAACTGATCATGAGTGAATTGATGAAAGTGCTAGTCTATTGAACTTGGTGAATAAACGACACGGAGTAAAAATAAAACCATTTGTTAATGAAAATCTGGACATCCTATAGTGATTAGAAAAAATAGGCGAATTGCGAGCTCTTGTTTTCTTTAGGGGGTGCAACAATGAAAATAAATGTTTAAATCTAAAATAATAATTGCATTAACTTACACAACAGTTAACTGGCCATTGCAGTGATACCATAATCATCATCAACAACACCTCATATCTTGCAGAACCTGTCGCTGCTTGACGGCCTTGCTGGACCTTTCCCGAAGGATTCCACGACGGCTACCTACTCATTTACTAGTCGCGTCCAGCGGTTTCATTGTGATTGGTGACAGTTGACTCCGCATATAATACAGGCGTGAACAAGCCGTGAACCATTCTATTCTAACGCCGAGGCTCTGTTTTTAATTCCTGTAGGTATTGGAGTCAAAAATAAAAGTTTAGAAACTTTCATATACCAGCGCGAGTAAGTCTCAACCTTGGCGAGGCTGAAGATAATTATGCGAGCGAGATAATAACGCCGACTGATTAATCTGGATTTATAGACATTGGCACCGGAGCAGAACTCACACTAGACAATTAACTGAAACACTTGTAATGTGTCCCGCGCCGACATTATGAAATAACTTTCCCCGTGATACGCCAACCATTTCCTTGGCAACGTTGGGCATTCTGATACAAAACAAGAATAAACAAACACCATTCATCAAAGACAGCTCCAGGTTAAGCAACATCTACATCTGTGGATTCCAAGTAAAATCAGTTCGCATATACGACAGATTTAGAGAATAATAAACCTGAATAATTACAATGGTCTAAATACTTGGGCTAAATTAACCATTGAAACAATAAGTTTTCGGAAAGGATGCTATGAAGCCTTCCAAATTTATGGGCAATCCATCAGTACAGACAAGGTAATTTAGGAGGTAGTATGGTTGCGGTGTTATGGGTAAACAGCGAGCGTTTTCTGCCGAGGGGAGGGAGTAGGGCAGGCGGTTCGCGCGCGAGTCCCATTCATCCGTCATGTAGCACGGCTCGCGCTGGCACGGCGCGCGGCGCCACGTGGTGGTCGCGCGATCATATTCATTTACCTTTTCATAATAATGTTAACTCGCCACGTGCTATACATGCTTCGCTTTTTCAAGTGATAAAATTACCGTTAGTTTGCACACGTATTTCGGCTTTGACGAAGTCAATTTATTAATAACAAGAATAGAAAGAATTAATTAATAACAACAGTAGAAATATTTACACTTATATTTTTCAGTATTATCGACGTTATTAAAGGAACCGTGTGCGGATTTGATCGATATTGTCCTAATGAAAACGACGTACCTATAGGTAGAGCTTATTTGGTGTTTGCACTGATTGAGCAAACTTTACCTGAACTTCATAACTTTGCTAGTCAGACTAAACTCTTTTCAATCGACTTCATTAATTAAATCACTTTAACTCAAATGATGCTACGACGCTGGAAGAAAATAAGATTACAATAATACAACATTACACGAGATACAACATTATTCCTTATTGATGAAGATTATTTCGATTGTGACTGTTGTTAGTTAACACTAACAACAGTCACAATGGTAACCCATTAGTTCTTAAGCAAATTCAACAAGTTAGTTGCATATAGTAACCGGTCAGAAGCGGATGCATTTCTAGAAAAACTACCTGTTGGCTGGCGCTGTACCCGCTAGTCGGCCACGCAAATATAACAGACGAGCAAAACGAGCTCTGTTTTAGGTCAACGTTGAACAAATACCAAACGGGTCGCTCGGACGCTTCCGTGGTCTATTTCTGATCCGCATTAAAAGACGTCGGGCGAGGACCGCGGTGCGCCTGCGACTTGTGCGACGTGCACCGAGCTTGCTGATCAGTCTTTTATTTCCTATTTTAATGCGTTCTACATACCCACTTTGCAACCATAACAACAAGCAAACTATACTATCAATAAAATATTTACTGCCTAATAAAGTGTTAAAATTGACATTGTAACTATAGCAGGCCTATTATCAAATCTTTTTGAGAGTACTGTATAATGGTAAACCTCGTAGGGTCAAGCGCTGGCGTGACACGATTCGATTCGACGCATAACGCGGAAGCAATTTTCGAATTTTGCGAAGCAGTGCCGAGTTCGGTTGGTCGTCGTCTCCACTCTATAATCTAAATAAGGCGCAAAAGTTCAACGGCCTGCTAAGCCGACTAGGAAGAAAATTGGAGACATCACACTGATTTACTTGCCTTCTTTTATTTTTGATTGCTCGAAATTGTGTGTGCTTGATAAAGGGTTTAAATTTCTAAGACCCAACCTAAACTTTTAACTTCGCTTTATTTCAGAAACGCGTGAACCATGTCGTCATGATAAATTATTTTATTTTTATTTCGATCCCGGAAATAACTCTTTTTATGGCCCTGTCTGATACACTTAGTCGTAGTTTCTTTTTATGTTATATGTTTCGTATTCAGTCGAAAATAAATCCCATACAAGACAAACTTCCTGAACAGAATAACAACATTTTCAAAGATGCTTTAGTGCTACAGCTTGTAAATAATTAAGTATTTATAGTGCACATAGATTAAGATTTCTTTTAATTTAAGGTATTGGGTGAAGTCTTTGTAAAAATGATTTAACGACATCGAGAGGTGTAAGCTTTAACCAGAGAATCATAAATCAATCATCACAATCCAACTGTGTATCGTAGAAACAAAGCCAAATGCCATGGACCATTAGTAATTAAGTAGGTCACTATATACCTGCCGTCACCTGAATAGCATTATAATAAAGTCGTAAGTGCGACACCGTTGTAGAAGAAATTGGGTCTAAAAGTGGAAAGCGAGAAGAATACTTTCCTCTGGCGGGACATTGGCGACGCGACGCGCATGACGTAGCCTGTTGGCAACCGCCGGGGTGTGAGACAGGAATTGCGTAAAGGTGTCGTGAACACTTCATTCGAAACTCACTGGGAACTTTTCACGACAACGAAAGTACAGAAATACCATTAGCGTCCGTCAACATTGTCCGAAATAGCTCGCAATAGTCACAGGACACTAATCGCTAATACTCTGGGCGGAGTCCGTTTGTTTATCGCTCTGGGGGATACTGATGCCTACAGCAAAAGACGTCAATCCACAAAATCGTAAAATTCATCAACCTAAAAGACTTAGGTAAAGACCTGCAAATTGGTGTACTAATAAGAACTTAAAATGCCATTTAATGTGTATTTAAATAATGATGAATTCACTAGTTAGTGCATCTCATGACAAAAGACGAAAAAAGCTTTAAGCAAGAGCTAGCCGAATAATTGCACGAACTACAAAACCTAAACGTGGAAAAAATCTTGGACTCGTTCCAAGCAGCTGATTGATGAGGATGGTCATTTCGTACACGGCCAATCCCGAGTTTTTTCTTATTATTTAGCGGAGTAGTGGACGAATCTATTTCTGTGACGCGAAAAACAAGCCACCACAAAATATGCCAAAATATCTCATACAAAATTTAATCGTAGGTGTTCTGTGCGCCACGTGAAGTATATCGACTTTTAAAAATAGAGGCAGTATTTTGTCCAAATATAGAAATGTAAAAATAAAAACTAATAAATTATTAGCCACCGTGCCAATACAAATAGTTAAATAAATAAAAGCCCTCGCTACATCATTTCGCAACCCCTAAAACGAAGCGGATTTCTGGTTACTTGAACCCCACCTGTTTCCATTAAAGTTAGCAAGGGATCCCCTACAAGGGGCCCTAGTCAAGATGCATAACGTTAAGCTAGCGATTTTTGAAAATGGATGGAATGTAAAGGATTGACGTAAGCTGATGACAGATCGCGATCGCTTATATGTCAGTTGCATACATTTCCAGTCGATAGAAAACAGAAAGGTTAGCAGCGTTTGCATCTTGGCTACGCCCTCGCTACCAATCGGCTACCGAAACCAAAAAAACGCATTACCATCCGTCGATTCATTCCGGTGCTACAATGACATAAACAGTCTCAAAGGGATCAAAACCCCTTAGTCAGGGGTTTAAAAAGTAATAATTGTAAACAAATCCATCCATCCTACTATATCTATACTAATATTATAATACAATTGTGAAGGTAACTGTCGGTTTGGCTGTTTGTTGCGCTGTCGTGGATAAAACGCTGGACCGACTTTGATGACATTTGAGTGAGAACCAAAAAGTTGGACCATAGTTAAGCGCAGTTAACCATACAAACAACGATTACGGAAAAAGTTCTGGGCTGGGATTCTACACGGTAATAACGATATCGTCTTTGACCTGTTTCAGTATTGTCAACGTTTTGATAACTCTTATGTCATTTACAATAATGGCGACTGTGACATAAACGATTCTAAAACAAGTCAAACGCGATATCGTTATAGCACAGCAGAATAGAGGCCCAGTTGTGCGACGAAAAGTATCCTTACAATTGTATGGTTAATTTTCGTCGCACTACGGAAAATTTTCATAGAAAATTTAATTGAGTGAGTTAGCGTGGCCAACTTTTTGTCCTTACCCATTTGGCAAAGTCCCGGGACGCCCGAGGAAGGTACTTTTTATCTCGAGCAATTGAACCATTCCTGAGGGAATAGCGATAAACGACTTCTACGCTACTAGTAATATTATAAATGCGAAAGTAACTCCGTCTGTCACCGCTGAACCGTTAAGATGAAATTTAGTATGAAGGTAGCTCGAGTCCCGGGGAAGGACATTGGGTAATTTCACCGGCGATTAGCGATAAACGACTTCTCTACGCCGACGGAGACTCGGTCAACAGTTAGTATAATATGAAGAGCTAATATGTAAGCAAACCCATGAAGCCACAATTAATTTACACCGTTAGGTATGTCAACCGCAGGCTTTGACGCATGCATTGTGTTGCATGCAAATGCAACGACAACCATTCTACTGTTCAAAAGATATTCGACTTAATTTAATCTGTCCGACTATTATTCGTGATTTTACTACTTTACTAATGAAACAGTTTCGAAGATATTTGACAAATACTTAGGTTGGCTGGAAAAGATCGCTATTTAGCGGTAAGACCTCCTGTTATATACGTATGATTTACATGTACTGTTCCGTGTTCTGTTTTTTTGGTGTTCAATAAAGAGTATTTTTATTGTATTGGTCTTCGACTTTCATTGAATTTAATGAATTTGGTTAATTTTATCGAACGCTATTTTCTGCTGAAACCATAATGTTTTCAGTGTATCTTACACATATAACCTAACTCACGTTATTAATGATTAAGATACCCTGAAGACATTATGGTTTCAGCCACGTTTCAGCAGAAAATAGCGTTCGATGAAATGATACATTCAACGACATCGATGAACTTAGGATCATATTATCTTTGAAAAAAATTACAGTAAATGTGTATCTTACAGGGACCGGCCCGCTATCCCATTCAAGGGGTTTCGAATGGGTTTTTATAAGGGTTTTACTTAGAAAAGCCGTATCGTTTAAAAGCCGTTCGATTTGCTTTTAAAACCCGCTTTCCCATTCAAGGGGTTTCGAATGGGTTTTATAAGGCTTTTACTTAGAGCCGTTCGATATGCTTATTAAAGCGCAATTTTTTAAGGGTCATCTGTGCATTAGCTGTTAAGGTTTCCCTTATAGTAAATGGTTAGTTTAATAAGTAACTTAGTCATATATTTCGTTCCAATAGGTTATTCTTTTAGGGGGTATTCTATCGAGGGGTTAGTCTTTCAAAGGCTTTAGGTACATAGGCAACATGTAACAGTGAACAACGTAAATATAGCTTGAAAAGAAAGAGGGGGCAACCACCACAGTAAGTACCATTTTTAGGTAAAAATTGGAACATATTGTCAAATTCAATGGCAGCTAACATTTTAGTAAACTCTTTTTTGTCAAGCAAGAAGATCAAAGGAATATTTATGCGAATTCTACACGAAGTAAATCGCAGCGTTTCCATTAGTAACTTCTAGTAAAACGTTTAAACAATACGAATGACGGAAGTAATGGATTTCTTTTAATTGAGCGTTTGTATACGAACGTGGGCGCGCGCACCGAATGCGCTTACCGACTAGATTAATCGAAATTCTCCACATTTCGCGAACTCGTGCGAAGTGCAAATTTAATTCGAACGGATTGAAAAATTTACCAGCTGTTTTCGTGAATTCGTTGCGTATGTTAAATTAAGAGCTTTTAAATGATCCATCCATAGGTAACAACCCATTTGTTTATTGTGGTTCGGTCTTTGATTTGAAGTTTGCTATATTGTATGTTTCGTTTGTTTCTATTCCGAAAAAAGTATTCATGTACGATATCCGTGGCTGCGCTAAAGTGGGGAGAGCGGGGCTGCAAGTGCCGTTTTCATAAAACACAAAATTGAGCTATGAAAATAGTGTATGTATTGTGTGGCTTACACACACATTTAAAGAATGGTTATTGGAGTTTCTGAATAGTGACATTATTTTGTGCATCGTTAAACAGTTTTCAAATAAAATCATTTTTTATGAGATCGATCGGAACGGAAAAACTAACCCCACTATGGGGCTGGTTGTTCCATCCTTTTGAAATACAAACTTATCCTTAAACAAATAAATCTCAGTTCTCACACGCTAAATGAGTATTTTGTAATTCGTCAAAATATGTGTTTATTTTGTGTGCACTATCAACTCGGTTAACAAAAAATCAAAGGCAAAAAGGTATTATTTTGTGAGATTCGTTGTTCCGTTGATTTGGTTTTTTTTTCCATAACTACTATTATACCAAAATGGAAGCAACTTAAACGGCTCCTGCAACGGCATAATTTCATAACGTTTAGCGTCAAACATCATACAAATTGCTCCGTTTTTTACTAGCATTTCTATTATCATCGGAACAACTTACCCCCGGCACTTTCAGCCCCGCTCTCCCTACCTAATAAAATTCTGCATTGCGCAAAATTAGGATAAGGCCGGTATTTCTTTTACAGCGAGTTTATAGGAAAGATAATTTATAGTTTTATAGACCATATTCGCAGTCAGTTTTGGTTGTCAAGTAATTAAATATGTGAACCGAATAATTTATATGTAGGTATGCGGACCACGTTGCATTCGTCTTCACCCTACCATTTAATTTTGGGTGGTAAAACCAACACAACTAAGATTAAGTACAAAATTGCCACACACACGTCACGGTACTGTAAAAATGAATGTAACTACGTTCCGTTATACACATTTACACCCACTTATTCAAACGCAAAGCTGAATACCTTGAGCGTGTTCAGCTTCACCGTACACGTTCGAAAATTCACGGACTTTTTAAAACAGGAACCAATTGGTATTTACTTATTGTTGTTATAAAACCGTTGTCTTATTTTGAGCGTAACTAATTAGTGTTTGTCCCAGACTTACCGAAATTATTGTGGATTTGCCAAACATTTAGCCGTTCAGAAAAGAGGAACGTGAAGGTTAATTACCTGAAAATATAAAACAAACAATCAGTACTGTACTGATCCAATGTGTGAATTCAAACAAAAAATATCATAACACATATTAAACCTTACAAAATTACCAAATTAAGTGGTAGACTCTCCACTTTGTAATAAGCCTAGGTAGGTATACAAGAATAATAAGGGACAGAGGACTAAACGAACGTGGTGTATGGGAAATATTTGGTCTTGGTAGCGGCTGACTGCGCAAATACTATTGTCAAATGTCAGTAATTGCGGCGCACGCAAATAGACAATACTTGGTAAACAAGTAAGACGGTAGCGCCACGGCTGCCCACGCGCATCACGTTTGTCTGCGCAAATGAGCCCTAAAGATATTTTAACACGCTAACTAAACTGGGAGGCATCCCGCTCATTATTATAAGAAAACAATATAAACATTTCTGTTTATTAAAGTCTTTTAAGATTTAAGTGCAGCTACATGAATAAAAATTACTGATTTAATTACAATCATGTGGGTATAATTAATAAATTATTCTGAATGCCTACGACTTTAAATGAAAGTGCCGCTCACAATTTACCTGTATGGTTGTTTTATAGGTCAGGCGGCTGAAGTTCGTTAATCTCTGAACTGACAATTATTTTCGAAGCGGCGGCGCACTGCGATCAACGTATCGACAAGCCAAAAGGATCGGCCATTCTGGCTTTGTACCAAGGAACGCAATAGTCAGCCTAACTAATGTACGTTTCGCGACCCAAGTTGGCATTTTGTCTGGCGAGACCGACATCCGACTAATCCAGCTGGGCCGATGTAGGTTTGGCTTGAGATCTAACATAATTCCTTCCACAAGCTATTGAATGACGAAAATGATAAGGCATTCTACGTTTGCATAGTACCTAATGAACCGACGGATGAATAGTCAATCTTCTTTTTACTTCCCTGAAGAGTAAATCGTATGCCATTCTTATGAATATGTAAGATGCAACTGCAACAATCTTTGCAGTTTCTTACCCTCATTATGCGTTCAAATTTGTCTTTGATGGTGACTAACTAAAGCACATTAATATACGAAATGAACCATGAAGCTATTAATCCAAATACGTCACGAGTTACGCGTATGTCGCGCATTAAACTATTTTATTACATTGTAGCGAGGAGAGTAATACCTTGTTGATTTTGGACGGGCTCGCGGGACGGACAGGTGTGTGCACTGCTGTTATTTAAACCGATCGTTTTAGCGTAGCTGCTAAATACGTTACGAGTATGATACACTTTATTTAGCTTAGTTACCTATACGATGGACGTTATATCTGTGCAATCGTCCAGCGATTAAAACGGCAGAATTTATAAAAAAAATATTTTTAAATAGTGCCTTATGTAACCTTGTATATACCGGGTGTACAATCCAAATGGGTCAGTATGGTGAAGTCGGAAACTATGAGAGATAGCGAGATCTGTTCTTAGGAACCATGACGTCGATTTTAGATTTAAAAATAATAAAAATAAAAATATATATTTAATATTTTTTTTTATATTTCAATTTTGTTGTGCTTCTTGCGACTTGCAGAATTTATACACATTGATTTTGACCAGGTTCGATTCCCGGTTATGTATGAGAGTTAATAAAAAAGTTTGAATGTAATTATTATTAAATCTAAAATCGACGTCATGGTTCCTAAGAACAGAACTCGCTATCTCTCATAGTTTCCGACTTCTCCATACTGACCCATTTGGATTGTACACCCGGTATATATCTTCATTGTATTATTACTACTTTTGTGCATCTACATATTTTACTGTATTTTTTATAAAGAAGACGTATGATTCAGTCAAGTCAAGTAGCTTATAATAAGGAAAGTGCGTACTATCGGGGGCACCGGCTTGGTAACGAAATAACGAATCGGTTTCGCAAACCCTTGTGGCCCGTATTTCCATCGGCGGGCAGCGCGCGCGCATTGCGAAACGGCCCGCAAGCGCCAAGCGCACCGCAGCAGGGCGCAGAGGATGACGCCCTCAGATGACACCGCCGGACAGAAATAAATGTGCAAGCTAAACAAACCCGGCATTTCCGGCGGGCACGTGGGCTCCTCTGACACAATCATATAAAATTATCCGCGAATACCTAACTTCAGCGCATGCCACGCTTGGCACGCCGAAGATTCACGTTTGGCGGCGATACGCCATGAATGGGCGTAATATTACGCAAGTTGGCCTTTTCGCTCCTGACTCACTCGCGCAGAATTAACATGTCTAGAGAGTCGGCTCGAGTACCCTGCAGCTGCATTGCATATTTCATAAAATGAAATTTATGCGTTCCTGTTACATACTATTTCTATTAATTGCGTTGACGCTATTCACCTCACCTAGCATGGCATGGTAAATACGCTCCATAATGAATATTATATATGACATTAAACTCATTTATCTATTAATTAAATTGCTAACATACCTACTATAAAGACATAATTAAAATAACCAGTTTCAACATGTATGCCTGCTGATGTTAATTTGTGAAATGCATGAACAGGTGTAATTACTAAGAAAGCACTTGCTAATTTAAAAATAGGTGCGACACATTTAATAATGTGACACATTTGTTGTTCTAATGTTGGATCTCAGTCATATTCATATCGCGATTAATTTTACGGTTAATTATAAATATGGATGCGGTTTGGATGAAGGTATAACTCAACGAGTAACACGGACGCCTGGGAGCGGATTGGCAACAATTCGGCGTCTATCTATTTCTACGCGAATTATCCTCTTGCATGAGTTATGGGCACGGCGTGACGACCGGCGAGCTGTTTGCCAAAACGAGGATTATTACAAACCCGACATCGGCTGCCGCGCGCACAACATTAACAATCTAAAAACTCTAATAAAATGAAAAATACGAAACGAGTTAAAACATAAAATTTTCTTCGACGTCGTTATGTGTCAAGATATTTTCATGGATCATAGATGCAGACAACATAAAAAAGCAGTAAGGAATGCATATAGATATGAGTCTATATGAACTTTTTAAGAAGCTGTCTATAATCAAAATGCATGTATTTCAAGCAGAGAATTACCGGGCTTACATAAGCGACAGTAAATTACGTTGACAAAGCCTGCTAGAACATGTGCAGTCTTCTCGAGTATGCCAGATTGTCCCACCGATTAGGATTTAGTATTCGGTAGCGCGGCATGCGAGGATAATGCCATCGCCGGGCCGGCTCGAATCATTCGGAACTGCTGCACGGAACTGCTCTACAACCGATCAGCAACGAATATTGTATAAGAAAGGTTATTTTTGCCGTCGCTCAGGGTCGCACCGCGTAAACACTGCCGATACATGGCAGAAATGCCTCGAAACTGCATGTTGTACGCGAGCACGTACCTATTGTACGGATGTTTACTATTATGATTATCTGCTACGCGTATGTTGCTAACTGGGAATTAATCATTTTTTTATGCCTCTTAAATACGTAACATGTAAACTTGGCATTATTTTTCCACAGCACCTGTTTTAGAGAAAATATTAGATAATGCTATGGTTCCTTGTGTAAAGCATTAGGCAAAAGCTAATGCCAGGTATTTTTTCAAAATACATTAGTATTATTAATAATGTTCAAATAAATTTAGATTGTGGTCGAAGTTAAACTAGCTAAGTTCCTTAATTCATCAAATAAAGCATTATACCTCAGTAAACTAGGCCACCTTTTGTGATATAGCCCATTAAAGTTCAAAGAGACGCATACAAATGGGCAAATACCTACAGTCTATGAATAAAAACTATAAAAATGAATAGAATCTAGTGCAATGAATCACGTAACAAACTAGCGCATACCTACCTCCTGCATTTTTAAAACATTGACGTCAAAAACTTTAAATGTACCTCCTACAAAAATAAACTCTTAACTCCCTCCCGAGTTACGTAAATATATTGAAATTTGCACTGAAATTACCGAGCCTGTTTGCAATAATAAAGCTTTTTTCAGGAAGTTGCCTCTACTTTTAAAGTCGTTAAATTAAAACATAAAGGATGTATTGAAGCCGAAGATCGCTACAAGGATCTCGGTGACGTGTAGCGTAGCGCGACGGAAAGTCTTATAAAAGCTTCTAATGTCGTTGCGTCCATGGCACTCTTTAATTTAGAATGTATTTGGGGATGCTAACGTTGGATGTCGCGCTAGTGGCATCACATTAATTTAACCGACTTATGAAATCCCGCGCGCCGCCCTCGCTCGGATACACGTGTTGTTAAAATAAACGACAACAATAAAAGAAAAAGTTTAAAGAATTCGATTGCTTTTCACGCGCAACAAATCTCGGACCTATCTAGCTAGCAGATTGCAGCTCATTACGTTGTTTTTCCGCAATAAAACTATATTTATAGTCAATTTCGTTTTGTACGTACGTTCGTTTGTCATTCTACTGACAGCCGAGTGAATTGATTCCGCCACTTAAGACGACTAAAATTTATAGACGGGTGCACAGGCAACCACAAAAAGAATGCGTGGAAAAAATATAAGAATGTGAACTGGTGCTAATAGTCATTTTGGACTAATCTCATAGGAGAATTAGTATTAACAGTCGTAAGTCGTTTATTCAGAAAGTGCAACGGCCCAATTTATTATATCTGCCTCCAGTTTTATGAGATGTAAAAAACAAATTCTTTCTCTGTCACCATAATAGAATGAAAAATTTGTTTCGTGTTAAAATTACAGCGCGATTTTACAGAACTATTTTGAAAAGCGGCCGAAATATGTCTAAATGCCACTTAGTTGATAAGTGTCACAGGAGCTGGCCTAAATACAAAACTATCTTTGGTATAAAAACATGTTAAAAGAATGTGTTAAATTTGAAACTCGCAAGCTTTTTGATTTTAATGAATTAACGGTGTATTCGTTGATGGTGTGCGATGAAGCAGCATAGAAATTGAAAGTGGTTTGTCACCGGCGTGTTGACACGGGTCCAAGATGCTGTCGGTAGATATCGGTAATATGGTTCGCATGGCCGGCGCACCTCGCGGTCCTCGCGCTAATCGCACGCGCCGACACCCCTACGTTTATCATAGTAATATCCGTTCGGCAGCCAACAACATCAGTGTTAAAGTTTCAGACATTATTGGTAATGCATTTGGCAGTTAACCATGGCCGCAACAAACTACGACAAGCTCCACATTTCACGCAACTTCTTAATAATCTATAGACGTACGTAATAAATCAACAAACCTTCAGGTGATTCTGCATAATGTTCCGAGATTTACTACCTATTTGCAAAACTATCTTGAAACTTTATGAGTTGGTACAGTTCAGGAAGAAAAGTATAAAAATGAATAATAGAGCATCATGAAGACAATGAGGTCAAGGTGGGTATTTAAAACGAGAACGAGTTGGCTAATTACCTCCCACATTGTCGATAAAAGGTCGATTATATGTTTAAAATGTATGCAACGTAAACACCACTATCTCACCATACCCACCATTATTTTCATACTAAAAGGTACAAAAGCTCCATATTCCGAAATAAACAAAAGCCAATACAGTTAAATCATAATAAGAGTTGGCCGTGATTAATGCTATAATAAAAGTTATATTAACGATACGAAGACAGTATAAATTCAACAAGTGGTTTATACGTGAATTACACAACCACGGACAGTCAGTGCCAAAATTCTATTTGTGACGACAAACCGAGACGGGTATATTTAACTGCCACCCATAAACTGTCGAATACTGTCTCTGACACATCGGCTGATCACTACTAAATTACGAACCAACACAACAAGGTAACCAATAATAAACATAACGTAGGTACTGTAGCCACAACAAGGATTTCATATAAAGTAATGAAAAAATACAGTAAGGAATTGTTATCTCGATTCTTACCTAGAATAAGCGAACGCAGTAGGTAAAAACCCTGAAGAAAATCGTAAGGTAAACTGAATGAAAACAAATAAAATAAGACAGAAATTGAGATGCCAACGAATCATGAACAGCATTGCGTACCACCAACAATGTATGGATTACGTGCACTACCCAGAACGCGTTTGTTTGTACTCATCAACGCAAAGTTTCCATTCTTATGAGCTACAGAAATCGCATAACCCTAGCCTTTAGCTGGGTAACATACTAGCAAATTCCTTACTCATAACCGCAAAGTCACAAACATTACTCAAAAAAATATATAAATACAGTTTCCGTTGAAAATCAAAGAGCATAGGCATGTTGATAGAAAAGCATAGTGTTGTAAATGTTTTAATGGTTTTCTTGTAATTGTGGAGGGAAGATCTCGTGACTGCGAGCCACGAATGCGCCGGCGCACGTGGGCGGACGATTAAACCGCCCCGGCAAACGAAAACAACGCCTCAGTTACGACATTCTTCACTGGAACCAAAATTAAGGAAAAACAAGGTCTCGCCTCGGCTGGTGAATCGTAAACAACAACGTTACTACTAATAGGACAAAACTGTGTCATAACAGCTACCTACCATCTTTAATAGATCATGATTTGCTACTTTTGTTTTGATGTCACTTCTCGCTTTAATATTTGTTTGAAATAATCCGTCACTGTAGAACTCAATCAAACGGATCTGGAGATCACTGGACGTTTAATAGGGAATCGAATTGCTAAATAGCCGGTGAAAATAGCACAGGAATGTAAGTAGTTCGATGGTCAGACCGTGCCCTGTAATGATGACGGATGATTTCATCCGCGGCGTCTCGGGCGGCTGTGGCTGTCGCGCGTCTCGAGAGCCATCCTAATTAATCGGCGTCTGCACAGGCCGACTGCGCCCGCGCCGCGGTAACGGTAAGCACCTGTCATTACACTGCGCGAGTTGCAGACAACCGCGTTACTTAGTTTGCGAATGTTTTACATTTTCGAAAGTTAACTTACAAATATTTTTTTTAAGAATTTTAGTGACTACTTGGTTTTTTAATGTGTTCGTTTATTTAAGTTGACACCAAGTTTTCGAATTTCTTCTTTGTTTCTCATAATTATGTTTTTAACATTATTGATTTTATGCGAAAAATGATGACTTTGTTATTCTTAAGATATAAATTATTACGGGTACAGGGGTACATGATTTCAAATCTTACACGTGCGTAAATCCTATAGGTACGTCTCAATATGCCCAAGTTCGACTACCATCTATCTATACCAATATTATAAATGTGAAAGTAGCTCTGTCTGTCTGTTTGTTTTTTACGCTTTCACGAATAAACCCATTTAGATGAACTTGGTATGTAGATAGTTACGTTACCATAGGGTACTTTTTACGAGAATGGAGTCGCGGGAAACAGCTAGTTTTTGATATATCCAAAAAGGAGAAATTCAAACATAACCTTTTTTAAAGGCATATTCGATTTAATAGGTTAATTCACGAGAAACCAACTTGATTGCGCAGCTCCAGAACCCACATAAACGATTGCTCTAGTAAAACTGTGGCTAACAGTAAACATATGGGGTTGAATGTGTATATTATTTGGATGCGCGTACGCCGACACGCCCCAGTTATGCAAGTGAGACAAGTGTAACGCGGAGCACTGCCCTTCCAACTCAAAAGGGCATATTTGCGACGAAATAGCCAAAGAAGACATAACTTTCTAAACATACAGATAAGGTTGGACTCTTAGTACAGTTTTACAAGAGATGAGCCCTATAATGAGGGCAGTTTTGTCTAATGTTTCGACGCGAAGCTCTCAGATCAAATTATCTCTAGTCACACGTTGCGTGTGAATGGAATCCGCGCGAGATATAAAAAAGGTCCCACTTGTCTACATTCTTAAAGGTTAACATGAATAATGTAAAATCAAAGTAGGTAGTTATGCTACTTGCAGAAACACGACGGTGTTGTAAAGTCGGTGAATAATTGCAAGTACTTTTAAAGTCTTGAACAACAACTTAAAAAAGTAAGTGAAGTTCAGGAATTGCCTTCCATTGCCACCAGAACGGGGAATAATCTTAAACAAAGCCAAATGATAAGATCAATTTGATTCCACTGGGTAATTAACATTACAAAGGTTTGTAACGGAGCTTAAAACCACAACTAAGGAGCGGCTGAGACAATTTGGACGTGTCGAGTGTGTTTACGAGCTATGGGTTACATAAGCGGCCCACTCAGTGTTCTCGCCACTATTTATATGCACTTTCCATTCCCGACGCCGTGACACATATTACTTACTCCAGTGAGTAAGGGTGGCTAAAGATAAATTCCTTGCGTTCCAACACAGATACATCGAAAACCTAGATCTAGATTTGCAAATGGATTTGACCTTTTGATATTTAGGTGCGATTCACGTTTCGGCCAACTGCAGATTCCACACTGCGAATTTTCGTAATTGAATTTGCAGTCGGTCAGATGACTGAAACTCACTATCTTTTGTCTGCGACGCCACATATAAATAATTTGTGTGAATATTGCTATTCAGACCGGAACATTACCAATTTCAGTACCTAGGTATATAGACCAATACAATAACTTTAAAATACCAAAGACGGAAGAGAGCAAAATATAGTTTTATCGTACCACAATCAGTAGGGAGTAGGTACCGACTAATATCAGGAGTCAAACTCGCACAAATTGACCTAGTCCCAAACCAAATTCTAAGCTTATGCATACTACACGGGTATGTATAAAGAAATAAGAATAATACGAATCATATGAAAAAAAAACAAGACTCAGGAATAAGTACCTATTCGCGCTTATCACAAAAATATTTGTAATGTTAGTAGGTATGTTTTGTACCGTAAACTTAAATTTTCTAATCACATTGATAGGATCACTTTGAAGGCATCGAGATTGCTGGGGTTTGTAATCAGGGAAAGTAAGCATTTTAAGAGACCTGCTAATAAACTATTATGTACAATACGCTGGTTAGAAGTATTTTGGAGTATTGTAGCGTAGTTTGGTCACCATGTTATAAATTTCATATCAACAGGATAGAAAAAATACAAAAAAAAAATTGTCTTACATTTAACCTACAGCACTAAGAACTCCAAACACGCGCCTAAAACACTTTAAAATAGGTGCACTGTCTGATAGAAGGTGGATGTTTGATCTTGTGTTTTTGAAGTAGTAGTAACAGGAAGTTTTGATTGTCCGAATTTATTACAAAAAATAAATTTCCACGTTCCTCCCAGGAATCCTAGGTCATGTAATATTAAGTTATTCTGTCTGCCAAATTGTCGCACCAACCTCAGGAGGCATTGTCCTCTGACACGCATGTTTCATATTTATAAGCAACATCAAAACAAGATTGATCTCAGTACAACTTCTTTTCCAATAATTAGGAAAGAACTTCTTAATATTAAGTAGT
This sequence comes from Acleris holmiana, assembly GCA_949316455.1. Taxonomy (NCBI): domain Eukaryota; kingdom Metazoa; phylum Arthropoda; class Insecta; order Lepidoptera; family Tortricidae; genus Acleris; species Acleris holmiana. Next base: position 12,710,263 of record OX438772.1, on the reverse strand, counting down.
TCTAATTACAAACTAAGCCGAACTTAAATAAGTACATTTAACTCTGTTTTTTTTGTTCTACTCATGCGGTGATCTTCTGTAAGAAATAAGGCGCTTAGCTTGTAAGTGTGCATGCCAATTATTTATGTAACAGTGTACTTATTGTTGAAGGTCCTAAATAAATAAATAAATAAATAAAATAAATAAATGTTCTATGAAACTTTTTTTTTATTTATTTTACTGTACCACTTTCTTGGCGTGACTAATATGCATATTCATGCCAAATTACAGCTTTCTAGTACTAAGAATCTCTGCGCTAGGCTGCGGACGGACGGACGGACGAACGGATATGGCAAACTATAAGCGTTCCCAGTTTGACTAATGAACCCTAAAAAGTAGTTTGGAGCTGTTATAAAATTAATAGTAGACAGAGACGTTAGAATTGTCTAATTTTTAACTTATAATGCCTTTTTTTAAGACATTATGCTTTTCTTTGTTACACATTATAATTTTTATTAATTTTTTTCATTATACAGATCGAAATTATGCATTTTTTTTACACAAAATGACAGGTAGTTTTATGCAAATTATTAGGTACACACCCGAAAAACATTTTTATAAAATCTAGTCATATTCACGAATTATTTATATTCATAATTTTACACTAAAGGGTGTGGAATGAGATAGATAAAAATAAATTACTATTTTACATTTTTAACACAATTTTAACACAGTTACATAATTTATAACGGCATAGTTATCAAAATAATTAAATGATATAAAGGTAAAATTTATAACAACAAAAGGCATAATTACTTGTAACTAGGTATGGGTAAGGACCAAAAAGTTGGCCACGCTAACTCACTCAATTAAATTTTCTATTAAACTTTGGTTAAAACTAATTGGTCCTTACACGTACAATCTCATTTATTTATATCTATGCGACATATATAATAATGTAATTTCCAATACGAAATAAATGACAACCTACCTACCTACCTACATTTCATTTTGTTTTTATACTCGACGTTTTTTTATTAATTTCGTAGGTAGGTTGTTAAATTAAAAATATTTTTAGACTGATTAAAGCGCACCCATTAATAAAACAATTTATCCGTTAGACTAATCCTAAAATTGCAACGTGTAATAAAATAACATATAAATTGATTCATGATACGGTTAACCTAAAGGGTACCTCGTCAAATTTCGATAGTTCAAAAACGATAGTGTCGGTAAAGTTAAGTTACAATTCATGTGGGTCTTACGGGGTAAATGTACTTAGTAAATACGATACCTAAATAGGTTACCGAAACAGTGTTCAAAAACTGCTAACCATAATCGATTTGCAACGAAAAATGTGGGTACGTTGAACTGCTCCAAATTTTGTTCATAAGGTAAATAGCAATCTGCTGAACTAATTACCGGTCAGTGGAGGGCTGACCTTAATTACAAAATGAAATAAATCTATACTTTCAACAAAACCTGTTCCATGAATTTGACAACTATGCGTATGGGAATAGAAGCTGGATTCGTTGGTGTAAACAAATGTTGGTGTCAATATAGGTAGGTGGGGGTAAGCTGTCAGTCAGCGCCGCACGTGGTGTGCGCAGGCGGCGATTATCACGCGGTAATTACAGTTCAAATGGTAACCCAACAACCAATTAAACGACCCGATGTCTTGATAAACAATCAGTTACTATGCTAGGGAAAGTGATATGGATAACGAAATGGAAAATAGATAATAATACTTGGACAGGACAAGTTGCGTGCTACATGGCCTAACTAATGTACAATAAGACGTAGGAATTTGTGATTAGTTATATTACTTGAATACCCTACACGTTGTCCATATTATAAAATCTTTAAGATCAATAATGCAACTTATATAGGCCTCAGATAGGTAAGTATGTACATTAAAAATATCATTATATCATAATGCAGCAATGTATTCACGAAGTATAATAAATAACAAGCCTTGATTTTTATTGCCACCAACGTTTAAGAGAGCAGGCAAGGACAATTTTACTTATATAGAAAAATACATACTTAAATACAATAAAAGGTACCTACTATTCAGTGCCAATAAAAAATATTGGTAGTGGTATAGGATGATATGATAACTATATAAAACCGTTTAATAGACCTACGATTTATAAGAAGAAAGGTTTAAAATATTTTGTAACTTATAAAGGCCTACGTTGGAGATGTAGGTTCGTTACTTCATCGCTTTCTCAAAATATAAATGCAACTTTCTGAAAATATCTACAGGAATTCAGAGTACTCCCTAGATATTAGGTACAGGTCGCAAGAATCAACCGAAGGGTAGGGATACAAGTCATATACTTTAGCAAACCTTGGTTGATATGATGATAATGATGATTCTTAGGCATCAATCTATTATTGATTGCATTGCATTAGTACAATAGGTAGGTATTTCTGCCGCAAATGCAAAAAAGTGGACAGCGTGGCACGCAAGATCTATAATCATACTGCTTAATAAAATCCAAATCAGATGCCGATGAGTGTTTAATTAAATAACAACAATCCAACTATCAACTTTATCATCTAACTTTCAACACTTTTAAAAGTTTTTCCGTCGGTTAATCTACGTTTACTGCAGCGGAGATACTATGACCACCTACAGGCTCCATCATCAAATAAACTCTACTGTCATTAAGTTCAGATTCAAGATATTGCAAGTATTAGGTACTAAGTTTACTGACAGGTAAAGTCAAATAAAAGCTTAAGAAACTGCTCCCATTCTAGTTAGAACACATACCATTAAAGCAGCAGGAGTTTAAAACTATATAAACAACAAATAATGACAACTCATCTGTTACTTATATCGATCTCATCTCAACTCATCAAAACCGTTGGATTTGCAGCTTGGTTGAGCAAATTAGAAAATTGTAAGATCATTCATTGATTTTATGATAGGTGCTATGCTATTATGTTATTCACTAAGAATAAGCTTGAAAGATTTTCGTTTCCTTGATAGCGATAAAACTTTATGGAACTACACAGTTGTCAAAAAAATACTCTGAATCAGTTTATCATCAAAACACGTGGGGTAGCGGTTAAGTGATTAGGCATTGTACCGTACCGTCGCAGTGTCTGCAGCGCTTGGGCTCGGGGGGCGCGATCTCGTCGCCGAGTTCGCGATGTCGTACCGGCATGGCAGCGCATCCCGCGCCAGCGCCGCCACCCGTGCGTCAGTGCGCGCGCGCTTGCAAACCGCTGCTCTAGCGGTGGCGGCGTCGCGGCAGCCACTAAACTGATCTACCCACCGCCCGCCCGAGCCGATAGGCGGCGCCCATTCCACAGCTATTTTGGGCGGCTGTGACTCATGGCTCGGACTGCCCGCCGAGCTGCGCCCGCGCTACTCAGCCTTTTTACCCCAGTTAAGCCTACTGATAACCTGTGGATGAAGGCTTTTTTTTCCGCGTCATCCGATGAACCGTCCGATTCAATCTGCTAAAAACTTTTTTCTATCACTTTAGAATTTTAGTTAATAATTTGACCCGTTTAAATACCTACATTTAAAAGGCTGTTCATAATTTAAACCCAGATAAACAGGTATCTTAACATGAGTCAATAATAAAAGTAATAAATCGTATGAAACTAATCGAAATATTGTTTATTTTTCTCAACTTTTTAGTCTTGTACACATCCGTGTCAAATTGACAAATGACTCCGACTCCAACAAAACAACTCCTCAATCGACTTCTGTTGACTTTTTAAATCTGTGTGGTAAACAAGGTGGTCAGAATGTTATGTTATTAGGAAAAGTTTCCGCTGCATCTACAAATAACAAGTCAAGTAGGCCAGGGACAACTAGGTTGGGTTTGGGCAATAACGCATTTTATCCCACATACATACCACAATGGGGACTTTAATTTGTTTGTATTATTTAGAGTTATGACTTCACATGTATAACCAAGCAAAGGTACTATGAGTTATGACTTGAATTCAAAAATCAAATGGAATCATTCAATTCGTTCCTGTTTGTACATATGTAACAAAAACATCTATCAAAATAGAATATAAGTTTCCTTAACAAACGTTATCTTCAGTTCAGCCGCCAAATTAGGCAAAATAACTAGATTTCGGACAACTTACGAGTATCTACTAAAAAGTAGGTACTTTTTAGTAGCAGTCCCATACCTAGGTAGGTATGGGACTGCAATCATTTACGACTGCACAGAGCGTCCAGTGGCGCCCTAATTACTATTTTTTATTCTAATAAACTAATTTTTTGCTGTGCTGTTCACTTGGGAGCAAAGAAATCGAGCCTCTTAGTACTGAATTTCCATTGAAAGTGGCACGACTTTTTTGCTCCCAAGTATGTAATAAATGCAAAAGTTTGGATGTATGTTTGTTACCCTTTGGCTAAAGTAGTAATTTTCTGAAAGAGTTCCCTCGCGCCTGACCCCTGAGGCCAAACTCGCAACGGCACAAACATGTAGCCCTCGCAGAGAGCAAGCTCGTAAAACTAAATTTGCAAAGAGACTCGTAAGGAAAGCCCGGCTCCGATTTGATTTATTTTGATATTTGTAAGAGAGTGGCCTAAAATAACAGACAGGTATTTTTATAGCTGCTCAAACCCAACCTACTGGGAGAAATTGTCCTCCAAAGTGTCCAAAGTAGTGAAAAGTGACTAAACCCTCTAACTTCTGTAGAGAGTTTTGTTCAAGCATATTGCTGGTTTAATTATATGTTTGAGAACATGAAAAAATAATGAGCACGTTTTTTGTTATATTGACTTAAACTGATTCCTAAAAAAACACCCTTGAAAATTTTATATTTCTCATTGTTGTTTTTTTTTTAATAGAAACTTTACGGTCCGTAATTAGTCTTTTTTCATGTTCTCAAACATATAATCAAACCAGCAATTATCCAGCAATTTGCTTAAACAAAACTCTATAAAGAAGTTAGAGGGTTTAGTCACTTTTCAGTACTTTGGAGGACAATTTCTCCCATAAGTTTGAGTTAGGGAAACTAAAAAAAAAATACCTGTCTATTATTTTACATAACATATATCAAAATAAATCAAACCGGAGCCGTACAGTTTGGTACATTTCCTTGTTTGTAGCAATGTGTATGGAATGATATAGATTGGTTGGCCTAAAACTAAGCGCCCTTAGCCTCATCCACTCACGCAATAATCAAATTAATGAGAGGTTTTTTAATAATTTAATTAATAAGAGTTTGCGTGCTTTGGGTTGAGGACAGGAATGACGGGAGCGCAACACTTAAGATTTTTCGTGTACACAGCCAGGCCGCCGTGTCCGATTGGTAGAGAACCCTGGGTCCACTCACGGTCATCCAGGCAAACGTTAAGGATGGAAGCAAAAGTGTTTTTCAATTATAGGTATATTCAAAATTTTGACTAAGTTATAATATTTACAAATAGGGCTGCATCTGAGTATGAAAGTGAATTTAAAGATGAATAAACCGAAACAAACAGTGAAGTTTCCATGTGCAAGTTGAAGGGACTGCTTTCTAAAAATAAACTCGCAAGCACATTAGTATTCTAAAATAAATCTAATTAGAAATTTCCATCGTGTGACTGTCTTTTTAATTCTTTCCCTGATGTGAATGTACATATTTATTTTATTTATGTATTTATTTACAAGTATCTATTTATTTAAGTAACACATTACCATGTATTTATTTATATTAGTATGTATTTATCTATTTTTTTTTAGTTTGGTAAGCATTATTTATTACTACATTATTTTAATATAAGGGGGCAACAAGTTAAATTTAGAAATGATGTCTAAAAGTTTGAGTGGCTACATTTTGAAAAACTGAGGTCTAACCCTATTTACTTGAAGTTAGGGATCAGGGTGTTAAGGTCGACTAGGACAGTATTCAAGTCGCGTTAGTGAGTGCCATTGAGAACCCAAGAACTTAATTTTGGATTTGGGATGAGATGAATGTGTTGGCTAAAAATCATGACATCCAATCTAAATAGCAAGAAATGGGTGACAAGGAATGGTAACCAAAACTCCTTGATAATAATAGCCACCCCTACTTTCAGCCTTTATTTTTCTTAAACAACCCAACTGATTTTATTGAAATGTAACTACGCAATTGAATTAGCTTCCTAAAAAAGACCATTCATTTTTGACCATATAATGCCATAGACAAAAACACATACACTTGTTAAACTAAAACCCTCTTGTGGGTATCATGGGTTCATTATCAGTATCAATAAGCACAAAATATCTATAGAATAATTTCTATGCAAAAAAGAAATGAAAAAGATGTCACATCCAAGACTCAGGAACAGATACTCATGCTCATCATAAAAATATCTGCCCTTACCGGGATTTGAACCTGGGACCGCTAGCTACGAAGGCAAGGTCACTATCAACTAGGCCAACGTATTGTCAAATATGCAGAACTATTTATGCTTTTTAACTTCTCACTCTCTAATATCACTTATAGCCATGAATAGGTGGACTAAAGTGATGCATTTTATCCCTAGGCCCTAAAGTGACACTTTACTCCCTATGGACTAAAGAACTTTTTCTTTATGATTTCCTTATAAGTAAAAACCTTGGAAAACTTCAAGCAGCCAGATACATGTTGCAATTTAATGATGTTGCCCTTGTAGAGGGAGTGCGCGGTGGACCTGGTGGAGGGCAGGCTGGGCAGGGGCTGGGCCAACAACCTCCACCGACTCAGGCTTCATATTAGAAATGTTGTCTTGTTTTAGAATGTGTTACGTTTTAACCCCAAAAACAACCTTGTTGTGGTCTTTTTCTGCACTACAGTGTCGGGTTTAGCATAAAATTTATCGCTATTAAGTTGTCATTTTTTACGAGTCTATGTTAACACTATTATAAAATAAGATTAATTTTCCTCACAATCAAAGTGAAAAGTAGAGTAGAGTTCATCCACCCGAGTAAACTCGTCTCACAATGGCATATTTTAGTCCCTTATGGAACAATCTACTATTTAGGGTAGTAGAACTTTTACCCAAAATGTGCCAACAAGACCAATAACTATACCTGCAATGTCTGTCTGTCTGACACAGGGCTGTATCTTTTGAACCCTAGACTAGACTAGAGTGTTATTACAATGGCCTCTATAACAACAAATAAAGTAAAACATATATATTTTTTAAATGTTACCCTCTGTGTGTGAATGTCCTACTTGTACCTACCTAGCATTTTTTATATTCTTTTTATGAAATGCAGAAAACCAGGTATTTTAAAACAATTTTCCTGGACATGTTGATTATTGAAAAGACTTGTTTGAATAATCAATATCATATTTTATTTCTCTATACATTTTATATACAACCAAAATCTACAGATTTTAAGTGTTGATTTTTTATTTTAAACTATTCATCATAGGATCTTGATTCCCCTCAATCTGTATACATGGTAATAAAAAAACTACAATTAACATTTTAGAAAAAAACCTTCATTCAGAAAAAACTAACAAATTACAGAAAAGTTTAAGTAGATAATAGCATTTATTACCTATGTCATTGTTTTAACAATTTACAGTTAGGCATAAAACCAGCATGTTGAGTTTTTAAGACAATGACCTAGAATTCTATCCAGTGCATTGCACTTTTTTCAAATAAAGATATTTTTTTTAAATGAGTGGTTTCCTTTAAAAAATGGACTTTGAAAGCTCAGTTTGTCACTAACCGATTTAAATATGAAAGGTATAAATAAAAAACGAAGCACATTGCAGTGACCATCAACATGTTATTTTGGTTATTATGTTAATTAATATTAGCCACAAATCATAAATCCGCATTTTATCAAGACAATTTAACGAAATACAACTCATCAACACAAAATTAAACATTACAATCAGCCTATTGCAATAGAATTTTATTAATTCAAAACAAAGTATTGTATGTACGTAGGTACCTAGTGATTGGAACACATGATTATGAATCAGAGTATTTGGCAACCAGTAAGCATGACATACATATTCCTAGACTAAGCCCTTTACAGACAGTTAAAGTTATTATTATTTCAGCCGCCAGAGGCTCCAGAAAGTTAATAATAATTAAATGCAGGTGTCTGTAATCAGACACCGATACAATCAATGCAATGACAGCTGATTTACATGATGTCATACACCAATTTCATCTCACCAGTTAGATGCAAAACGGTTAGTGTACATAAAATCTATTTTTTACCTCCAGGAGAATTCGGAATACAAGAATTCTACTATACACGTCCCATGTTAAAAGATCTTATCAACAAAAATGTTACAGGTTGAACGGCTGTGGGCGGCGTAAAAACACTAACCTTTGTATGAAGAAATCTTTGTCTCAATTCTGAAGTCTCCTCGGTTACCTGCTGAACTTATTATGTCCAAATTCACAAAATCCTGTTACACCACGTCACTAAACTTATACATAGCACAAATGTAAAAATAGTTACTCTCACTAGGTACATTGTTCAGCCATTTTCAATAAACATATACATACAGACAGACAGCTCAGCACAGATAGTAGTACAATGGTAACAATTTTACGTATAGCAACACTTCAAAGTGCACTATAGTGAAAACATAAAAATATTGTGCAAATAATAATTTGTTATGGTGTTTTTTTTACTCAAATAAATTCCCTAAACAATTAATTACTCAACCTAATAATCGTTTTGTATTAAGAATTTTAAAAAAAGCGAGTCCTTTTGTCACAGTGATGTTGGCAATAGGATTCTATCTCGTCTATTTAAACTAATTAAATTTGTAATACCGCTTGCGTGTGTATCGCCTCGTCCGTATATAATATTAATATGATAATTAATACATATTGTCTTCAGATACCTACGGTTGACGTCAAATATATGTTTACATTTTTTTTACCGTAAGTAATCTTAAAACATGAAAGGTAAAACAATGATGTATGATTGATTAGACACGTTATAATCATACAAGTGCTTCCTAATCCCATCGCCGAGCAGTCCGAGCACTGATAGTTATTAAATTGTTATTTCTATATAGGAATAGGCCAAAGCCCATTTACTTTTTTTAGGGTTTCGTAGTCAAACACTTGTGGTTTCGTCATGTCCGTCTGTATGTCTGTATCACGCTCGGTTTTTCTCAGAAACTATCAGCCACAAAGATAATATTGAAATTTGTATTTATTATGTTACTCTTACTACATGTAAAGGCTGATTTCTTTTTTTCGTCCTACAACGTTGTGAGGTATGCTTGGATAGCTCTTAAAAACTGTTAGGTACATAATAATATGTGTATGTTATTTTTTTTTTTTAAGGATTACCGTTAAGGAAATATTTAACTCCAAAGTCAGAATTGCGTGTTACCATCACAACAACTGAAACTACAGATACGAAAAAAACGAAATCATATACTTACTACAAATTTTAAAGAAAGACTCCCTCTTTCCCAGCTGTACCATTGATTAGTACCATTAATGGTACTACTGGGAATTTTTATCCCACTAGTACCATTGTACGCGATACAAGTTTTGCAACCGGGTTTACTTACTTATTTGAAATAAGTCCGGAAAAGTAAATTAAAACTCTGTATTGATATTTCGAAATATATGTGTATATATATTTATAGTTTGTGTTGCAGTTAGTTAGGAAATAAAAGGCGTAACTCGTATGATAAACCCTTATCGAAATATATATATTTAAAATTATTCGGGCCTAGTTATCAAGTGAAATAAATATGACTTCTTTACTAAATAAATACGTCCGAGAGGGACCAGTAGTAACAAAACATAATACTATCCTTGATAAATAAATAATAGTAACCTGCTTAACGCAGTTTTTCCAAGATCAGTGGAATATTTATATCACCGTTCACAAGTTCCATTTGTACATGCTGAATGTATTCATTTCGTTCGGTGACAACTTTTGAACGTTTCCTGTAAGGTTGTTTTGTTAAAGCGGTAGTAGCGTTATAAGTAGCGTCCTCCTTTAGTATCTTCAAAAAATGTCTAACGGTCGTAGGTTTCCTTTTAAAACATTTGTTGTACTGTGCATTCCACCCCTCACACGTATTTGTCGTGCGATGCCGCTCTCCAAAAGAGCACCAAAGAGTTTTCTTCGGCAACCAAAATCTTATAAAATAAAGTAAGAACTGACCCAAGTTTTTGTGATTGACTATAACTTCATTTTCGATACATTTAAACCCTTCTATTATATTTTAATGGTACTAGTGGGACAAAAGTTCCCAGTAGTACCATTAATGGTACTAATCAATGGTACAGCTGGGAAAGAGGGGAAAGACTATCACGACTAAGTAGACTTATGGATTCTTGAGTTACAGCCGATTAAAATGTTCATAAACCTAAATATTATCTATATAGATAGCATTAAGGTTCTTGGGGATTTTTATACCGCGCACTAAGATCAAAATGATGAAGTAACTAAAAAATATTTCTCCGATGATTTATTTATGAATAGTGATAATTATGATGTAAAATTGTATGAGAATAATTTTCGTACTTTCAAAACTTATGTAAAACTTGGTGCAGCCATTCTAACACTAACACTACTTCTCACTACAAACCATAAAGTTTCAGCGAATGACCATTTTATGCAGAGGTTTTTACACAAGGAATGGCCTAATTGACTAGGCTAACCAGATCACCCCGTAAAATGAACTTTGAGTATTGAACTGAATTGTAGATTATTATGTAGGCAGGGAAATAAGAATTAAAACTATGTTAGTCATCATATACTATAATATTTAATTTACTTTCATTCGAAACAACCTAACTAAAAAACAAAAATAAATAAAGTAGACAAAAATCATTAACAGCATTTAGCATCTGAACTCTGCATAAAAGAGTATATTACCGAATACCAAAATAACATAACCTACATAAAAATGCAGATTTTTATTGCAAAACGTAAATTATAACATAATAAAGAACTAATTATAGTATAACGTCAAGTCCATCGATTGCATTGTAAGATAATATATAAATTCATAACTCTGTAAGGTAAAGGCATAACGAACTTTCAATCATTCTCTTAATAAGATTCTCTTTACAATTCATGAACAATTTAACAACTTAAGTAAGTTTATGTACCAGTGATCACCTACTTAATTGAAATATTGACGAAATTCATAATTATGCAAAACTTGGCAATAATTGTATTAATATTAAAATTTTAAATAGTTATAAATAAATACTTAGGCGGGCACACTGGAATTCAAAGTAGTAATATAATAGTAAATATTGTTACTTAATAATAATTGTTTTTCTTTAAATAAATATGTATTCCAATGGAGGAATACATTTTAGATTATCTTTATGAATAAATACACCATTAAATTGCACCAAACACCTAAAACAATAATAGTTTTGGAATTATAAGTTAAGTATTACAATTCATAAATATTTGCCAAACGTTTTAATTTATCTAGTACATTTATTTACTGCACAAAAGACTCGGGTTAGACTCGAGATTACAATATGAGACAGACGTTTTTCAATCTATGCATTACATACGTGTCTGTACTTTTGAGTAGAGCCCTAAACTAGCCTCTAGTGCCTTCACAGCAACAAAAGCTGTACACCTACACGCAGACTCAACCACTTTGGTTACCGCGTTTTGGTTTTGTACAAAATTTAGCAACTAAATAAATTCATATTCTGGTTACCATATCACAAGGTCGAATTTCAGTTACCAACTAAAATATCTTAGTTTTTTTTCTATAAACGTTTGTTAATTTTCCTGGACTGTTATTTAACAAACCTTACCAAACCGGCAGGTTCTGTAGGTATAATCTTTTCAACCATTTCTAAAAGTAAATCAATCAGTTGGGAAGTAAACCTTCGGTCTTGCGATAGGGTACCTGATATTCTACACAGCAGTAATTAGTTTTTGGTAACAGTTAGCACTATTTTTGATTTAACTAGCGTGCTCTACACATGTGCCGTTCTGCTTGAGGTGTTCCTTCTGAACGGCTTTCATAGCAGCGACTTCCTTCTGTTCCTTGCGCGTATTTCTCACTTCGAACTCCAGTCGATGGCGTATTATTCGTTGCACAATGTCTTCAGTTGTCATGTTATTTCCGGAATCTAAGATCTGTAACAAAAATAATTCATTCATTAAAAGTATTCGAAAAATTTACCTATCAATGAGATGTGAATGAATGTAGCTATAAGTTAGATCATAAAGACTGCCGCCCTTTTCTTCTCCTTACTTGTGCACTCACAAGGGCCATTATTAACAGCAATTTGTAAGCAGCAAGAATAGCTGTCTTACTTTAATATTGTGTAACAGAATTGGAAGTCCGTACTGATGAAGGGCAATAATGGATCAAAATACCGGGCAAGAGCATGTGGGACCTTGCTCAGTGTAGGGTTCCGAAGCCATTAAGTACTAACTACAAACAAAATCAACAAGTGATAACTAATTTTCTATTTAAAGTCATTTGGTGCAGTCTTTGAGGATTTTAGTAGGTATAAACACTTTAATCGCCTGTATGTCAAGAACCAATGATGTCTACTTAGTCGTGATAGTTTTCCTTTTAAATTGGTTATATGCTCTTTCACGTTTTGGCTGTAGGAAGGGGCGTGACTAATATGTATATATTCATGCCAAATTATAGCTTTCTAGTACAAAGAGTCTCTGCGCTAGGCTTCGGACGGACGGACGGACGGACGGACATGGCGAAACTATAAGGGTTCGTAGATTGACTACGGAACCCTAAAAATTGCACCTTAAGTATAAATAGCGTTTGGACCGCAAATTCCTCCGCACTGAACTTGTTGGCAATAATCTCACGAGAACTCCAGGTCAAGTCCCTTATTTAAGTTTGAATGCAAAACAAACATCCAACCATCTGACAAACATTCTCATTTCGAATATTAAGTAGGAAGTAGGATGTTTGCAATGAATATTAGTCTCAGCATGGCTAGTACATGACGGCGCGCGAGTTACGTCGCGCGCGAGGTAGACTACTGACAGAACCTACCGATTTTTCGGTATTTCTACCGATTTAGGTTCTGTCCTACCGAAATACCGAAATGCAACGATTTTTCCACGATTTCAGAGAATACATTTAGTAATCCCGATTATTCTGCCGATTTTACACTTCTACTTTGGCATCCATTTTCATTCACGTTTTACGTTACGGGAATCCCTTAATAGAACGTATGGATGAGTACTCACTTAGGTCCATATGTTATAAAGGGTTTCCCGCTCGGGAATTCACCTGAAATTCACTTGTCTAGATAAACAGAAATTCGGATTTTATTTTACATGCAAAACGACCCTTTAATGACGCTATTTGTTATGAGTTGTAAATTAATTCAAAGATGAACGCGGCTAAGGCTAAAGAGTATTGGTATGATCCTAAAGATCGTAAAAAATAATTTTATATTTAAGTGTGTTTGATGTTAATTAGAATCTTCATTATTTTTTTGATAAGTAAACGAATTTGATTGAATATTATATTTTTTTGTCATAAACCGATTTTGGGTACAAATGTACCGATTTTTGTGGGCCGCTCTAGTCTCTACCGATTTCGCACTCTGACGTTCGAGACCACTGGATTACCAGTCATTGTCTAATTAGAACGGTCAGAGATAGACAGGTAGTTTTAGTTGTAGTCGCGGGCGACATAGCTCGCGCGCCGTCATGTGCTAGCCATGCTGAGACTAATATTCATCGCAAACATCCTACTTCCACCACTTATCATTGGTTTGGACTTTTGGTCTGCAATCAATCGCCATAGTTTACGAGTAAAATTAGTTTTAAGCTATTTCTTTTCGTTGGGCGTGCTCCTTCCTTTCTTACCAAGGAATATTCTCTCCAAATTTCAAGTCTCTACGTTCAGCGGGTTAGATCGTGATCAGCCAGTCAGTCACGGCAGAGGATTATGTTAATGGATAGGGGCTAATTACATTTCGGCGGTCGCAACCAGACCATGCTATATGTGTGGGTGACGAAACGTGAATGTGCCTGAGTCATCAACTTCTTTTTACCTTAAAGCAACCCCTCGCCTTCGGCACCTGGTAGGGGTCGGAACCGTCAGCGTCCCGCGCGATGGAGGTCACGCCGTGACACACCACCTGCACTTTGAAGTGGTCCATGAGCTCCGCCGTCACGCTGTACGGGGCACCTATTACCACCTCGTGGACGTACTGGAATGGAAAAGTTTTATGAGTTCCAGTGAATCAGAGCCAAATGAGTATAGCTAAGCATATACGGTCTGGAAAATCAAATTTTGGACTGAAGATTCACGATCAAATTTGGACAGGACATCGCGCCAACGTCAATGGACTGACGGTGAATACCCGACCAATGTATGGGCGAATCCGTGCGCTGGTCTGACTATACGAGGGGCGGCTAAAAAGTTCTAAGCCTAAGGTATTTCGAGGTTGTATATGTAATTATGGTAGTGGCCACTAGATAGACCATTTAAAAACAAATAATGGAATAAAAACATTGTCATTATAATTCTAATTTCTCGAGATATTCAACGATTAACAGTATCATGTCTGAATTATCATTATATATTACGAAAATCGAGCACCGGGCTGTGAATAAATTCTTCACAAAAGTAAAAAAACTCCTCAATGCATTTTTCAAGAAATGGCTGCTATTAATGGTCTCTGGGCCTTCCTATGCTACAAATAAAAAGTGGAGTAGCCTATTTAAATCGGACGAGAGTCGATTGATTGAAGACGACCCCCGCTCTCCTGAGCGGCCAGATCAGTAGTGACCGACCAAAATGTCGCGTAAAAGTAAAGTCAAAAAAATAGTGTTGAAGAATCAAAGAATTAAGATGTGACAATTAGTTAAGGTCATGGGCATTAGCAAGGAGCGTGTTGGAGAAATCCCTTATACACATTTACACATGACTAGGCCAGCGCGCGTTGGGTACCGAAAATGCTGACGGCGTTTGACAAAGAGTGGTGTGTCTGAGAAGTTTCGACAAAATTTGCTCCAGGATAGTAACATGAGTCAGACAGTATGATCCTGAATGTACGTCTCAGTCCAAGCAGCATCCATGCATCCGTGGATTGAGAAGGGTGAAAGGCCGCCGAAGAAGTTTTAAGTGCAAAGATCGGCCTCTTAAGCTAATGGCTACGGTGTTTTGGGACGCGTATGGAATTCTTTTAATAGATTATTTAGCAAAAGGCTCTAAAGGCTCTATACCTAAGATACTGAACTGACGTTATTTAATAAGGGTTGACACTACTTTTGTAATTTCTTTTTCTACGGATTATTTTGTAACACGTTGTATTGAAAAATAAAAATAATACTTTAATTATCTAAATTGTTTTTTTCCACCTTAGGCTTAGAACTTTTCAGCCGCCCCTCGTAACTCTAGTCAAAATAGACCTTATTTTCTACGTTATTATGTCTGGTTCGAATACAACCAATTTTTATAAGTGTTTATTGATTTTCTCAGAAATCATGAGGTCTCAAGATTTGGTTATTGTCAAATATTTGATTTGACTATGATTTTTTAGGCGTGTCAGCTACAGAGATAAATGGGGAAATCAAAACTCAAAAATAAGGTGGCAGCTTAAAAAATGCCTCCTCTCTTAATAAACCAAATGTATGTATGTATATAAACACTTTATTATACAAAAGAAAAACCAAAACAATAGAATGAATAATAATACAAAAAGATATACAAAGGCGAACTTATCTCTTAAAGAGTTTAAAAGAAGTTTCATTTTCGGCTCTTTTTGAAAAACCACTCTTATTTTTCATCAAAACGGTTATTGGGCCGCTTTGACCTTTGCCGATCTATTGTGGCAGCTCTTTGTTTAGAGTTCACCGCAAAGGCCCGTTGCATTCAGGAATTTCCAGATGGTTATACATACAAGCGGCAAATTTGGTGCCATAAACATAAAGGTAATAATGGACAACATTCATATTACTTCCTTACGCTCTCTGGAAAGTGCTATGAAAGAGAAGAATAACTATTCGCGAAACAATTGTCGTGTTATTATTTCATAAGTTATGAAGCTTTAAAAAGTCATAGTTCAGACCACCTGCAAAAACACTCCATACAAATGTTTTAAATATATGCACTATATAAATAAATATGCGTTTATTTCAGAAATTACTGTTTAAGCCAATATCATTGAATAAAGATATTACGTAAATTAAATGAGGATGCCGAAAAAACACAATCTAAACCTTAAGTTTTAAATTTTTAACAAGTTATGATTCTATATAAAATCTGAATAAACGGGTCGAAACTTAGTTTATTGCGTTTTACATGTTTTTTTAACATTTTCCCGTAAATCTTACCGAATGAAACTCAATTCTATTTTTCATGCTGACCCCAAAAGTAGGTACAAACTATAAAGAAAACTCGTACGCAACCCTCGGTGCGCGAATCACACTCGCACTTTACTAGTTTTACGAGACTTTTTTGCACTGCAGCATCGAAATAGCAAAAATGCATCAAATTAAAACAGCCCTCGTCTAAAAATGTGCCATACGCCTACAGAGGTATTTGCCTACTGAGCAACAATTGTCCGCCATTACGGACGTCTCATAGTATTTATTACCTGTGGTGGCTGTGGTATTACACAAAATTGGACAGCTATTTGTTACCCGTGTAAGTGCAGCTTTACTCGATTAATGCACCAGTGATCGCAATAAAGAGTAATTTAATAAACAAATTACCTTGCACGCGAGCACGGAGAGCACGCGCTCGTGCAGGTTCATGATGGGGTAATTGGATCCCTTGTAGCGGTTGACCTCGAGGTCGGTGTGCAGGCCCACGATCAAAAAGTCGCCCTGCGCGTGCGCTGCCTCCAGGAAGTCTAGGTGGCCCACGTGGAATAGATCGTAGGCTCCGGCCACGTATACAACCTATTACAAACGTGCTTGGTAGAAAGATGAAGCAGTGCAGGTGAGCTGCAAACGCGCAGAGATCGGAGCGGAACCCATGGCTTAATGAAAACAAAAATCACGATCGCTTCCTTTGTGTAACAAAAGTAAGTCATACAATACAAACTATATGGGTACCTAACTTTCGTTACAAAAAGGAATCAATTAAGTTTTGTTTTAATTAAAGCCCTTAACTATGTACAATTTTTTGAAAACGTCGCATTAAGGATAATTTAACTCAAATTTAATTTCTGGAAAAAACTATTCTTTTTCCAAAAAAGACAGTCAAAACTCCCAGGTACAAGACAGGTTATGGACTTATTATTTAATGTCGTCATTTGAATTGAATAAAAGATTGTCAGAATTTATGGAAATGCTGCTTACGTCAACGCTATTTATTTTCTTTGGGTTCGCGTTTGATAAAAATGCAACTTGTCTAGGTCCACTGTTATTGTAACATATTAATTAGCTTAAACATTACATTTTGTTTCAATACATGTAATGTATCTACTTGCATACAATGCGAATTGCGAATTGCAATACTAACAATTACCTATGTATGTACAATATCAGATAAGGGAAATTCGTGCCGGTGCTAGCTACAATTTGAAACGGCAATAAATGAATCAAGGTCACTTGTTTTATAACTATTCGTGACTATTATCGCCGTCACTCTCGCACTAACATACTTACCAGGAAGAGACAAAAATTCTGTTCAAATTTATTTACAGCGATTAACGCGACTATAATAATTGTTTGAAATATATTGTTATTTCGCATAAACCCTCGAGTGGTTTATGAGGTGTTTACTCAAAGGAAAATAATATTTTTTGTACAATAATGCCTCGGGAGTACCGCAGAAATTACTGACGACAAATAGCCCTAAGGGTTTAGTTGGCTACTATTTATTGTTAATTACCTAAATTAGATCAGATAATTTAATGTAACAGCATTAATTGAACAGCATTTCAAACTATCATTAATTACATTTAAGTCATCAGAACTACAAATAAAAATATTAAAGCATAAAACAATGAATTAACACTTAGCAAAAATTAGAGATGATGTCGTGTTAGTAATAACCAGAGGGCGGAATTTCTCATGGCAAAAATTGAAATGTCATAGGGATAAACATTTTGCTTTATCGACTTTTCCAGTTATCGATATTGTGTACACTAATCTCTTTGTAATTTTAGTTTTGCTTTTATATTAAAATGTAAATGCCATTATTGATTCGCATTTAGTTATTGTTTTTAACAATACGTGAAGTTTTTAGGATTTAACTTGTAAATATTATGTTATTTTTGTCTAAAACACATGTCTTTATTGACGGTAAATAACAAATGAAAATAAAGCTAAATAAGACATAGAACTATACAATAATAATGAAAACTACACCTACACTTACCAAAAACATATTAATCTAAAAGACCGCTACTAGAGGGTATTGTTAATATTGGAAAAATATTTTGCTAGATGTAATGTATCGATAGGAGGTATAATTCTATTTGGTAAAAGATCTTGTGCTACGTGAACCAGAACTACTTGTCGATAGTCGATAAAATACTTCGTTCTATCTCTATGACATATAAATTTTTGCCATGAGAAATTCGGCCCTCTAGTAATAACTAATAAAGCATTTAAATAAGTAGTTTTCTTCGTAAGGATCGTCAGCGAACATTGTCATGAATAAAAAACAACAACACAACTAGCAGCCTACTGAAGTTGTAAGGAAAGTTAAGTTGCTTGTGGCTAGTTAGTTAAGTGTATCGCGATTATTATAAAATTTTACCACCGATTAGTTAGAACCATTTCCCAAAATCGTTATTTCTTAGTAGGGTGAATCAACTTTTAAAGTCCTCCTTTTCTACACGCTAATAAAAACTTACTAGAATATGTGAGATTGATAATGGTTTACACATGTTAAAATTAGATAATCAGATTTTCGGATTTCACTATTCATAATCATAAACCAATTTTATAATTTTAAGTCCTCCTTTTCTACACGCTAATAAAAACTTACTAGAATATGTGAGATTGATAATGGTTTACACATGTTAAAATTAGATAATCAGATTTTCGGATTTCACTATTCATAATCATAAACCAATTTTATAATTTTGTAAAAACATGGTAACGCAGTGGAAAATGCACGTTTTTCATACAAAACCCGGGGACAACGTCGTCCCCTGCGTTACCTGATATATTTGTGTAAATCATAGAAGAATTTTTAAAATTGTCAGCTAGAAAGTAAGTTTAATTGTCTGATTTATTCAATATATTGACCACATCAAAAAAAAAATTGCATTCTACCAAATTAAGGTGACATAGTGAGACATGTCGAAAATTGGGGAGTACCTTAAAAGTTGATTCACCCAGTAGCAGAATTTCGCGTTCACAGTCGCATTTAACCCATTCTAGAAATCCATTTGACAGTATCGATGGAGCTCTATTTATGGGTGGCTTGGCCCTTTGAGCCTGCTGCAAAACTGCATGTGACTCACATAACCTAAACCTTCCCACCAATTTCGGCCTCATATTAAGAGGAAAACAATGCGATTGGGAGAAATTCGAAATGGAAATTTGGCTAGAAATTAATAAGATCGGAGAAAATACCAATAGCAAATTCACGTTAAAATAAAAATAAAAGAGAAATAACCAAGCCATTAACAATATATAGTAATGCAGCTCCCAAACAAGTTCCAACCGTAAAAAGCAAGTAAACCTGCGAGAAAAATGCTAAGCAAGGCCTTTGCATGTATCGAACTTGGCATTTAGGTTCTTATTTACCTTATCTGTAGGCTTCGGCGAGAGACCACTGCTAAACTGGATGATCTTCTGTGTAGTAGGAAGAAACTGTGAACAGCCGGTGTAAGGTGACCTCGCAGTGTGGTCGGTGCCGAGATTTGAAGAGTGCTCCAGTGCCACTGAGTATTCTTTGTCACCTCTCCTGGAAAGGAGAGCAGGCCTTAAGTGCAACATTTAACATACTAATGAGGTAACTACGCAAGCGATAACATAATACAGGAAAAAACACAAGTGCTAGAAAATTATATGACTAATGGAAACGACTGCTATCGTTTTTTCTTGCACATCAATATACCTATACTACTTTACAATTCCAAATAATTAGATCTACATTTTGTTAGATTTAAGTTACGGCATACAAATGCGAGTAGTTAGCTAGAATCAGACCTTAGAATCATTTGTTTACATCTTGATTGCTCCAACCACGTTTGACAGCGCCTTAATAGACGAATATATGGTTTAATTTTTGAATTCTGTGAGAAGTTTCTGCGTAAGAAGTTTAAAAACAATATAAAATGTCACTAGCGATAGAACCCAAGTGCTGTCTCAATTTTTGTAAAGTTGGGTACGAATCTGAGCGGCTCAGCCTGAGGCATGCTCGCCCTGCGCGGCAAGCTGCTCGCAAGTCAAAATTTTGCAAACAAACATGCGCGGGTGAGGGCGAGCCGACATTTCAAAATGGCGCACACCGAGGCGCCTTTGAGCATGGTCAAAAGACCGCCTCTCGTCGGCTGCTCGCGCAGAGCGCGTGAGCGCGTACGAGTTTGAGCAAAATAGGTGAGCCGTGCGTGCCTCAACCCGAGGCTGCTCTAATTCGCACCCACCTTAATACCAAGCCACAACTGTTATAAAAAACATACATTAAAATAGAAACTAAGAAAAGGATCGTAAAAAATAAAAATAATATTACTTAAAATGTTCTCTGGTTAGCAGTAGCATTCTTCCCACCAGATCTGTTGTTGAAACTCCTGCTGTTCTTTGCACCTCTCTGCAATCAAAATTTTGTCTTATAAACAAAAAAATATTATATAAAATGTATGGTCAAACTAACAAGTAGCTGGAGTGTAGTCCATAATTTCCAAAAAAAACATTTTGTCTTAGTCTCACTTGTTCTATTTCCATGTTTTCCCAATGGCATTTTTTGGGTAAGAGGATTATGAAGCAATGCTTAAATCGCGTAGCTGTCAAAAATAATCCATACAAATTTAGCTCCGGGCGATAACGGTAGTCACCCTCTAACTCTAATCCGATTTCCACGATTTTTGAATATGTTGTAGATATTATGAAAAACTAGGTATGTACCTTTCCGCTCTTTTTTTCCTTTCCAATTAATATTTTCTTAGAAAGGAAAACGTACGGACCAAGTCTTTTATAATCTCTACAATATATTCAAAACCCCAAGAAATCGAACAAAGTGTTGGTAGCAGAAATTCCATTCTCATTTTTTCACTGACTCGATTTTTTCCTGTAGCGTTTTACGCATTCCAGAAATGATATTTCTGAGCGGTTTTTGCTTTCGAGCCTGCTGCAAAGCTAAACCTATTTCGACCTAATAATAAGTGGAACATTTTGCGATTGGGAGAAATCCGGATAATAATAATAATAATAAATCTTTATTAAAAGTACTTTTTTACAATGTATGACTATGTACTTAACACATAAACAAAAGAGGCTTATAAATTAATTATATGCCTAAAAAAGGAAGTTCCTGTATTTCGGGAAAGGAAAACTGAAAAAAAAAAATTGGGAAGTAATACGAATGGAAATTCTGCTTCCAATAAAAGTTGATTTTCGGAAATTCTGAAGTCTGAGCCCCCACTAAAAAATACTACTGGGAAAATATGGGAATCGAAAAAATTAAACAAAAAAATAATAATTTGCGGAAATTATGAGCCCCTCTCAGCAGCTGTGGGACGAATATTTACAGATACTTCGGAGTTTGACTGTACCCACCACAGTCAAATAAAGTTTCGGTAACTATAAACTTCTTCATCGCATAAGCGTATTTTAGATAATTTGATTACCACAGTTTAAAAGAAAATGCAAATGTGTAAATGAAGCTGATTATTTAGGATACCCCTCTAAACAAGTGTTCCTTTTTTGCTAATGACTGAGTTCAATACACATTCCTTGTGAATTATAAAATTTCCAGGGTATAAAACTTTTTAATGTAATTATTATTATTACTTGCAACTTAAGTATTCTCCACAAACAGAGTGACAAAGTTTTTGATCATTTATTTTATACATAATAATAGATAGAAAGGGATTATTAATAATTTTGGAACAAGACTGACCTGTATCTACCAGCATCTTTAACCAAATGATATGTATCAATCCCATCTGCAGTAACTGTGATGTCATCTGCAAAATAAAACTACCACATTATTATGGTTACTCGGCCAATGTTTCAGTCAAACCAGAGCCTTCTTGTTTACACAATTTATTTATAGATCTGATGTAACGTTATTAAAGAGTTTCAATTTAACTAAAGCCAGGCCCGCCTAAATAAATAAAAAAATGCATACGAAATAGAAGTCCATATATTTAGTTAACATGGAAGAAATTAGAGCGTAAACTTCCGCGCGTCATTCATTCATAGCTCAACAAGTTGATAACTCACATGCATAAGTGATGTCTCACAAACATCTAATTAATGAATGATTCACTTGAGATTTAGGCTTGTGGTGGCATGGCATTAAGTAGGTATAAGAATTTCTTCCGCATAAACAACTTGAAAAGTATGGTTGCTTTTATCATGGTACCTATTTAAGTTAAATCATAATTTAACTCAACTACCTATAAACTCATTGATTTCAGTTTATAGTAGGATCAAATCAATGAAAATAATCACATTACAAATAAAACATAAGCTACTCTATGAAACAAATAGGTACACTCGAAGACACTGTTAACTGTAAATTGAACATAAACCTTATTGCAACATATTAAAGTCTATGGGTGATGTTCCCATTTAATATTTTAATATCAGAAAAAAAAACAATTACAGTGACTTAGTTTGAGTTGGGGTGCAGACGGCAGGTTCTTTCTACATTATTATTTCATCAATCACTAGCTATAAAATCTGAGTAAAGTGACCTACAATACAGCATTATTATAACTTAATTGTATTTATACTACTTGCTAGTTTTATTGTTTCAGAAAATACACACATGCTTTACATTACAATTAAAGAAAATGTTTCAGATCACATTACATAAATTGAGATTTGTTTTCCTTCCTTTACCTTTTGCACATCATATGTCATGCGTGACAAAACAATATATGGTATTAAAAACCAAGATACCTTGACTGACATACAATGGTATCTAAAACACCAGTTTATCAGCACATGTTCATTTAACCAAAATAACATTGATACTTAACCCCTCGTATGCGGGAGGTGAAAAAAATACCATGTTCTAGTCTCTTCTGATTACGATATAGTCCATAAAATAAAGCTTAAAAAAATACAAAAAGGTATTAAGCATACAAGAGGTTAATGATACATATGGCAAGGAATCACTAATCATGATTCTTATGAATATTAATCAGACTCAGTGTGTTGATGAAAATCAAACTCATATGAATTTGTGTAATGCCATTTCATGATATTTGTCAATATTATTTCCTGTTTGTGTTATGAATCTTATTCATAATGGTCTTAAACGTAACTTTAAAATAAAATCAGTGGGTTATGTACTTTACTATTTCTATCCCTGGAAATATCATAATTGCTTTTCAATATGACCTATACACTGTTTTTTTTTTATTTGCGTAAACTGTAAGGACAAATATATTTAGGGCAAATAAAGTAAATTTCTCCAAGATACTAGTCCCCAAACTCATATGGTTTTTAAGATATTCAATAGTTAAAATTAATCAGTTATGGATGTTAAACCAGTGTAAGATTCTTAATTTATAACCAAATAGATACTTTTTAAATTTTGAAAGTGAAGAGTTTGCCATTAATAGGGATGCTATAACCTAAGAAGGTTAAAGAAGTGAGTTAGTTTGTTGTTACCTCATTGATGAAATTCTAACACTGTCATACTTGATACTAACTTTTGTGTAACTCAAAAGGACCTTTTACAATGACCGTCAATTCAATATTTATTTATTGTGTAAGTAAAACAAACTTGTTTTGTTTTTAATACATTAACAAAAAAATTAGTGTCTGTGAATGTGTTGAAGCAATATGTTGAAAAACACAAAAAAAGAAAACATGGTGTATGCTTTTTGTCAAAGGCCACCTATGAATGAGTATTCCACATACCTCCATGAACACAGAAATTGCACTGATATTTATCCAGGGTCTCTAGGGTCGTGACATACGGAGCCCCTTCAACAACTTGGTCAACCCATTTAATGGCTTTTACCATTTTGTACCGCTCTTCTTGAGTGAACACTGGGGGCCCTTTGTGCTTGGAAATCTCTTCATCTGTATGGACTCCAACAATTAACACATCTCCTAGCGCTTTCGCTTGCCTCAAAGAATTCGCGTGCCCGAAATGGACCATGTCATAACTGAAAATTAATGAATATTCCATGAAACACAAGCTTCGGTTTGGTAATAAAAGTGCGTAACTAATCAGTTTCGATTTATCGTCTACATTGCCTTGATAGGCGGCGGATGTTTTGTTTTGCAACTAATTGTACTTAGTAACCTGAAAAAATACGGCGTTTAATCGAGTAATTTAAAAGCAAAAACGAATATTTGAGTATAAAAGCAGTACGAAAAGATTTGGTGTATAGCACCAAATATATTGTAAAGTACGTCGGGTTCATACCCAGTTGCGATATAAATAGAGGCAAGACCGCAAAATACTAATATAATTGTTTGACTTACCACCCATCGCACCACACACGAATCTGTTTTTTTTCATCTTTGTCATTC
This sequence comes from Acleris holmiana, assembly GCA_949316455.1. Taxonomy (NCBI): domain Eukaryota; kingdom Metazoa; phylum Arthropoda; class Insecta; order Lepidoptera; family Tortricidae; genus Acleris; species Acleris holmiana. Next base: position 12,685,745 of record OX438772.1, on the reverse strand, counting down.
ATTTTTAAACAAAATTAAAAATATAATAATATAAGGCTTGTAATAAAGTAATTGATAACAAGGATATTGATTAAAAAACTCGATTTATAAAAAATCGAAATTTTGTTCTCGACCACAATTCCCACACCTACTCATTGAAAACCTCGCAATTCGACTGACATTTTTTGTTTTGCTGTCAACGGTGAGATGACGTCAAAGCAAGAGGAACAATTATTATTTAACCAGCCTAGTACAAATCTATTGCGATGTGTTGGCCAACTTGTTTTCCATCGCATATTATTATCAAATTGTTACACGAAGAGGGTTTAATTTTATCGATTTCATAGGTAGCAGTAAACCTCCTTCCTTGGGCTGCATAGATACATAAGGCTATGACTATGTTCGCATGTTTACTCGCATGGAATATCTGCTTGAGAAATTACCGCCACAATTATTGTACCTTCTTCTTCACACAGAAACATAATTCTTGTATAAAGGTAAGCAAAGTTATTTATAACGCTGCGGCCACACCTGCGGGATTCCACGAATATTAAAGGATGCCATCACGTATATTATTATTTATATCTTCGCCGAAGCCCGTATAATAGATTTGGTCGCAGCGTAAGTATACATGTAGTACATAGAGTCTGCCCAGCGAATCGTGTCACAAAAAAAGGGCGGCAATTCAAAAATCAGCAGTTGGATAAGCTGGATTAGGCGATACTTAACGTAGTTGATACTATTTCATTTGTCAGCAATGTTAAATGATTGTTTCTATCTATCAAATCCGTTTATTTAGTGTACGGACATAATATTGGTTGCAGATTTTTTTAATTTGCCGGGCTTTTTTTGTGACACGATTCGCTGGGCAGCAGAGCTTTTGAGCATAGAGTATAACATAACTTATATTTTAACCTATAATTAAAATAATTATTAAAAAAGTTTTGCGTGTTGACAAGTGGAACAATAATTATTTTCATGTGGCAACCACCGCTTTTTGATGAATTAAGCTAAGTTTGTACCAATTTCACCATACGTTGTTAACCACTAAACAGACGATTAGATCGTTAACAGTTATCAAAATGTATGAACTAACAGTCGATCAACCTTGATTAAATTTTGGTGAAATTGGTACTAAATCTGGTAAAATTTAACATGAGAATGGCAAGCCTCCTACCATGCTCCTACTAGAGTCTGGCGAACGAAAGCTGTCCCAGAGAAACAGCGGCAATTCAAAAAAACCTGCTGCTCTTTACACTGAATAAACGGAGTTGATACGAGGGTGGGATGATAAGTACCTAGCCTAAGTAAAAAAAACTTGAATTTTGGTTTTAAAACTAATTTTATTTTTCGACATAATCTCCGTCTAGGTCTATGCACTTATTCCATCTTCGCTCTAAAGCTGTGATGCTTTCCATAAAATGATTCCTTTCGAGGCCTCCAAAATAGTCCTCTACAGCGGCTATGACGGCATCATTAGTGGCAAATTTCTGTCCACCCAAAAAAGTTTTAAGCTTCGGGAACAGATGGAAGTCGGATGGTGCCAGATCAGGCGAATAAGGTGGGTGGGGCAGCAAATCGTACTTCAATTCGCCGATTTTCGCCATGGCTTTAACCCATGTGTGAACCCAGGCATTGTCTTGATGGAATATGATTTTTTTTTTGCTAAGCCTGGTCGTTTTTGCTGAATACATTGATGTAGCTTATCTAAAAGGTTAGCATAGTATTCTCCATTAATGGTTTCACCTTTAGGAAGGTAATCGATCATTAAAATTCCACTAGCATCCCAAAAGACGGAAGCCATAACTTTTCCAGCTGAGTTTACAGCCATAGCTTTTTTGGGGCCCGAACATCCAGATTCAGTCCACTGCTTTGATTGAATTTTTGATTCTGGCGTGTGGTGAACCCTATTAAAGATGTAATAAATAACACAAGGAATACACTAATAGTTTAGCATTTTATTCACAAGACTTCTTAGCTTGACAAGGCCTTTTTTTATCTCTAGTTGTTTTCTAAAACAGTGACATACAACATAAAACCATAAATATTACTACCGTAATAAAACCTCAACACCCCCCCTCAAGTAAAACTTGCCTAAGCCTTTAACATTATCAAAACAACTATACAATTATTACTACTGATAAACAGAACAACATCAGTCATGAAAATGTAGGAGTAGTAAAAGAATTACAAAACTTTAAGTTTATTTACAAAATTGTTATGTTTAATAACACCTAGGGGTTTCGTGAATATGTCAGCAATATTTTCGTTTGTTGACACATATGAGATATCGAACATTCTATTATAAAAGCAGTCTTTAATGAAATTAAATTTTATGTCAATGTGTTTGGTGCGTTTACTATTTTCGTTGCACTCAATCATTTTTATGGCACTTTGATTATCTACAAGAAGGCGTGTTTTAACGTTAGTAAAGCCAAAGTTAGAGATTATACCTTTCAAGTAGATGAGTTCAGTTGTAGCCATCGCTGCTGCTACGTACTCCGCCTCTGCTGAAGATAAAGCAACTGTCTGCTGCTTCTTCGTGAACCATGATACTAAATTATTATTATGAAAAATAGCACATCCACTCACGCTTTTTCGGTCCTCCTTGTCGCTGGCCCAGTCTGCATCAGTGTAGCACAACAACTGTTTTTCTTGTGACTTCGAGTATGTTAAGCATTTGTTGGATGTAAGTTTTAGATATCTCAAGACTCTTTTTGCTGAAGTCCATAGAGTCTTCGTAGGCTTGTCTAAGTATCTGCTTAAATACGATGTCGCGTAAGTGATGTCTGGACGTGAGATTGTAGAAATATATATGAGACATCCAATAAGTTCTCGGTAAGGCACATCATCTATTTCTTCTTCTGGAGTTGATACACCCTGTTCCATAGGGGTCTGTGCTCCCTTGCAGTCTTCCATTCCAAATTTTTCTAGAACTTTTTCTATCAATTTTCTGTGATTTATCTTTAATTTTCCATCTTCTCTCGATATTTCCATACCTAAATATTCTTTAATTTCACCTAAATCTCGTACTTTAAATTCTTTTTTGAGTTGCTCCATCGTTTTGGTTATTTCTGTTTGTTTTCCTGTCAGTAATATATCGTCAACCCAAATTAGTAACCACACATTTGCTTTAACATATAAGCAAAAATCATGTTTGGATTGTTCAAAGCCTTTTGTTATAATGTAGTTTAGGTGCTTCTCTTAGTCCATAAAGAGATCTTTTAAGTTTTAAAACTTTGCCCTGTGATACTTTTACACCTTCTGGGGGCTTAATATACACTTCTGTATTAAGGTATCCATTTAAAAAAGCAGTTTGTACATCCAATTGTTTCATGGGAAAATTCTCTTGTACTGCTTGACTAAACATCATTCTAATTGTTGATACCCTTGCGACTGGTGAATAAACATTGTGTATGTTATCTGTTTGAAAACCTTTTGCTACTAATCTCGCTTTCTTTCTTCCATCTTGCTTAGTTTTAAATATCCACTTGGTGTCAATGGCTTTCTTTCCAATAGGTAACCCTGTTTCTGTCCACGTATTCAACTCTTGTAGTGACTGAATTTCACTATTTATAGCTTTCTCCCAATCTTCTTTATTAATAGCTTCGCTATAGGTAAGAGGGTCAGAATCTGACATTAAACACAATGCTATGTTTGCGTCATGAAACTGTTCTTCTAAATAATAGTCTCCTAGATAAGTCGGCATTTTTCTTATTCTTTGTGGTCTACTTTCTACAGGCTCTTCTAGGCTTTCTTGTTCTTCTACATTTGCCTCCGCGTGTGTCTCTATTCCTTGACTTACTTCTGTCTGTTCGTTTCCTTGTTCATTCATTATTTGTTCCTCTATATTATTTTCTGACTCTTCATCTTCTTCGTTTTTGTAACTATGTACTTCATTCTGTTCACTCATCTTAGGTTCGAACTTTACGTCGTTCTCATCGAAACGCACATCACGTGACATTATAATTTTGTTTGTTTCAGGATTCCACAGTCGGTATCCATTTGCAGAATATCCTACCATACGCATCTCTTTTGCTCTTGGTTCTAATTTGTCTCCTCTAGGCATTGTTACTACCCAAGCTTTGGCTCCGAATACTCGTAATCTAGATAAGTCTGTTTTGCCTCTCATTATAGCCTCTGGAGTCTTGAAGTTTATAGCTGCGGATGGACATCTGTTTAATTGGTAAGTAGCGCACGCAATAGCTTCTCCCCACAAATATTTGGGTAAATTTGATTCTAGTAAAAGCGTTCTGGTTCTGTTGTACAAAGTTCTGTTTATACGCTCGGATACTCCGTTCTGCTGTGGTGAATATGGTTGCGTAAACTGTATTCTTATTCCTCGTTCTCTGCAAAAATTTTCAAATTGTAAGTTTTTATATTCACCGCCGTTATCACATCTTACATTGTTTACTTTTACTCCTTGCTCGGTTTCAAATCGTCTAATGTAGTTGATCAGGTTGGCGGTTGCTTCACTCTTTGTTTTTAATAAATATGTATTACAAAAGTGCGAGAAATCGTCTATTATTACTTGATAGTACAGTTCGCCACTTATACCAGGTGTACGTATTGGCCCTGCAATATCTGTATGAATTAACTCCCTATGGATGAAGATCGTGGTCTGGTGACAGGAACAAATGGTAGTCGGCTCGCTTTACCCATCATGCATGGACCGCATGGTTTTTCACTCGACGGTAAACGCATCCAGTGCAGACTTCGACGATTGAGATGACCTAGTCGTTGGTGCCATAAGTTGTCGCTGTTGAAACTCGTGTTGGCGTTACATACAACATCAAAACACACCTCAGCCTTGAGTAAAAATAATTTTCCTACACTTAATCCATATATGCGTTTAGAATTTGAATATTCTCTACAAATTTCTACGTTTTCTTTCGTAAAAACGACCCTGAAATTGTTTTGTACCATTTTTTTGACTGACATAAGGTTGAATGACAGATTTTTGACTACGAGTGCCACTAAGTTTATATTTACATTCTATATAACCCTTTTTTCTAGCGATAATGTAGTCTCCGTTGGCGATGTAGATTTTAATTGGGGTTTCTAAGTTAACGATGTTCGTCATATATTTCGAGAATTTTTCGTTTATTAGGTGTTCCGTGCACCCCGAGTCGATGACCCAGTCGATTCTGTTTCCATCTAGATTGGTTGAGTTTTCGCTGTCTGTTGAGATGAAGCCGAAATGATCTTGAGTTGATACATCTAATGTTACATGTCCATAATGATTTGTATCTTGCTGGTGATTGTTACGCTGGTATCTGCCTCGCGATCGACCTCGTGAGTTCGCTCTGCCGCGCCAGGAGTTAGCTCGACAATCTCTAGATAAGTGACCCGGCTTGTTGCACTTGAAGCAAGTTAGAAAAGCAGTTTCTTGTTTTTCGCTATTTATGTCTTTATCTTTTAATTTCAGTTCCTCATCCAAAAGTCTTGCCCTTACAAAATCAAGTTTAATAGTAGGTGACATCAGGTCTGTGTTGCATTCGATGGCAGTTATCACTGTGTCATACTTAGATTGTAGTCCAGTAAGCAGGTATGCGATTTTGTCACGTTCGGTTAATGTGTCTTCAGCACAGTTTAGTTCTCTCACAATGTTGTCGAATTTTTCAAAATAGTCTTCTAATTTTTCATCATTGCATTGTTTTAAATTTATGAGTTTTCTTCTCAGTTGTATAATGGATATCATGCTTTTTCTTTGAAATAGATCTTTTAATATTCTAATCATATCTTTTGCTGTTTCACAAGTTTTCACTGTGTTTAGGTACTTATCTGGTAAACATTGGACAATAATGTTTTTTGCCTTGGCATTTTCTTGAATTGTTTTTTCCTCTTTTCCTTTCTCTTCATCTTTTTGGGTAAGGATATGTAAAAGTCCTTTTTCTCCTAGTATACACTCCACACGAAATAGCCAGTTATTAAAGTTTTCAGCCATTTTTTATTTTGCCGTTCTTTGTTTCTTGTTTTGTTTTTTTTTTCTTATTTTATTTTTCTTTTTGTGTTCTTTCTTTCTTTCTTCTTTTTGTTACATTACATCTTGTTTTATTTCACCCATAACCTATTAAAGATGTAATAAATAACACAAGGAATACACTAATAGTTTAGCATTTTATTCACAAGACTTCTTAGCTTGACAAGGCCTTTTTAGGGTTCCGTAGCCAAATGGCAAAAAACGGAACCCTTATAGATTCGTCATGTCTGTCCGTCTGTCCGTCCGTATGTCACAGCCACTTTATTCCGTAACTATAAGAGCTATACTGTGGAAACTTGGTAAGTAGATGTATTCGGTGAACCGCATTAAGATTTTCATACAAAAATAGAAAAAAAACAATAAATTTTTGGGGTTCCCCATACTTAGAACTGAAACTCAAAAATTTTTTTTTCATCAAACTCATACGTGTGGGGTATCTATGGATAGGTATTCAAAAATGATATTGAGGTTTCTATTATAATTTTTTTCTAAACTGAATAGTTTGCGCGAGAGACGCTTCCAAAGTGGAAAAATGTGTGTCCCCCCCCCCGTAACTTCTAAAATAAGGGAATGATAAATGTAAAAATAATATATGATGTACATTACCATGCAAACTTCCACCGAAAATTGGTTTGAACGAGATCTAGTAAGTAGTTTTTTTTTAATACGTCATAAAAACATTGATCAAAGCTACAACGAACTTTTATATTATGTTACTTGCTGCTACGGAACCCTTCATGGGCGAGTCCGACTCGCACTTGGCCGCTTTTTTTTATCTCTAGTTGTTTTCTAAAACAGTGACATACAACATAAAACCATAAATATTACTACCGTAATAAAACCTCAACAAACCCATGTTTCATCTGTTGTTACAAAACGACGCAAAAAATCAGCTTTATTTTTCTGAAAACGATCCAAACATTCCTTCGAGTTTTGCACGCGGATTCTTTTTTGATCGGGCGTAAGCAATCGCGGCACCCAACGGGCGGATAACTTTTTCATATTTAATTCTTCATCTAGAATATGATGTACCCGTTCCTTTGAGATCCCTGTAGTCTCAGCTATTTCTAATAACTTCAATCGTCGATCAGCCAAAACCATATCGTGGACTTTGCAGACCATTTCTGGAGTCGTGACGCTTTTTGGACGTCCAGGGCGAGCTTCGTCTTGGACACTTGTACGGCCTCGTTTAAATTCAGCCACCCAGTTTTTTACCGTGGCGTATGATAGAGCACATTCCCCCAAAACATTCTTTAACTCATCATAAATATCTTTTCCCTTCATACCCTTCATGTAAAGAAACTTTATCACCGCTCTTTGTTCAATTTTATCCATTTTTAAAACAATCGTCGCAATAAATTTTCAAATGACAGAAAAATCAATATTTCTTTCTTTGCCCCCGCGGCGACTTGAACAGCTACTACCGCGGGGATATGGCGTTTCCACGTGAAGTGATTTCGCCAGTGTCAAGTAAGTATATATAATTATAAATCAATATAGCAATAAAACACAATCCAATCTTCTCTAGGAAGATTGGGGGCAACGTTGTACGGTGATTTGTAGGTCAGAGGTCAAGATAGTTTTAACCTCTGCACCACTGCGAGTCCACTTGAAACGAGAAGAAAGATGCCAGATACACGAAATAAGTCCAAGTCTTCAATCACTGTGCGACACAAAGGCATAAAAAGTACAAATCACTATCAGAAAAGAACTTTGAACACCTAATTACCCAAAAATTAAAGTCTAAAACAAATCACACGTCCGCCATCTTTTAACGTTGCAAATGGAAAATCAATATTTTTTTAAGCCATGAATTTCTTCTTTTTTTTTTTTTTTGAAATGAATGAATTTCAAATTTCGGACACAGATAGCCAGAGACACACATTTTAAATTACGCTAGTTTATTTTTAAATACAACCTTTTTAAATAGCTAAGGCCAGTTACTTATCATCCCGCCCTCGTACCTACTATTTGATTTCCTGATCTTTTCACATCAGTGTTGGAGTATCAACTCCGTTTATTCAGTGTACAGACAATGTTAACAGCGGCAGGTTTATTGAAATTGCCGCTCTTTCTCTGGGACAGCTTTCATTTGCCAGACTCTACCTACAATTCGCGTACATAACTATAGTATAAATATAAAGGCGTGTCCGCTGCGCCAAAAACTAACAAAACTGAACAATGTATTTCATCATAATTATCAAACTATGACAAGGCTGTATGGATTTATGTCCTTTGCCTTTCCCTCTGGGATAAAACAAGAAAAAAAAAATGAACAATGTATGTATTGTTTGTCATACAGAACATTTCACTTTTCTTTTGACAGCTGTCATCTCTGTACCATTTGTCATCTTTTATAGTATTGTAGAATAAAGAAGAAGATCCTGTGGCTGCCATTAAAAGAGAAGAAGAAGAAGAAATTTATTTATATTCAAAGGTATCAAAATGAGTTCCTTTAATAATGAATGCCCTATTTGACAGTTCTTCAATCGAACTCAAAACTTTCAAAAGTTAAATAAAACATGACCCCCCCCCTCCCCCGCATACGAACGCGGGGAATGTTTTCCATCCGTGAGGGAAAGCATGTTTCTGTGTTTGTAAACAAAAAACATTTTGGACACACCCCTTTTCTGAAACAAAAACATGTTAGATGTTTAAAAACATCGAAAACACGGCGCAGCGGACGCGGCTTAAGCGATAACCGTAACTCAGCAACTCCAAACAGCAAAATAAATTTCTACGAAAGTTCTGTAAACTTCAGTGTGAGACACCACTATACAACATACATACATAACATCACGCCTTAATTCCCAGAGTAGGGTAGGCAGAGCTACAGAAATAACAACAAATCTAAAAAGACTTGTTGATAATTCTGTAACCACATTTTGCAGAAGTAGGCTAAGATGTTTACCAGTGTATTAGTGACAGGTTGCAAGCCCATCGCCTAACAGCACTACAAGCCCTTATTCCCTTGGTCGCTTCGTACAACGTGTTACAAAATAATCCGTAAAAAAGAAATTACGAAAGTAGTGTCAACCCTAGTATACTGTATACCTAAGATACTGAACTGACGTTATTTAATAAGGGTTGACACTACTTTTGTAGTTTCTTTTACGGATTATTTTGTAACACGTTGTAGATGTAATCAATCACACCGTGAGTCAATAGACCTACTGGCTCACGAGAATTGCGGACCTGGTCCGTAACAAAGTAGGGAGACGTAACATCTGCAATCAACATGTGAGTATAGGCATTTGGCATCCACTCATGAACGGGCCATAGTATCCACGCGGACCCAATGTGGTATTTTGCCAATCCTACACATTATCGAACTTAGAACCTAGTTCGTACGAGTAGATCGATCGACGGTCGTGTCGTCTAGTTTGACGACACGCTAGCCTAGTTGGGAGTTTGGGAGAGACCCTGCCTTCGAAGCTAGGGGTCCTGGGTTCAAATCCCGGTAAGGGCAGATATTTGTTCCTGAGTCTTGGATGTTTTCTATGAATTTAAGTATATATTTCTTTATATAAGTAAGTTTATCGTTGTCTAGTACCGATAGTACAAGCCTAGAGCTTAGTTTGGGACTAGGTCAATTTGTGACATTGTTCTGTGATTATTTATTTATTTTTATTTAGATTAATGTAGGTAGTTGTTTTAAATCATGAAAAAAACCTTACATTACATTACCCTACTATCGAACTACGCAATCTGCTAAAGGGAAATGTCCTCCTAATGTTGTTTACCCAAAGGAAACTATACATTTTATAAATACATTCCATATTCTAGTCAATTAAGTTGCAGAGGCGAAATTATCTAATCTTTACAAATTGCAGTCCTATTGGCTATTGGTTCAGTCAAATCACGCCACTGCCGACGACGAATGCGCGACGCCACCGGCCGGCCGTCTCGCGTGGACTTTGATGTCTACGCTGGTAGTAGGGGTTACCGAAGTTATCTTCCGATCCGGTATTTTGTAGGTCAATAACTTGTAACGAGTGTTTCGGGAACCAGTACCTGAATAGCCTTGTTGGTGTTGATTTTGAAAGAGACCGGGAGACGGCGATTATTTAGGACTAGCGACCTGCCCTCGCGTCGCTCCGGGTTAAAGTACCTATTATTCATATAAATCTTCCTCTTGAATCACTCTTATCTATTCAAAAAAACCGCATCAAAACCCGTTGCGTAGTTTTAAAGATCTTAGCATACATAGGGACAGACAGGGAAGCGACTTTGTTTTATACTATGTAGTGATTCGTTATAGACGTCTGGAACTTTTGCGATATCCAATCATTAAGATTTTAAAATATTACAACCTCAAAACCATATGGTTAATATTAATAAAACTACGACACTACATATAAAAATATAATTTAGGTAATTAATCTTTAGCATCAGATACTCCTCCACTCGTTATAGCGAAAGTAGCTTCACTTTCAGGCAAGTCAGGAGAATCGTATATCTTGGCAATTCTGTTCTCCCCTCTCCCTTTTCTTAGGGAGATTCTGGTGGTGGACGCGTGGGCGAGGATGTTACCGCCAATCGGCTTCTTTGGATCTACTTGGAAGGAAAGAGTGGCCCCAGGATCGGACGTCATTTGGTTCGTGATGAATACCGCTACGTTGTATTCTTCAGATATCTGTGACATAAACAATATATTTATTTTGTTGGGAAATAAACTAACCGCCGTCCTGTTAACACTATTCATACAAATATCCACACATCCTAAACATTAAGTAATTTACTCCATTGAGTACGTAAAATTAAAATTAAAATGCATTTGTAAGTACCTACTTTACTTACTACATCTCATATAAATTAAAACTCCCTCCAGAGTGCGTTATATTATAATGTCGCAATTCTATAATAGGTTTTCATGTACTAGATACACTAGATACACTAGATATCTACTAGAGTATAATTTAAAATTGCCCAAATTCAAACCGTGGATATACTTGGTTATATATATTTTGGAATAAAATTTAGCGTTTGCCACGTACGAAATGTGACAAAGTATCACCTAAACTACCTAAAGGAAGTAAATGTACCCGCTGTTTGATTATTGGAAACGGGCACTATATGTATAGTCAACACTGTTAAACATGCGTTTATCTAGCGTCTTATCATCACTTGCATAGTGAAATAGGAAATGCTTTGCATATGGATAATTACCAGAATATCCCGTACTTAGTTTTGATAGAAGTCAAGGACCTCAGTGACATAATATAAGAACATAACCCGGATGCCAACTTATCTGGTCACCTTATCTTGAACTCTTTACGCAATATTTATTTGTTAGATTTCTTTACTTACGAATTGAATCTCAGTTGCATACTCATATCGTGTTGATCGAATATGGTGCATGTGGACATTTTTTATCTAGATAGCTATCGCATTGAGGCCTTGAATATTTATAGGCATTCCTCCTACGCATTGTGTGCTATTTTATTATTCAACTTTAGGTACCAAATATGTTTAAACAAAATGAATCAAGAGGGGCGCACGTATGACTATTAATTTAGGAATTATTTACCGTATCAAGTATAATACCGTAATAGTATATTATACCTCAGTAGGTAGGTACAGTCGGCCAAACAAGTTCGCTTACTTTGTCACAATAATTACCTTTCAATGAAAAATGTCGCTAACTTCGACACCTTACCACAGAAACATCTCGTCGAATGTTTTTTTTATGGTTTTCAAACGAAATTAAATTCAAATTTACGGTGTCAGACCACAATACACAGGCTGACTGTACCAGTAGCTGGAACTAGAATGACTATATTATAAAATAACTAGATGTAACACCAAAAAAACTAAAACCGGACTGGTACAATATATGTTGATTTATTTACAGGTTGATAAAAAAACTCGCTTAACGTCGTCATCAACGATGATTCAGCGGGGCCACAACTAAGAACACTGATTTGAAACGTAAGTATTCGGTTTTAAAGATAATCAATTAATCAATAATCAGCGAAATAAAAGGTTAGATAGCGCGAATGATTCCACACTCGACCTTCCCACGTATTTATCGATTCGCATTTACGCATTGTTATCGTGATCATTACTACGGCAGCAATCGATTGACTCATTTGTCAAATTAGATTATCCTTGACGAGGAATGGCCACTCTCGGCCAAGTTGGATTCAGAGCGTGCTTTGCGAAAGTTTCATATCTGATAGTTTTGCTTGGTGATATTGTAGACTATACCCGATGGGTCTAGCTTGTCGAAGATGTACTAGCGTTTGCAGTTCCGGGATTTAATGTACATATATGCCAGAACCAGGATTTTACGGGATTTTCAGGATCGAAAATCAAGGGACTGCAAGTACGCCACATCACTCACATTGTGATACTTCGAAAACGAAGATCGTCACGCTCGGCTCTAAATTTACTTTCTGCGACGCAAATGGGCTCGCGGGAGTCGCGGGAGATCCATTTCCGCGTGTCTATTATTATTTTGCGACAAATACATAGGTATAGCACCGAGAGGACTCTTAATTATGTAGAGTCGTATGCCATAAGTCTTCATAACATAAAACAATAAGGTCTACGCGTCTGTCGATTCGAAGCGTAAACATTAGCATTGTGAAGATGTGTCAAATTGAAAAACCACTTGTCGCTTACGGTTGACTCCATGTTTTTACGTGTGTATTACGTGGTGCGTGGGAATATTTATAAATGGGATCCTTCAACGGATGGACCTTATTAGAAACTGCGAAATCCTATACAATGCAAAGTCGAATCCACTTGCTGTAATGAATGTCCAATCGAATCTATTAGTGTAGTGTCCATTAATGAATAACTTTGTTAACATAAACAGATTTTTGTTATTGTGAGTCAGGATCTCAAAGATCCTTTATCCTGTGCTATCGCAGAAGAATCCTGTGATCCTTCATCAGGTCGTTGGTCCACGTTGAGGACCCACCCTGCATCTTTCAGTAGTGGAACCAGAATAATTTAAAAGCCATTTAATACAATACCTTCTGAAGTCTTGATAGCACTTGGGCCAGCTTCTGCTGTCGGTCGGCTAGCTCGCCGCGCCCCGAGAAGTCCACCCGGAACAGTGCCATGACTGAATCAATGATGAGGAGCTTGAACACCCCGGCTTCTTCATGGAATTTCGCAGCTACGTAATCCAGAAGTTCCGCCTTAGTATTGAAATGAAGAATGTTAAGTAATAAAAGTAAGATTTGGGCAATTTTTTTCTTTACTTATGTTTTTTTTTCTGTTCTGTGCTTATGAGTTTACTTAAGAACGCAACAGATCATATTTTCCGAGCTAAGTTGGTATTGCCAGAATTTCATTGAAGAAAATCCTATAAACATTTCTCGTAATAGTACTTATCTATTAAACAAGCATAGCGTATTATTATACATATATATTTTTGTACTTAATCACACGTTCTCAAAAACGGCTTTACGTTTTTGATAAAAAAACGATCTAGTCGTCTTCCTTGGGAAAATTCTGGTTTCGAGGTATTTGAAATATGTATATAAACGATGCTATCAAATTGTGATATAATTTGAGGTTATAAGAGGCTAGCCCTCTTCACATAATAGGGCACGTTATGTTACTCGGTGATTCGATTTTAATGAGATTGCTTTCTGGCGGTTTGATTGATCATTTTTATAAATTCCTTTTTTAGTCTAAGAAAATAGAAATAACAGAAATTGTGTCCCCCCTATATATTAATGTCTAGATGGATATCGAAATTCATCACGGTTGTGGGAAAAAGGAAATTATAAAAAATGTAAAAAGCTACACAAAGTTTAAATCGTTAAGCTTACTTTAATACCATAAAATACATTCGTAACTATTCATGCGATAGATAGATACCTTTTCTATAGAGCCTATACGTGGGCTGTATGAGGTAAACTTAGGTTATTTTTTATATTATCTTTAAATGGCTCTGCCAACCGGTTATGCGGGTTCCTAAAATAATTAATATAATTATGCAAGCGGGGATGTTTAACATAGGCATCTTGTCTATTGAAGTAAGTAACATGTTTTGTGAAATGTACGAAACTAAAGGGAGTATAACTCTTCATGGCAGAAAATGCCAGTTCATCGACAAGGTCTATACTCACTCAGGGAGCGACTCTTATCTACTATGTTGGTTTGGGCAGACCTCAATGGTGAACCTGCATATTGCCTGACCTGCATATTGAGTCAATTTTGGGTCGTTAGCTGTATGTATAATATATAATAATATGTGAGTTCAAACGACGTTCTCAGACAGTGGATTCTTGCAGCACTGGATCGTTTAAGGCTTTAGGACCTTACGACGTCTCAGTCTTAAATGGCTTTTAGAATTATAGTAACCTAAACCTGACCTTTTAACTCAACATTTCAGCAACTAACTGAGCTTCAAAACTTTATTATTAACGGTTTTTTTTTTTTTTTAGGTAACGGAAAATCTTATTTTTTTAATATAGTTTGCTATTATTCCAAAGCTACGGTTCTAGTTTTTTGAAGTGGCAATAAATATACTTTTTTTACTTACTTACTTAAGAAAAAATCCACCTATAGGAGAGCTGCGCAGAGCGAAGGTATATAGGAATTCTAATAAAAGTGTGTACCGTAAAACTACGCAACTAAATATAGTCCTAGCCTGCAAAAATGGTCCAATTTTCGTCCTTACATTATCCTTAAAATATGATAGCTATATGATTAGACTTTCAAGCAAATTATTTTAGTCCTAACAAATAATTATATACCCAGAAATAATAGCAGTGAGCTATCATACTGTAAGGATAATGTAAGGACGAAAATTGGACCATTGTTGCAGGCTAAGACTATAGTTGTGTAGTTTTACGGTACTGAGGATGGTGACAACATACCTGATGCTCCGACGTGTAAGCTCTAGCATACAGTACGTTGTCTAATACAGCGCTCTGGTCCAGGTTGAACCTGTCAGCGATGGGTCGGAGTCGGTCTGGTCGACTGAGTCACTCGGTTAAGGACATTAAGTAATTCAAGTAATCACAGGCTAAAATATTAATTTCGTAAATGCCGAAAGTTCAACATATTTCTCTGATGATGTACTTATTTAAAGCCTGACAAGTTTCTATTTGGCCCTATTTCAATACAAACTTGTATTGAAATAGGGCCAAATAGAAACTTGTCAGGCTTTACCAAGAGAAATGTAATAGGTTAGTAGGTACCTACCATCTCCCACACTGTTAACTGTCCATCGGTAGACCTTAATATGCCTTTTGTAATAAGGTCCACCGATGTACAGTTAAGAGTGTTGCTGTTTGTACCTACATATTTTGTTTCACTCACTTCAATGATAAATAAGTCTTGGGACCTAAATCGCACTGGGCCGGTTTTTATTATTTGTTGTTCTACTTAAAAGTACATGTATTACATACTTACCACTTTTATGATAGAGAGAAAATCAATAATGTTTGTTTGTATTGGTCACAGTTTTTTCAGTATTTGTTTTCAAATCAAATCTGGAGATGTAAGTACCTCGGTACCTATAGTGAATGAACATCATCGACACGACACCGAAACCAACATCGACTTTTTTACCCGACTACGGCGAAGCAAAGGAAGGGTAATGATTTTGACACCCTATGTATGTTTCTATTTCCGGATTAGTCCTATTCGTAGTCGCTCTCACAATGGTCTAGGATCCCGATTTAGGGTGGACCCGTCACTCTTTTTCCAGGCGAAATACCTACATTTTACCCACCATTAAATTTTACTTTGGTGGGTTGGTTCCGAAAACCGGTAGGTACCAAAATAACTAAATATATAAATAAATCACAGGACAATGTCACACAAATTAATCTAGTCCCAAACTAAGCTCTAGGCTTGTACTATGGGTACTAGACAACGATAAACTTACTTATATATAGAAATATATACACATAAATACATAGAAAACATCCAAGACTCAGGAACAAATACTCGTGCTCATCACACAAATATCTGCCCTTACCGGGATTTGAACCCAGGACCCCTAGCTTCGAAGGCAGGGTCACTACCAACTAGGCTAGCGTGTCGTCAAACTAGTCCTTAACAACTGACTTGTCTTATTTAGTAAACTTTTATAACCTCAAAATGCATCATTTTGGGCTTTAACTGCCTTTTTCTAATAAATAAAGCAACTAGAGACCAAATTTTGCAAACTATTTTCCTGATTTTACATAATGGATGGTTTTTTTATGCTTAGATACGTAAATTGTAATTTTACGCGATTTTGATGGTACTAAAGTGTTTACTAAACAAGACAAGTCAGATGGCATGGAGTAAACTTCAATGCCCAATAAGATTGCAAACCTGTAGGTATAATCTTATTTTTCTGTTACGTAAAACTAACTACTTACCTTCCTAACTAATAAAAATAGTAACCTAGTAGGTAATAGTATAGACTAGCGGTCAAGGCTTTAACCTTTCATACACGAGTGACCGTTAAATGATTTCCTAATTCGTATATATTAGTGAAATATTGACTTATCGCGTGACTAAACGTGGACAACATATCCGTCACTTTCTGGCAAGTACAGTGCCAGAGTGACGGATGCTTTTCACCGTGATTAACGCGACCACAATACGCGTCCTAAGTCCTAATATACGAGCGGGCCCACCTTTTGGATTTGATATCATAATAACGCCTTCATCATATTAAATCCAAAAGGTTGGTCCGCTAGTAGATTAAATCGCTGCACAAATTGATTTTAAAGATTTTAAAGTTAGTAATTTTTTGTCGGTGAGCTTCAAAAATTGCTCCCCTGGAGCTCTATCCTACTAAGGTCTCTCGTACAAAAAAAATGTACATAATACGTTCATTAGAAAATAAAATAGGTTTTCCTGTTTTTATGAGGGACAATCAAACTAGAAAATTGACTCTATTGCATTTGTAATAGGTTCATATTCCATTGGCAAATTTCGTTGTATGGTGGGTCTTAGGAGGCTATTAAACTCTATAAAATCATATTACTTTTGACTTGTTATCGTAGTGTCAACGAAACTATAGCTCTTATTTACTTGACAGTAATGGCTGCAGAGTCAAAAACAAAACCACAAGTACCAACCATACCATATATCGAAAGCAATATTGCGTTTTACCTAATAAAATAAAACCCCTGGCTTTTTCAACATTTGGTATGTACACCGGGCGGAATGTCTTTAAAATTTTCTCTGCCCGTGTGGTGCGGTCTGCGGTCGCGTTACTACTGCGAGTACTGCGACTGCGCGAAGATTCGTATCTACCTACGCTTGTGCGCCGTTGGTTAGCCGACGCTAAGTTGCGGCAAGGTCGCATTATAGCGCTATATCAAGGTTACTCAGCTAGGTCAAGGCACATAGTATACCTACATCCACAATGAAAATAAATAAAATGAATAAAAATAAATACCACAGTCACATATAGCTATATACCGTATAACACATATTCATTAGGTAGTACCTACTCTGCTATCTATCGCTGTCACACTCACTGGCATCTGTCAGTTGCCTTTGTTATGCCAGGGCCTCTTTTCTACTGCGTTATAACGATATCGCGTTTGACGTGTTTTAGAATCGTTTATGTCACAGTCGCCATTATTGTAAATGATATTAGAGTTATCAATACGTTGACAATACGGAAACACGTCAAAGACGATATTGTCATTACCGTGTAGAATCCCAGCCCTTTTAAAAAAAAAATCTGTACAATGTATGGATACCTACACGGTAATAACGATATCGTAATTGACGCGTTTCCGTATTGTGAACGTTTTGATAACTCCTTCTTCTTCTTCTTCTTCTTTTTTATTAAATGGCGGTCCACACAGTGATTTCGCCAATGTCAAGTGAATAGAGTAAATCAGTAAACATAATAAATCAAAAGTAAAAGCCGGGCATTTTTCAATCGGCCATCTTCCCTCCCCGAAGGTTACCGGAATCCCCCTTTTGATAACTCTTATGTCATTTAAAATAATGGCGACTGACATAAATCACATAAACGATTCTAAAAACGTCAAACGCGATATCGTTATAACGCAGTAGAATAGAGGCCCTGGGAGAGTGAAAAAGCGATAGACAGCCGAGTAATATGTAACTATTAGGTAATAGTCTGGTTTTACTGTACTTACTAGACATGAATAAGTAAACATATACCTACCACTTAAATAAAAATAAAAAATACTTAAATAGGTACGAAGAAACATCTGAGGCGGACGAGTAAATATTTCTGATTAGCTTTCTGGGTTAACAGGAATCTAAATTGGGACCACAGGATTCGTAGATATACAGTCACTTCCAACTAGGTTAGATATTATCTAACCGCGATGCGATTATCGACTACAAAACCCGGCCAAGTGCGAGTCGGACTCGCGCACGAAGGGTTCCGTAGGTACATTATCTATACGACAACGGTGTCTGTATTAAGATCGAGCAAAAACACGTTTGTTGCATGGTAGGCCCCCTTAAATATTTATTTTACTTATTTATTCTTAAAGTGAACATACAACTAAATATCGTGTGAATATTTCAAGCGTCTACCTATTGCCGTTATTAATATCGAGCGGCAACAGAAATAGGTACATAATGTGTGAAAATTTCAACCGTCTAGCTATCATGGTTCATGAGATACATCATGATGATTGGTGACAGACGGACAGACTGACAGACAGCGGAGTCTTAGATTACCTATTAACGTTACGTTTATAGGGTTCCGTTGTCAAACTAGGAACCCTTATAGTTTCGCCATGTTCGTCCGTCCGTCCGTCCGCAGCCTAGCCCAGACTCTTAGTACTAGAAAGCTGTAATTTGGCACGAATATACATACTTATTAGTCACGCCAACAAAGTGGTAAAATAAAATCTTGAAAAAAATAAATTTTAGTGTACCTGCCCTACACGTAATGTGGGAATGTATTTTTTTTTCTCGTCTACCCCATAGTATGTGGTGGCATTTATAGGTCGATATCGCCGATAGGTCTTTTAAAATTGTTACGGGTTTGTGAAAACAATTTTTTAATTAAGGGATGGGTAGGGACCAAAAAGTTGTCCACGCTAACTCACACAATTAAATTTTCTATGAAACTTTTCCGTTGTTACACGAAAATTAACCATACATTTGTAGGGATAATTTTATTTTCGTGTCGCAACGGAACTTATTTCACTTATGTTGTTTGTATGGTTAACTACGCTTAACTATGGTCCAACTATTTGATCCTTACCCGGATCCGTTTATGAAATATTAAGCTTTAAAGCGATACTTTTTGTTAGAGTCAAGTGGGTCAGTCAGTTGGGTTCAGAACGCTAAAAAAGGTTGTGCACATAATATATCATTTTTGAATTAATACATTAAATTACATTGTCAATGGTAGAGTGTGCAGATAAATGAAAATACTTATTGCAAATGCTTGGAAATTTCAAAGTTGGAATTACTTTTAGTAATACCATCAAAAAATATTCACTAATAACATCATCATCAGAGTAGCAGTCTGTATCTTCACCTGGTACAAACAATATAGATAAACTTTCACATTTGACGTCATACAAATAGGTTACTCCTAGGCTGTACAACATTTATCAATAATAGATATGAAATATGTAGTGACAATTTATGGTAAAGCATACTTTGTAGGTAAATCTATAAGTGTCTGCACTTAAATAAAGTATGAGGATATCATAGATTGACTTATGATTACATTTTAATAATTATAGGTACTGGGACGAGATTCTACACGGTAAAAACGATATAGCGCTTTTGAAGTGTTTCCGTATTGTCAACGTTTTGATAACTCTTATGTCATTTACAATAATGGTGACTGTGACACAAACGACTCTAAGGCCCGTATTAATAAACTGATCTCGGTTTAAATGCCTGTCTCAAGATACGTCAAAAATGACCGTTTTCTATGGTTTGACGTTTACTTTGACGTATCTTGAGACGAGCATTTAAACCGAGAAGAGTTTATTAATACGGGCCTAAAACACGTCAAATACGATATCGTTATTACCGCCGTGTAGAATCCCAGGCCATGCTAATGGTATTTTAAAATCGTATTGTAAACGCGGTTTAATAATTTAATCGCGTCGTGTAAACAAAACGAAACTTCAGAGTTTGTGTACATACCTATACTGTAATTCTATGGAACTTGCTAACTATGTATGTAAACAAACAATATATTGAAATTGACATCTAATGTCAATTTTAGTATGGCGGCTTGTTTACATAGTTAGCAAGTTCCATAGAATGACACTTTAGGTATAATGGAAAAGTATTTTTTTACAAAACTGTAGGTTTTGACAACTTGTATGCTTGTGCAGTTTTGTGAGATATTTTCTCTCAACCAGCGATAACATTTAGAATAAAACATATTGTTTATTCAACGATATCGCAAATAAAATGTAATACCATTGAGCTTCCTCGGTACATTTTGAATAGCGATAGCGTTACGATACCGTTCACTCTCGAAAGCAATAACGCTAAGGGCCGTTGAGTCAAACAATATATGTCATTTTGACACTTAAAAGCATTTTACAAACAATGAACGATAAGAAGCGAGGTACAGTCAAGTTCAAAAGTATGTATACATACACTTTAGTACCATGTCACTTTAATCGCTTGGATAATTTCATATGGCAGTTTAAACATGACGTTAAATAGACAAGGTACTAAAGTGTTTACATACTTTTGAACTTGACTGTACCGCTAAACGCTTTGAATAGCAAAAATAATACAATACGATAACAGGTCAAAAGCCATAAGGTTTAGCCCGTGTAGAATTGAGCCCCTGTTGACTCGTATGTCTAAAGCACTGCTCAATTTCCATACGTACATCTTTTTGTATTTATTTTCTTTTTTTTTTGCGTGGGATCATAATCTAAGAAGACTGGAACTTGGTACATTTTTACCCTGCGACATACAAAGGGTTAATGCAGAAAACCTGTCTCCGCCCCTGTGTAATTTAAAAGAATATCACATTAAAGGTCAAGTTCCCAACTTAATAACATTTAAAGAAACTAAAAGGATACAAAGTATGCTCGGTATCCAGGAACATGACCTTCCCGCCGTGGTACCCGCTGGCAGTAGGAATCTGAGTAGTCACGCACAATGTGTGCGATAGTTGGGTCTTCCCGGTACGGAACTCGCCGAACACTTCCGTTATTGCCATGGACTCTATTCCTCCAGCTAGCAGTTTACTGAGAATCAATAGTTAGCTCTTAAAGTTTGAGACACGTTATTGCCACTAACAAGCATTTGTATAAAAACAAACGCAAAAATGCTAAGAAACATTCTTAAACTGCAGATATTTTGAAAAGAAGTTACTTACTCAAGCTCAATACTTCCAGTACTTATTTTGAAAACTTGCTTTCGACGGTCGCTTACTTCTAACGCGGTCATGAAACCAAGAGTAACGACTTTTTGGCATGCCTCTTTAATTTTATCCACTTTTGTATCAGAAAATCCTTTTATATTGCATAGTTTTTTCTTTGTAGACATTTGTATACCTTTGATAGTGCATATCCCGGCTGTTTTAAGTTTCTTAATGTCTGCAACATTTATTCCATGCTTTTGTAATATATCAACATCTTGAAAAAAAGTTTCCTCCTCATTATCCGAAACATTATCATCAAGAGCTTGTTCTATCATGGTGTAATCAAATCAAATTACTTTGACCAAGGTGGATTCGTTGAAAAACTTGCTTAAAATTACAATTTAAGTAGATAATTGGCGCGCACAACTTTTTTTTTAAACCGACCGTGTCAAAAGCTGTGTTGAAAGGGTGTTAAACCTTCAGCTCAAATTGAATAAAAACAGTTTATTTTAAATATTCTAAAACAACTCTTATATTTTGTTAACATTTCTTCAATGTTATTATTATCATTTATCTAAACATTTCGAAAATACTCACCTGGTTTTACGAGGCTTATTTTGCAATTGTTTGTGCCAAAACCAACGAAATTCATTATTGTCTATTCCAAATCTGAAATGTTACCATGAAACTTAAAATTTATTTTCCAACTTCTAGGATGCGTTTGCTAAATAAATTTTATAACACATGTTTAAAATAAGTAAATATGTACTTGAAATCACATATTATAAGGGTATTGGAATGCCATCAAGTTTTCTACAAATTGTGCCTTAAAAGAGGTTTTAAAATAAAAAAACATTTTTTCCAAAACAGATCGCTTAAAGAAAGCGGCAACCCAGAATTATAAGATAGCGAAGTAAAAAGATTTTCAATTTTAGTCTTTGGTCTGACTTCGTCGAAAGAGCTTGTGGCGGCGCATTTTAGAGGATTTACGATTGTAAATTTATAATAACATCAAGAATTTACCGTCTAAACCATCTCAGTTAAGGTAAGAGGGTAAGTTAACCCTACGGAAGTACTGAAAAGTGATTATTTATATTATGTTCATATATTTCCTCCTATATCACAGCCATGTTGAAGTAGTGTTGATTTTACTAAGTTTTCATCAGAAATTCGTCTTAAAAAGTTAAAGTTGTTCACAAGTATATGTGAAAGACCCGAGTTGCGTTTGTGTTGTGAAAATAAAAGTTAAAAGTCTTGTAATATGGAAAGTGTTATAAAGTGCCACCGAATCTGGCGTCGAGGCGTCATCTGTAAGGTAAGGCTGGATGTGTCTTCAATATACATCAGAACGTAGCATTGTAACGCTGTGACATCAGCCAACTACAATATAATTACGAATCATTTCTTTTAGTCTTGAAGCCTTTATTTCTGTCATGATTTTTAGGTTGTTTTTGTACATACAGTGCAGACAATAGATTTATCTTATTATGAAACAAAACAAATGGTTCTGCAAATTTATTAAAATACCTAGCGAAATATTGTATTATGTATTTCGCTTTCTATATTTTCTAATTATAAACATTTTGTTTTCTTTACACATTTATTGCTTGTGTTAATTTTAAGATAGTGTGGTACTAACATTCAAGTATGTAATTTTGTCCTGAAATGCTAATTTATAACAGTAATAACTATGAAGTCATGGAATGCTTTGGGTTGGGTTCGTAATTTACAATAACAATCTTTATAAAGACTAATAATCTGTTCTCAGGGATGGACTCGGAAGATTCCCGTGATGGAACCGGAGATGCTCAATCATCCTCAAGTAGTAGCAGTTCTAGCTCGAGAAGCCGTAGGAGCTCATCGTCAAGTGTACCATCTAAAAAAGATGTCAAATCACCACCACATTCTCCACCACAGTCTCCTCCACAATCACCACCAAAGTCACCACTCTCTCCAAGATCTGAAGGCCCTAGATCACCATCGCCAGAGAGCCGCTCGCAGTCCCCATCTCTGCGGTCACAGTCTCCTGCCAAACCCAGCTCCCCCGATAACTTGAGTGGTGCTCATTCTGACATAAACTCACCTGAAAATTCTATGCAAGCTTCACCAGTTGGCCCTAAATCACCT
Organism: Acleris holmiana; assembly: GCA_949316455.1. Lineage (NCBI taxonomy): Eukaryota > Metazoa > Arthropoda > Insecta > Lepidoptera > Tortricidae > Acleris > Acleris holmiana. Next base: position 12,662,391 of record OX438772.1, on the reverse strand, counting down.
GATGGTCCCAAGTCTCCTAGTGAACCTAGATCAGTTGACAACCGAGAACAGTATTCTGCCCCTTTCTCAGGAGGTGAGGGCCCTAAGACTCCCCAAAGTCCTAGCAGTTCAGCTAGATCTGCCCCGGGCTCACCAGAAACACGGTCTCGGCCTGCATCCCCTGACTCAGTGTCCCAAGTCATATCCCCAGCTAGAAATCCTGATCAAAGCTCACGACCTTCTAGCCCATCTCCTGATAGGAACTCCTCTCGATCCTCTGTGGCCATGTCTCCTAAAAAACGAGATTGGAGTCCTAAAGAGAATTGGCGAAGGCACACTAAGGCAGAGCAAAAAATGGTCCCACGTTCAAGGGAACGGAGCAGATCAGAGTCTAGTCAGTCAAGTAGGAGCTCTTCATATAATAAGAGAACTAGTGCTAAGGATCCTGCCACTGAAGAAATTTCTGAGGGTAAATATCATAGAAAAACTAACTGACTAAATCTAATATTGAAATTAAAGTTTAAGGTGTTGATGTGAGGGTTTATTTACAGGTGAAATGGAATCAGATCAAGAAGATAGACAATCTAGAAGTAAATCTATAACAAGTGAGAAGCCTGATGGTAAAGATCTGAATATCAGCCATGAGGACCTCTCAGATGTATCAGATTTAGATTCTATCGGACCAGAAGATAATGTTAAAGAATCAAAGGTTACATATTTTTTTGTTAAAATGTTATGTATCAATATATATTCTATTACTTACATAACAATAATAATTTATTTTGTTATTTGCAGCCTAAATCAACACCAGTATCCCCAGAAAAACCAGAGATTGTTAATGGAAATGGTAGTACACAGTCTTCTCCTAAGTCTGACAGTGGGAATGTAGATGCTCCAAAAATGGACAAAGTAAGTGAAGCAATTGGGATTATTAATGCATATCCTCACGCTTGGCTGTACACTAGATAATAATAATAAATTATGTTGTTAAAGGTTCCCCATGAAAAAACAAGTAATACCGAAGATGGTGAGGAGCAATTAGATTTTGAAGCTGAAGAAGGTGAATGTGTGGAGCCAAAAACAGTGGAACAGGCTAATGGTGATGGTGAAATCATTGAAAAAGGTATTTGGGCTAAAGTTTGTGTATATCATCAGCCTATTTTAATATTGCAAACACTATGTATGGGGTGTTAAACATCTAGAGATGAAAGAGACTTAGTCTTTTAAGGGCTATTAAAAAGACTAGCCTCCATCTTACAGGACTCGACTCTAAAATAAAGACTAAAGTTTCGAGATTTTATTAATAAGAGTTAGACGTTGTATTAAAAGACTAAGCAACTTAAACAACTAATGTTGTTTTCAAAAAACTAATAGACTAAAACGACTAAAGTTGTTTTTAAATGGACTCGCGCCTGAGTATTATTAGTTTATTACACATGACCATGACTCATCATCTATTCTTTTGTCCTACTAACCACAAGGATAGACTAAAAAAATAAAACATAATAACTATTCATAATTATTTAATCATTTTCAAATTTTGATTGAATTATTTAAAAAAAAAATATATAGGAAATTTATCCACGACGACAGGCACATTGATGCCCTAATGCTTTTGTTTCCTAATCGATTACGTTTTTGAGTAATACCTTCGCTTTCATAAGGATTGGAGGCTCCATCCAATTAGTTTTTTGCAAAGTAATCACAATATTATCTCCAATGTCAAGTAATTTCCGTGATAAAGTTTTAGCATTTTTCGTATTATTAGGAGACTCTGGCCCTGCAGTGTTATCACTAAAATTTGCTAAAATGCTTTGACTACCAGGTTCTGCTTCTATATTCATTTTTGTATCAAAAAAATAAACATCGGTCTTATAAGAAATAATTTACTGACTTAAGTACAAAAACTTCCTGTCAATCGTAAAATAAACACTTGTGTGTAGGTAGAAAGAAATATTACCACACTTACAATACCAAATCTACCGCCCATTTAAAAACGTTTTCAAGTAGAATAGGAAAAGACAACAATCGAAATTTAAAAAAGAATTAATAATGTCGCTGCTTTCCGATTTTATTTTACTCATGAGAGTCATGAGTTATCAAAACGTTCGAGAAACGTTCGTTCGTGACACGCCAGCCCAAGGCGATAAGGCGCTTTTAGTCCTTTTAGTCTTTTAAGCCTTTTACGTTATAAGGTTAAAGACTACGACTGAAATTAGTCGTCAGTTTGTAGTCTTATGACTAAAGACTAAAGGGTTACAAGACTAATCTAGTCGTAAGGCTTTAAAAATTAGTATAGTCCTTATAATAGGCCTTAAAAGACTAAGTCTCTTTCATCACTATAAACATCTCACTGATAGTTGGGCCCTTGTTGCATGAAAATCTGCTGTTGTTTAATACCAACAGGGGTGTTTGAGAAGGGAGTATACTGTACACTAGTGACCCACCTGCCACTCTGTCTGCCTAGAACTCGTTTATTGAGTGGAATTAATTTCTGGAATAAAGTAGCCTAGGTTTTAACTAGTACATGGACTGTGTGTCAATTAGTGTCAAATTTCAGCCATATCCAGTCAGGTGTTGAAGTGTGATTGTAAACATCCACATCTGCCGAATGCGTCGCTCGCGCACCATTCGCGTAGTTAATGTAACTCTTTATGCGCATATTTAGCGTATCTCGCTCATGAGTTATAGAGCGCGCGCTCTCCTTGCGTTGAGTTCGAGCATGTGCACATCAGTCCAACGCCTTAACTTTAGTTCCTGTATGCAGACAGTGGGTCCATATTGGCTCACATAAAATTCTTATTCCTATTTTTTGAATTCATAATAATCACTCTTAATAATTTGTTATTCATACTTTTTTTGATAATTTGTTAATCATAATCATCGCAACTTCTAAAGTGATCTTTAATGAAACCATTCATATTTTAGGACATTTATAAAATAATATAATAATTATTTACCAGTTGGATATTTATGGGTGAATCGCAAAAATATTGTACATAGTTAAAGCCCTAATTGATGTCAATGTTTAATTGAAACAAATTTTTCCTTTGTGTAAAGAAGATTAACCATACAATTGTATGACTAATTTTCGTTACCCCTTAACTTGGCAGTGTGCATCACAGGATACATACATACCATAATGTTAACTTATTGTTTTTTTTTAATTGATATTTTTTATGCTAGTTCGAAATTGAATTCACGACTTTTTTAATTTTTGCCAATTTAAGGGTACAAAGGAAAAATATACATACATACATATTATCACGCCTTCATTCCCAGAGTGGGGTAGGCAGAGCTGCAGAAATACCAACAACAATAACAAGAGTTGTTGGCAATTCTGCAACCACATTTTGCACAAAAAGGCTAACCCCATCGCCCATCGCCTAACAGTACTAGAAGCCCTCATTCCCTTAGTCGCCTCTTACGACATCCACGGGAAGACATGGAGTGGCACTATTCTAACCCGGCAACCAAAATATTTTGTTTCAATTAAACTATGACATCAATTAGGTCCTTAACTATGTGCAATATTTTTTCAATTCACCCTTATAAAATCCTGAAAAAACAGGTGTACTATTAATATTTATTATGAAGAGTGATCATTATGATGCAAAGTGGTATAAGTAAGAAATATTTTTATGAAAAGTGATCAATGTGATCATTATGATATGAAATGGCATGAGAAACATTTTCGGAGTTCCAATAATCTAATTTTCAATTTTATTTGAACTTTGGCGCACCCGCATACAGCACTAGCGCCGTACACGCAGGAGCGCGTTAACAACTGATCGTAACGTCATGCACGCGCGCAGGGCCTCTATTCAGGTGCTTTAAAACGATATCGTGTTTGACACGTTTAAGAATCGTTTATCTCACAGTCGCCATTATTGTAAATGACATAAGACTTATCAAAACGTTGACAATACGGAAACAGGTCAAAAACGATATCGTTATTACCTTGTAGAATTCCAGCCCAGTTAGCGAGCCTTCTACAATTAACTTTACGATGCGTTCGCCAGATGTGGACGCACCTTTACAAAGTTTCACATCCACATGTTTAAAATTAGAAGGATAAAGTATAACTTAAGTAACGTTTTTTAGGGTTCCGTAGCCAAATGGCAAAAAACGGAACCCTTATAGATTCGTCATGTCTGTCCGTCTGTCCGTCCGTATGTCACAGCCACTTTATTCCGTAACTATAAGAGCTATACTGTGGAAACTTGGTAAGTAGATGTATTCGGTGAACCGCATTAAGATTTTCATACAAAAATAGAAAAAAAACAATAAATTTTTGGGGTTCCCCATACTTAGAACTGAAACTCAAAAATTTTTTTTTCATCAAACTCATACGTGTGGGGTATCTATGGATAGGTATTCAAAAATGATATTGAGGTTTCTATTATAATTTTTTTCTAAACTGAATAGTTTGCGCGAGAGACGCTTCCAAAGTGGAAAAATGTGTGTCCCCCCCCCCGTAACTTCTAAAATAAGGGAATGATAAATGTAAAAATAATATATGATGTACATTACCATGCAAACTTCCACCGAAAATTGGTTTGAACGAGATCTAGTAAGTAGTTTTTTTTTAATACGTCATAAAAACATTGATCAAAGCTACAACGAACTTTTATATTATGTTACTTGCTGCTACGGAACCCTTCATGGGCGAGTCCGACTCGCACTTGGCCGCTTTTTGGTAATAAAGTAATAAATAAACCAAGCACATGAAATAGAGCCACAATAAACAAAGGAGACATCCTGTCTGTAAGTGGTTGTTTAATTTGTAAAAACTATTGGCACAGTTTAGTTTTTTACGGTAATAATGCAGTATTATCAAACCGCGATTAGAATAGTCTTGGCGGTGACAGTTTTGTCATATAAATACGTCAAAGTTCATATGAACTGACAGCTATTCCAAGTGTAAACTCATCGCGGTTTAGTAATAATTACGACGGATACTTATTAACGCTTTTTGTTCTTAGGCTAGAGCTAGTGATGTTTATAAGCTAGAGAAAGGGTAATTTTTTTGTCCAACACGCTTCTAGGGGCTAACACTATTATCAACTACTTTGTTACGAAGTACTTCGTTCTCTTGCTTTATATTAATTTTTTGCAGCTTCTTTCGAATATGGTATTCTATTACTATAAACATTATGTGCCTACAAAAGAGTTGATGCATTGATAACAAATTATTTGCATTTCTTAAATGAAAAGTTAGGTGCTCATGATAGAAAGCCCGCATTTGTAAATAAATCCTAGGTTATTCTATCTAAATCTAACAAATCTAGAAAATTAACTCCTGTTTGCTGTATAGGCATACAGTCTACAGACTGTGTTTCGTAATGGTCAAGATTTTTCATGACATGTTACAAAGATTCGTCTTTACTCGGGTTGAACAATTATTTAAACATAATTGTACCTCTAAAATGGTGATTTTTTAAAAGCTGTGTATTTGTACATTAAATAAAAAAACAAACTTAAAAAAGTTCGCTCTCTCTTTTTAATGTATAGTAAAGATTATATCTGTTAGAAATGTTCTATCAACCAATCAGAAAACCCTGTCATTAACATGGTATATTTGTGCAGCCGAAGAGGTGAAGCCGCAGCGCGTGTCACGCGGTTCCTCGCTGGAGGAGGGCGAGGTGTCGGACGAGGCGGAGCGCCGGCCCGAGGAGAACGAGCCGCGGCCCGTCTGCAGGTTCTTCTCGAGGGGGGCCTGCACGTGGGGCGTTAGCTGCAGGTACCTACAGACGGGACTAGAGGGAATGAGTCGCGGCGCGAATTTTTGGTGCCGATAATGACGCAACTAAAATAAATAAAAAACAAATTGACCTAGTCCCAATCATACTTACATAGAGAAATACATACTTAAATACATAGAAAACATAAACAAAACTAAATATTTGCCCATACCGGGAATCGAACCCGGGACCGCTAGCTTAGCGTCGTCCAATAATTATTTTCATTAAATTTTTGCAAACTGTATATTCTGTGGTTTAGGTTCCTGCACCCGGGCGTGACGGACAAGGGCAACTACAACATGTTCGACGTGGTGCGCGGCGTGCCCTCGGGCGGGCCGTTCGCGCCGCCGCGCGACGCCGCGCCGCCCGAGTCCGCCTGGGAGCGAGGCCTGCGGACTGCCAAAGAGGTATACCTCAAGCTGGGGACGAATCTGAGCGGCTCCGCCTGAGGCATGCTCTCCCCGCGCGGCGAGCTGCGAGCCGACCCAAATTGTTGCACATAAACATGCGCGGCTGAGGCAGCGTACTCGCCGCGAGCCGACATTTCAAAATAGCGTCGGACACGATGACAGCCGCGGCTGTATTCACCGAATATTAACAAAAAGAAGAAGAAATCGCCTCTGTGGTGGAATGGTTTAGCAACTTTAACAAATTTTAACGCGCCTCGCCTACAGACAAGTTAGAACTTGTCGCTCTGCCCGCGGGACGCTCGGATACACGTCCAAATTACGAGAGGTACGCCTTTGAGCACGGTCAAAAGACCGACTCTCGGCGGATCGCCGCGCGCCGCTTGCGCGCTGCTGGCGCACAGCGCGTGAATGCGTACGAATTTAAGCAAAATATGTGAGCCGTGCGTGCCTCAACCCGCGGCTGCTCTAATTCGTACCCACCTTTACAAAAAAACCGAACAAATGCGAGTTGAACAAAACTCGCGTGGAGAAGGTTCCGTAATTTTTGAGAAATTTATTTTTACTTTAACTATCAAAGACTTCTTATAGGTTTTCCTGTAATCTATAGGTAAAAAAGAACTATTTTCTGTATTTTAGGCTTAGTATTTTCGGAGATAAGTGGGGGAGGCGGAGGGAGTTCTCATCTATTTTCCTAAATAACAAACTGATTTTAAAATTAAAGCATATTTTGTGACTGCATATACTAACAATTCTGTTGTTGTACGGATTCATATATACCTCATATAACTCTGCTCGCCCCGCAACAGGTGCAACGGCTCTGTCCCGGTCTCTGCAGTAACGTAACATGACGTTTTTGATGTGTGGAGGTTGATCTCCACACATCACGGTTGACCGCGTCAAGTAAAATAAAGTAAAATTGCAATTTTTTGAACTCCCTCATCATAGTAATTATGTACCGTCTGTACCGTTGACAGATGCTCCGGATAGCGAACAAGCGCAAGGAGCAAGACATGGACTTCGAGGAGAAGAAGCTGCACCTGTCGGTGGGCGGCGTGGTGCACGACCCGGACGCCGAGCTGGCGTACGCGGCCGCCGCCGTGGGCGCCTCGCCGCCGCGCCACGAGCCGCCCGCGCACCCGCACCGCGACCCCGAGATCTTCCGCCCCGGGTACGTGCCTGCCCTGACAACACTAGTAGTCTTCTCGGGGGATCTACAGACACCAATCTCGCAATCTCTGTACAATTTTTTTTACTGGTTAGCTCCCAAAGTCTAGTCATAATAGTAATTGTTCGTATCCTGCATATCACCATGAACATTTATTGCCCTGAGATATATTTTGACAGGGTGGAGGTTGAAATAGAGGGATTAAGTGAAACCAGACATATTAGCCGAAGCTGTGCATTCGGAAGTTCCAATATCAAGCACACTTAAAACTAGTACACAGTATTTATATCTAACTAGCGACCCGCCAGCGGCTTCGCTCGCTACTATTTTTTTTTCATGACAATTTTTATTTTATTTTGTGAAATTTATATTTTTTAATAAAAAGTATCCTATGTTACTTCTAGTACCTCCCAGAATATATGTACAAAGTTTCATGATGATTCGGCAAGTAGTTTTTGCGTGAAAGCGTAACAACCATCCCCGCTTTCACATTTATAATATATTAGTAAGGATTATTGCTTACTTATTATTTCACATAATTACGTGCGTTTTGTGGGTTACTTGCTGCGAAATAGCCCTTATTCAACTTATTACTTCAGATCGACTTATTACAACTAAGTAAATCTAATCCAGTAGTAGTGCAGAATCTGTATCTTCATGGAAAGTCTCAAGTTAGGCTAGAAGGCTCCATGTCTGATCCCTTCCAAACCAACCGAGGGGTCAGGCAAGGATGCATACTTTCGCCACAACTGTTCAATCTCATTGGGGAACATATCATGCGACGAGTTTTGGAAACTTGGAACGGAGGTATTCACCTGATCAATAATTTACGCTTTGCGGATGACACAACCATTATAGGCACAAATGAAAAGGATCTTGCCGATCTTCTGCAAAGGGTACAATCAGTGAGTGCTGAGTATGGGCTCCAAATAAACCGGAATAAAACTAAGCTTATGTTTGTAGACCGGGCTGGCACCTTAGAGAGAACAGGAGAGTTAGCAGACCTCGATACCGTACAGGAGTTCGTGTACCTAGGGTCGATGATAACCAAGGATGGTGACTGTGAAAGAGAGGTAGTAAGAGCCCAGATGGCAAAATCAGCTGTGAAGCGGCTAGAGAAGATATGGAGGAACAGAGGAATAGGAAAGAAAACAAAACCCTTATCTTCTCTATTTTCCTTTACGCTTCGGAGACCTGGTCACTAAAGACACGCACGAGGAGCAGGATTGACGCTTTTGAGATGTGGAGCTGGCGCAAAATGTTGGGTATCTCATGGACGGAGCACCGCACGAACGTTTCCATCTTAAAAGAACTCTGCATAAGGACCCGTCTATCGACAATCTGCATGCAACGAGTCCTCCAGTATTTCGGTCATGTGGCCAGACGTAAGTCCGATGGTTTTGGGAAGCTCATGGTTGTAGGACAGTTGGAAGGAAAAAGGAGCCGTGGTAGATCACCTACTCGATGGACCGACGCAGTGAAAGAGGTCTGCCAAACCAATTTGCAGAGGTCTATGCAAGGGGCCGAAGATAGAGCTGTTTGGAGAGCCTTGGTGAACCGAGCAACTACTGATTGCTGTCACGACCCTCAGTCATGAGGCAACGAGCAGGAAGAGAGAAGAAATCTAATCCACCACCAAGTAGATTCAGTCAGCATAGTCATAGATATACCATGAGATATGTGTACCTTATCGCTTTACTGCCGCGTTTAATGTGTCACACGAATTTGTCAAAGGCCATGGGATATGGTACTCAAGTCTATAACTAATTGTTGGCGCGAAAGTTACTATTTTTAGTCTGAAGCTGAACTCATACATGATAATCACCAGTCCGAAAGTAGATTTTTACTAGAACCTTTATTGTTTTAGAATATCTTACTTATAAATAAAGTAATGTTAGGTTAGGTTAGGTTTCTAAACAGCTCTATCTTCTAAGTCTGAAATAAAATTCGGACTATATAATTTTCGGTTACCCAATACGGACCCATATTGTGTTGACCGTTCTATCGAGTGAATTAATTACTGAACTGTCGAACAGACCGTACGGACCGATGTATCGCGGGCGCTTCCCGCGACCGCCTATGGACGAGCGCGAGCGATTCTTCGAGCGGGAGCGGGCATTCGAACGCGAACGCATGTACGAGCGTCCACCGCACTACGATGAGCGAGTCGTCGTGCCTGAAGAGCCGTCCTTTCACAAGGTAATTGTAAAAAATCAATTCACTAATTGCTTTTGTGCTCACTAATGATGATATTAATATAAAAGTTAAACAGTGGTCTGACTGAACTCTATGCGGTACACAAATGCTGTGTAAAGTACGTTATAGGGATCTGCATAGTGAGTGTCGCGTCAAGCTGACAAATAGAAACACATCAACAAATAAGTGTTTGTTAGAAAAGAAAGAAATATGTAATTAACACAGTTTAAACTACAAAAATATAAAGTACAGAACGAGACAAACGAAGAAAGAAACATATTGTGTTATAAATTAGTGTTAGTTGAAGAAGCTTTACAGTTCTTGGCCAAGCTTTGCTTGAGCTAAGAAAATCTTACACAGGCAAAACATTGGCAATTTATATACCTAGGGATTCTAGAATTATCACCCCAATCAACTTGGTGGCAATAATCGATAGGGGGTCATACACAGATTTAGGTTACCGTCTTTCCTGTGGACACCGGAAGTTAACGTTTTTAATTTTCTGGATAAGGCCACTCCCGCATAAACGGCGTCAGAACTGCTTTAGATCAAAACAAAAAAAAACATAACTTATATGCATTCAGGCATTTAACTAATGACCACAGCAAAGACAACTTTTGTTTTTAAGAGTGTGTATGACCCAAGGGATAAGACTGTTTACTCTAATACGTGTTTTAACACTTTCACGACCAAGAACTTGGCTCGGTTTTCTATGTTATTCCTGACATGCCCAGGACACTGGCGCCGAGTTCGTACTATACTAGCTATAGATTACTTAAGCGTATACCATAGACTCTGCTACCGGGTTCTATTATCTCTACGGACCAGGGTTTTCGGTGGCAGAGATAAATAATTATTTAAAATATTTTCATAAAAATGCAAGATGTTTGTTTCTGTTCTTACTGTGAAAGTGTTCATTTGAGAATAATATTTTTATAATCGGTACAGCGGCGCGTGCGAGCCTCGCGCGAGGTCATAGTGCAGCGCGCAGAAGTAGAGCGGCGTGAGGGTCGCGAGGGGCGCATGCGCGAGGTCCGCGAGGTCAGAGAGGTGCGCGAGGTCCGGGAGGGCCGCGAGGGCCGCGACGCCCGCGAGGCGCGCGACGGGCGCGGGGACGAGTGGGCCGACCCCTGGATGCGCGCCGAGCCCGCCGCGCGCCGCCGCCGCCCCGTCTCCTCCGACGACTCCTACTCATCCTCCAGGTAACACCCCTCTCTCTGCCATCTCCTTACAGTTAACCCGGTTGTGAGATAATTACTGCGATTAAGGTACCGAAGTTTTTCATAGCTTTTGTGATGCTCTGATGCGGGTGACGGATTCTAGTGTTGCGGATGACAAAGAGATTTAATGTAATGATTAAATCCCATTTTGTTTCGAATCGCCCTCGAGATATCACAAGTCACCTGCATTAGAAGTATTTAGTAATGTAGTTAGCGTCAGATGGATATTTTTTTTATATCTGAAGTTGTATGTGCCTAGTTTTGGTTTTGCGATGCCTAGCACCGTTTCGGGTGTCGATGTACGGCTTTATTTGGTCACAGTTGCACTTTCGTTAAATCGTACACGCATCGTGACGAGCTCTTAATGTAATTTAAGTTTTTTTTTTTAAGTAGTCCTCTGTTTAGATCACAAATCAAAAAATAGTTTTATTGTTTTTTATCAATGTTATTTTATTAAATTAAATTTTCCACCCTCCGCTTTGTCCTCTCCCCGCCTAATGGGTTTCATTTTCATAACTAAAATGACGGTGTTTCGGTGTTCCACCTCTGACTTGTGTCACTTTAAACGTGATAATATAATCTCTATTAACATTACCGTGCATGCGACTGGAACCATCCGACTCGCTTCTGGCGTGAATGTGTTGCGTGGCGGACCGGGCGCGGTCCTGCATGTGTGCGTGTGCCGTGTGTCGGTGTGTGCGTGCTCCCGTCCCGTTGACTCCGCAGCTCTTCAAATTCCAGCTCTCGCAGTTCGCGGTCGCCCGGCGCGCGCCGCAAGCGGAGGGCTTCCTCGTCTTCTAGACAACGGTTAGTATCCTGCACTTATGGAGCTGACTTGTAAATCAATCAGAATGCCTCACAACCTGCCCTGATCGAAAAAATATATACTTCAAACGAGTTGGGCAACCTTTTGAACGCTGCCTTGCTTTACTTCTGGCTTTGACTAATCATCCTTGTAACATTTTCTTTGAAATCAAAAGATTTTACTATAAGAACTAATCATTATTCTTGTTTTCCATTACTTCTGATTCTGATTCAGACTTAATGCACGTTTAAGTCGTTTACTTTTTAGCTCCATAGTTATAATCAAATATAGCCTTACCTTTATGTTGATTATGTATTTTGCACACACAAAATAATTCTAAAGTTTGCAATAGTTTGGGCAAATTCCTGACGATGATGTGTCGTTAATATTTGCCTGGAATCGCCCTTTATGGGAAGTGTTTGCAGTTTTAGAAGATATTGTGGGTATATTGTTGGAGCAATATGTACAGGTAATATTTTTTCATAGCAGTTCGCTTAAAGTCCCCACCGAGAGCGTTCTTGAAAGCGGATGAGAAACGAATGTTTAGTAGCGAGTCTAGCATACGTTTGCGAACAAATGAACGCGTTTGTCCTGTCTGGATTCGTTATAACTTCCACCCGGACCAAGTTTGAACTCGCGTTCGCATGTAATGCTCGATTCATCGTTCACACCGCTCGTATAGCCTTTGATGAATGCTTGTGACTTGCGAATGCTTTTGGTTTAGAAACTATTTATAACAAAGTATCTGAATGCATGGTGAGGTAGAACAACGTAATATAATTCTGTCTGTAAGGCTTCATTTTTACCTGCAAGAAAACTTCTGCGAAAATTTTCCCTTAGTCTGTTCTGCAGTGACTTGCATGTCACTTGCACGAAATTTGAAGTTGTGATCTACCACTAGCCTCTGTCGGACACACTGTTGGAAATATGTTGCGGAAGTTTCCTTGTAGTATTTGAGGTTTAAGTTTGTTTAATAGCGTAAAGGTAACCGCGATTTTGGGCATTGTTCTTCAATTTTTTCGAGACTTATGTGCGGCAAATATTGGAAAACTGTTAAATAAATTAATAACTGCTTTTACAGGCTTCATATACCGTAACTCTAATACCAAATATCCACCATGCACAGGCTGACCGATATTTGGTATTAGGGTGTTATTTCTATTTAATTTTAGAGTCATTTATTTAGGAGATAGGAAAAGATAAATCTGAAAACTTGCCTGGAATGAAATGTCTGTCAGGTCAGCTAAGAGGCTATATCTTTATGCTCTAAAATTGTATGCTGTTGATACAGGTAGATAATAACTGTGTACCTAAACCAAATCGTGGAGTTTAAGGGGTTGTTAATTTTAATTTCGTGTTGAAAATATCTTCGGGACTCCTCAAATTTGAAAGGCTTATAAAAGTTGGTATTTGTTTGAATCGCACTGCAACTGCTTAAGCCGCTCCCTGGGTCGAGTATCGAGTGGTGTGGGGGGCGGGGTAAGCAGCTGTGAGCTGACTCGGGCTGGCCGCGCTCCCGGCAGGCTGTCCCCGTCGGTGATCGTGCGCGAGCGGCGCATGGCGAGCGCGCGCGCCACGGCCATGAACCCGCCCGCGCCGCGCCGCCGCGCGCCCTCGCCCGCCGCCGCGCGCCAGCTGGCCGTCAACCCGCCGCCGCCCGCCTCGCACCGGCACAAGGTGCGCCGCCGCTGCACTACTTGGCTCATACACACTTTTAAAAACAAAAGAAGTCTTTCCTGTGGTCAACAGTTAAAGACTCGTGTGCACACAAGTTAAAAACAAAACTTATATGATAGGTCTAAATCAGTCCTGACGCCGTTGATGCGGAAATGGGCTTAGCCAGAAAATTAGGCCTTAAAAACGTTAACTTTCGGCGTTTCCACAGAAAAGACGCTAACCTAAATCTGTGTATGAACCACTTATTTGATTACATGACCCCTACTCAATTCTTCCGTGGATTATCACATTTTATAAAACTCCTACTAAGTATACTACACTACTACGATCATTCTTCGCCGTTATAACTGCTCTCATTCTCGTCATCGCATATTATTGCTATCTATTTTAACGATTTTATATTCTAATTCTAATTTCAAATAATGTCGAGTTATTTACCTATAGCCAATCGCCATAGACTTATTGCAGAAATAAGTATGGTCTAATAAAACCATGAATTTCACACGCGATGAAAATTGTAAGGTGAAAAAGTAACCTTCTATTAACAATCAGAAATACCTAGTCGTTATATTTTCGTCAGTATGTTGAAGCCAAGCCAATGAGCACGGTTGGAACGCCCGAATATTCAACCAAAAAACCAATGTAATAAAAGGCCAAGGTGTCAATGTAATTCATACTCCTATGCCGGTGACACGCACAGCGTGATCGAAATAACTTCAGCCCAAATCTTAAGTCCTAGTGAAAAAGGGTGTAAGTCGACTTAACTCATAATAAAAAAGGGGTATATACTAGACTTAAACCCTTTTTCTCTTTTTTTCTTTCATTTTATTATATTATATCCTTTTAAAACTACATACTAGACCCAGAAATAGTGCAAGGACTTGATGAAACTGCACTACAATTGCTATATTTCGTGCCAATGAGTGTTCCGAGCGGAGTTATTTATGGATAGATCGATGCGTGTCTATTCAAATGGTTTTTAGAGCATGCGATGAAAACACTATGATAAAAAAACTGTATCATCCCCAAGGCAATAAAATTGGGAGTTAAAAATTAATGTTTTACAAGTATCTATTTGTAAATACTGAAACTTATATTATGTATTTTTAGGATGAAATGGATCCGTACGGAAGGAGCAAAGTTTCCGGTCGCAACAGAGACAGGAAACGGTATTCGTCGTCTTCTGGTTCAGGTATGGATATTAGTTAAAGTTTTCGAATCGTTTTTAGGATGCCGTAACAAATACTAACTAAAGCGCTAAATCCGAAATAAAAGGACTTTGTTCTCCGCCTGTCCGTTAAAACTGACACATCCCTTTTTCTCTGCTGAATTAAGACATTAAGACATGTATTTACTTAAGGTGAATATTACATCATCTAATAATAAAATCCTTGTAACGTCCTTCTTTATAGGCTGCATAAAATCGCATTTTATACACTAGAGCAGTGTTTTTCAATCTTTTTGAATACGCGACCCCTTTAGAGGTTGAAAAATTCTTGCGACCCCCTTGGGCCATAAGCAGATAAAAACCAATTTAAAAGACCACGTTTATGATATTCCACACTGTACAACCTCGTCTTTTTCCTTTTGACAGCGACCCCCCAAATAAGGTTTGAACCCACATATTTAAAAACACTGCACTAGAGCATAAAGTGTTGTCGTCATCTAGACAAAAACAATTAAGCCCTGCAGCCAGACAGACTAGGTGACTGCACTAAGTAAACTTGTTATTTGAATACATTTATTTTTATTTATTTGCCTTCAATGTTGCATCTAACAAAAATAAATTTTATACTGTTAAAAACAAGCAATTATTATCAAAAAAATACAAACTCAACGTATGACTTGGCAGTATTGCGTTCGACCTACGTTTCATGCAGAAAACTAAAAAAAAAGTGTTAAAAAGAAAACAGTGGCGGGAAAGAGGATTTTTCTCGTTTTGGACTAAACTTTAGTTAAAATGTCGTCAAGTGCGAAAATAGTGGAAATAATGCGTGAGCGTGTTAGGTATGAACCTAACACACAAATAAATGGTTAAAAACACAAAAGTACTTATTGAACAGACATTGCCGCCTAAATCCAAGAAAACGTTTTTTACATTATCACGGTTTGGTTCCTCGTTATCGAAGTGAAAAGCAAAGTGTACAACTCGGGTCTTGACACCCATATTATGCACCCTCGCCTACCGGTTCGGATGGATACCATAAGTCTGGGATAGAATGGTTTGTTTTATGCCCTTGTTGTACAATCAATTATTGTTGTGTTATAGAATCGTCATCGTCCTCGAGCGAGTCGGAGAGCGAGTCCCACACGTCGTCCTCCTCGGGCAGCTCGGGCGCGCGGCGTGCGCGCCACGCGCGGCTCCTCAATGCCGCCGCGAGGCCTAGGTAACACCCACGAGTAATTCTTCACTAGTCTACTGACTGCTTCTGTACCTTGTACCTTCTGCGTTCTGTAACTTTTTGAATACCTAGTGTCGTACGGTCATCGACTTTACCGTTAATCATTAATGTTGGTTTTCTTTCATGTGGTTTGAAGCTGTCATTATGACAGGGTTCCATAGTGGCATAGCAATTAAAGTCCTTGACTATACTATGTTACTACAATACGGGAACATTATTTTTGAAAAACTTGTGGCAGCAACTAGTAGTTAATGCTGTGGCAGCCAGTGTTGGGCCAGTATGCGGCAGTAAAACGCATAGCCCAGCTGATATTCATTATAAAAAAGGGGAAGGCTCAAATGAATGCCACAGGTTTGGAGTCTATAGCTACTCCCACCTAAGAAATGTTAATTCTTGTCTATGTGAAATGAAGAATCAAAACGATGTTTGCAAGAGCGGAATGAATCAAGGTCATCAGTGTCATCACGTAGCGAGTGCTTTTGAGATTAATCTACAATGACATTATTACAAATAGATTTTAAATTTTTGAATGCCACGGCTGGTAGCGATTTTACGTCAGACGCCAGAATATCATATCCCCGCTAAAAATACAAATGACAATGGCGGAACGAAAACCAGTTCAAGTGACTTGCCCACTGTGGCGTTCAAAGGTTTTTTGCAATTTATTTATGATAGTAACCGTGTTGTTTTCAGGTTAAATACGAAATCTAGCGCTGGTTTAGCTGCAGCGGTGTCCACGGCAGTTGCTAGTAAAAAAGAATCGACGAGTGATAAAGGTGAGGACTACTTTGAACCCGAAAGGGATTCATTACTTTATAAAATAAGTTAAAGTTATGCTCAATTATTCATATGGACATCGAAAATACTAGTTATTGTTATGTTTAACTCCTCGGACGTCGATGGCAATGGCGTTATTGCCGCGCGTTCCTTACTAAATGTATGAAAGGTCTTAAATCACCGACCTTCCACCGGTTAAAGCGAGGTGTCATGTGTACCTAACTTGCTTATTGTTCTTTTATAGAATCTGGAGGTGGTAAAAAGCGGGCAGCTACTTCGCCAGTAAACTCGGGGCCGGCCAAGAAAACTGTTTCAAGGAGAGAGGAGCTCCTCAAACAACTCAAAGCGGTTGAAGACGCAATAGCTAGGAAGCGATCTAAAATATAAAAGGGTCTGGCGAGAGAATGATCTTTCACCGGCCGGCGCCGTCTGTGGCTGCCTCGCGCGCGCTCGCGCGGCCTGCAGTACAAGACAAACCACAACTCGTGTAAAAAAACGGTGTAACATCAAACCGAAAATAATACCGTTTTCACCCAAAAGAGTGATGCGTTAGAATTATAATTAAGCATTTAAGAATTTGTGATGTTCATTGACTTAACCAAAATGATATATCAATTATAGGTCTTATGGTGTAACGTAAATAAATACATTATTTTGTTATGTATACGGAACGATATGAGGTCTTAAAATCTGACTATGTAAAGAAACTTTATCAATTTATGACAAAGTGGAAATATGTATTTTGGTGTTGTTTGTTCGTCACAATGCGAGGATTGGGAGGAACCTAGTATGGTAGGTTTAACGTTGATTACGTAAGGACATTACGAGCTGAAGAATAAATTCAATATTTTGTATGTCCAAAGTTTTATTATCTCTTTATTTCCCTTTGAGTATGGTATAATGAAAAAAAAAACGAAAGTACGATCGATTTTTATTACATTTTGTCTCCTAGTATACGGAACAAAGTAGTTCAATGCAGTTGTATAAGTTTCTAAACGTAAATAAGATAGATGATGATCATAAGGAATTCACTCGTATTATTTCATGCGTTAGACTTTTCACTAAAGCTGTTCTGTACACACAACTTTACAAAGCGCCCGGGCGAGTTGTTTAATCTGGGCCTTTATTCAGGTGCGTTAAGACGATATCGTGTTTGACTCGTTTAAGAATCGTTTATGTCACAGTCGCCATTATTGTAAATGACATAAAGAGTTATCAAAACGTTGACAATACGGAAACGGATCAAAAACGATATCGTTATAACGCAGTTGAATAGAGGCCCTAGGCTGGGATTCTACACGGTAATAACGATGTCGTCTTTGTCGTCAAACCTTTCATAACTCTAGTCATTTACAACAATGGCAACTATGTCATAACGATTTTAAAACACGTCAAACGCGATATCGCTATAACGCAGTAGAATAGAGGCCCAGTACTTCAGTACTCAAACCTTTTTAACGCCTTACATCAAATACAAATGCGTCACTCACACGTCAATCATAATAAAATAATAATACATACATAACTTCCTTCGATCAACAATACACAACTAGATAACGGGTCAGAGAACAAAACACGGCACAGCGAATACATACTCACTACAAATTGGGAGTTTATTTGAATTTAGTTCGTTGTCAACTACGCCAACAGTGACACGTGTTACAATGCCTCACTAAGTTTTCAGAAACTGTAAAAATAATCACGGTAACAAAAAAAATACAGACGGAATATCATACTTTCGGTGAGGAAATGTCGATTCTTAATATTAATTAATAAATAAGTATTACTGATAAAATAATTTATTTTAGTTTCCGACCAACAATTGTCAATATTTGGTTGTTGCAGAGCAGTGCATCTATGGAGTAGTATAATACTTTATATTTTTTGCAGTCGTAAATTTAATATTAATTTGTGATCTATTTCAATGTGCAATTTGGAATTCAATCGTCGCGAGTGAACGGCAGGACAAGTTTTTTAGACCAGGAAAAAGTTCCGTAGTATGTTCGTTCCATTTCGACAAATTTGATGTAGTAGGAAATTCGCAAAGACGTCGATTGCGTAAATCAGCTGTCTCTAAATTGCAGGTTATTTACCTTGCCAATAATATAATATGCTATTTATCATTATTTTTATGACGTGGAACTGAAGCTAAGTATATGTCACTAATATCATAAATGATAAAAGCAGATTCTACCAATAGGAGTAGGAGTCCTATGGCCACCCTGAGTCTCCATCATCAGACCAGCTCGATGATACCACGTTATTGTATTGTCATCAGAAATAAAGGCGTATGCTTTTCAGCTTCATTGGAAACCGGGTTGTGGGTCAAATTTAACTTGCAAGATTTGACCCTTACATACATGCATACATACATACAGAGCAAGTTAATCAAAAGCTTGTAAAATAACGTTGAGTTGTTTTTTATATTAAATCCATACCCACCTGAGACGTCAAAACAGAAATAATAATAAGTGTAAAGCTACTCCATTTGTACCCTGTTTGCGATGACATTGGCACTTCGCTAGTAGAAGCTGCATAAGGTAACATGCGAGCATCTAGTCGAAGCCACATAAGTTGATAAATTGTTTCAAGCAAAATTAAGCATTGCGTTACCGACATACCATTTAAATTAGAATGTTTTATTTTGACAAGGATTTTATACAAGTATGAAGTTTGTATAGGTCGCGCTAGGACACTTTTCGAAGAGAATTTTGTATGGGACCCGGCGTCTATTGGTTAGTATGTCGATGATAACATCACGCCTTCATTCCCAGAGTGGGGTACGCACAGCTAAGGAAATACCAACAACTCTAAAATTACTTGTTTGTATTTCTGTAACCACATTTTGCACAATCAGTCTAAGATGTTTACCACTTTTACCAGTGTATTAGTGACAGGTTGTAAGGCCATCGCCTAACAGTACTACGAGCCCTTATTCCCTTAGTCGCCTCCTACGACATCCACGGGATGTCTAGTGGAATATTGTCGGCGGTGCGACCAGTGCTTAACCCAACATGGTTAACCCTTTGAACGTCAACGCCGTCTTCAAACGCCGGTTGCCGGGAAAGAATAGTGCCACTCGATGTCTTCCCATGGATGTCGTAAGAGGCGACCAAGGGAATAAGCTTGTAGTACTGTTAGGCGATGGGCTTGCAACCTGTCACGGCTGTCACTAATACTTTGGTAAACATAGCCTGATTGTGCAAAGTGCGGTTACAGAAATACAAACAAGTAATTTTAGAGTTCTTGGTATTCTGTAGATGTGCGTACCCCACTCTGGGAATGAAGGCGTGACTTTATAGTATTTCTGTAGCTTGCTCTGCCTACCCCTCTCTGGGAATAAAGGCGTGATGTGTGTATGTATGTTATTTCGTATGGATTAAGTTAAATTTTGCAAAACTTTTAGTACATGTTTGGCGTGGGAGTGACGCATTTGTATTTGACGTAAATTTCGAAAATGTGATACGATTTATTCAATTTGTTAGTGGAAAAGAGGCAGATGAGCAAGCGGGGCACCTGATAGTAAGTGGTCACCGCGACCCATAAACCACTGCAACACGAAAGGAATGCTGCTGGTCTTTGAGAAAAGAGTAGGCTCGTTTTCTAAGGCCCTCGAGTCGTAATAGTTCGGAAATACAAACTATAGTATTTTCAATTCAAGAAGCCCCATACTAATACTTAATTTTACCCTCATACAACTAAGAGACGCCGCGCACCTTCGTGGAATTAAAACAATACATACATACATACATAAATAACATAAATCACGCCTGTTTCCCAGAGGGGTAGGCAGAGGCCACTTCTTTCCACCTGCTACGATCCTGACAAAGCTCTTTCGCTTCTTCCACATTCATACTTCGAGTCATGCATGGACGTCGGTTTCGGGTACTTAAGATTCGGCCCTGTTCCAGTATTTTCCCGATTTGATTAAAAAAAAATACGCCTAGGGCGCCCCCTTCCGACCCTTCCACTCACTTTAGCACTGTATATTTCTTTCGTCAATCTTTTTTCATCCATCCTTTCTAAATGACCGAACCATCGAAGCATGCCCTTTTCAATTTTAGTCACTACATCTTCTTTCAGACCACACTTCTCTCTGATGTTTTCATTCCTTACTCTATCACACAGTTTCACACCACACATACTACGCAAAGAGCGCATTTAAAACAATAATTCGCTGCCTTTATGTAATAGTGCCACAAATCAAAAAGAAATACAATTTGATTTAAAACTTTAAGTAAATTGCGTTCCGAATTAAAATTCAACAATGACTCATTTTAATTTGTGACACTATTGCATTTATGCTTTTAAGAAGCAAATTATAACACATTAAAATAACACATTAAAGCAAATAAAACATTAAAACAATATAAATCTATTAATAACATTATTTACGTCATGATTACATGTAATGATGCTAATCTATACTTCCTCGACGAGGTGTTTCTCACTAGAACTTGATTATGGCCACTTTTGAGCAGTGCTTTCAGAGCGTCATACGCAACAAAGCCGACGCCGCAGCTTAATGCTTCTGAAAAGCTGAAGGCTCCTTGGGAGAGGTAGCCTAGGACTTCCCTCGAGGTTGAAAACCGAACATTACTTATGTTGGTTGGTACCCAAAGTTCTCGCATATTCTTAACATAGTCTGAGGGACCTTGATTCTGCTTGCGTGGTTTGCATACTGCAATACCATCCTAAAAAAATACACCAATAAGAACCTTATGCATGTAAATAAAAGAATGTATTTTTTAGCTTAAGATGTATTCAGTTCAGTCAACAAAGCAATTATCTACATTCTAAGCTATGATTATTGCATTGGTTCAATTAAATGCTGCTAGGTAAGGCAGCCAACCACAAGGACGTGGCCCAGTACTTTTTGACTTTACACCCAATTTCTCAATTGTGTAACATCAAATTAAGTGAGGGTTAAAATCTAATCATTGTGATGGTTATTGTCATTATCATTCTTTTCATTCTATGTTCAGATTGAGGTTTATTATGTGGGGCACCCCACAAGTTAAATGATATTTTTTGGATGAACATAATGTAATCAGTACTCACTGTTGTCACTTTATGCTTCTTCATTTTGTTTTTCTTTCTTCTCAATCGTTTCATGTTTGCTATATGGGCCAGCCGTTTTTGTTTTCTAACTTTCTCATTAGGATCTTCATGATGTGGCTCAAATAAATTCTTCACTGAAGCTATGTCACTTGCTTGAGGCAGACATATTAACGCATGTCTCTTCAGATTTCCTTTTCCTTTTATTTTAATGTAAACTGGTACTAAACAGGACTCTGAATTCACAATGTGGGGAAAATCTTTTTTATGTGATACACAATCCTAAAATGTATAAAAAATAGTTTATATAATTTTAAATTTTTCAATACTTAAATACTTGATAGGTACAAGCTAGAAACTGGTAGTGATAGAAAGTATAAATGGATCTATACATATACATAATATTTACCTGCAACTGGCTTAAAAGTTTCCTATTACGTAAAACATAAAAGCTCCCCTTAAAGGTAGAGTTCCAATCTTTCAGCAATAACTCCCAGGGGCATACAAAGGGGCTGTTTATACCTAATTTGGCATAATTCACTCTTTTACTAGGAGGTAGTCTGAAATATCTATCCTTTAATTCCATTTCTATTCTTTTTTCTTCATCCCTTCCTGATTTAGAATCAGGAGGAAGGTGATGTTCACCCATTTCAAAAGCCAAGGTCTCAGTTTCTCGAAGCCCACCAGATCTCGCTCCGAACATTATGAATGTTTGCCAAAATTGAAGCCCATAGCCAGAAGGAGTTATTAAGTCCCAGCCACTGCCATAACCTAAAAAAGATTTTTTTTTCTAATAAACATTATATATTGTTTTTAACAATTGACCAGCAATCATTATTAACCCCTTGTATGCTTTAGGCACGGATCCGTGCTCAAAATTTGGATATCTTTTTTAACCTTAATTTTAGGGATATTGTAATCAGAAGAGACTAGAACTTGGTACTTTTTTGACCTCCCGCATACGAGGGGTTAAAAAACAAATTAAATAGTGGAGAGGTAAGAGTAAAAAGTTAATCAATTTAACAGCTTGATTTGTGATTTCCTTTACTTTGTGAAACTTACCAAGCTTTTTGATAACAGGGGCTTGAGATCCCGGCCTTTGCACTGCAATAACAGGCACACTTTGTAGCACGGGGTCATTCTCATTGACCTCTCCAGGCACCAACTGCGTTTTAGTGACATGTGCTATGTACTGACCATTGGTCAGTCTGTTTTTTTTTATTAGCTCATGTATACTGGTATCCCATAAGGGTGAGCTAGCGCCCTGGACAGGAATTTCAAGGAGTGCTTGTGTTTCTATCTGCTCAGCGCACTCATGCTTTGCTTTTGTGCGATAAGAGGGTCTGCTGAGTCTAGGATCTTTAACAATCAAACCAACAACTTGCCTGGGTGACAACTGAGACGGTGAACTTGCCTTACTTATATTTAACCAATACTTTTGTTTTTCTTCTAAACACAAATTATAGTCTTTCTCAATCAAGGTAGCCTGCCATTCTGATGTATCAGTGCTGCCTAAGCATTTCAAACTGCGGGCTAAAATAGCATGACTGTTTGGTCCTGTCAAACGAAATCTATTAAACATGCCAGGGAGTGGTTTAAATTGAATATTCTCTGAATATTTATTAGTTATCTTCCTTTTTTTCTTTGCACTTTCATGTCCTTCTGAATTGGAATCACTACACAAATCTGTGAAGACAGATTCTACTTGCTTGGTTTGTGATGGATGTACAAACAGCCACAGTGTCCTGTGTGCACTCTCACTTGATTCCCAAATAAAGTTTACTTTTCCAATATAATCAAATGGAAATGAGTTCACTTCATATAAATGAATAGCACCTTCTCTTTTGCCAGTAATGTATGCTGCAGCACACACACCGAGTCCACAGTGACAGCTTGTGATTGAAGTAAACATTTCTCTAATTAGTTCTGGTGGGCCAGTGACCTGTATTGGAGTGAAGTATGAAATGTCTTGCAATAAACAGTGAGCTGAGCTGGCTCGATAACACATTCTAAAAGCTTTATCGCACGGCGCGTACGCCAACCGATGCCCCCAGCGTTGAATCATATGAAACCTTTTGGCATGCCAGATATGAGTCTCTAGCCACACATTTCGCTTCTGCCTTCTGTTATACTCCTCTAAAAGATTCCCTGGCCTTCTGCGGTACTTTCTAGACGGTCGTTTTTGTTTAGGAGGTAAGCCACTCTTTTTTAACTGTTCTAAATGGCCCTCGCGCAGTTTCCTCGGCAGTCGTTTACAGTTGTGGCTCATAACTCGACGCCGCATGTGAACAGGCAGGGTTTGAAAAATAAGCTTTGTCTTACTTGGACGAAGAATACTTTCAGTCATCGCTGCTATTTCTACACTTCTAGAGGCAGCAAATTTTAAACTATTTGCTGAAAATGGTAACTGTTCTGTGCCACCCAGAGCGGCATCAAATTCTGGTGCTGCCATGGCTCGTTTTCTTTTAAAACCCCTTCAATAAATTTACAGTCTTTAAAATACCTTTCGTAATCTATTTCGTACAAGTTTTCATTAACTAAATACAATTAAAATGCCCACATTTGAATATAACCTACAAGCGCGGTATGTTGCTAAGTTGTCAGTGTCAGGGGGCTGTCAGCCTGACGTGACGTACAGCTTGGTTTTTTTTTCGCATCCTAAAACTAAATAGACCTAGGTTATCATATAAACCATACAGCCTTGTAGATTTCTTCCTATGTGTATCGATAGGCTATTTAATAATATAACCGTTTTACACAACAATAAAACGGATATTTTAAGCCGAAAGAAAGCGCAGCATTTAATGTTAAAGAGGTGTCTATACTCGCCTTTATATGCCTCTACTTACGTGTATACCATGCCTTATTTCACCTGTCTAGTGTCTGTGGTATCGGTTTATGGTCACCTAGCTAGGCGCGAAACCACTTCCGTCATTGTAGTCTTCACCAGGAAGAATTTCCTATAATGCTGCGCTTTCTTTCGGCTTAAAATATCCGTTTTATTGTTGTGTAAAACGGTTATATTTGAAGCCTACTGGAAAGCGCAGCATTTAATGTGGAAGACGTGTCTGTTATCTGCTGGTGACATAAACAAAACACACAATGTTGATAACATAACCGTAATGGTTCTAGGGGGTGGAGGTCATAAAATATATCAAAATCAGATTAACATAAGATATATTTCCAAAGATTAATTTAGGTAAACAAAAACTTTAACATTAACTTCAGTCATGTTTAACTGTAATATTCTAATTATAAAATATCTAGCTCACTAATAAAATCACAACACAATTAAGAGATCAAATTGAAAATAAAAAAGAGATGATTGTTTAAAATTAAATAGAAGAAAAATTATTAAACAAATCATCAGAGTCATTATTATGATTCTGCGCTTTATCAATTTCTCGGCAATAGTATCTCTTAAATGTATTTTCTGCTTTCCAATTGCCTCTGGATAATATCTCTTCCATTGGCCTATTTTCTAGCCAAGCTTTCGAAGCCACAGCTGAACGACAACTTCCAGGGGTAGCATCTATGCCTGACTCACTTAATATGGATCTTACCCATGATCCAATTATACTCTTTGAGGCCGGCTTAGCTATACCCTTTATAGTAACAAATAAATTCTGAATATTATTTTCCGTTCTTCTTACCTTTGACAATTCAATGAGACAGTTAACAGAATTGACAGGACAAATATTCTTACAGGAATGTTTAGATAGCTTCCACCCTGACTGACGATAGGAACTGTTGTCTGTCTTTGAGCCAAAAACAGGCCACAGATGAACTGAATCTCCGTGATTCTCAAAATTCTCTTTACTTATCCTTAGTAGAGTTAGGTCATGCAGTCTTAGACCTGAAGCTAAAAGTAAGATAGTAGCAGTTCTACGTGACATATCATACAGTGTCTTTTTGGCTGGGTGATTTTTAAGCCATTCAAAAACAATCTTAGGGTCCCAGATAGGGGATTTGAAGGAGCTGGGCTTGGTATTAGCTATAGCCTTTAATGTATGTCTCACTAAAAAATCTGAAGATATAGCCTCATTCAGTCCACAGTAGGTTGCAACTGCAGACTTGTGTACCAACATAGTGCCATATGATAATCCGTGTTTGAGGTGAGTGTGGGCTAAAAATCTGGCTACTTCTTCTGTTTGAGGTGTTTTAGGGTTTGTACCGGTCTCTGAACACCAAGATAACCATCTATTCTATAGGTGTGAAGAGTTGAATCTCTCCAGCTCTTCTTCAAAAAATCTTTTTGCTCCCCTGTCCAAGCTTCTATCTTCTGCCCCCACCCCCAACTTTCCAAACTTTCAGGTCCAGCAGGTGTACCTCTGGTGGAGGAAGACCTGTCGTCAGGTCTATTAGGACTTCGTGCAGATTTTTTAAGTTTATTGGTTGATCTATTGCACGGGATTGGAGATCCGCTCTCCAGTATGGTCGAGTCCAGTCTGGGGCTACTAGGAGATATGTCCCCAGTGCCCTGTTTAGATGTGTCAGAACCCTGGGAATGAGACACGGTGGAGGAAATATCCACGCCAGACGGTAGTTCCAGTCCTGACTGAAGGCGTCTGTAAATTCTGCGCAGTAATCCTTTGCATCGATCGAGACGTATTTGGTTACTACTGTGGAGCGGCTTGAGGCAAATAGGTCTATGTCCGGTCTTCCCCAACAGTCGAATACCTCCGCGGTGGCCTTGGTTGTTAGATGCCATTCGGGTAACTGCCTGCCCCGAGACAAGCGATCTGCGATTGCATTGTACCTTACCGGAAGGTATTGTGCTGATAGAACTATGTTTAACTGATCGATCAGTTTTAATAATTGAAAAGTCAACATTAGAAGCCCCATTGAGCGAGTGCCTCCCTCCTTCCGTATGTATGCCACTAATGTCCGGTTGTCCGACTGTAACATTATGTGGGAATCCCTTAGTTCCTCGCCCAGATTCTCTATAGCCGAGTAGACAGCAAACATTTCCTTCTTGTTGCTGTGCCACATCTTCTGGTTTTGAGTCCAGGAGCCTGCCATTGTCATCTTCCCCATATGAGCACCCCAACCAACATCTGAAGCGTCCGTTGTTAAGTATTGTGTGACTATCTTCTTGTGGATTGTGGAAGTCCCTTCTGTAGCTGTCAACCACCATTCCGGGTCTCATAGTGCCAACTTGGGAATCCGTAATCTTTTCTTCAATGGCAGTTGATGGAACTGACGAGAAAACATTTGTAAGCGACGGCAATGCAGGCGACCTCGGGGGACTATGAAGTTTGCAAAATTTAATTGGCCTAGGAGACTCTGCAGTTGACGTATATGACATAGCTTTTGAGATGTCATTCGGTTCACCGAATTTGTGATAGCTTGTCTGTCCTACTGGTAAGCACATTTCGTTTGTGGTTGTCTTCCACAGGAGACCGAGAAATTCTAGTTCTTTCGTAGGGATCAGAACTGACTTCTGGTAGTTTACTTGCCACCCCAAATGCTCCAACAGCTCTAAAGCCTCCGAGGCCTGTTGAGTCAGTAAGGAGCGGTCCTGATGGACCAGGAGGAAGTCGTCTAGATAGACTAGCACGCGCATCTCTCTCTTGCGTAGGGTTTCCGCAACCCAGCAAGTTATGCCTGCGAAAAGGCGGGGGGCAGAAGCGAGGCCAAACGGCAGAGAAGTCATTTGAAGAACTTCTCCTTTGTAAATGAGGCGGAGGAAAGGCCGGTGGGATTTTGAAATTGGGACATGAAAATAAGCCTGAGACAGGTCTATCTTCACGAGCCAATCCTGAGGCTGCAGAAATTCTGGGACTGCAGAGTGGGATATGAGGTGAAAAGTCTTTGTGCCAACATAATTGTTGAGAGCCCTCAAATCGAAAATGGGTCTCAAGCCCCCGTCCTTCTTTACAACAAGAAACATTTTTGAGAAAAAGCTGCCTGAAAGGGAATGGGGTCTTTCTAAAATTTTTAAAGCTTTGAGTTCTTGAATCTGCTTTGTCATCTGGACAGAAGGTCGTGTGGAAAAATCTGCTATAATTTTCTGAGACAACTGTATAAGAGGGGGTTTCTGAACAAAAGGAATCCGTGAAGCGGTTATTGAATTCATGATAAAATTGTTGGCACCTAGATCTTTCCACCCTGAAGGGTATATAGTCATTTCTCACCTCCTTTGGAACGAAAGGAAGTATTTTTTCCTTTGTTCTTTCCTCTTCCTTGCTGATATTTATTATAGGGTCTGTTATGAAATGCCTTGAATTTTTTAGGTTTGCTGAAACCAGATGGGCCGGCCTCTTGCTCTTTTCTTTTCAGGTTCTTGTCCATATCTTTTTTAAAGACTGGCTGTTGGAGCCATTGCTGTGGACCACCTTGAGTTTGGATAAAATTTAACAATTTATCTTTGTGAAAAAGATTCTCCTCACTAGGTGGAATGTCCTGTAAAGCTTGTTTTATATTTTTGTTAGGTATGTCCCTGATCACAGCCTGTCTGCGAATTTCAATGCATTCAGCCCTCTTACCGCAAACTATTTGGAGACAAGACTCACTATTTTTATAATACTCTGATGCCGAACCAAAGACTGATGAGAACTTGTCAATAAGAGTACTTGGGTTTAAGTCCTCCGGAGACTTGGCTGCCCAATCGACTACTGCCTGCAGGCCCGACCTGAGCAGTGTCCTCTGCTCTAACATGGCGTTAGACAAAGCTGCCATAACCCTCTCAGTGCCTGCTAAATAATCTTTTGTTGGGTTAAAATAGGACAATTCGTCATTAGTTTTTAATTCGATGAAACCTGGTGTAGCAAGATTACACTCTAAGGTTTTTTTATATTTAATATTGTTCCACGAGGGACTGTTAAATTGCTGTAATTTTCGCAGTGTTTGTAAACGCAAAGGATCTGCATCTTTAATTGCTACTTCAAATTGAGTCTCAATATCTCCTAATTGCAAAGTCTTAGGGGGTTCTGCAGGTTCCCTAAAGAAGGGGGTTTCAGTCTCTTTTCGGTCTGAAACCGGAACGTTAGGTACAGACTGCATTTTACCACTTGTCGCGGCAAAACCATGCATAAAGGACGTCAAAAGACCCACCTGACTCATGAGGGCGTCGATCCGAGGATCTTCGCCTTTACCTCGTTTGTTTGGGGGCCGCGAGGAACCACCTTCGCCCTCGGAAGAAGAATCCGAGGAGCTGGAACTCGACGACGCCGAATTAGCACGTGGCACGTGAGCCGCTTCGTCTTCTGATTCCATCGTAACACTTTACGCTATTTACGCGGCACCCACTTGCACTTGTACTTCTTGTTGTAATATTGTACAACTAGCCTAAGAACACAATCATTGGGTAGATACCCTTATGTCATAAGACGTTGTTGTTGACTTAGCAACGAGCTACAGCGATGTAAATATATTACTACTTTTGCAATAAATAACTTTTATTTAATACAACATTCTGGCGACGACGGACGAAGCCATGACCGAACGTGTCGAGCGATTCCAATTTGACACGTTTGATAACAGAAACGAAGACTGGGACTACTACATCCAACGCTTTGAAATTGAACTGCAACTACACGGACTTGACGGAGAGGCTTCTGAAAACAAACGGAAGCAACTTCTCCTCTCTCGGATCGGCCCAGCCGCATTTAAGGTACTCGTAGATTACTACCGACCAATCGTCGTTACCACTAAATCATACGTTGACCTAAAACAGGTACTAAATGAATACTACGGCAAAAAGACGTACGTATTATCGGAAAGGGTTGCTTTTACGACCAGATACAGAAAGCTAGATGAAACAACTTCACAATTTATTCTGGAGCTAAGATCGTTAGCAGGTTACTGCGAGTTCGGGAACACGCTAGACGAGCGCATAAGAGACCAACTAGTAGTCGGTATTAACAATAGCGCTTGGCAACAGGAACTCATCAAAGAGCACCCGACAAACAGTGCTAAACTTACTGACGTCATAGCCACAGCCAACAAACTTGAACAAGCAGAGTTACAAAGTCAGCGTCTAACAAAAAACTCTCAAATTGTCACCGAACAGCAAACCATTAACAAGTTAAACACAAAAAAACAACAAGAAATCCAACGAAACACACACAAAACAAACATCGCAAAAAAATGTATGTTTTGCGGAAGAGATTTCCATACGAATATGAACGACTGTCCTGCAAAAGGGAAACGATGTAACTCCTGCGGTAAAGAGAATCACTTCTCAAGCGTCTGCATAACCAGTGGAAGACTGAAGCTGAAACAAAAAAACACAACAAGACATATAACAACCACAGGGGTAAATAACAGTGACAACGAAGATTCAGACGAACAAAGCATACACACATTTGCCATGAAACTACGTAACCCAACTACAAAAATCATGATACCGACTCAACTAAACGGGAAACCAGTTGAAATGCTGTATGACCCGGGCGCAGTCCATTCCGTGATTGGCAAAAACCTGTGGAAAACTATAGGACGTCCGGAACTGAAGAAATGCAAAAACCTTATCGCTTACACAGAAGTACAAATTGAAACATTGGGAATATGTGAAATAACAGTAAACGCATTCAATACCAAGAAGGTTTTAAATGCATATGTAACACAACAGAATGACATTCCATTGTTTGGGTTGGATTGGTGTCTAAAGTTTGAGCTACCAATGCCCCCCGGAGCCAGATTATGTAATATAAGAACCCCAAAGGTAGCAGCAACCCCCTTGACAAATCTAGAACATAACACCGAAGTTCAAACCATCCTTGACGAATTTAAGCCACTATTTGATGGCAAACTTGGGACAATAAAAGGGCATAGTGCAAAAATTCACATTCCTAACGACGTCAGGCCAAAAACATTTAGGCCTCGCCCTGTGCCACTCGCCTTACGGGAACAAGTGACCAATGAACTACAGCGGCTAGTACAGGAAGGAGTCCTAGAACCAGTTGATACCATGTCAACGCCAATAGAATGGGCATCACCCATAGTCGTAGCAATTAAGGCCAACGGGAGCATCCGCATTTGCGCCGATTTCAAAGTAACGATCAACCAACATGTTCAAATCGACGACTACCCACTTCCCAGATTTGAAGAAATTACGTCGAAGTTGTCGGGTGGACAATTATTTACAAAGATCGACCTAAAAGATGCTTATCTACAGCTTTTGATTCATCCAGAATCACGAAAATATCTAACTATAGCAACGCACAAAGGCTATTTCTGCTACAAACGCTTACCCTTTGGAATATCTTTTGCGCCGGCTGTTTTCCAACGAACTATGCACCAAATCCTCAGCGGTATTGATGGAGTTGTATGCTACCTTGACGACATTTTAATAACAGCTCAGAACTTACAAGAACACCTAACACGAGTACGGACAGTACTACAGCGGCTACAAGACGCTGGAGTGAAGAGCCAAATAACTAAATGTGCTTGGTTACAAAAGAGTGTCACCTTTCTTGGACATAAAATAGACGCCAACGGTTTACACCCAACAGAAGAAAGAGTAGACGCAATAAAGAAAATGCCTCTTCCAACCAACACGACTGAATTAAGAGCATTTCTAGGTTCATTAACATACTACGGACGTTTTATAGATAATCTTCACATGCGATGTTCCCCGTTGTACAGACATCTTAAAAAGAACCAAAGGTGGAACTGGACCGATGAAGATACAAACATAACAAATGAACTTAAAAACATCCTAACGTCGTCTGACACCCTTGTACATTTTGATGAAAATAAACCTATATTTGTTAGCAGTGACGCGTCAGAAAAGGGCGTAGGAGCGGTTTTGTTTCACAAAATTAACAACATTATGAGACCCGTGGCGTACGCTTCGAGAACACTCTCTGACGTCGAACAGCGATACTCAACAATCGACAGAGAAGCATTGGGAATCGTGTACGCAGTTACAAAATTCCACCAGTATCTCTATGGCAGAAAGTTCATCATGCTAACAGACCATAAACCTCTGGAAAGGATATTTAGCCAAAATCGGGCAACACCCAAAATTGCGAGCAACCGGCTGCTCAGATGGGCAATGATCCTAAACAGTTATGAGTACTCTATACACTATCAAGCAGCAAAAGAAAACACCCCAGCTGATGCACTATCCAGACTACCACTAGCGAGCAAAGACATAACGTCAATAGAAGAAAGGACCGGCCTACCACAATTTGCTCATCTATTACATTTGAGACTCGAGAATATTCCCGTTACAAAACATGAGCTACAAAAACAAACGCTTAAGGACAAGACGCTCAACACTATCAGGAATTACATTGCGACGCATTGGCCAGATAAAAAGGACCTACCTAATAAATTGCATACATTTTATGAAAAAAGAGACCAGATGTCTTATAAGGACGGAATCCTGTTGTGGAACGGCAGACTAGTAATTCCTGACACACTCCAACGACAGATTCTAGAGATGCTGCATGATGGCCACAACGGCATTACCGCAATGCAATCGCTGGCACGCTTACACGTGTATTGGCCAAACATTGACAAGGATATCCTAACATTTTCAAAAGAATGCAAACTATGCCAGCAATCTAGAAGCAACACTAATGATGCACCGGTGTTCCCATGGGGAAATCCAGTAGAATCTTGGCATAGACTCCATGTGGACTTTGCGGGACCATTCTTAGGGCACATGTGGTTAATAGCTATAGATGCTTATACGAAGTGGCTAGAAGTTGTGCCAATGAAGATAACGACATCCAGGACAACAATACAAAGACTGGATAACATATTTACTATATTTGGAGTACCTAGATATATTGTTACCGATAACGGTCCACAATTCACGTCAGACGAATTCAAT
The DNA here is from genome assembly GCA_949316455.1 of Acleris holmiana. Lineage (NCBI taxonomy): Eukaryota > Metazoa > Arthropoda > Insecta > Lepidoptera > Tortricidae > Acleris > Acleris holmiana. The sequence goes on along the minus strand of OX438772.1, from coordinate 12,630,169 downwards.
AATTTTTGCCGGGTTTCAGGCATCACGCATATTAAAACAACGCCATACCATCCAAAAACGAACGGATTAGCTGAGCGCGCCGTGCGTACGTTCAAAGAGCGAATGCTAGCCGGTGATAAAAGCATTGACATACACGAACGCCTCAACAGTTTCCTTCGCGGATATCGTAACACCCCTCGGCGCTCAACCAATCGTTCGCCGTACGAAATGATGTTTGGAAGACCAATACGCACAGCCTTTGACCTGCTGAAGCCGAACGTGGGTGAGAATCTAGAGAGGGCACGCCTGCAACAACTGTTAAGGCCTGCTAACAAAGTGGTTGTGCCTCCAACGTACAGACCAGGGGATAAGGTTTGGGTAAACAAGCCGATTGGAAAAGGATCTGACCCTGGGATAGTAGTTAAATGCAACGGGCCGTACTCTTATGAAATAGACATGTCGAACGGAACACACAAACGCAAACACGCAGATCAACTCCGCCCCAGATTTGAGCAGATACCGAGGGCCACGGTCGAAATTACACGGCCGAGATTGGAACAGACGCCGAGAGCAACGACTAAGATTAAAACCTACACATATTATAGAAGAGATAGCAATGAACGGGATCACCCAGACGGTGCCAACGACCGTGAACAGAGCGGTGACCACGGTCGACAGCCAGTGCCGGTCGCCTCCACCAGCAGAGACCACCCAGACGGTGTCGCGGCACAATCACCAACTAACCCCTCAATGCCTCCAACACCCAACGCTGCCCAGCCGGAGCCCCAATCTCCGCGCCGATCTGGGAGAACCAGGAAACCACCGGCACGTTTCGGATTTTTAGGTTTTTAGGCGAGGATACAGACTTTTGTGGGAGGGGGAGTAATGTTGTAATATTGTACAACTAGCCTAAGAACACAATCTTTGGGTAGATACCCTTATGTCATAAGACGTTGTTGTTGACTTAGCAACGAGCTACAGCGATGTAAATATATTACTACTTTTGCAATAAATAACTTTTATTTAATACAACATTTCTTTATAAGAAGAAATCACTCTATATTTCACTTGAAATCACTCAAAAATCTAAGTTTTAACTTATTATCGTGGTAATGGCGGCGAGTCAAAACACACAATGACGGAAGTGGTTTCGCGCCTAGCTAGGTGACCATAAACCGATACCACAGACACTAGACAGGTGAAATAAGGCATGGTATACACGTAAGTAGAGGCATATAAAGGCGAGTATATACACCTCTTTCACATTAAATGCTGCGCTTTCCAGTAGGCTTCAAATAAGTAAAAAGTGATGGTGCCACAAAAAAAAGTAAATCTTTTTTTTTAATTATACGATGGTCTTCGAACTTAGTCTGACCAATTGGATCATCTGTAAAATAATTTGACTCCTATCTATTCTAACGAGAATTTAGATAAGCATTGCCACGGATTGAATAAGTATGTTTGCACTTTTGTTATTGGTCGAGTTTGCATTGTATTCCAAATTGTTGATCTGTCATCCGTCGTGACCACATTTATGAAATTTTAATAGGACCAATTTTCATTGCTTTTGAAATTAGGTCTATTTCGAGATGATGTATTGTATATCTTTATTATTAATGTCACGAAAATACAGAAAATCTTAATCTTGTTGATGTGATATGAGTGACGTCGGATAATACGCTGTCTATGGGAAACTACGTTAATTTGTTATCTCGATTGCCTAGCAGTTATAACCGATTAACGGCACACGGTATTTTTAAATATATTCAAAGGATTGAACTCTACTATAAGTAGGTACCTTATTAATAAACCTCAATGAAGTCAAATATGTATATGCAAAGTCCTCTTTTGTCCTTTTTAATAATTTTTGATACTTGATTCAATAATAAGTACGTACAAGTTTCGTAAAACAATACCCTGCATGGCGTGAATAAGTTGATAAGTCGAGATGCAATGTTAATTAAATTTGTATTTAGAACAAATTGCATAAAGTTCAAATTACTTCATTATTTTTCAACGAGTTATCAACTTATTCACGCCAGCCACTTTATACGGCGTAGTTAGTCAGTGTTAAATACAAATAGATCGGACACCGCTCGTTCGGTTTACTTCAAGGGGAATAATTATAGAGTCTGATTAATTAAAAATATAAACTGAGCTATCCTTCCCCTGCGCAAAAAGCTCAACTTATTGCCCTGATCGCGGCAGATAGAGCTGAATCATGGAAAGTTTTTCTCCTCTGCCATTAATCGTGGGTCATTTTTTTGTTTACTTTTTATGTATATTTTTGCCTAGACAGCTTAAAGAGCCACCAATGACAGTGACATCGTACGTGAAATACCTACAGTTTCGACGTGATGAAGAGTAGGCATATCGGCATATCACAATTACGAGATCACGTGAATACGATAAATTGCTTCTAATAGAGATTTGCCATTTTTTTCAAGATATCTCTAATTCGAATCAGAGTCTAAATCACGAAAATTGGCAACCTGGCCAGGCGCGGCCCACTCCGCAATTTACGTTCATCGCTACAAGTACATGCCGGTTACCCATCTGACGGGTACTATTCAGTGGCTGCCACGCTGTGCATTGGATCGCATGCTACTTCACGCGCACACTCTTACGTAAATCGTAAATAGGTATATCGCAAGTGAACATGCCGCATTCGTCTGTTTGTGTGTTGCATTGTTTCTGTTTAAATGAATAAAAAGACACCTAAAAGATATTGTATCGTCCAAATTGTGAGATTTATTATCTATTTTAAAGATAAATAATGTATGAAGAATATACATTTATTGCTCTCTATATTGAATACAAGAAATAAATGGGAAATACATTATTATTTCATTTTTGGTTTGGTTGACAGCCCTCACTATCTTCGTGAGCTGATGTAGCCCAAGCACCCGCCGACCTCAAATGGAATTGGGTTATGCACGTCTGTCGCATGCCGGAGGAATTGTGGGCTAAGTTGTGTATTATATGGGACCCACGCAATAGAATTCGGCGTCGCGACACAGAATAGATAATAGTACAATTACCTACAGAAGGCACCTTTCCTTCTATCCTTTGATCTTTACAAAAGCCTCTTTTTTCTTAGCCTAAACATTATGATTTATGGCCCTCTGACGGTGTCGACTCTAGCGCAAGCCAAACGGAACGTTAATGCTGTGTACGTATGGTGAAAATGAATTGGCACACTCGCCGCGTCGCCGAGTAGTGAGGGCTGTCAACGACTAAAAGTAAAATAATAATGTATTGCCCATTTATTTCTTGCATTCAATATAGAGAGCAATAAATGTATATTATTCATGCTGTATATAAATCATCTAATTATTTAAGTATCTCTTCTCTTAAATAATAAATATCAGGGGACAATCTCACACAAATTGAACTAACCCAAACTAAGCTCTAGGCTTGTGCTATGGATAAACATATAGAGAAATACATAGGTACTTAAATACATGGAAAACATCCAAGACTCAGGAACAAATATTCGTGCTCATCACACAAATATTTGCCCTTACCGGGATTTGAACCCAGGACCGCTGGCTTCGGAGGCATCGTCACTCCCAACTAGGCTAACGTGTCGTCTGAATATAATCTCACAACTTGAATACACTAAGACCGCCAGGCCACATTTTATTGTCTTTGCTGCAACCCACAATAATGCAAAATATTGTTGCTTTATTTTTAAACATTTTAATAGGTATGTATAATAAAATAAAATACTGCAACGAATGCGTTACGTTACTATGCAACGTAACGGATAGAAAAATAGGGATAATACGGCGTGGTGGCGCGGGTATTGGAGTCTAGGAGCTAGCAGCAAGGTATTTGTAATAGTAGTCAACAGAAGATTGATAATAAAATAAATATAATACTGATTGAGTTTAATTTACAAAGGAAGATAATAAAATAATAAATAATTAACAGAAACAATGCAACACACAAACAGATGAATGCCGCACGTTCACTTGCGATATATTTTCGATTTAGTAGATTTACGTACGCGTGTGCGCGCGAAGTAGCGTGTGCATGCGAAACGATGCGCAGCGTGGCAGCCACTGAATAGTACCTGCTGTACCTGTGATACAGGTAACCGGCATGTACTTGTAGCGATGAACGTAAATCGCGGAGTCAGCCGCGCCTGGTCGCGGTAGACCAGTGACGTTGGCGAAATGAGCTTGATGCCTCTAACCGGGACTGGAGCGAGCGACTGCCCAAGATAGGGCTACGTGGAAGGAAGGGGGGCTTTTGCCCAGTAGGGCATTATAATAATAATAATAAAATAACTTATTCAAGTACCAGTACTTATATTATTTGTTAGTAGAGATTTATGTCATGATTAGTACGTTAAGACTAGCAGCCCAACTATGCGCATCCAGAACACGGCAGTGTTGTATACAACGTGTTACAAAATAATCCGTAAAAAAGAAATTACAAAAGTAGTGTCAACACTTATTAAATAACGTCAGTTCAGTATCTTAGGTATACAGTATACTAGGGTTGATACTACTTTCGTAATTTCTTTTTTACGGATTATTTTGTAACACGTTGTAGGTATACGGATAGTCAAGAGTGTTCGTGATCATTTGCGAGATGGGGTTGGGGTTGGCCTGTATATGGCGCCCTCTTGCGCTTAGTAGCGTAGAAGCAGTCCATGCGAGCCTCTGCAACCATCACTGATACGCTACACAAGCGAGGCAGCCCTATTAGCACCCGGCAAGCGTTATTATATTGGATCCGCAGGGCTAGGCTCGTTGCGTGTACCTACCGTATCCACAAACTGCAAGTGTAGAGAGACGTACAGTAGGTTCTTAACTGCATAAGTTTAGCGTCTCTCGTACGGCGTGCAAACTTGCAGGCACATGTTCGCCCTCCCTGTGCTAGCTTATATAGTAAAGTATATAGTATGTAATAGTAGTGTGTACTATACATACATAACATCACGCCTTCATTCCCAGAGTGGGGTAGGCAGAGCTACAGAAATACCAACAACTCTAAAAAGACTTGTTCATAATTCTGTAACCACTTTTTGTATAATCAGGGCAAGAAGTTCACTAGTAGTACTTAGTGACAGGTGGCAAGCCCATCGCTTAACAGTAGGTACTACAAGCTCTTATTCCCTTAGTCGCCTCTTACGACATCCACGGGAAGACATGGAGTGGCACTATTCTAACCACACGGGGTAAAGTAAAGTAAAAAGTAAAAATATGTCTATACTTATAATTATGTACACATATAACACTTGGTATTTTGGTTGTTTTAAATAAATACTGCATTTCAGACCGCGATGAGAGGTTCTGTCATTTAAATCATAAATCACCTTTTTAGGGTTCCGTCATCAACAAGTAACCCTTGTAGATAGCTTCGCTATGTCCATCTGTCCGTCTGTCCGCGGTTTAACTCAGAGATTCTTAGTAGGTACTACAAAGTTGTCATTTGGCTTTCTTTTTAATTACGCCGATAAAGATATTAAATAAAATTTAAAAATAAAAATTTTGGTACCTACCTCCCAACCCAACACGAGTAAGCAAAGGCTTTTTTTACAATAATGTAAAAAAAGACAAGAAGTGTCATATCATAATTAATTAGACTGCCCTTAAACAATTATTATGTATCTACATTTTATTATAGTTTTTTACATTTGAGGCATGTGTAATTTTCGCTAGAGTTACGTGTCCCCCATGGTCACCACCAGCCAAAACTATATATAAGTGCTTTATAAAAAATCGAATCATATCTTAAATCAAATATAACTAACTTAAAAGGAAAACTATAACACCTAAGTAGACTTGATTGGTTCCTATGATACAGACGGCTAAAGTGTTTATACCTACTAAAAATCAGACGGCGGCACCAAATAACTTAAAGTAGAAAATTTCTTTATACTTACCTGTTTTTTTTGAGATAGCTTTTGGTGTCGACACGATTTCTGCTACGTGTCTGCTAGTCTGGGTTAACAACTGAACTCGCTCGTTCTTAGGCCTGGTGGGTTCCCAGGACTCCTCTTCTGATTTTATTGAGTTTCGTCTTCGGTTTTGTAATTACGGTAGCGGTGTTCGTTCTTAGGAGTTTAAAATTAATATTATTTCTTTCCTTTTCTGTTCACCTTCACGCCTTCTTGATGCCATGCGAGTTCTTCCCTATATACAGGTACCTACGAGAATCTTATTTCCGTTTTACTTTCGATTTTCCTGTTAACTCTTGTCTGCTGATCTCGGTTCACTGGCAAGGTCACCATGAGAAAAAACAGGAGATGGCGGAGCACCATGGTGTACGAACGTAGGTATATTAATAACTTATACACGTTATTTTATAATGTATGGTTAATGCTGCCACACCAAGCAAGGTTCCTACATGTCCTTGTAAACCAAGATGTTACTGTTAATGTGGTAAAGTAGCCTTATACCTACTACGCATGTTAGATTAACTGTGAATAAGGTCCGACATACTCTTGCCCGGTTTTTTATATGCACTTGCGAGTATAGTAGTTTGAAATTACAGAATACTGCTAAAAGTTATCCTACATTGAGCTATAGGTAGGTATACCTACCTACCTGTAAGGTGCATGTCTGTCGCATGCATAATGGTCGAGCCTAACCGTCTTAAAAGTTGAAGCATGCGTTAGAAGTACCTACTAACAAAACAAGCCAAATTGAGAAAGAAGAATGGGACGTCAAGTTTGATACATTTATTCAGAATAGAATGTATAGTAAATGACAAAATGTATTCAAATTATTGGCCTAAAGTTAACCACATCCATCCCAACAAAACTGAAACAAATTAGGTGTGTTCTTATACGCGCAGAAATGGAGAACTCAAAAATACCATAATCTTTGTTTTAAACAGTTTTTTCGGCTAGTTATAAAATGTTAAAGTTTTCTACCTCCACCAAACGATATTTGCGATCGTTCTTTTATTATCTTCACAGAGAAAGATTATCTTATCATTGTTGGCGGTTGTTTGTTTCACTTTAATCTGGGACTGCCGAAAAGGTAGAATTAACAATAGCCGTTATAAAATGGTTTTTAAATTGTGTTTGTTATTATAAAGCACCATGTTATTTTTTCCAAAGCAATTTAAATAGTTTGAGTTTAATCTCTGTGCAGCTGTACCAACCTAGGTGTCGAGCCATCCTTGCAAGAGTAGCTTATCGGTAGTGGGTTGTTCCGTTTCTTATCGATTGCATATCTATTAGTAGGTATTAGATATTCAATGCGGTAACGTGTCGTAGGTATTTGTGAAATATCATCCGTCATTATTAAGCACCGATCAACATCTACTACTATTTAGATACTTCGGTATTTGTCATAGCTTATTTCATTAATGTTGCACACCTATTTCGTAACTTACCTACCTCTGAAATACATTGTAATATAAAGTAAGATCTTACTAATTTACGTACCTACAATACGGCCACGAAGTATTTATTTTTATAAATTAATCTCCTTTATCTCCGGCACCCGTACGCTTTTGGATGATGGTAGTGTACAGTGTAATAGATCTTTCAAAGTGTTGGGCTCGAATAAGAGCATAAAGAGCAAGAAAAAGGGTTTTGAGGTAAAATAAGGATTTGAAGAATTTATTGTCGGTACAAAAGGTAAGTATATGGTGCTAGTAATCAGACTCGTATCAAGAAAAGGATAGCTTTTGACAGTTAAACACCGAAGAAAAAAGTGGTGCTTTATAATTATATTTCACTAATTGTTTTTACCCAACTGACCCAAAAGGGTAACGTTTTTGTTGCCAATTAATTGTTATTCTTACCTAATATATTAGTTGTTTCTTCATCGCACTCTATCCATATCTATTAGTACCACAAACAAAAGAGACAAAGACAATGTAATAATTCGTTTATTCATCGAGTTGCTTGGCCTATATTCTTTGTTTTCATTGGAGCTGGTGTACGTCAATGAAATAAACAGAAACTGTTGTGGTTATCACTGACGCACGAGAGGATGAGCCATTCATTTGTAATAACAATATGATACCTAAATACATAAGGATTTATAACTAAGCAAAATACAAATTGCGATCCTGAAGAACGACACAATAAGAACTAGTACTTTACTTTCACCTCATAGTATTAGCCAGGGGAGAAATAGAAGACTGTTAACCAAGGGATGGAAGTGATCAATTGTAACCCAAGATATGTAGGGTGCACAAGCGCCAGCGAATGCGCGTATAATTCGAGGGTTCACTTGATACTTTCACCCGAGTTAAACAACTCTACTTTTCATTTCGACTGAGATGATAGTAAACAAAAATGTCGTAGATATGTTACTGTCACGAACTTACTCTTTGGGTATTTGTCTTACGAAATTATGAGTGTAACACAATATCAAAACGAGCGACTCGCCCTCACTGCGCTCTGGTTTATATGAGTTTTCTGTAAAACACGTTCATAAACCAGGTTTTGTTGTAAGTACCTACATGGTGAAAATCGCAGCAAAATCCGTTGCGTGGTTTAGGAGGTAGCGGATATGCAGAATGACGTATTGGCGACTTTGATTTATAAATATGCCATGTTTTTATACTGTATAAATAAGAACAAAAGATAAAGATGAAGGAAACAGATAAGGAAGACCAAGTTATTTCGCAATGGCTGTGCCAAATTCTGCCATGGTCTATAAAATAATCAAAACCGGACATCAGCATGTCGGACCATGATCAGTGTAGGGTTCCGAAGCCGTTAAGTACTAACTACAACCGTCTTAGATGATTTCAGTAGGTACGTATAAACACTTTAATCGCCTGTATCTCGCGATTTGTTCTTTTATTTAAGTTTTTTTCTGATTTTTAGTATTTGTAGTTTTGGCTGTAGCCAAGTAGAATAAAGACCCTGAAAAATATAAGATAAGATAAGATAATGTTTATTTACCAGCAAAAACCATTTACAAAACGTTACATCGGAGCTTAAAAGTCAACATATCATGCAAGATTCTGTAAAGTGGAGAGCTACTTAACTAAGTGACATGATTACATTTAGCATATAGGTAACCACTTGACTATACTTAATTTAATTTAACAATGTTTGTATCCATCGGTCCCAAACTAGGCGCAGCCTGTATCTTGGGAACCTGGGGTACTTGTATACCATACTAATTTACTTAAAAGCATAAAATAACCGTTTGGTACTAGTGTTAGAAAACCATTGTAAACAAATTACACATAAAGAAAAGCAAAAAATAAAATAAAATACAATAACAAAGTGTGTGTGTGTGTGTGTGTGTGTGGGTGTATGCGTGTGTGTGTGGGCGTGTGTGTGTATGTGTGGTACATGTGTCTAATTAAGATTTGAATACGTTCTCAGTTTCTTCGTAATTCAATGACAGAAGCCAACTTTTCACTTTACGTTAGAGTATTGAACGAGAGTAGTCATCCGAAAAGCATGCCTTAGAAACCCTATTGTAAACAGAAGGAAACAGAAAAAAAGGAAATGTTTTAGTGAAAACACAGTTTACCCGCGGAACTTCACAAGTCAGGTGTTTATGTCGCTTTTTGCGACGTTTGTCGTGATCGGTTGTACTGACGGCAATTTGATAAGTTTCATCCACGGCTTTCAAAACAAAAAGCTGGCGAACTCTTAATACTGAGGCTTCTTTGTAGGTATAGTGCGTCGGTTGGAAAACGGTACGGCTTTCTCATCATAACTTTAATACAGCACAGGGGATAGGCAAAACATTTTTGAGGATAATTACCATGTAATAAGTAGGTACATTATGGCGTCGATTTCGATGGCCTAATAGTTTTTAACAACGATTAATAGTAAAAATGCGGTTCATCCGCTTTTTTATTAATAATCGTTGATAAAAACCATTTTTTAGAAAAAAGATAACGGACCCATATTAAGCTGGGTACGAATTTGAGCGGCTCTGCTCGCGAGCCAAATTGTTGCACATGCGCGGATGAGGCAGTGTGCTCGCCGCGAGCCGACATTTCAAAATGGCGTCGGATACGATGACAGCCGCGGCTGCGTTTATCATGATTCACCGAATTATTATCAAAAAGAAGAAGAAATCGCTGCGGTGGTGTAACGGCTCGGGAACTTTATCTAATTTGCACGCGCCTCGCCCACAGACAGGTTAGAGCTTGTCGTTCTACCCGTGGCCCGCTCGGATACACGTCCAAATTACGCGAGGCACGCATACAGAGGCGCCTTTAAGCACGGTCAAAAGACAGACTCTAGACGGCTCGCCGCGCGCCGCTCGCCCGCTCGTCGCGCACGTACGAATTTCCGCAAAATAGGTGAGCCGTGCGTGCCTCAACCCGAGGCTGCTCTAATTCGTACCCACCTTTAAATAGTCCGATTTTTAAAACAGAAGTTTTTTACATTATTCGTATCTTTTGATTTTTGCATATTTGTTGAACCGTTTTGGAACCAAAAGACATCAACGGGCACAATGTCGCTAAATATTTACTAAGAAAACCGTAAGTTGCCATTTTATTAGTTGCGTAAAATGGTCTATTCGTAGATATTTTTCAATAAAAAGTATTTTCTTTTGGGACGACCCAATTACTTAAATTAACGATCTGTAAATTAGTAGGGTAAACTGTACAGTTATTGCCCACGACCAGTGATTGCCCTCTTTATTTTTTTAGAGACTGCAATCCTAAAAAAATAAGCTACATAAGTGTAACAAGCAGTAACACAGCTATGTTTCTATCTAAGCAAATATTTTTTCTGTGATTCAGTCAGTCTCCAAAAAATGTAGTGGGCAATCACAGATCGCGGGCAATAACTGTATGGTTTACCCTACCTATAATTAAATACTACTCCAGACAAGATTGTATAAACACGGGCTATAATTTCCAATTAAATATTAACCAAATAACCTTTAAAAATACATGTTATTTATATGACCATAAATCAACCTACCTCCTCGTTTTTCTCTATAAAAAGACGTATTGCGACTACGATTTTTTCTACACGATACCACCGCATAGCCATCCCTATGTGGATTCAGTTTGCTATAGTGCCGTTTTGTGCATTACTTAAACTATTTGCGTTATATTTCCAAGGAAATCCGAATAAAATTCTACCACAATAGCCTAAGTTCATGTTATGAACGTAGGCTGCGAATAGTCAATAGGAAAAATAAAGACTCGGACACGATATAAGTATTCTTTTGTATTTAATCTTGTAATTTGAAAAGATTAGGACCACGCGTCACTTGCTTATGATTATATATATATTAGGTACCAGTTCCTTATGTTTTACCTTCGACTGTAGGGAGCAAAGAAATCGAGCCACTTTCTATGGGAATTTCAGTACTAAGGGCCTATTGTTTAATCAGTAGTTAAACAAACTAATTGTTCAAAACCGTAACTAATGGTTTAAATCTCAAGTAAATGTGTCCAATTTTCGATTCCTTTTTCGAATTTTAACCATTACTTCTGTTAACTACTAATCAAACAACGCGGCCTTAGTGGCTCGATTTCTTTGCTCCTAAGTGTACATGGAGGAAAAACAACAAAATAAAATTTGCACATTATCTTCAAGTCCGCCGGAGTTCGGTGCCGCCGTCCGTCGACATAGGAACAAAATCAGCTTTCACAATGATCTCAGAATATGGAACAATCTGTCAAATCATTATGAAAACCAGTTTCGTGTTTCCTTTTCTTGAGTTTCTTTCTTGATCCAGTAAAAATGTATGGTTTGGTTGGATTAGGCTGGTATTTAACACACGCGCTGCCGTGGACGGATGGTACATGTGTGGAATGTTGAACAACGGCTAGCGAGCGATGTGAGTGAGTTTGTCATCGCTCGATTGGATGAAATATGCGTCGGGAATGGGAAGTGACGCCGGGACCGGCGCGGGCGCATGACATCATGCTGCCTTGCTGACTCACCGACAACAATGCTTCTTTCCTTCTGCTAATTGTGCTGCTATCTGTAACAGTAACGGGCAAGTTTGATTGTTTACCATCTACGGACCGTTGTGTTCTTTCACAACAAGTCTAATTCGAATACCATTCAGAGGAAAGTAATCTTGATCAGTAATTTTTACGTTTTTTGTGATTTATCTGATAAAGTGCAAGTAAGTAGGTACGTTTCTAATTAAAATAAGTTATGATAAGTTCTCGTGCGGACAGTACCGTGTGTTCATATTTTTTTCTACGGAATTGTCGGTGTCTAACCAATTGTTTTTTAGGACTATTCTGGGAGTGGGAAGTTAGAGTAAGGTCGTACGCTTACATTCATTACAGCCCATTTAGACATATTGCTTACTTAACTGTATTGAACGACTAAAATAGTAATAAACGAAGGCGGTGCGGTGGTGATCGGCAAAGCATGCGGGCACCCACACCGTGTGTCAGCATTAATTAGGCGAGACGAAGACTCAAATGGTGCGCGGCCATGTTGGGCGCTGCGCGGGAGTAGCGGCGCCAGCGTTATTCTGCCGATTTCTGAGGCGATATTGAGCAATTACTGATCGAGCGAATAATTCAATAATTACTTTTACGCCAAAGCACGATAATATAGATAAATAAATAAATATCAGGGAACAATTTCTTACATCACATCTGATCTAGTCCCAAACCAAGCTCTAGGCTTGTACTATGGGTACTAGACAGCCATAAACATACTTACATAGAGAAATATATACCTATTAAAATACATAGAAGACATCTAAGACTCGGGAACAAATATTCGCGCTCATCACACAAATATCTGCCCGTACCGGGGTTTGAACCCAGGACCGCTGCTTCGGAGGCAGGGTCACACCCAATTAGGCTAACGTGTCGATAAATGCATATTTTAGTCCTTTTCCTTCCCATGAGTTGTGATGGGAAGTAGTCCTAGCTGGCTGCAGGTGTGAAGTGCTGACGTCACGTCCGGCGCCGGCGCTCAATGGGCGCACTATGTGGGCCACACGTGTCACTCCCCCCCCCCGCTCCCCGCCACACACCCGCACCCACAAACATTGCTCTAATTGCTGACAACTATGGGAAATAGCGCGATTGTGCCACTTTTTATTGCCTGTATATATTTGTGATAATGCAAAATGTTCCCTAAGCTACCAGTTTTTTTTTATATTTAGTCTTCATATTACCTACGTCAATGAATAGCACACACAAATATATTAATGGTACCCCATTAAGTATAAGCGAGGCGATACTGACTTGTTCTTGACAGAATTGGATCGTGTGAATAACAAATATGTGTCGAGGAGTTTGATGCAGAGGCGTGCGAGTGCGTTGATAACCTCGGCAGATATCGGCGGACGGGCGCGTGAGAACAGCGCGGCTCAGGCGGCTGGCAGGTGGACGCCGATGTTTGGGGACACGGGACAATAGCCCGGGAATTTAGAGCACAAGGCGACGACACTTCATCCGGTTGCAAATGTAGCAATGGCGCCGGACACAATGTAGACTGGGAGATGCTATGATTATTATCGATGCTATACAAGAGTTCTTAGGGTGCGTCGAGTTTAGACCCAGTTGCAAGCAACCCACGCGAGTTAAATTATTCAACGCCGCACTCAATATAAGGTTGGCAATTTGACAAGGCAATAGGTACACCTATTTGAAATGAGTCACCTGGCCATATCGTCGAGCATCCGATAGAAATGATGTAAGTAGAACACCTCTTATAAGGCTCTCCGACGACCGCCAATCGGCTCAAAACATACCAAATCGAGGTTGGATTGACGCGTTTGGACCGGAACACTTCGTTCGTCTGTAAAGATATATTAAACATTATAAGACTGGCGTCGTTCAATGGTTAAGATATAATGGATCAGTTTTGTGCTGGCAAGGAAGTTTCAGCAATGTAAATGTACCAAATTTTTGTGTAATTGAAACTATGCTATTTTTTGTTTTGCATCTGCAATTGAAACTGTCTTTAAGGTTGAATTTCCGTTGCACGAGTCCGTCACGGCTGCTCTAGAATGCAACGCGCGGTGCCTGCAAATGCGATTTCGTATAAGTATCATTTATTATGCACATCGTACAGCGCTCCGTGAATGTGTTGTTGTTAGCCAGGCTTAACACCGCTATTGTGGTGCGCTAAGCTCTCGCCCCGCTGTTGTCTTGACTTACAAGTATAATTAATGTGACACTCAAAATATTCGCGTTACGTATGTTAAACAGTTAAGTAACTCATTGGCAACTGTGTTTGGAAATAGTTATTGCTAATGAGAACGCTTCAACTATTTTGCATGGCAGGTGTGTCCTATTGTCAGGTTTCTATGCCGTATTTATGCACAAGTTGTAAATTTCAACACTTTTGTTTAACTTTAGAATTCCTCTCTCTCTTAGTGGAAGCTTAGACGTGTAAGTACCTAATAGATAAATGAATGAAAGTATTAGGCATCTTTGAAAACCCAAATTCCTTGAGTCGTTATCGTGAGCTATAAACACAAGTAAGAGATAGTTAAGTAGTCTCGGATTGAGATCTCGTTCGTTATCAAGGTATCTCGCTTTCCGGTATCACCGGCACGCGGCGGCGCGGGCCCCGGCGGTGGGTGGGGGGAGGAGAGCGGTAAGTATAGAGATAGAGCGAGCATTCCGCGGCTCTAACGGTGAGTTATTTCGCCGACCACACAGCGGCAGGCGCGGGCGCGTGAATGGCCGCGGTGCAGCGGAGGTTGCAGCGCCGCCCCGCGCCCCGCGCCGCCGCGCGCGCATTCCCTCGAGCGCCGCCGAGCTAGGCGCTTGCGCAACCTCCACCGCATTCCATTCATAGCGACCGAAGCGCGATTCAATAAAAGGAGGGCTTTGTACTTCCAGCGTCGTCTCTGCGAAGTCTTGCCCGCACCGCCGTCGCCTTCCCGGAATGGATAAACGACCGCGGTTTTTGACATTTTAGAGCGTTACGCCACATTTCTTCGTAATCGTCACGGCGAACGAACGGTGTGAATTCCGTCGGACGTTGACCCACACCGCTACTGCTTTCTCCGACTCGATGTTTGCTATTGGAACGAATCTATTAATTGGAGAAACTTAGTTCACACATCAGCGAGAAAAGCAGACTGATGAGCTTTACTGCCGGGGTAGACTATCTGAGGTCCGACTCGTGGCTACAATGCACTAACTCGCGTAAAGTTACTCCTGATTAAATCAACAAGTGCATAGTATATTGCCAATTGTTTTACTTTGCGTCGTGTGGTGGTACATGTAAAGCGATTGTTATTGCTCTCTTGTGCAGAATTCGAGCACGGGCTCTGAGCCGCCGTGACGTCACGTCGACGCCTGTGCTGTGTTATAATTACACGCACAATGGCTTTGATATGATCGTCTGACGTCAGCAGAACACTAGACTCGATGCACACTTGCGTTCTAGTACTATGTAAGTGCAAACATCTGTACTTAATCGGGGATAAAACTTGAACGAAATCGTATCGTGTTAACCAGTAACAGGAACATGAGCCGTATCATTGGACTGGTCACGATAGGATGGAGGTGCAGCTTGAGTGGCGAAGGCGGAATCAGGCCGCGGGTCGGTCGCTCGGCGCGCTCGAGCGCCTCGTGTCGACTGCAGGCTGCATTCCCTCGCCGCCCGCACCGGTGAAATGTCACCAAACAGCATTCCGAAATATTTGAAACGACCTTTATGGCGCGAAAGAAAGTGGTCGGGGCAGGGGCGCGGGGCTCGCGGTGCGGGGCGCGGGGCGCGCCGACCGTGGGACAGCGGCGCGCGCGCCAGTCGCACGGCGCCCCCCGCCCGCGCCGCGCGCCTCCCGCATTCCAGTGCGCCTCCCTCCGAATTTATTCACCGCGACTGTGGAGCCGCTCGCTGGCCGCGAATGCAATCGCAGCCGCTCTAATGACATGACACCTTTGATGCTTGATAAACGACGCCAATCTCACCTACTAAAATGCTTACTAAAATATACTTTTCACATTTAAATACAAGAAGATTCTAAATCTGAGTACAACATAGGTACCTTCCTAAGCGTAGTTCCAATTAGGATTTCAACGCTCCCTAATTATCATATTTTACCGGTAAGCGAAAAGCTTCGCTTTACTTACATAAATAAAAAGAGACTGATACATATTGTTAAAAAAGATTGATGTTATGGTCTTTCGTGGACTGGCCAGGACCGGCTCTTCTCTCCATTGCGCTGGCCTGGGCAGCTCCGGCCGGCACGAGCGGCAGTCGCGCGACGTCGCCACGCAAATAGCCCGTGACGCGACGAGCGCTGCACTTTCGCGCGGTCACGAGCCCGGCGCCGCCGCAGCCAGACGCTCGTAATCGTTCCTCTATTTAAAAACGACGTCGACGCCGGCGGCGGCGGGGAATGCGCGGCGACAATGCACGCGGCTATTCGCGGCACCGACGTCCGCGTCAACGACCGCTCACAGCGGAAACGACACACTTCCAGCCCGGAAATATGCGCCCGCGCCTTAAGGGACCGCCGCGCTATTTATAGCGGCGCAGGGCACGATGCACCGGCCGCGCGGGCGCCGCTCGCGCCGCCGTGATGTAATGCATTTATTTCCGAATCCCGGCATCGAGACAAACTTCGCAACGACTGCTGCATATTCTTCGTCTGGCCGAGTCGTTTTTTTTTCGCTTAACGTACTCAACTGGACGTAGGTACCTATTTGGAGCCGAAACGTGCCGCAACTCTTCGAGTCTCTGTTCGAATTTTGGCACTCGAGTTCGGGCCTATTTCGAGAACAGAACAATGTACTTACATTATTGAGAAGTATAAAAATAAACTGTGACTGTTCACTCTATTCGCAGCGAAGGGAGTAACGTTACTGACAGTTGAATCACGGATCGCGATTGGTTTTGTCTGGTCTCGCATATAAATTAACTTCTTGTATAATTTCGTCTATCTTCTATCATCAATATTCTAAATAAAGTCAAGTTTAATTGTCATTAATAAATCAGCTGGCAAAGGTATAAATAAGTACACGAAGGTCGCCAAGGGATTGCACGCAATGACGCGAGTCGCTGCAGCCGCGCGGGAGGAGGGCATTGTCCCTTACCGACTCGTGTCCTCCGCTCGCGGTGGTACATCCTATTTTACAAGATCACATAACAATAAGGTTGAATTTGGAATAAAATCACCATTAAAGTTCCGTCAAAGTCTGAGAACAGTTGGATTTTATGATTGAAGAAGGGACCGAGTCCGAATGATTCGAGTAGAGTAGGAAGGTAATGACTCAATCGCCGCATCGTCACTCGCTGCTCGTTGCTCGCTAGGGTTGGCGTTTACTACTCTAAAACTTATTTTTCAATAATATACTTAATTTAACAAGGGATTTATTGATAAACATATTTATTAATAAGGTGTAACATACAACGATACAGTCAAAGCGACAGCGTCGAAGTTAATAATTTGAATCAAACTTTAGTTACAAGGGCAAGCCAATTAGTTCCAGTTTAATCTTTAGATGCTTCCTTTAACCAATAACCGGGAGTGCGATCGTGCTACTGTATGGGTTGTAAGTAAACCAGTTGTCGGATGTCTACAATGTGGCGACCCTACGTTCCCGCGTTCGTTCCGGTGTGCTCGCGCTTATGACGCGAAGAAAGCGCAAAGTGGATTAGAAACACAAAATTTTAAACTTCGTTACTCCTTCCTTCTCACTCTTTAGCAGTTGCTGCAATGAGAGAAAGAGAGGTCTGAAGTTTAGTTCAGAATTTGAGACGGCCTAAGGGCTCACCGGAGATAGGGTCAATAAATGCTCGCCAACACTCCCAAACTTTATTAATAAGCGCGATAGCATCTAGAGGCAATTACCGCGGTACCACAGAATAACGCAGCGATGAGGGTGTAGCGAGTTTGATAATTACTAGCTACTGCCCGCGAATTTGTGCGCGTTAATACGTTTATAGACAATGGCCACATTCAAATTCCTAGGATAAGTGGTTCGCTTTTCCTTGGTTATCAAATAAGTGCCCTAGTAAGACTAAAACAGTCCAGTAAGTCTAGAATATAAATAAATAAATAACAAGGGGATAATGTCACACAAATTGACCTAGTCCCAAACTAAGCTACTATGGGTACTAGACAACGATAAACATACTTAGATAGAGAAATACGTACCTAAATACAAAGAAAACATCCAAGAGTCAGAACAAATATTTGTGCTGATCACACAAATATCTGCCGTTACCGGGATTTCAACCCAGGACCGTTGGCTTTGGAGGCAGAGTCACAACCAACTAAGCTAGCGTGTCGTCCAAATAAAATAATAATAAGTAGGTACTGGTTCGATGAGTTCATTTTAACGGTTTTCGTTTGAATAAACTAACTAATGTAATCAATAAACTAAGTATAAACTAACAAATACAATAACCAGAGCGACAGTATCTTGTTTCGGAGATCACTTAAAGGCACTTTAAAGTTCAAGCGCTGGACAACCACTTGTTCCGGCCACCCGTTCAGGGCCAACAACTCCATTTATATGGTTGAATTTGTTTGGAAATCGACTTATTAGCACCGACTGTTCATGGCAGCGACGCGTTGCACGCGACCTGCATATTAACGCACGACAATTAGTGGACATCGGTTGACGGCTAATCACGACAATACAACATGACTATGAATTTGTAACGAGCTTGGTAAAAGCACCTGCCTTTATCGTTATTCATCTTTAGATTATCGTATTTTCATAGAAAAGCTTTCAAACTTAACTATAGATCTTATTTAGGTACTTGACAGTAATAGCGGCCGTGTTAAGAACAGCACTACAACATGTCAAAAGGAATATGGTTTTACAAGATACAATGGAGCCCCAGATGAAGTGCATAATCATACAATATCATATTTTGTCGAATAAGTTCGTGTTCGTTTTGCTCTCTCAATTAGATTATCGGAGGGTACTAAAGCTGACTGAGATAGCAAGATAAATAATACGAACTATTCAGACAAAAAATACGTCTATTTTTTCAATACATCATTGGACATTAACCTTTTTAAAAAAGCTTTACGGCTCTCAACTTATAGGTTACTCAATGATAATTATAATGTCTAGGGTTTTAGGGGTTATTTAAGTTCTAAGGAATAGTTCACTGCATTACTACTTGTAGTTACAAAAATAATTATTCACTATGATAAATAGTTTAAAATATTTACAGAAACTAAACAATTTGAGACAGTTATTTATAGCACTTACAGTTATGGCAAAACGATTAAGATGATCGAAAACGAATGAAAATGATTGTAGGCTTTTGAAAGTTTCATCGTGTCTAGGCAGAGACGCGCTACGCGGCTGCTACGGCGTGCTACGACTCGTCTACGAAAGAATCCGGAGGAAGATCTCCAGACGCGCTAGTTTCAACGAGACTACGGTACACATTCAGGGCCTCTATTCTACTGCGTTAAAGCGATGTCGTGTTTGACGTGTTTTGGCATGGTTTTTAACTCGGCCGCCATTATTATTAATGAAATAAGAGTTATCAAAACGTTGACAATACGGAAACACGTCAAAGACGACATCGTGTAGTGCCCGAGCTTTTTATTTTTGTACAAAATTGAGTTGATAATCGAGTTCGTACCTTTGAACGTATATTGTACAAGCTGTTTCCGTCCGCTTAGAAGTCGTTTATCGTTATTGATTCCCTCAGGAAACGTCAATTTTTTCGGGATAAGAAACACTTTGTCCTTTCTCGTGACTCAAACTATCTCCAAACCAAATTTCATCTAAATCGGTTCAGTAGATCCACAGATTACCCCCTACGACCTCACCAACTCACAAACTTCACCTCTTCATAAAATTAGTATAAATTAATCAAGATAAAGAAATGATCACATAGTCTGTGAATTGTAGATATAGGAAGACTGTCATCACGATATAACTTAATAAATAACAACGTAGGTACTTAACTTTCAATAGCCAGTGAAGCGTCGGAGACTTTACTTAGACATCGAGCACCGGGTCTAGACATTCCACCGCGATACTCGTCAGCCAACACTTGACATAATTGCTAACAATGTTACCAATTAAGATAAGCTAATAGTAATACAACATGAAGATATCAAAAGTTCCTAGAATGTCCCTCATTTGACCAGATAACGATGTTTGATATATATAAAATGTTAAATTAATCAACATTATGATCATAAAATAAAAAAACGGGCAAGAGCATGTCGGACCATGCTCAGGGTGCAGACTTAGATGTTTTAGTAGGTACGAGTATAAACACTTTGGCCTAAGAAAAATTGGCGCTATAAAACTTTTCATAAACGGATCCCTTAATCAAAAAGTTGTCTGCACAATTACGCAATATTTTAAAATACCTATCCAGAAATACCCCACACTTTAGGGTAGACGAGAAAAAAATACATCCCCACGTTACGTGCAGCGGAGGTAAAACAACGTTTTTTTTCAAGATTTTATTTTATCACTTTGTTGGCGCGACTAATATGTATATTCATACCAAATAACTGTAACAGCTTTCTAGTACTAAGTCTCTGAGCTAGGCTGCGGACGGACGGACGGACGGACATGGCGAAACTATAAGGGTCCCTACTTTGACTACGGAACTGTAATAAAATAAAAAAGTAAATATGCACGATTTATACAAGCTTGCGAGTTTTTTCGCTACGCAACACCTTCGTACAACAATTGGTAAATAGCGAGTCGCTTTCACAAGGCAAATGTTGCCGACATTTCGCATTCCTGCCGATTGCGTGCTTATTGAATTATTTACTGAGAAGACGAATTCCAGCGTCAGATCATATAACACTTGGGACTATCGGTTTCAAACACGCCGACTAAAGGCTTCGGAACTCAGACGGCGGCAGCACCAGCGGCTATTGACGTCCGTGATACTGTGTACAAGGCGGAAAACGCACAAATCGCGCTTAAGTTATATTATGAGTTAGACATCATAAGGTAAGCCTTCTTTGTATAACTGCAGCAGTTGGAAAGCTTTGGACTTACAAGCTTAGAGCTTACTATGGTATAAACACGACTCAATAAACTATAAGTTTCTTCATACTTCGCCTTGCCTTCAATATGATTAAGAATGACTTTAGCTTGGTGCGTATGCTTTAAATGCATTTCACAGTCATATCCTCTGAACGGACGTTTTGGAATAATTAATAACGTAAAGCCAGCACTGAGTGCGAGCGTGCGCCGCGGCGGCGCTCGGCGCAGTGTTCAAGGCGAGCGCCGTGTGTACATTACATTTTCAGGGCGACATCTTGCGAGAGGTCACCGCGTGTCTAGAGCCTAGATTCCGAGTATTGTTCGCGCGGCGCCGGCGCCAGGCGCGGCAGCATGTATTATTCAACGGCGCGCGCGCAGGCCGCGACCCGCGCCGAATTCTGCTCGCCTCGTCGTCCCCCTCGTCGCCTCTAATTACATACTAACATAACCCACATTACCGTGTCACGATTATTTCGATTATCGTTTAAGTCAACACGCCGGTCGGCCGCTTACAAAAGAAACAATTTATGTATCTGGGGAAGGTAAACGGCCGTTACTTGTTAATGCCCATTAGCCAACGAATGACGCGCTAAACGGTCGCAAAGATTGTTCACAGCCCGTTTCCTAAGCCCGTTAATAATTTTCAGATAGTCGCTATGGATGGGTAAACAAGCGTGTGACGGGCGAGGCGCTCGCGAAATGGGGGGCGGGCGCTCGCGTGGCGGCTCGGGTGTCGCGGAATAGTCCATTGTGGCGTCGCCGGCGGCAGCGAGGGGGTCAAGGCCTGGCGGCGCCGGCCTCGCCGCGGCTGCTCCCCGGCGTCCGCCACTCCCGGCCTGGTCTCGCGACTCCTCTCTGACACGTCCGATCGCGTCGCAAACACAATGGCACAGTTATCAGTCTAAAATCATTTTCCAACAATCACTCTGCCGTCTCGTGCCGCCGAAGGTCTTCTATCGACGAACCAATATTGGCCTATTTGTTCGTTTTAACCTCAGTTACAAAATAATCCGTCCGAGTACCAATAACCTAGTTGTGCGTGGAGGAGATCCGATGAATTATTTATTTAGCTGTGTATTCGGCCAAGGTGTCGGCTTAGGCACATCACAGAAAAAAATATTCACAGTTTACGTTTCTCTGCTTTTTACAATACTTTAGTTTGCTGTAGGTAAATGTATGTAGAGCGGGGAAAATTATTATATACTTATTGATTGATGGTCCCTAAAATTGTGTAACGTGTAAACGCGCACCGAGCGAGATGTGAGGCTCCGTTTAGGTGCGAAGGTCAATGACCGATAAGGTGCCATACCAGGCTCCTTCCCACCTCGCACTATCGCCACCGGCCTATCAGCAGCGTACCTACCGCCGAAAATACCTAGTCGCTAGGCGGACCGTTTTATTAATTAAATTTGTTATTACCAGGGCGCCACTTAGCGGTTACACGATCCGAAGCGCCTGGAAACAGTTTTAGGGCAGAGTAAGGTTTTTGTTACGTGTAGATCGTGATTTATTTGCTAGCCAAGCTTCCTATTTCTATCCCAATATGATTAATCATCGCGGCAGTTGACACGCGGCTGTATTTGGCCCCGTCCTAATTGTAGTATTTTACGATCATACCAATTTTTGCCTTTGTTTGTCCTGTGTCCAAGTTACGTGAAATCTGTTGATGACTAACTAAACATTGTTTTTTAACAGTCATTGGGAACTTCTCGCACTGTTATTTGACAAAGTGCATGGCAATCGAAAATAATAGTACATTACTACACAGACCGGGGAAAAGGTCGTTGCGGGGTGAATATAAGTTAGCCCAGGCGCAATCAAGTTCGCTCTATGAACGAGTCAAGCAACTGTCCTTACCAGATGAAACTGGTATAGTGATTTTCTCCAACAATGCCAAAATATAACACAATTGTTAAAAATAATAAGTAGTTTTCCAACATTATTAATTGGAATATAAGTAAATAAATAAAAATATAAAATATAAATAAAAAATCTCACACAAATTGATCTAGTCCCAAACTAAGCTCTAAGCTTATACTATGGATGCTAGACAACGACAAACATACTTATATAGAGAAATACATACTTAAATACATAGAAAACATCCAAGACTACAAATATTCGCACTCACAACACAAATATCTGCCCTAACCGGGATTTGAACCCCAGGACCGCTGGCTTCAGAGGCAGGGTCACTCAGGACATTTTAAAAAGTAAAATAACATGAAAACAATTATACTGTACGAGTGTTTGTCTGTGGTTTGGCTATTTGAAGTTAGTTTTATCTTAGTCCAAACATGGTTTTAAAAAGTAAAAACGCGGGTTATAAGTTAGTTTCGTATATTTTTCGCGGCCGCTGCCATTCGCAAATAATAACCTTCTTAATAAAATCCTAGGCCTGAAACGCAGAACTTCGCTGGCTGTTGTTACAATAGTTTTCACATTTCTAAGCATATTGGAGAAAATATATATTTTAGACTTGTTTTTTGGTGTCCGGACAACTTAGACTGAGACGGTTTGCCTGCTACGGCGTAGCATTCGTAGAAGGGTGCTACATATTTTTAGAACAAATTGGTGAAACGAATTCAGTTGTAGTCCATAATTCAGTAGTACACAATCCATATTTTTGTTCAAGCACTACATGAACCCACATCTTATGTATGACCAACGACAATATACATAAAAAAGCGGGGATTTCAATCATAAACCAGTCCCAAACACATCACTACATTAGGTATGACGGTAGAAAACTGGTCTATGTCACGAAGTATGGATAATATTGCTATTTTTTTTACTCAGAATATCCACTTCATCAATTGCTGCTTCATTTTGAAGCCAAAATGAAAGTGAACATGTTTATTGGAGCAAGCGTTCTGCAATCGCCATGCATCAATGCGTTTTGCAGAAATTACTGCAATGGCGTTACAGCGAGGGCAAACGTGATAAAACCAAGAACTTCATGTAACCATGATCCAACTGGTTTAATGTATCTTTATCATAATACTGTTTCCCGCGACTCTGACCTCGTAGAAGTCGTTTGTCGCTATTCCAATAGATATCGTTAAAATTTTCGAAATAAAAAGGATTCAAGTATCCTATGTCCTTCCCCGACTCAATCTAGGTATCTCCATGCCAAATTTCATTTAAATCGGCTTAACGGTTTATCCGTGAAAGCGTAACAAACAGACAAACAGACAGAGTGTACTTTAGTATTTGTAATATTAGTATAGATATAGGATGGTTGTTAATTGACAGCTGTTCTAAGTGTCTAAGCCAGGAAGACTACATGAGGAAGAGTTCAACTATTTATATCATTACCAGCCTAAACGAATTGGTTTATTTTTCACTGTGCTGGGTTATTTGTATACCAAGTAGTTTACTACTGGAACTGAGGGTTTTATGGTGTTTTCCATGGTTTTGGATAGAAAGGGGGGCTCGGGAGGGGTGGGGGGCTTATCGGCGCGGGCGCAAGGTGCACGTTATCGCGCCATTGTTCGCGCCGACAGATTTATAACTTCCCTTTGCCCTCAATAAGGGCCTGTGACCTGCAAGTGCCACCTAGCTGGCACCGCCGAGACCTAGCCTCGCTAATTGTAATAACTCGTACGTCTTTCACGTTTCATTTTTGTATATATTGATTTCTGACCACTAGCGACTCTATTTGGCATTGTTTAACGAAGAGAGAAAATGAGGCAGAACCTGTAATTTCTGATAAGTATAATTAGGGTTCATATATTATCCTAGTTATTGTAGGCTTTGTCTTCATCTACAGGCACAGTGCTTCTATCTTCTTAATGCCCCTCGGCTAGCTTCGTTTTTCAATGAAATACGAGTGACACTTTCAGAACGAGTGCGAGTGAGACAGCGACAGCTAGCCATTAAGAAAATAGAAGAACTGCAGGGAAAATATTGTTTAATATTATTTTATACGTAATATAAGGTGTCTCTATTCCACTTTGCTTCAAACCCTTTATTATTTAATCCCTAGGCAATAAAGGCGGCCATATCATATAAACTGATGGCAATATATGGTTAAAGACAAAGTTTATTGGAAGCTGTGAGATACTTGCATTATAAAAATCGTATCTGAGCCAAAACGGTTAATTTATTTCGAAATAACTCTGGTAACAGAAATGTGAACAGCTTCACCCACCGCGAACCGGTACGAGAAACGATGGTTCCTTCAATTGTACCGGGGACTACAGTAAGCAAGACTCACTGGTGTGTTAGATCGAGAAGCGGGCCCCTTGTCATATAATAAGCTTGCTCCCGGAGTCAACAAACATTGCGAAGGCGAAGGGAAGGTGCGGGAACATTCGCAGCTAGCTAGCAATTGATTGGACCGATATATTTGTGAAACAATTACTCTAAATAAAAAGAAACCCAGAGTAGGGATGGGAGTCTAATCTACGTGTACTCTGTCCAAGTATTATTTATTGGTTATACATAAGTAAAAGTACATACCTGTTTCTCCATTTTGAATTCTCGTCAACTTGCACTTAGGTTCGAATTAGCCGCTGGCGTCCATGTTGCTGCGGCGATTTCTCCTCACTGAAAAAACCCAACAAAGCAAAGATAAGCACAAAATAGAATTGTACGAGGAAAAAAACGCAGATCAGAATTAGTTTTAACATTAATGTAAATATAATGTCCCTGTTCTTTTACGTACCAATACATTATTGAAATTACCATTTTGACATAAAATAAGCATTAAACCTGACTTTATCAAAAATAAATTTAACCCTGAGGGTCATCTTGTAAGTAGTTAAGCTAACTTTAATATTTAATCAATTACAATCGTATATAGCAAGTTTAATGTACCCATATGTCGTACTTTCTAGGACACATACAAACGCAGATCACAAGAAGCTATTTAACTCTAACCATAACACTGACTCAATGCAACATTTTGTCAATCATTTCTTTACTACTTAAGTAGTTACCTACTTACTAAAATGTATCCTCAAGTTTCAAATTGTCAAGAGTTTCTTACAGGTTGAAGGCAAGGCTACAATACAGGTAGATACTCATCAGAAACAAAAAGCAAGTTGTTATAATTACCTACCTAGGTCGCGAAATAACATTTAGGCGGTCGAGGCGTAGGGCCGAGGCTCGCGGTCCGTTCCCAGCGGCGCGATGACGCCCCGAGATAAGCCGATCCTAAACGAAACCCAATAAGCCATTTCCTTGAATCCTTCAAGCGGACCGCTCCCGTGAAAAAAACAACCAAAAAACCCTTGAATAAAGCGGGAGCGCGAATAAGAATGGCCCCGTTTCTGGGAAGGCTCGGCGCCGGAGCGGTCTCTACATCCTTTTGTAATGATCGCTTTTTTCGAGGAGTCTCTTAATGGCTTATCGTGGGGCTGGGAATGCGAGAACGGCACACAATGTGTTAAGCGACGGCCGCCGCTATCAGTCCGACACTCCGAACCGGAAACGGGGTGCTAACGACATGTTACCGATGCGGTTGCGGTCACCGGGATTACGACATAAAAACGATTTCTCGTTTGTAATCGTGTTGTTTTGACGTGTCAATCAAACGCGATGTGCAATCGAGGGAATATCCCACGTTCGGAAGAAGTGAAACGGAGGAAGTGCCTATAAACCGTGCGCCTACGCGCCGGAAACAGACCACGCACTTCGAGCCTACTTACGGCTGGGTTTGCGGCTGTAGGCGTCGACCGAAATATGCCAGCGACATATTAGCGGGACTTGTCGGCCGTCGCGAATGTCGCCAAGCGAAGGCCAAAGGGCGAAGCGCGTGCGCACGCGTGAGTCAGGGGCACATGGGCCGTGACGTCGCACCTGACTCATCCCATCACACGCTCAATCTAACACATCTAGGGCAATACGTAACCAGAGCTAAAATAGTCTCCTACCGACGTCACAAAGTAAACAGAAAGATTGTTCAATATTGCGTTTCGTTTAAAGAAACGTTAATAAAGCTTACTTAATAATATCATGTTTACAATACTACCCTCATAAAAGCGAAAATATGGTTTTAATTCGTAGATGAGCAATTAAATAATTATTTATGCTGTTTACTTTAAGCACAAACGCACAATTTGGTGATGTATTTTAAAGCCGTTATTTTTACATTACTTGTTTAAAAATAACGGCTTCCGAATTTGCAGACAAAGAATTAACTTAAAGCATTGTTGTAAATATCTAAGTTAAGACGATGAGGGTAGAGTTGGGGGCAATGAACAGGGGTTAGATCTGCGGCGTGAGCGGGACGCGTCACGCTCGGCTGCAGGGGTTGCCACCAACGTGCTCCACTAACCGCCGTTTACAATGATTCAATAGTTAAATCCTAATAGATATTATAACAGAAAAACAACTTTCAATATTGGAATATTCATTAGAAACAATTATTAATAAAAGACGGTAGAAGACAAAATGCCTACACGGCTATTAAATTTAAAAAATAATCCGTTTATAAACTAATTTAAAAGCAAAAACGTTAAATAATTATTAAAAGATTTGCATTTTTTTCTTTTCAGTTATGAAGAATTAATTAGAAAACATTCCTGCTAGTCTTACAATACTGGTCGCAACACTCCATGTGACAGACGGCGAACCACAACTGAACTCACTATGCACTAAGTTTCACAGTAAAACGGGAATCATGAATGATTGAACGGCACTTTGTTTCCAGCACATCCCACGAAATCCGGCCCCGACTATCGGCGTTCACTAAAAACGTGATAATACCAAGAGAAGTCAGGGGTTACGATGTTATCGATGGAGACATGAATATTCGAAGACGCGAGGTTCGCGAGTGAGCGGCCTCGTAGCATCGCGCGGCGGCGTGAATGGAATCGACATTTTATGAATCGAGAACCGTCGCCCATTGACCTGAGCGAGTCGATCGCGCCGCGGGCAGCAGCGCGGGCGCAGCCGCCGCCGTCGCCGACTTTGCGCAGGTTCCGGTCCTCGGCGGAAGTGACGTTCCGACCGATCATGGCGGCGAGTGCGCAGGAAGTGCGCAGCTTACCTATCGGGATGTCTCCGTCGGCGGCGACGGCGCCGCCAGCGCCACAGCTCAAGCGCAGATACCGATATCCGCAAAAGTGCGCGCGATCACTGACTCGCGAATAAATTATTCGAGCTGTTATCTAAAAATATTCGTGTGCGGCGCAGGGCGCGCGCGGCCCGAGCGGCACAGATGGCACACGCGCGCTACTTCCCCGCCGCGGGGAGACTGATGAGGGCAGGCCGCGCCGGCGCCGGCGGAGGCTCCGACGCACTAGCACACCGCCGCCCGTCCCTTTCCTCGGGCGGGCTACGCGCTCGGAGCGAGCGGGACGACGACATCTCATTATCACAGCGCCAACTCGTGAACGCCAATAAACCGCGGAGTATGGAAAAAATATTCAACCTTCACTTTACGTGTACGTGTACGCGCACACCGAGGAACGACGATCGCGACGAAAACGCACACATGCGCAAGCTCCGCGCAAATTGCTCGCACCGCCGCTGCCGCCGCCGCGCCGCCCCGATGTGCTACTTTTGACAATTTTTCCAGAAAACTGACATGCAGCGTCGCCGTGAGCGGCGCGCCCGCCACGTGGCGCCCGCGCAGCCCGCGTCGCGCTGCCAGCCTTCCTCTTCTCCACAGCTCTGCCCTGCAGTTTCATGACGTTTGCCATAAGGCTCGCTAACAAAAGCGCTAGATCATCATTATTGCGCCATGGAAAGATCTCTGATTAAAGTACATTTATTCATTTCGTAGATAATTCAGCAGAACCGTTAAAATTACATTTAGAATAGATTTGTTTTTACACTTATACAACTGTTTAGATAAAGATTCGCTTTGTTAAGTGTAATATAGGATGTTCTAAGGTTGGTGAATTATTAAAATTTGATAAGGTATTTACAATTAGCTACTTTAAAAGTTTACATATTATTATGCTCACACCTTAATAAAACGTCCATAAAAGAAGATTCATTTATTAATTACCTAAATAATGTAAATTGCTACTAAATACAAGTAACAGTTTTACATAGGTACATTTTGCCTGATGCACACTCCCAACAGTAGTGCCGTTAAAACTTAAGCTACATTATGATATAATAATATGATTATACTACAATATAGTAGTGATACTACAATACATAGTAGATAAGTGTTTGTTATTGAAATAAAGACGTTTTTTCAACAAATTTTAACTATATGATTTAAAAACGGCGATTTAGGCACCTACTAATCTATTAATATTTTATTTAATCTATTAAAACATTAATATTATTAGAGATAGCATGTTAAATGGCATTTTGCTGCTATACGGTACACACCATAATCTAACAGTTACCTATTTCAAAAAAAAAATACCTAAGTGGATAGTAACAAAAAACAACCTGATAGGTACATTTTTAAAATTGCGTTTATAATTTTTGCACTAAGATTTTAAGAAGTATAATTTTAGTATGTTTAGAACAAGTTAAATGATGCTTCTTCTAAAGCTTACTTGGTACCTAGTATCTAGTATTATGGAATGTGAAACATTTGAGTATTTGAGTATTTAACGAATACATATTTTTTAACTGGTAATGGGGAGCTCCTGCCTGGTCAGTAGGTGGCAACACCAAGCGAATAGGCCATCTGTTATCTATGGAACCCTGTTCGTTAAGATATCATCTTTCTTAGTATAGCAATTAGGTGGTTAATCATGCGTCTGATTATTTTCCTCTCTATTACCTTATTTTTAAGTAAACGAGTTGTGTTTAATAACTAATACCTAACCTTTGGGCAGTCGGGTAAAAATAACATTAATTATGTACTTCCCTCCTCCCAGTCAAGTGGACATTAATTATGTACTTCCCTCCTCCCAGTCAAGTGGACATTAATTATGTACTTCCCTCCTCCCAGTCAAGTGGACATTAATTATGTACTTCCCTCCTCCCAGTCAAGTGGACATTAATTATGTACTTCCCTCCTCCCAGTCAAGTGGACATTAATTATGTACTTCTCTCCTCCCAGTCAAGTGGACATTAATTATGTACTTCCCTCCTCCCAGTCAAGTGGACATTCTGACGAAACTTTAATTTTCTTTTTTTTTTATAGGATGGGTAACATTTTGTAAGTTGCAAAATTCTATCTTTCGTTGTTACTTCAGTGATAATTAATAGTGGTTGTCACCGCTAGACTTTAATTTCGGCTATTTATAACAAAATATGTTAGTTGTAGTAGTAAGTGAAGCATAGAAACGATTTCTAGCGTAGATAAAATCAAATATGGGTGTATTTGATCCATTGTTAATATTATTTATTTTGGTAATAGTCGTTACCTGTAATAAAAATAAATTGTAACCGAACCAGTGCATTATAAATATTAATTTCCAAATCTCCGCCATATGAAATAATATACAAGACAATCAACTATAACGATCTGCCTTCAATTATTTTTCATAACTTGCACTGGTTTTGTAGTGTCCTAAATATTTTAATAAAATAATTTACTTATTTAGTTGTATTATTTGTACTTAATTTTTTAACTGTGGAAACTATGATATGTTGACTGAACTCTCTGTTTAAACACGAAAAGACAAACAATTAAATAGGCAATCCAGTAAACCAAGTATCATTACTTATCTTTTCAATGAAGTCAATGGTACTTTTTATTTTTTTATTAAATTAAAACCTATTAAATTAGGACATTTAATATCTCCTTTGGAAACTTTTAGAAAAAATTACAATAGGTATACGCAAAGAAATAAACTTGAGATAAAAAAATCAATCCATAAGTTTTTTTTTAATATTTTTTATCGATCTTTTTGTGGTATATATACTTCTTTCAATGTATTAATAGTATAAAATGTGTAAAAATAAATCACCGTAATAGCAATGAAATGGTTAGTTTTAAGCATTTCCACCAATATACTACAGGCAATTTGCCGAAATTTCCTAAAAATAACATAATTGTAGCAAAGAAAATATTTTTTTATATTTAGGATATAATGACCTTGATTTTAGCTTCGAAAGACATCAAAAAATATTTTGAAAATTAAAGGAATATGTCAAAAATAGGAAAAAAACGTGCTTTGTGTTCGAATTTAAATGGTTGCTCAAGAATCGTTGATAAATCGGATGGTGTTCTCGGAATAGTAGTTTTTTTTGTTGATTTCGGGTAGGCGCAGAGTTGTAGGGGTGGAAGGCGGCGGCGGGGTGCGCGGGCGACGCGCGGGGCAGGGCCCACGAGCGCCGGGGGTGCGCGCCCGCGCCGGCCGGCCGCGGAGCCGCGACTCGCTCACATCGCTATAACTACACTCAAACAAAAAACACTTAAGTTTTATTTATAAAGATAAATGTTAACTTTGTGAATTTGTTAACGGGAGATCCATTTATAAGAATAAATTTTATTAAGAAGAAATTTATAATTACATATACTTATCAAAATAAATATATACCTACCTAAGTACGTCTGTATGTCGTGACCGTTGTTTATAATAAGTAGGAAAAATATGAAGGTTAATTAAATTTAAAGCAGCTTAAACACCAGAATAGGTAAATATTTTTTCATTAAGGGCTCAAACACTGCTTTGTATTTGATGCATAAAATATTATTATTAAAAAATCAATATGTTGCACTTTCAATGAAGTGCCAGCATTGAATTTTTATTTATTTAACAAACAATTTAAAATTACACTAAGTATAACATTTTTGCCATCCTGCTTATTACGAATTATGATCTATCTATGATAGGCGTGCATAACTTTCAAAAGTATCAATGAAAAGTGACATGCAATCATTAACTTAGAAACAATGAACCAGAATGGAAAAGAGAAAAGAAAGACACTAACCATTAAAATTGAATTAAAATGTAACAAATGCAACACATACCTACCTAAACCTAATAAATAAGAATAGCCCCAATAAATCAATAACTCAATATTACCTAATAAATAAAGACATCCATAAATGAAAACAATAGGTACATATACTTGCACAAGATAATGAACTATACTAAGCAAAGAATTGTGTTCTTCCACTTCATTGGCTACAACCAGGTATCTATTTTATATAAAGAAAAAAAATATGAATATCATAAATATTTGTTCCTAGTCATGATATTCTTTATATTATGACGAGTTTCGAACTCCAAAAAAGTCCATAATATTAAGATCACTTCGAGTACTAAATAGGTACAGTCGGCCTTATAAGTAGCGGTATGCACACTCCTGTACCTTGTCGCTTTAGCGGCTTTGACAGATTAGTGCAGCAGATGATAATGTTACAATGACAATCATTACAGTGTTTAGCTACTTCAGAAACTTACTGACATCAGGGTGGCCACTGAAGACAGCGAAGGTGAGAAAATAAGGCCCTCAAGGTTAAAAGGCTGAATAATTTGTACCATGAAATAGGTAGCGGACAAAAATAAAAAATCTACATGCAGCCTTGCAAGGCATGTGCTTGTGGTTGGATTCCCAACTTAACGGCAATAGGATGCAAGGGAGTATTCAAACAACCGCATTGAAACAGCACTGCATTGTAGCATTGATACAATAACAAAAGAGAGGGTAATGTCACGATCGAAGTGACAAACCAAAGCGTAAGCCGAAACAATTTAACAGGGGACTGTCAAGCCGCGAACAGTTGTTGAGAGTTGTTGTTCACTGCAGGTGACCAAACAGCAGCAGGTGCAGATACACTTTGAGTGAACCTAAATACTCAAGAAAATATCTACATTCGAATATCCACACTAATTTCCAAAAAACAAACAAGAAATATGCAAGCAAATTGGTGATACGGCTTTGTACAGCAATGTAACTTCTGAGACAGAATAATGTTGCACGCTTATATATTTATACAAGACCATTAATTTGTCTTCTCATCTATCCCTTCTAGTCTTAAATTTTAGGACACCTTAGTTAAGACGGTATTGCAGCTTTATTTCTCTGTAAACTCAAGGGACTAAGGGCTAAGTGATGAAAAGGAGCATTTAATTTGAATACCAAATAGTAAGATATCCAAAGATTAATCGGGGAGCGAATGTGGGGCGTGAATTGTGCTGGAATCCGACGCTTATCAATACGTAGGGCTGTGCCTATCTAATCTTGCTCTCCCACTTAACTCCTAGATAAACACTTTTAAAACAAATTTCGTCAATTTAACACTTATGTTTGCTTGGTCACGTCTGATTTGTTATGTTCCTCGATTGCCCAACCTGTTAAGTGACAATGAATTTGTGAAAAATTATATTTTCAAAGAGAGAACATTCTTGTTCAAGGTAAAAGCTGTCTCTTCACTAGACAATCAATATAATCCAATGCACAGAATGTGAAAAAAAATACGTAGGAGATATTTTTTTCAGTAATATTACCTGACTCACTATCCTAAAACACCATATCTGCATCGTACTTATTTGGCTGTTAAGTACCCTGCTAAATAGCAAAAAACCTGCTGAACCTATACAGCCCAAAGCGGGGACCACAGCTTTCGCACATCGTTAAAGCATCTGCAGAAATTTTTAGACTTCGTGCGAGCACAAAGTCTAAGAAGCCGTTATATTTGCGACCACAAAATATTATAATCAGAACGATTCTAAAGCATAGTGAATCCTTCGTCTTTCCTTCGCCAAGTCATTAGGCACATCTCTTAGTGCCTTTTGAACGGCCACAAGCGGCAAAATAATGCATCCCACGCCATAAGCGCTTCTCAACCGTGGAGGTTAAATAACTGGGAACTGCGAACATCATGCACATACTCGTAGCACATTAGTTATACCCGGCACTTTTTTGACAGTTTTAGTTTTAGTCGCCATTTTCCTCTACGCTCGATATTGCCTAGGAGTTTCTAGCTTAGGTAAATTTGCAAAGCGTTTGCATGGCTTGGTGGCTTGATTGTTGGTTATGATGCGTGGATTTCCCTTAACTACCCGCAATTTTAAGATATTATCATCTGTCCAGGCTCGACTGCGTCACGTACCCTGACACAGTAGTCATATGGGTGGGTAGTTTTATCCTGCTGAATAGGTAGAACTAGAAACCTATAAAAAAGAGACACAGGAGGTCCTGAAAATGTTGAAAAGAAATTTAAATTGCGCAGCTCATAGAGTAACATAGACTTTCAAATAGATCCTGAAGAAGCCTTTTGTTATCAGGGTTTTGACTCGGGATTTAATGCTAATAAATACCTAATTCCAAATTAAAATAAATTACTTATAAAACTTTGATGCTACCATTTAGACACAAAAATGAAATCTAAAACTGAGAAGGGTGCGAGGGTTGCGTGGTCAAACACAATAAATCGCAATAATTGATTATTCAAATTTAAACTGTAATGTCTTGATGATTATGTTATTTTTGACACAACAAATTATATCGACTTATTGGGTTTGACCACGCAACCCTCGGGTGAAATAAATTAAACGTCTTGTGGTCTGTTCTTGTGTGTCTATTGTTCTAAAAAGGTGAATCTAGAATTCTAGAATCATACGATTGTAGAGGTAAGGGCCTCTCCACATCACCACGGCGCGGCACCGTACCGTGCATCTGTACGGACATGGCAACGTTCCTCTGCACGGTGCCACGCTGTGATGTGGGCAGGCCCTAATAGATATGTGCTGTGTGTGTAACAATAGGGCAGCGTCGTCGGTTTTATCAATTAGGTATCTCTTAGACAGGGTGAGGAAGGATCCAAACTAGGGGCTATATTCTACTAGGTAAAACCTAATTGCTTTTGACATTTTATCGTATTTTCAACATTGTGATAGCTCTTACTCGACCAATTACTTTTTGTGTGTCTTGTTGTGTTTAGTGAATAAATGTATTTTTCTCTTTCTTTTTCTTTCTTTCAATTACGTTTTAACAAGTAGAGCTTCTGCATGCCACTGTTAGATGGCGTCCTGCTGCCGTGTTACAACGTGCTTGTTTGTAGTGTGATTTGGCTACCACGGTTATTATGACATAGCTAAGCAGTAAATTTTACGGCGAGCGTAAATGACAGAGCTTATAACTGTCCTTTACGTTCGCCGTAAAATGCATTGCATACCTATGTAATAATAACCCCAGTACCACAGATTAAATAAGAGTTACTACCAGTACGTTGATGATCGCTGAGCGAAGCGGACAGTATAATTTGTTATGTGAAAGTTGTGGCGACGGAGAAAAAAGTATGGCTCACTAAAATTATAGACGTGCTGTGTAAGAATTCTTAAAATTGCATTGGTCCCCGGTTTTTTAATGGCACTCATAAGTTACTTTACATAAAACATTGATTAGGTACGGGGGGGTTATTATGACCTAGCTATGCAGTTTATTTTACGATGAGAGTCAAGGACAGAGCTATGGCAGTTATATAGCTCTATCTCTTTTCTCTGAGCGTTATCAGAACTGCATAGTTTTGTCATAATAACCCCTCTGTACTAGTGTATTTTCGGTAAACTTCAATACATTCATCTTTCCGAAACTTGAGTCTCATTTTTAGGGGTTTTTATGTAGTGATCGTAAAAATATCTCGTTCATTTGCAGTTATTATATACTAGCTAGACTACTAACTGTAACTCTAACGAACGAGACATGAAAATGGCGGTTTTGTAGGTATTACGTTAATTATGGGTAAATTATACGTTACTTTAGGTGCGATACACAGGTTATAAATAAAATCTAATATTGCCAATGAACATCAGTCATATCATGCCAAACATTTTTGATCGCTTACAAAATTAGGAAAGCACCTTCATGCATGTTGTAGGCTGGTAAACGTCTACCGTGGTCATCAACGTGCTACACTATGACCGTTCCCAATATTCTCATCGCCGATAGATTTGATACTTTGGGTTAAAGATTCTTACATTTAGTACCTGAAAAATGTAACTCCAAGTAACCTTATCTATCCGTGGCTTCAATATTAGGGAACTGAATCAAGAAAGCGATACAATGAACTGTAATAATGCTTAGTTTTTAAGAAAGAATTTCAAAGCTCGGTGATGCGACAAATTAATTTACGAGTTACGACCAATGCACAGCATTGCACTGCCAATTGAAGTAAAAAGCGGCCAAGTGCGAGTCGGACTCGCCCATGAAGGGTTCCGTAGCAGCAAGTAACATAATATAAAAGTTCGTTGTAGCTTTGATCAATGTTTTTATGACGTATTAAAAAAAAACTACTTACTAGATCTCGTTCAAACCAATTTTCGGTGGAAGTTTGCATGGTAATGTACATCATATATTATTTTTACATTTATCATTCCCTTATTTTAGAAGTTACGGGGGGGGGGACACACATTTTTCCACTTTGGAAGCGTCTCTCGCGCAAACTATTCAGTTTAGAAAAAAATTATAATAGAAACCTCAATATCATTTTTGAATACCTATCCATAGATAACCCACACGTATGAGTTTGATGAAAAAAAAATTTTTGAGTTTCAGTTCTAAGTATGGGGAACCCCAAAAATTTATTGTTTTTTTTCTATTTTTGTATGAAAATCTTAATGCGGTTCACCGAATACATCTACTTACCAAGTTTCCACAGTATAGCTCTTATAGTTACGGAATAAAGTGGCTGTGACATACGGACGGACAGACGGACAGACATGACGAATCTATAAGGGTTCCGTTTTTTGCCATTTGGCTACGGAACCCTAAAAAAAGTGTAAGTACGACAGCTGAAGTTGGAGCTGCTCTGAAATGTTAAGGGATCACTTGATCACCATGTTGCATGGTATCGAAATTATATTATATTTAAAAGAAAGGTAAATATCTTGTACCTATTATATTGATTAAAATAAAATCCCTTATCTCAATCTGTTAATTTGTTGCACGTAAACAGAGGCATTGGTTACGAACCTCCTCGGTTATTGTGGCACCGACCTAAGTCTGATTTATATTAAGATTTATTTCAATGATTCGGGTATCTTAGCTGGATAGAGCGGGAGCAGTGGAGCAGGGACGGGGCCGGCGCGCGGCGCGGGCGCCGGGCTGCACTCGTCTTCTCTCAGGCGTGACGTCCGGCCGGGGTCAGCGAACGCAGGGCCGGCGATCGCTTCCTTGTGCCCGACACCGACCCTCCGAGATGTCATTCACGTGCTCTCTCCCGTCCCTTCCCGGATCTCGACTTCTAAACACGCAGCTCGTTGTCGCTTCGTCGGTGATCTGCGCCGGAAGCTGCACCGTTTATCTGCATCTGATTCCAAATTAGGATTGCGCGGACGTTTGTCAGGATCGGAAAGTAAAAGGTGATTTACGTTGGAAAGGGTGCCGTCAGTGGTGCTTTCTCCCATGTTTTTGATCGATCGTGAGTTCTAGTGATACTGGCACGTGATTCGGAGCAGGCGGCACCAGCAGCGCTAACAGATTAATCGCAGCAATGCGTGACACGTGCAGTACCTACACGCTTGCCCTTCTATTTGTAGTCGGGCGCCGAGGCCCGCGCATTCCGCGCGCGCCTCCGTGTTCACTGCACCGCCGGCGCCGCCACCCCACCGTCTCCGGTATGTTACCATCGTCACGGCTCAACCTTTATACCCATTAAAGATTCTCTAGTTCCTCAAATCCAAGTCACGTTGGTAGCTTACTCTAAACACTTAAGTAGTGGTCACTACCAAGAGTATAAGGGGTTTCCAGATGAATGGGTTCATCCTTAGCCCTCGTGTTGGTTTTTGTGTATAGAACAACAGCTTTACACCTAACTTGTTTTGTCTTTTGATATTTATAAATATTAAAAAAGTGATATTCTTAAAGGACATAATAATACCTAAGTATATGTTTAAAGTCCGGGTATAGTAAAAGGGGTAGATATTTAATTTCCTAGCTAAGGTAAGGACTTTGCTGATATTAATCAGGCAAAAAAAGCGCTTGAGCCCTGCGAGCGGGCGAATGCAGGCAGCGAGCACTAGGACCTTATGGTTGAGGCAGTTAATTGGTAGGTGATTACTAGTCAATTACTAGTCAATTATCATACAGGTAATATTTCTGACAGTTAAAACAGTCTCGAAGCAAAATTCGCGAATGTTTTAGTCCGTAATAATAATAATGCGGTTAGGTACAAATTGTAAATCGTTGACTGACAAATTTGCCTCATCTCAAGCCCTATACGCCGTTTCGCAGGTATAATAGTTGTTAGAATCATACAACGGTCACAATAGAATTCAAATAATTAATAATAACTCATTAAGTAAGAAGATAAGTTCACATAACTTAAGATTACCCTAACATGGGTTTAAGTTCAAAATAAGGCAATAGCGAGTATTGATAATGAGGTGTACAGCAGAAGTACAGCGCTGCATTCCGATGAATGGCCTATGGGGTCCGCGGGGGAGGGTGCGCGCGGGCCGGCGGGGGGACGTACGCATGCCTGCGCGTGCGGCGGGCTGCGTTACTAACAGCCGCTAGTACTCTAACAGGTGGCCGCTTTACTTCGGCTAAACTGTTAAATTTTGGGTTAAGTTAACATTATGATTACGTTGATGATCTCTTGGTTATAGCAATAAATTTTACGTAACAATACCTAACATGTGAGGTTACAAAACCGTGTATAGCAATTGTTGAATATTATGAACAATTAGATGGTATATTTGTTAGTTATACGGAGCTAAATCACGTAAAGTAAACATTATTATTTATCTACTTAGTTAGGTACTTGAACGTTTCGATCTTATTACAACGTTCGTGGTCACGAGACCTACGAGTAGACTGAGGAGGCGGGTATCAATGTCTGCGGGTGATGCGAGTTTTCCAAACTACAATACAATACAATACAAATACTCTTTATTGAACACAAAAAATTAAAAAAAAATTAAAGCAGAACATGGAACAGTACATTTAAATCATAGGTATACAACAGGCGGTCTTACCGCTAAATAGCGATCTCTTCCAGACAACCTTGTAAGAGAAATAACTGAGGACACAAATTCATGGCAGGGGGTGTAAACTAATTCGTTTAGAACTCAAACTAAATAACTACAAGAAACAATTAAATTATTTCAATTTTGAAATTAGAACTAATTATAAATATACTAAATATAAATACATAAAGTAAATAATTGAATAAATACATACTAAATACATATAATTAAAGTGTCATTCTATGGAACTTGCTAACTATGTAAACAAGCCGCCATACTAAAATTGACATTAGATGTCAATTTCAATATATTGTTTGTTTACATAGTTAGCAAGTTCCATAGAATTACAGTATATACATCTATATAATATATACATACATACATCCTCCAAAACAGCTAAACAATGACAACAGACGAAGCATGAGATAGAACAAAGAAAAAAGTAAGGGAGATAATAGAAAAACTACGGAAGAAAAACTACCCGCACTAGGTCTTGTTCATAGAAAGAAAAATAAATGATAGATGGGTATTTTTCAAATTAAATGTAGCTAATTAAGGAGTAAAATTAAGAAACGGTAACTTTTACATGTGAGTAACGAATATTAACCAATAAATGTATGACCACTGTTCGTTACTCACATGTAAATTTACCGTTTCTTTGTTTTAGTCCTTAACGAGGTACAATTAATTTGAAAAATACCCAGATTTAAATTAAATTAATGAAAACAAAAGGAGCGGAAAATTATTGGAGATAGAGGTAATAATTTGACTGACCGAAGACTATGAAGAAAAACTAGCATAGCTACCAGCAGCCAGACTATTGTTACAATCGAGTCTCCACCTAGCATTCAAGGTATTCATCATCATCACGTTAGCCAAACACGTCCACAGCTGGACAAAGGCCTTACCGACGGATATCTACGATGGTCGGGTCTACCTACATCGGTTTCCCGCGATCCTCACCAACTTACTGAGTAAAAAAAGTTATAGACTGGAATCATATCTAATATACCTACCTACCGAACAATATTAACGGCTTTTGGAACCTCCATGTTTTTAACATAATTATTGAGGCCAGACTTCATAACTTGCATGCAATAAAAAACGAGTTTTGGGTACTGGGGGGTTATCATGAGATAACAATGCAGTTCTGTTTACGCTCAGAGAAAAGGACAGAGCTATGACAGTTATATAGCTCTGTCTTTTTCTCTGAGAGTAAACAGAACGGCATTGTTATGTCATGATAACCCCCCTGAACACATTTTACTTGAGCTAACCCTTATTGCAATTGGCATGCTAACGTATTATTTTTAATTCAGCCGCCAATACTATCATCATCATCTTTGACTATACAAAAACACGCTGTTTTATCACCTAAACAGATACTTAGTTCTAAGTTTTATTTTATTATGTATGTTAGCTTGTAAGGTAATTGTAGATATGAGCCTTGTTAGCCTAAATTAAACGTTTTGTATTCTAATTTCACAATGTACAAGTAAATTCATCTGTCAAATAAAGACAGCCCTAACTTTGTCTATTTCCAAGTGCTAAGGGAAAATGCTAAATTTATTTGATAGATATGTTTTACTTGACGAATGTGAAATAGGCGGTAAGTATTCTATTTCTGTCAAGTACGTGAAATGTCAAAAACGCCAGTGCTACTATCATTCTGGCGTGTCAATATAAAATAGGTTGAAATAAAAGTTGAAGGCAGCGAATGTGCAAGTACCTATATCTAACCTGCCAGCTTTTCTGATTTTAATACCAAATTGACCCTATAACGTGAGCTAGGCGCTGAACGGGTGTCATAAAGTGACACCAAAAGGACGAGGTGTAGGTACACGTGCAGCAAACGCCTCGCTCACCGATTTCTCAATGTAATTGCACCTTGTTTATTAACATGCAAAGTTCATTGACACGGAGTGCTCGTGTTTAATTTCACCGTGTTGATATTATTGTTCGTGCGAAGGGACGAATTCTTACCAATGAGCTAATTCAAAACACTAAGGTTGACTTTCGCTTATTGCTGACAAGGTTCGGGCTTCCCATGCGTGTCATAATTACTTATTTTTTAACCTGAACCAATAGGCGTCCGTTTTCTGCAGTTCAGGTATTTTTTATGCATAAAACTGTCGATAATGTTTTATTCAGGTTTGTTTGCACTCTGTATTCGTTTCAAAACAATTACTGTACAAATTGAATATTTTGTAACGCCAGACCAGACCCCCCACGAGCTCGTTAGATACAACATTATACATACATAAATAACATCACGCCTTCATTCCCACAGCTCTAAAAAGACTAACAAAAATTGGAGCTTTAAAAATTAATATGACATAAACGGATAACTTAATCGAAAAACTTTTTCTACAAACCCATAATATTTTAGAAAGACCCAATATAGTAAAAGGTGGGTACAGCAGCACTGGGGCGGTGGCGGCGGGCGACGAGTCATTGTGAAATTATCTTACTTGTAATTTTCAAAAGGAGATTGTCTCACAATTCGTCGATATTTTTTACAAATACTTCTAACATTAGTATAATTTCCTCGCATTTATTGAGAAAATCATTATATAAGCCTCGGCCTCGCGATTGTTTGGCCTGCTAACCGCTGCTGCTCGTCAGACAATCCCTTGCTTTCCTTTGTGCTTATTAAATTAGGTCTATAGCTACGGGGATTACGGCGGACCCACTACAAATGATTACACCCCTCTTTTCTGGGAGGTGAAAATAATAATACGAGTCGCTGCTTACGGTTAGCGTACAGTTTCTTTTTCAGAGCAAAGTGCCGGCTTTGATATGTATAAATAATGAACCCAATACAGTGATGTTTGTAGGTAAGTACAATTTTTTTTGGGGCAGTACCTACAAGAAGCAAAGCCCGATTTTTTTAACTACATATTTTGTCATCTAAATGGAACCTACTAGATTAACTTTTTTAGGGTTCCATAGTCAAACTAGGAACCCTTATAGTTTCGTCATGTCCGTCCATCCGTCTGTCCGTCCGTCCATCCGCACGCAGCCTAGCGCAGAGACTCTTAATACTAGAAAGCTGTATTTTGGCATAAATATACATATTAGTCACGCCAACAAAGTGGCTACACTAAAATTTAGAAAATAAATTGTAGTACTTAACGGCTTCGGAACCCTACACTGAGCATGGTCCGACATGCTGTTGCCCTATTTTTCCTTCCGGAAGTCGATTTTAGTGTTAAAAATATTGAAGGTAAAAGAACAAAAAATATTGATTTCAATATCTATGATTATTATATTTATAATTAATTAAGTATTTTTTAGGAGTACGTATTTAAAACCAAATCTAACTTTTCGTGTGTGAATGTTTAATAAGATGAAGAAAAACTAACATATTTTAATTTATAGACCGTAAGGATATTGATTGCTATTTATTTAATTAACGAAATTATCATACCCGTTCATGGAAACAAGCTAGTTATTGTATGTTAACTGCATTTATTTAACGTCAGAACAGGTACCTTGTAGGAAGATTTTAAAAACAACCAGTTTGTAGAAACCCTTGTCGTCAATAGGCGCGGGCGCATCGATTGACGAGGTGTTTAGTGGAATGTTAACGGCGCTGCACTGTCGCAAAATGAGTCATAACTAGGGCTGCGCCATTTCTCGTATTTGCTTTGCACTGAATCCGTATAAAGTCAGCCACAAACCCGGATATTTATGATAGTCAGTTTTTTTCCGGACCCGAAAAAAAATGGTTAAATATAAACAAAGTTTAATTTATGTACCACGGCATGTTTTAAATTACGACGTTATTTAAAAAAGTAAGTTTGGAAATTTATGTGCTGTTTTTTATCCGAACGATTTTGATGTATCCTACATTCCCAGACGGCCGTCGGGAGCCTTGCAAACTAAGTCAAATCAGGGGAAGCCCGGACGGATGAAAGCCATGCTTATAACGATTTTTTTAAGTCTCCCGCGCCTCGTATCAAGAGCACGCCGGAATGCGGATGCCCCCGACAACCTACATCTACGTAATTAATCAGTCCCGCTTTGAATTATAAGTTATAACTGAGTAAACACTCCATTATTTTTTCTGATGACTCATCCACAGGGCATGTACTTCTTTTGAAACTGATCACATTCATTAAACTAATGCAAATATGCAGCCGAATGCAGGTGGACGCGTATTTAATAACTGAGGCAATTTACAACTAATCTTAATTGGACCAGAAATGATGGGCAGTTTGATTTGAATGTCTGCGACGCGACGGAAACACTAATAAACTATGTTCGTGTAATAATTATACCTTCCTTAAACGACGTGAAACTAAGCTATGCATTGTGGTCGTAGTTGTTTGCAGAGTATTCGTTACAAAAGGGTCCTGCAACATTGTAGCGAAGCGATATATCAGTATGATTATTTACATTTCGTACGATACCCATCTATAGCGGAAGTCGCTAAATATCACGTAAACCTAATGTAATAGGGCTCTGACAAAATGTTCCCACAAATCAGTAACTTTGAAGATAATAAAGATATACCTACGGTTAACCAATTAAAAAAAGGATATAGAATGCATTTGGTTCGGGTCGCGAGCGCAGC
The DNA here is from genome assembly GCA_949316455.1 of Acleris holmiana. Taxonomy (NCBI): domain Eukaryota; kingdom Metazoa; phylum Arthropoda; class Insecta; order Lepidoptera; family Tortricidae; genus Acleris; species Acleris holmiana. Next base: position 12,586,978 of record OX438772.1, on the reverse strand, counting down.
TTGCGCGGGCGCGTGCGGGGCAGGTGCGCGCGCAGCCGGCTCGTTACCGCGAGAATGCTCCACCCGCCGCCGCAATTACCTCTCGGGGCTTCTTACGAGCCTCTAACGTCCGGCTCATTCCAGCTTTCACCCCCTATATCAACGTAGTTCCGTTTCAATTCACACTTCAACCACGAAGCTCGCGCGTCACAGACGTCCTTATTGTTGACTCACGATCGCATTTGCCAGTCAGATTAACACGGTTGGATTCCAAATAGCATTCTTGCTGCGTAACATCAGTGTTTTGTTAATGGGTTTGCAGTTACTATTAAATCGTTAATTGATGAGCAGCTCACAAGGCGGCTCCGTGACACATACGTAACATTAAGCACTTTGGTAGAACTCTGGCAATTAGGGGGTCGACGCCGGCGGTCGTAGTAATATTTAAGCTAGGGGTACCGCCAAATACAGTATTTAGCGCCTATCCGTTTATACCAGGGGAGGGTTTCCTAACTTTTTTTACCCAAGAACCATATTCGTATCGTAAGTTGATTTTTTTTGGTCTATTCGGTCTCTGAGTAGGATGCCATCTTGATTGTCCTGGCTTGCGTGTCGCGGGGATCTATACAATACCAACCTATCAAAGACTGCGCAAAAAACGTACAAGTGACTATACTCGTATTTAGCAGTAAATAGTTAGTTTTGTTTAGTATTTAGAATCTTACATATTTTTTCCTATGATCATTTTTCAAGCTACACCGGTGGCTAAAGGCATTGCATCTTATTTCAAAGGGCATATAGGCAACGCATTTGCAGTGTTGAGGTCGTACAATTTTATGGGTCTCAGTGTTTACTTACAATAGTGACCTTTGTGCTTCATTGCCTTCTCGATGAAAGATTGATTAAAAACCCCAAAATCAAGAGAGAAGAAGAAACTTGGGATTACTACTTTTTAAGTAGAACCACTCACTCCGAGAAATGAGTACTTATCATGTTTTCAATCTTTTTAGTTTTTTCATATCGTCACCGTAAATTCGCTGTCGATCAATAATTATTAAGCATTCATTCTATTTAGATAGGAAGTTGTCAAGCAATAATTGAAATTGCCCATGATTTTGGCAGAGACCCGCCTACCCATTCACGGATAAAAGCCTCTGAAAGACTAACCTCTCAATAGAATACCCCACTAAAAGAAACCTCTTTGAACGAAATATATGACTAAGTTATTTGTTAAACTAACCACTCACTACAAGGGAAACAACAGCTAAAGCACAGATAATCCTTATAAATTGCGCTTTAAAAAGCATATCGAACGGGTTTCTAAATAAAAACCTTATAAAACCCATACGAAACCCCTTGAATGGGATAGTGGGTTTTAAAAGCAAATCGAACGGCTTTTAAGCGATACAGCTTTTCTAAGTAAACCCTTTATAAAATCCATTCGAAACCCCTTGAATGGGATAGCTGGTCGGTCCCTGGATTTCGGAATTCAACATTTTGTTCAAAAATGCCTTGCTTATCCTGGCTGTGATGCCCTCACAAGATACGTCAAAGTAAACGTTAAGTCAAACAAAACTGTAATTTCTAACACATCTTGAGACGGGTACCTCAGTCAAAATCAGTTTATGAACACCAGGGCGCTTTGTCCCTTAGGGTTGGTAACCGATTGGCAAGCTTGAGAGACCAAGAGGTCCAAATGCTCCTTTGCCTTCACCATACCATAAAAAAATGACGCGTGCGTGTGATGTTGTTTACATGTAGTGGTCTACGGGTTTAGCTTTCGTTTCTTAAATTATAGCCAAGAATGTGGTAAAGAATGTATCCGGTAACGACGAAGTAGATTCAAAAGAGGACGCAGAGCGAAAGTAGAACAGGGTTTGTCAACACGGACCGTCAGCTGGCCCCGCCGATAGCGCTTATCGCGCGGGACAGAGTCCGCTCATTCACAAGCCGGTCCATTCATGCGCCCGCTCCCACTGATTCCTTCGCTCCAATGTAGTCTTTAAGTGACGTGTGAAGAAGTTTACAATTGCGTGGATGCTAGACGAGGGCGGAGGGGCGAGGGGTAATATAGATCGAGGATATCGCGGGGTCAGCGCGGATTGCAGGCGGCCGATAAACGCGCTTGCCCCGCAGCGCCCGCAGCGCGTGGACGACTGCACAAAGACATCAAGCTCATTCAGCACCCGAACACGTGTAGCTCGGCAAGCGGCCGAGTCAGTAGCGCCGGATGTCATCAGCCCTATTAAGCTATTGCGTGGCGGTAGTAAACATGATAAGAAATCGAACGGTTATCAATATGTCCAAAGGGGCTGAAATACTAATCATTCGCACAGCGCACTCGGCAACGGGTTCTGTGATTTTAATTCTACTTTATTAATGACAGTAATTTTGAATTCGATATTCTTAATATAGACCTAAAAGTCAATGTGACAAGAAAGGAGCCAGATGAATCTGGTTGGAAATGGAACAGCAGGTCAACTTCCCTAACAGTCGCAGCGAAGGCGTACTCTTCGGGCTCGAATCAATTAGGATGGTTCCGTTAAGCCACCTGAGGACCGTTGTTAAAGTCAGCATCATCACTAGCTTTGAGTGCACAATACTTTGTCACTTTAACCTCATGCCACACCAATTTGTTATGGCGTTAAAGTGACATGGTGCTAAAGTGTTGGTTCAACTATTTATGGTGCTGTATACGGAAGCTCTGAAGGGAACAAACTTCTTTATTATAATTTATAAACCACATTGATATTTATTTAGTTACATGTATTTTTATAAAGCTTGTAGAATTTGAATTTGTTTATATTGATACAATTTGTTACCTTATTTAATAATAAGTAAATTAAGCAGTGTTTAGTTAAGTTTATTTCATTTAAGGGGAGGCAAACGAAGCCGGCGGATCCCCTGGTGAAAAGTGATCACCAACACCTATTAATTAACCCTGCACACGAGTGCCTTGAGTGTAAGTTGGTGTTCCCGCGGAAAACGTCTCGAATACGTTTGCGTCCATGTTATTCTTACGGGAAACGCAATCGCATTCGAGACCTTTTTTGCATTAGCAACTTACACTAAGGGCTCAGGACGGGGATCGCAGATGCGAAGGTACTTCTATGTTGGATTTTAATAGTTTGCTTTACACTTAGCAATGTATGCATACAGGAAAACAAGACGCTTTACGTCATCAATTTTCCGAAGTTACTTGATTATGAATATTTCTGAGTCACCCAATGACAATGTTGGCGCCAACATACTCGTATATCTTGACCACTGACATGCTTCATTGATTCATCAGTTTAGTTAAGCGAAATCATGACACATAAATGGAAATTATTTCCGGAATAAAGTCTAACTACATGGTTGCTTAAAGTTTCAGGAATCAAAGCCACATAGCAGTGACTTTTGACATTGCTATGCTATGACTATGACTCAATTAAACAAATATATCATTAGTATATACGACGAATATCCGTCATTCGGAGAAGTTTATCATTCATAGGTCTCGATGTGTCATCGTCCATCAGTTTCGAGATAGCTCATAAAATAATTTTATTATGATTGAAAGTTGAACATATTTGAAAAAAATATGAGTCATGCTATTTGAGTGCCTTCAGATCTTTCACAAAGCAGTATGGTCTCTTGATATTATCAAACAGGAGAGCGGGGAATGAAGTGACGTGTGTAAACGAGTGACCTCTCCTTGCACTTTAGCATTTGGACTTGGTTGACAAATGCGGCGTAGTAAGCTCTTAAACTGATTTGCTTCGAATGCGCGATACCTTATCTAGGGAGGGGTATTATTGCGTATATATTTACACTTACTTTAAAATAGAACAACGGGTTTAATCGAGTTTCCTAAACATAGCCATTTCTTTAGAACTGTTTCAGGTGTTCAGATACAACTGGTCCACTTGTTATTTTGAAGAAAGTTTTGGAGTTTACTCGCTTACTTATTTTGAGTATGGTCTCTCCTGATTTTCTTACTCAGGAGATTTACTCCTATATAGGTATTTGCAACCACCTTTACATGGATGTTTGAATTGCTTAACGACTTCACTATCCCTTATGTTTTATCGATATAACTTATCTTCCATAAAACATAGTAAATGGGGTTCGGCCGGATTAAATGAATGATCAGCAATCGAGTGGCACATCGATAGAGGAGCTTATCAATTGGCTTCATATTGTTGGACGTCATAGGCGCCGTCGCAGAAACTAACGATTTATCAATGTAAACGGTTTGTTTACACAGTTAACCGTAATCTTATCCGGTGACCTCCTTACATTCTCCCGTTTCGAAATTGTACCGGCGGTATCGCACGGTGTCCTTAATATGAGTCGGCGGAAGTGCGCTCGACTTCGAGCAAACGTTCATTCATGTTGTGTGTGTTTATTTAGTGGCCAACCGTACCTACCGCGCGCTGATAGTGCCCATGCCCGCCCCTAGACGGCGCCCTGGACGGCGCCCTGGAAGCCCCACGATGCCATAGCCCACGGACCTACCCCTAATAATCTTTGCGCGTGCAAAATTCGACAAAATTATCCACTTTTTATGAAAATAATATATATATTTAACGACTTGTTGTCCTTCAATGCTTTGTGGGATATGGTCCAGCAAGGAAAATATCAAATGAAACGACTTATTATGACAACTAGAGTGGCTGGTCGTTGTTAATAGGATACTGCTCACTAAACTAAAGTTGAATAGGGTAAATGATTAACAATCACGCTTTATTTTTATTACAATATACAGTTGGGAATTCCGTGATTGAAAATAAAAACAAGGAAAATTGCCAATGCGGAATACTGTTTGGGTAAACTATTTATCTAAATATGGGATTCTAATTAGTGCACACTCAGATAAGTATTGTTAAATTATGCAGCGTTTCCTGTTAAATCTACAGAATGGAGAAGTAGATCAATTTCTAAATTAATATAATAACAGCTTTTGCTCACGATTTCATCTGCGTATAAATAATTTATCGCTAATCCCGCGGGAATTGTATACATTATCGGGATAAATTGTAGCCTATGTCACTCACTGGCTCTCCAGCTATCTCTAGGAAAAAGATCTTGAGTTCTGCTGCTGCGTAAAAGAAGTACAACTTAACAAACCAACAATACTCTTTTCACTTCTCATATTCTAAAATGACCCATGAAAACCCATGTATAGGCAGTAAACTAAAGTGATATAATTGGTGTCTAGGGACTTATTTTTTCTTTTCTTTCTATTTTTATTAGAAAGCCACAAACAGTCTGCTGCATGTTGCTTATGCCGTCGGAGAGGGCGGTGGTTGGCCGCTAGAGGATGTTGGTCGTGTAACTCGTGTAGCGCTGACCTGCCCCTCCAGCGCCCTCTTCGACGATATGGACAACTGTAGCTCGCTGTTTGTGGCGCAACTGGTGCACCACCGTCTCGGTGTCTGTATTGGAAAGGTGTCTATGTACCTTTTGTTAGGTTCCCTGGTATCCCAAAAGACAACTATGCGATTGTCCCTTTATGACAGGTATCGAGTAAAAATCAGGTAAGGAGAGTAAGTTGTATTTTTGTCATTTGACGGTTTTGAAATTATTATTTTAATATTAGTTTTATTTTGTCGCATTCGAAGAGAAAAGTGTTAACTCTAGACTAAACTGCCATACCGTCGATAATATACACTCGAACTGTAGCCGCCGTTGGTTGCTTTACTAGGTTGACACTAAACAATATACATACTATTTTGACTTATAATAAGTATAAACACATTCAGCTCCAACAACCCGCTAGTCGGGTCCATTTTGTATGGAAATCAGAGTGCTTGGCGTTTGAATGTAGGGATTAAAATTTGAGTATAATTAACCAGGATAAATTAAATAAGAGAAACGGGTTCTAGGAAGTGTTTTAGTGGTGTTTATCACGCGATTTGTTTACGGGAGCGGGCGGGGGCGGGAGCGCGCGGGGTGCGGCGCGGACGCAGCTAATTGCCGGGACTTTTCGGAAATTCGTCGGGAATTTTCGGAGGTCGCCGCTGATAACCCGTGCCTGCACCGGATGCCGATAGCGCTTTGATGCCGAGCGATGGCGCCCCCATAATAACACTATATGTAGGTTACAACTTAACACGTTCAATACCACCGTCTAATTTCAGCACGTTACTTTAATGCCCCAAGCGTGTCACCGGTACCGAACGTGTTAACGTTATAACTGTAGTCGATTGGCTTATCTGAGTGTTGACGACACATTTGGCGTGTACCTATTGTTAGCTATAGATACGCTTCCGGACTTGCCGCTAAAAGTGTGCTAAGAAAATATTGATTATGTAATTATTTGCGGATGTTAAATGCAATGCAATTTATGGGTCTAGATGCGGCATTAGGAATAAGGTACACTCGACTGCGACTTTATTGTATATTTTTTATTGTTGTATCGAATAAAAAGTTAATACAAGTATAGGGACTTTGAGTAATTATTTAAGTTACATGATGTCACAAGTGAAATTTACGTTCTAATACCTAGTTATTAGTAAACGGATCTGTAAAAGTTTATTTTGATATAGTAAGTGTTGCTTAGTTTATAAGTATTAATACTAGATAGGTATTCTTATGACCGGAAATGATATTGAGTTTGCGTACTTTATATCAAAGAACACAACTGACACATTTTGAATACTGTCGGAAAAATATTAAAGTAAATTTTCAAGACGTTATTTCCTTGTTTTACGGATCAGATTAGCTTGATTTATTGAGAGCCGGTAGAAGTTAGCGATGATACCAACAGTAAATTAATATTTGTGCCGTTTTTGGACATCTCCATCAAGTCGATGTTAATGTGACAGATAAGGCAGTGCGATGTTGAGAAACAGTCAGAAAGACTCGTGTTATTTCGTCACATTCCCCACGATAATAAATCAATTTGTGTCAACGAGAGTTGTCTATTTGACCTTTATTCTGTTTAAAACTTTATTGAAACAAAACGTCCGTTCGTTTAATAAGGCGTTTTAATACGTTAATTCAGTCTGTCTTTAGGCTTAAATAGAAGAGAAATTATAGCAGTCGATTTCAACAGCATGATAAAAAAAGTACACATACCTAACAAACAATATATAATAATGCTCTATAATAATTAATAACTTTAAAGTTGGTACTAACGGGAAGTCAATATTAATATTTTAACAAAATTTTACTAATCAAGAAGCAAAAAACGTCTAAAATGGGTGTCGCATATGATTTGGTGGCGCGGGCGGCAACAACAATGGTCCCACGGCGCCCGCGCACGCATCGTTCTTATCGCGACCTATTTCGGGTGCGCATAATTAGTAGCGCTCGCGCCGGCCGCGACAAGTGCCCAACAATATACCACTAATATTAACCTGGGTAGGTACTATCTATTAATCTACACCAAGAAACTAATTATTCCAATCTTCACGATTCGAAGACATAAATCCGACTCACCCGTCCATTACGTCCTTCAATTAACCCGCAGTCTCGTCTGAAACAAAACCAAAATAACTATGTTTATTTTCTGCGGTAAAGACATATTTAACGTCTCATAGCGCATCTACGTCACAGTACGACGCAAAATTTGCAACCATCTAAGTAACCAAAACCTTGGACATGCAGACATGTGCATAAATAAACGAGGTGGTTCGAACTGGTTCACGCAAGGTGGTCAAGGATCGGCCCGCGCTAGATCTGCGTCCGCGGCCGGCGCCCCCGATCCGCGCTCCAGAAACTGCGCGGGCGCCGGGTAGACAGTTTGCCATTAATCGATTACAATAATTGAATTACGCGATGACGTAGTGACAGCTGCGCAAGCGCGAAGGCGCCGCGGCGCGCCTGTGTGCTCAGCTGGCGTGACCTACTGTTTGAGAAAATCAAAGGAAAACCCACGCGCTCTCGCCAGCGCCCCGCCGCCCGCGCCGCTTTCGACACGTTTTCTTTTGCAAAATATAAGCACTAGCACATGTAATCCGGTTATACATGGCGAGCAGCGTCTCCGTTTGCGGGCAGCCGGCGCGGCTGTTGAACCGTCACGCTGAAAGGGGCGGGAGCTCACGGATCGAGGTCGCTGTACGCGGCCCTCCTAACGCCTATAGCCACCACTGATTGAAGATCAATCTGCCTGTCATTATATCACACTAATATTTCGAAAAATGTAAATTCACAGGGGTTGTTTTCTCTACATGTCAGTGAATCAATCGGGAAGCCTAACTTGACCTGACATTGTGTATAAATTAGGCGTTTTTTCAACCTCTGTCGTCAGTCGTCCATTTTGACAAGATCGTAGGCAACTAACGCCGCATAACACCTACAAGCACACGAGACAAGTTATGGTTGTCGGGCGAAATAACTGACACCACATTTAGGTCTGGTTGGTTACCAGCATATTACTTAAAATGATCCAATGACAACTAGGCCCTAGACAAGTTAAATACCGCTAACGTAAACAGTTTTCGAAAACTGACCAAATGTATGGAATGACATAAGGGCTCGACGACGCGACGACCGGCCGGTAGCTTACATCTATCCTATATATTTTCGATAAAAATAACATTCTAATGAGGTTACAGAATTATAAACAAGTCTTTTTAGAGTTGTTGGTATTTCTGTAGCTCTGCCTACTCCTGGGAATGAAGGCGAGAAGTTATGTACCTATGTATGTATGTAATAACATTCTCGCATCAGCTAGGAAGGTGACAGGTACCCCCTTCGGTATCCTTTCTAACAGCATGGCAGTACTTCAGGCCCTGAGGAGTCATACAGTCACATCAGAGGCCTGTTTATCAAACGCTTGTAACTTGTATTAATACAAGTGGAAATCTCTTTTTAACAAGTAGGTACATATAGTTCGAAAGAAATTTCCACTTGTAATAAAAGTTACAAGCGTTTGATGAACGGACCCCAGGGCTTATCTACGAGTATAACAGACGACTAATGGAGGTATGCCAATACAATCAACTGAGCCTTCAATGGATTAAGGGTCACAGTGGATCCCGACGTGACGATGCTGCAGACGAACTTGCCCGTCGAGGATTGAATTTGTTAGCTTTAGGCCCCGAACCGATAAGAAAACAATTATTTTTATGGCACGGGGAAGGCAAACGAGCACACAGACCACCTAACTTGAAGTTGATTTGTGACCCATAGATGTTTGCATTTTCAAGACTACAATCTTAAGACTGCAATCCTCAGACCGTAAATAGGTGGCCAACCATAAGTACTAAGATGGAAAGGGCCTCTATGCTCGTAATTACACCGGTTGTTTTATCCGCACAACAATGCGAACACTGCTGCTTAGTGGTACCTTGCACCCTTGTGCAGTTTGTCCTACTACCACTAATAATTAATGTAGATACAAAACATTACCAATTTTGAATGTTTATGCTATACTACTAATGTATAAATCATGGATGGAAAGTAGCCTAAGTATAATCGAATTCAGAGTACATCTTATTCGTATGCTTAATGCGCAGATCCTCATTGGGCACAGTCAAAACCAACCAACTATTAAGGAAATCGTTTTCGTGGTAAAGATCTCACTTTACTCGTTAGTTAATTTTGAACATTTCTTTAAATTGAGAACGTGAATCACCCTGTTCGTTAATTTAATGATGCTTGAAGCTCACTTATCTAAAGGTGATCACACTGATCACTTATTAGAATTCACGTGAGGTCGGCCGGAGGAGCTCTTCCTAATGTGAACCCAGGGGGCCGTGTTTATCGCGTGACTAAATGTGGATAAAACATCAGTCACTTTCTGACAAGTACAGTGTGAGAGTGACGGATGCTTTATCTACTGCGATAAACGTGACAAAAAACTGACCTGCGCCTGTATTATGGTCGCTTTTATCGCAGTGGATAAAGCATCCTTCGCTCTCATATATACATATTGGCCAGAGAGTGACTGATGTTTATCTACATCGATATATATACGACCATAATAGATGTATAAAGAACTACGCAATAACTCTGCCTTCACGTGATGACACGCGTTGTTTGTTGGGGCTGTCAGCGCTAAACTATTGTTAAGTACTTATACATTCAATAACGGAATAAATTGAAAGTAATAACCCCGACACAAACACGAATCCGAGCACTCATGAGGTGCCCGATCAATTATTATAATATAATACATCCTTTTGCGAAGAAGACGTTTATCGCTATTTCTTCGGGAACTGTCAAATTTTCTGAGATAAAAAGTTTTCTATGTCCTTTTTCGGGACTTAAGTTATCTTCAAACAAAATTTCATAGAAATCGGTCAAGCGGTTTTGCCGTGAGAGCGTCACAAACAGACGTAATATTAGTTTGAATAGTAAGGGCTAGATGTTGCCTGCGACTCCGCATTGAATCGGTTCACCTATTCTAAGCATAGGTAGTATTAAGCAGGTGATGGATGTTACTATAAATGCACCAACACGAACTGATTGCGTTTGTGTACGTAGAATTCTTCAAAAATGCCCATCTGGGTCTTGAAGTTAATAGCCTAGAAGCATTCCATCACACTATAGAAATGAGTTAATTGCAGGTTGTGGCCCTTGACTGTCCCGATCTCAAACCATCACGCCTTAATTTCCAGAGGGGGTAGGCAGAGCTACAGAAATACCAAGAACTCTAAAAATACTTTGTTTACAATAATTCCGTAATCACAATTTGCACAAACAGGTTAAGATTACCAGTGTATTAGTGACAGTTTACAAGCCCGTCGTCTAACGGTATTACAACTACTAAAATTCCTTATTCAACGGGAAGACATGAAGTGGCACCATCTAACGAAATTACACTGCTACGAGTCAGCAGCGATCGAACTGGGCCTCTACGGGGTAAAAACTTGGCTACCATATTGTCAACATATTGATAGGTGTTCTTTACTTGTCAGTAATGGTACCCTAGTTAAAAACAATACCATAACACGTCAAAAGCGGTTTTACCTTTCTTGAACAGAGTCCCTGTTGAGCGGAATCGAGATTAAGGCAGCCGGTGAAATTACTGACATAGAACCGTTCTATCTCAGTCCAGGGGTGTGATTATCTATTACTTTTTAACTACACAGCTCTATTAGCCTGTGAGCTTAAGAAATCCCGTCAGAGCTTACATTACATTACACACTTTAGCGCGTGCATTTACAATTAAGCAGCTTTATTCCGAAGGTTGGCAACGAAACTTAGATATGAATCACCAAATCAGTTAACCTGTTCTAACTATCGGTGATATCAACACAAATAGCCAGACATAGAGGGTTTCATGCCTTTAGGCTTGAAGCCGCGGGGTAAAATACGGTGCAGGAACTCCTAAAAGTCTTTCAGGTTCAGGTAAAGTAGGTTTGACTCGCATAAAAAACCGCTCCGGCATAGAAGGAGCTTTCTTATGCCTAAATATTTACTTAAGTTCTGGGACACCTGTAAATGATTCTGTGCACAGCATCGTGCAATAGAGAACATGCATGAAAATCAGAATTGAGTTTCATTGATACACGATTTAGGAGAAAATATAAAAAAAAAACATATAAAACGCAACACACTCAGTTTTGAACCGTTTATTAAGATTTTATGTAGAATCAAAACACTCTAAAATTTTAAAACTTCTTTTAATGGTTATTTGTTTTTTTCAGAATCCTCATTTTATTTACGTAATATTTTAATTCAACGATATTGACTTAAACATATACGAAATAAATGCAGGTCCTTATATTTTAAACATGGAACAATAGCTGTGACGTCATTCCTATCGTCGATTTTGTATCTATAGAGTGTTTTTGCAGGGCTATGACTTTAAAGCTTTATATCTTATGAAAAAATTACACGACACAGTTATCTCTTTCATAAAACTTTCCAGAGAGCGTAAGAAAAAAATGTAATCATGTTCCCTATTATAAAGTTTGTATAATTGTGTATAGGTTGGGTATACACGTTATTTCCCAACTACCGTTAGTATCCCCTTTAACCTAGCGCCAAGCAGCAGTGTTCGCATTGCTGTCTTCCGATGTGCGTTGTTATGACCACCGGTGAAATTACTAGCATAGAGGCATTCCATCTTACAAGAAAAGGTACCCAACTATCCGGCTCCGGTTTAATTTTATATGGGGCCCTAGCCAAGATGCAAACGCGCCTAACGTTTTTCTTTTCTATCGCTCAAAATGTACGGGATGACAGTCGACCACGTGCTTTATCGAAACGCACGAGAATGTCATCCCATACATTTTGAGCGACAGAAGAGAAAAACGTTAGGAGCGTTTGCATCTTGGCTAGGGCCCATGATATATGTTAATATGTTAGAGAGTAGTCTAAAATAACAAACATGTACTTTTTTTTGCTGCCCTAACTTAACCTAATGGGAGAAATTACCCTCCAAAGTAGGTACTGAAAAGTGACTAAACCTTCTAAAGTGAGTAGCCTACAAATAACAGACACGTATTTTTTTTAGCTGCCCGAACTCAAGCTATTGGTAGAAATTGTCCTCCAAAGTAGAGAAAAGTGACTAAACCCTCTAACTTCTGTAGAGAGTTTTGTTCAAGCATATTGCTGGTTTGATTATTTGTTTGAGAACATGAAAAAATAATGAGCACGTGTTTTGTTATATCGATTCAAACTCATATTCTCCTAAATAAAACACCCTTTAAATTTTATATTACTCGTCCTTAATTGGTCTTTTTTCATGTTCTCAAACATATAATCAATCCAGCAATATGCTTGAACAAAACTCTCTACAGAAGTTAGAGGGTTTAGTCACTTTTCTCTACTTTGGAGGACAATTTCTACCAATAGCTTGAGTTCGGGTAGCTAAAAAAAATACGTGTCTGTTATTTGAAGGCTACTCTCTAACATATATCAAAATAAATCAAATCGGAGCCAGACAGTTGGGTACCTTTCCTTGTTAGACCTTCGGTTTGACAAAGGTTTTCTGGTCTCAGTATTGCAATGTTTAGATTGTAGTTTTGAGAATGAATATTATCTATAGGTCACAGTTCCCCCTTTAACATCAGGTGGCCTGAGTGGTCGTTTGCCTTCATCATACCATACAAAAACATTGGAAACCATACAATAACACAATACAATGATATGCATCAGCTTCGAGCCACTTGTACCAAAATAACAACTTACGAGAGTGGAGTTAAAAACAATACTATAACTCGTCAAAGACAATATGGTTTTGCCGAGTTGAATAAAGGTTCAGGGCTGAGGTTCTGCACGGTAACCATTTTGCTTTTGAGGTGTTATAGCTTTTGGTGCTCGGGTGACACACTCAGACCCGTAGACATTAGTATTCTCAAGACTACAATCTCAGGACTGCAATCCTAAGACTCCAAGTGCGTTTCCCTGAGGACTAAAATTGAATGCCTCTATGCTAGTTATTTCACCCATTGTCATAAGACCGCACATCGGAACACAACAATGCGAACACTAGGTTATAAAAGATAAGGATAACGTAAGGGGTAAGGGTAGTTGGAAAATAGCGGTTTATATCCAACCCATACTTAGATTCGAGCAAACTTTTTACACGGCAGTAAAACTTACTCTGAGATTAATAATGTCAATATGCCATAGAAAACTGATATTTTTTTGACATTACTAATCTCAGAGTAGGCGTTTACCCCGGTACAAAAGTTTGGTCGAATCGGGCCTTAATAGTACCTACAGACTTTATAATTGCACGATGCTGTGCACAGAAACATACAGCGGGTACCTATCCCAGAACTCGAAGCTTCTTCTATATCGGAAGAGAAAATCCTGAATAATCCAAGCCTGATATACCTGAAGTACATACAATATACTGAACAACCTTTCCGATGGGACCAACTACGAAATCACTAAAAAAAACCAGCTGTTCCATACATTAACTCTCAATTAATTCACCGTTAATGTATGGAAAACCTGTTTTTTTTTTGGCTACTTCGTGGTAAGTCCCATCGGAAAGGTTGTTCAGTATGACCATCTTATTCACTTTTGGCCATTCCGGATCATGACCCCAAAATCACCCAGTAGAGACTGCAATTCTAAGACCGCAATTGCGTTGCCAACCCTGTGGACTAAGATGGAATACCTCTGTGAACTTAATTTCATAAGGTTTACCAGAAAGCGGTTGTCTCTAGTGACCAATTTTATGTTAGACGCCATCGCCCTTTGTGAAGTTTACTCTGTTAGAGATATTGGAGTGTGTATGGATTCCAAGCTTAACTTCGTAATCGACATTGATTCAATTACCTTGACTGTGCAAGGATTTTCAGCGAATCCAAACGATTACAACGCTTTTGTACGTTCGCGTCTAGAATATTGCAGCCAGGTTTGAAATGCAGCTTATCAATTGCACTCTAATCGCTTGGAAAGGATACTGAGAGCGCTCCTCTGTAGGTCGCTCCTTTTCTTCGGTAAATGTTTCCCAAGTCAATGATAAACATCTTCAGCTTGGAAACGATACTTTTATTTTACTATATCTTGTACCTACGGTTACACGCGGACATAATACGGCTGACCCGTGTCTCGAAACAATACCCGGTTCCTAAAGAGAGACAGAGCAGCGGACATTCACAATACCCACAGCGTACTTTTACACGATATCTGTTTTTTAAAGTAAGGGCAGCAGAAGCATTTCCAATCTACCTACAACAGTAGGTTTCGGCAAAGGCGGACTTATGTGGACATTGCCCTACTGCACAAAATTATTGACAAAGTAATTCAGGGGCCATCCTAGCTGCACATTCTTAATTTCGCCGTTCCCAAACCAAATGCACGATATTTTCGTTTAACATATTTCCGTCAATACCACGCGAGAAACAATTTGGGTAAGATTTTGCCAGTTTTCCAGCTTCGAACCCAGTACAAGTCCTTGGCTAGAATTCACCAGCGCAGCTAGCATATGACGGCGCGCGAGATAGACTACCCGTCATTGTCTAATTAGAACTGTCAGAAAAAGACAGGTAGTCTATCTCGCGGACGACATAACTCACGCGTCATCATCTGCTAGCCGTGCAGCTTGATGTTTGACTCTCACAACGCTGTGAGACGTCGTTTACTAGTTTTATCGTAGTCTGAAGCTGTTGCTGTAAACCTTACATATTTTATGTTAGTTTTATTTAGTTTGTAATTGTTTTCTGTTGACGTGATAAATGTACTGTTTTTTTTTATAGATCCCTGACTGTGACTGTAGCTACGCTATAGGTGAAGAGGTTATCCAGCGCTATTAGATATTGGAGGTATCCCGATTTTTGCAAGTCGGTAGTTACATCACGAAAGAGTTAATGTCACTAAGGCCAGCCTATTTTAGCTAATCTTTTGTGAGATATGTGAGATATAGCAAACCCCTATGCTCTGTGAAGTTCTGGAGTAATTCTCTATTGTTTTTCTTCAAATAGGTGACTTGTTCTAGTTAATGTTGATTTCTAATTATGTTGCTTTGAATAATTGTGTATCTATTTGTATCGATATAATTATAAAGTTCACTAGGTAGAGTCCTACTTTGCATAAGAGATCTCTAGAACAGATGGGTATACATAGCCATATCCTCATTGGCGTTTGATAGATACCTACATCAAATTATTCCTAGTAGATACTTAAAAATTTTGGGATGGGTCGGTACATATAATTTATTTTTAGGTGATCACTGACTTAAAAATAAATCACATATCCGGACCCATACAAAAAAAATAATTCTATCTATGTTTTTATAATTAGTCAGTAGGAAATATTGAAAACGAAAAATAACCTAAAGTCTATTTGAGTAACTAACTCTAAATATATTTTGGTTGAAGCAGCCGTTTTCTCGCCGCGTAAGCAACTTGAGGTCAAATTTTATAAATTATTTTCTCAATTTTACAGCATGGTTTGTTTATGTATGAGGAATTTGTCATTTTCACAAAAAAGAAGCATTTTGACGTTACAATAGTGTCTAAATGGTCTAAATAAGACAAGAACGATTGAATGGACGTTGACAAGATTCTTTTTTACAAGGTTAGGTACCTCAATATTTAATGGAGTCATTGCTAATATATTTACCTCTATTCTAGCTTAAGTTTCTAGAACTAGGTATTAAACAAAAAAAAAAACAGGAAATATTTTCATAGCCCTTATAGCAGTTATCGCATACCTAGTTACCTACTTTTGAATCATGGTCAACACAGACCGTTAGTAAATATACTTATTTAATACAAAATATTATTCTTTTTTGTCAGTAGAATTTTTGTTATTTATGATAAAGTAAACTACAATGGAACAAACTAGGTAAAGGCTGGAAAATTATAGACTTCATTAATAATATCATCCTAACTTTTATTTAGTGGATGAGCGTAGAGCTCATTTGCGTAAGCGAAACACAGTTGGGTTATTTACATCTTAAATGAATTCTAGGTTATGAAAATAGTTAATAAAACTATTCATTGATTATGTTTTTAATAAAATATCTAAAATAATTGATTACCTAACGTTACTAAAATTATTGACATGTTATAAATATATCGTCATTTTAATAAAAAAAAAACTTTCCTCCGCTTACAAATATTTGCCTCATCATAAAAACCTTTAAAATCCAATATATTTTTTTTGTAAATGAATACCCGTCAAGTGATAAGGAAATGTAGAGAATGTCGCAGGCTTCGTGGCGGTGTGTGTGGGTGCGCGCGCGCGTGTGCACGGCGCCGCGGGACCGCGGTAGGTATGCCGAGAGGCCGAGCGGGGGGCGCACACAGCCGCGCCGCGCCAATCGCCGCGCGCCGCTCACCCACACACGCGCACCGCCGCCTAGCCAAAAACCTTGTTTTCTTACGAAAAACACTGAAATATTGTGCACGTTTAGGGTGCGTTCGCCCTCGCGCAGCCTGCCCGCTCGCGATCCCGGGACCCACGACCACCCGACCGACTCTAAACAGTAAGAAAAAAATTCACAAATATTTGCACTCTACTTGACGCCCTGTGCAGTTCAAGTATTTTTTTTAAATTTTTCCTTGACTTTACCCGGGAAGTAATTACATATTTATAATGCCCATGAAAAGCGCTATCAAATGAGTGAATAGAAAATTACGTCGGTGTTTCAGGTTACGGTGGAGATAAGTTTAGAGCGTGCGTTCTTTCAAGGGCTGTTCTTCGGGGTGGCGGGAAAAATATTGAGTTTTTATTAATTATTCATTTAGCGTACATGTTATAGATGCCAAATATGTGGTAAAACTAATTATGATCTGGAAAGTTTGGTAGTAAAGCGAGGAGAGGGGGCCCGCCCAGAGCGGGCGCGGGCGGCGCGGTCGCTGCGCCCCTACGCGGAACATACTACTGGGAAATATATCAACCCGCAGCTGACATATTTTCCTGCCAAGACACAGGCGCAAACCTAGCCATTAATTTAATAAAAAGAAAACAAATGAAAGCTGAAACGTATTCGGAGGAAAATTGCAGGAACTTTTCCGACTCTACTGCAACTTTGGCGACGTAGCAATGTGCAGTTTTACTGCGTGCATCACAAAATTATTGGGAATCCGTTTGAGAAATTCCATTTGTTTAGCGAGTCTGTAAATATTTCGTTTTAATTAATATTGGTCGTATAAAAAGATATGGGGAAGTATTTAGAAGGAAGTGTTACTTACGCGCGCGGTGGGCGGAGCGCTACTGGAAATGTAGCGATGCCAATGGTTCCATATCGGGCTTAATGTTCAGCTTTTAAGTAGGGGAGAGCGGGGCTGAAAGTGCCGATTTTCATAAAACACAAAATTGAGCTATGAAATAGTGTATAATGTTGTGTGGCTTACACACACATTTAAAGAATGGTTATTGGAGTTTCTGAATAGTGATATTGTTTTGTGCATCGTTAAACAGTTTTCAAATAAAATCATTTTTTATGAGATCGATCGGAACGGAACAACTAACCCCACTATGGGGCTGGTTGTTCCATCCTTTTGAAATACAAACTTATCCTTAAACAAATAAATCTTAGTGCTCACACGCTGAAGGAGTATTTTGTAGTTCGTCTAAATATGTGTTTATTTTGTGTGCACTATCAACTCAGTTAACAAAAAATCAAAGACAAAAAGGTATTATTTTGTGGGGTTCGTTGTTCCGTTGATTTAGTTTTTTTTCCATAACTACTATTATACCATAATGGAAGCAACTTAAACGGCTCCTGCAACGGCATAATTTCATAACGTTTCGCGTCAAACATCATACAGATTGCTCCGTTTTTTACTTGCATTTCTATTATCATCGGAACAACTTACCCCCGGCACTTTCAGCCCCGCTCTCCCCTACACGAAAATACTACCTCTTTCTTATTTGTCCTTTATTTTAAATAAGAACGTTAAAAATGTATCTTAGGAGCCGCGCTGGAGTTCACGCGTCGCGGCTTACTCTACCTGCTTATATGATTAGGTATAGGTGTAGGTACACAAAGTAGCACAATTTAATGAAAGTAGTTATAATTTTCACGCAATAATATACAGTAGAATGCATTTTTTTCAATAATTAAATTACATCTAATTTCCAGAGTGATTAATTTATTGGCTTCATGTAGGTACCTACCTATAGAAAACCTGAGGCGTCCCTTTTTAAGACTTAGGTAGGTATCATTATTTTCCCGCTTTCAGATATATATTTAGTTTAATTACTTATTGAGTCCAATTTCAACACGTTCATATACGTATGTATGTTTAATGTAAAATTAAATACTCTATCATGTCATAATTTAATGACAATCATTTGAAATATTTTATTGAATATGTACTAGTTGTTGCCGGCGACTGCGCCCGCGAACAAAAATAAAACGTAGCCTATGTTATTTAGTAATAATATAGCATTCTACTGCTGAAAGAATTTTCAAAATCGGTCCAGTAGTTTTTGAGATTATTCGTTACAAACATACGAATCTTTCCTCATTACAATATTAGTTTAGATGGTTCGAAAAAATAAACGTCGGTAGGATAAAAAAAGTTACAAGGACTAGGTAATTGTAATTGTTTGTTCATTAAATACCTAGGAAATGTTACATTAGTCCACTTTGTATAACAATAAGAGGGTCTGGCTTGCAATTTGTTATGGGTCGGGTCGGGTCGTGCAAGGTAAGCAAGGCAAATATGTATAGGTACCTACTGAGGTGCCTATCATACATTAAAATGCCTAGTTCACTACATAACATCGGTTAAGTAGTATAATTTGTATGTAAATCACTACTATTCTTTTGACAATCCTTTTTATTTAGACAGGTCCCCAAAGTACCAGGGTTGATGAATGCACGTGTAAAAGAATTTTAATTATCTTTAATGCCCATCGTTTCCTTTGCAATATGAAGTTCACTGTTGGAGTCACCCATGCGTCGGAAAGTCGAGTAGTAGTATTATTTAAATAGGCAACATAAATAAATGCGTTAATGATCGAGTTAAGTGAAACTTTACGAGGGAAGCAAGGGGCGGAAGTACAGCCGGTGGGTACACGGTACACGTGGGTCGCAGGCGGCGATAACGAACGCGGGTCGACTCTTCCACGAACTCCTGCGCTGCTCAGCCATCCAATACTTGTTTTAGAAGTAGTTTCATGACATATATTCTGGTATGGTTTAGAAAATTATTCAAAAACTCGGAAAGAACAAACACGCATAAAAAGTCAATAATTTCTTGACAGCATGAGCGACGCAAACGTACCTAACTAAACAATATAGGCGATGGGCTAAAACCGTAAACCTTTACTATATCCAATAGACACCCAAAACTCAAATAAGGCTTGACGGTTTAAGCGCAATGGCATAGAGACGCTGTCGTAAAATTAAGCATCACAATTCTATCGCCACTTAAACGTTAAAGTAGAAGTTCTCATACCCGGGCTTAGGTTAAGTCCGCGGCGCGTGAGGAAAACGACACCGGCGGCGCTGCATCCACGTGCATCGAGTTCCGCGTAGCGCCGGTAAACAACTGCAGCGCCGCTGACGCGCGCGAGCGCAGGGCTGCCCGCTCGCTGCACCGCCATCCTTCCAGGCCTAGACAAGATGCATAACACTAAAGTTAGCGGATTTTGTACCGATTTGACGCAATAGATCGTCAGCATTCCCTAATCCCATACATTTAGTCAGTTTTC
The DNA here is from genome assembly GCA_949316455.1 of Acleris holmiana. Lineage (NCBI taxonomy): Eukaryota > Metazoa > Arthropoda > Insecta > Lepidoptera > Tortricidae > Acleris > Acleris holmiana. Next base: position 12,566,986 of record OX438772.1, on the reverse strand, counting down.
GAAAATCGCTAAAGTATTTCGTATCTTGTCTAGGCCTTAGGGCAAGTTTAGTAGAAACCGAAGTAATGCGGTTGCTAAAATGATAACAGTGTTTTACTGGCAGTATCCATAAGGTTCTGAGTTGAATGTATTTCTAATTACACTTTCGCACTCGTTTGAGAGCTAGGCTGTTGTGTGAGAAGAGGGTCTAGTAAAGAAGGTCGCGAAGGTAACGACTGCAGAAACCCAAGAATTCGTTCCTATGAGATTTGCACAAGCTGTCGTGTCTTGCCTATCATTTCATACATATTGACCGATTTGTAGAGTTAACCAATTTAATTTCATTCCTAGGCCACTACGGTGTAGGTCAACGTGACGTTGTAAACCAAATTATACGAATTCTCTTACGTTTTGGTTGACGTCACCTTAACATAAATAGTTCATCAATAGGTACATTTTGTAGAATGCGGTTTGGCTAGAGCCCCATGATATTAAGTTCCGATGCCCCTGAGGGATATCGAAGGGCAGCCTAGTATAAGATGTTCGCGATTATTAAACTGTCGGCAGGTAATCCTCCTCTACCTAGTTTATAACGAAACAACATCGACAACGAGCGACATAATTTACGCTCTGCTACCATGGGTGTTGTGCATCCGAAGTTGTCAAAAAAAAAGATTACAAATTCAGAGACTGTCTTTTCAAAATGAAAATCAACATGGGATGTCGAATTGTGATGGAAGTTTTGAAAAAACTCGTCAACTATGCGAATTATTGAATTTCAACTCAGTTTTTTGGAAGTTCTGGATGAACGCAAATCAGGTTGATATAAGTTCATAACATAATAAATAGTATTTTGTAAATGTGTGACATCCCTGGCGTCGCGCCCCTAGCTATTGCAAAGCATAATTATTACCTATGCACTTTGTTACGTCACTATAAAAAAACGGCATATTTTCCTTAATCTAAATTCCAGTATGCAAGTATATAAATGGTGTAATCCAATATGTAGTCATGTAGTTGTTTGTGATTTGATCAGATAATATATATTACGCCATACTAGTTAAATAATAACATGAAAATATTAAACAAATAAACATGATCATATAAATTTTGATGGAAATAAAAATTTCCCCTCACGTTTTAAAGCAGTTGCATTTCCCTTTTAAAAGCGTATATATATAATTAATTATCATTAGGTTAGTATAGACACTACAAGTTAAATACGAGGGTTAACCACATAATGTACGCTGTACACCCACTTCCATATTTATACATTTCGTCCACTCTATTTCGGTTGTTAAGGATGAACCTCCTACGTATTTATTTTAAGCACCGTCCCCTTTTCATTTACTGTTTCGGGAAAAATTGTTAAGAACTTTAAGTAGAGGACACAATGCCCAAACTTAACAAAGTGCTCATGAAGAAGCTAAAAAATAGTAGATTATTCAACAATAGACTAAAGTAAGCCATTATGACACGAGATATTTATCAACCCGAGCAAAGCGAGCGGATGGGCTTCGAGTGTCCAAAAATCAGCGTTTAATGATGCATTGTGTCCCGACGGCAGCCATAGTAGCCACCCGAAAAAAGCGTTGTTACCCAGGGCGACTACCATGGTAGCATTGGTAGCCACTACGTCACGATTCGATTTGATTAAGATTTTTTGTCCTTAGTCTTTATCGATCGATTCAGTACAAAATTGGCTACAAACTGACTTTAACAATCATATCTTTTAAGCGGAAAAGTTCAAAATACAGTCAGGTGAACTTCAGTCTACTTTCAGCAATCGTTACCTGCGTGAGTGAGCGCGCAGTAAAAGACAAGTCTCCGGAAGTTTATTTGTATGAAACTTTTTTTATACATCGTTAGAAAGAAGATTTTGCTATCTATATATGATAATAACATTTATAAGGATTTGTATTAGCGTTTTATCGTTAAACTCGAAAAAACACATTTATAGCTTTTGACATTATGTTGCACTATTCCAATTTCCTTCACTTTTGTTTACTACTTTTATTCATTTTGATAATATATACCCTAATTGAATACTGTAACTAGCATAGAAAATATATCTGATACAAATAGCTAGAATATTTAGCTTTACTATATTAAGCTTTGCTTTATTTAGCTTTAGGGATTGAGTAATTAAGTTGCATCGCATCCAAAAACATGTTAATATGCATATTTTTATTTTATTTATGTGATCTACTATATTGTTAATACATATTTCTACAGAATATATCATAGAAAAACAGAAAATGAAAAAACAATATACTTTTGTGTAGCATTTTTTGATTTGTGAGCATATTTTTGGAAAACGGCTTGTTTAACTTTTCTCTGAACTCAATTGGCTGCATACACTAAATTATGCATTATTCCGTTTAACTTAGAACAATAATAGTGTAGGCTATATAATATATTGTCACCTTTGCAAAAATGTAGGTAGTAAGTGGATACAGCGTGGAAAGCAATCAAGTCGTAGCGCGGTCGGCGTTTTTAAAAACCCTTGAGAAACAAGTGGCTCGGAGACCAGGGGGCTTATTATGGCCGTGTTTATCGCGTAACTAAACGTGGATAAAACATTTGTTATTTTCTGACAAGTTCAAGACAAAAAAAGGAATCAGTTTTCTGTTTTTTTTTTATTGCAATACAGTACTCGTACGTGGGAGTCTAAACTGTATCTTAGTCTGGATTCTCGGACCAGCGAGAAACCAGTACTAAACCGAAGGTCTTTTCAAGTGTTTATCTTGTGTTTTCCTGCTAGTTTTATAGGTAAGTAGGAACTTAGATACATAAGCCAAATAAGATTAACCATGCTCTTTAAGACTAGTTGCCGAGGTTTTTATTTACCGAAATATTCATGATAAGTATACATTCAATGTTTTTATATCTTCAATAGATAACAATATCGATGATAAACGTATTAGGTAGGTACACTTAGACAGCCAGGGAAGACATTTAATTTTCCACGCCCATATTTCACTACCTATGCTGTAAGATCTTCAACATCAAAATGAACGAAGTCATATAAAATTCAGCTTAGGTTATTAACCGCAAACGAAAACACAGGCCGCCTTATGGTAGTTGGGCTTTAAAGCCTAGAGATATGGGTATAAGTTCTATATATAATAACTAAATGTACTAATTTATTTAGTGTTTAAAACAATACTAAAATTAAGAAAACATAAGATATTGGTTATATTTGTAAGCACTAGTTTATAAAAAAATATTAAAAAATATGTTTATAAAAATAATTTAAAACGTTCGGTGTTTATTATAAAACAAGATTTTATTGTTCTGAATGTATTAAAGATCAGTTCAGTTTCTCAATATTTATAATAACTTGTCCTATCTACATTTCTATACACAAATAAATACATAGGAAATGGTGCGGATTTACTAATGTATTGTAAATGCCATTAAAACGTATTGATAGTGTGAAAACGATACCAACAAAGCAAGTTTTATATTGGTTATATCAGTAGGGCGTCCGAAAACCACGTTTTCGTTATTGAAATAATAATTAAATAATGCTGATAACATTCACAAAGCGCCTCTAATTACAGTGTGTTATACTGTGCGTGTGCTCGATTTCCCTAATCGTGTGGAGTAAGCGTCTGCGCCGGCGCCGGTCCTGGGGCCGCGAGGGTGCCATTACAGACATTCACGCATTCACTGCCACCAACTCGAAATTGTACATAAATTGAACACGCCAGGCGGTCGCTGGCGGTGAATGCGTTCACGCCTTCCGACAACCTACCAACATCGTCTAAAATCAAACTATAACACCGATTCTTCCGTCACCGTCACACGTGAACCGCGCGACAAGGACGGAGCGAGTCGAGTCGAATCGAACGCACGCGACGAGCTAATATGAATCTGCTCTTTGACGCACATCGCATTCTTATATACCAAAACGTATCTTCAATTACATGCCGACGTAGTTATTTAACAGCATTTATTAAGTAAATTCATTGTTCAATGATGATGTTTACTACCTACTGCATCAAGCTTATGTAGAAATTAGCTGTTGCCCGCTACTCCGTCTGCGTAGAGAAATAAAACATAGCCCATGTTATTCAGTAATAATTTAGCATTCTAATGGCAAGGAGTTTTCAAAATTGGTCCAATAGTTTTTGAGTTTATCTATTAGGTACGAACAAACAAAAAAGCTAATCTTTTCTCTTTATAGGTAATATTAGTTGTAGGCTGGTTTTTATTAAATAATGTATTTTACGAAGTATTATTTAAATTTTTAATTGCCAACTTCTTGCAATGCGCTTCTTTCGGCGAGTAAGATACAGAGAATATTAGGAATCTTATTCTCTGTAGGTACGCCTAAAAGAGCTAAAACCTTCAGTAGTTATTTAGTCGGTAAGGGCAACGGTAAGTTAACTGATTATCCACGCTATGTTATTAAATCCTATGGAATTGATTAACTTGACTTACCTAGGTTCGCCTCATCATTTTCCTTAAGAATCAGAGTAATTTCACCATAAAGATGAAAAGGGTGAAGGGTTTAATGTATACATACATTAAATCACGCCTGTTTCCCAGAAGGTAGAGACCATTTCTTTCCACCTGCTACGATCCTGGCAAATCTCTTTCGCTTCTTCCACATTCATACATCGAGTGATGCATTCACGCCGGTTTTGGGGAACTTTAGATTCGGGCCTTCTGCAACATTTCTCCGATTTGAGAAAATAAGTACGCCTAGGGTTTAATGTAGTTATGTAGATGAAAATCCACCTATTGACTCAAATTGTCAAGAACAAGCCGAATTAAACCCATTATCTCTCATAACCGTGGCCTGTGCAGCTTCAACCGTCATTTATTTTAAAGTTCTGTGCAATATACTAAATCATCTGGGCGCTTATAAAATTATTGTGTCGGGCTGCTGTCTGGGTGCAGAAATGTATTAATCACAGAGAATCTACTCGTAAATTTCTTCCGAAACTGAGTGGCTGACAGACAACTCACAATTAACACCCTAAGCGCAGTAATTTGAGATATAGACTATTTTTGAGGGAATAATCCGTGCCGTGTGGTTGTCGGGTTAGAATAGTGCTACTTAATGTCGTCCCGTGGATGTCGTAAGAGGCGTCTAAGGGAATAAAGGTTAGTGGTACTGTTAGTCGATGGGTTTGAAACCTGTCACTAATACACTAGTAAACATCTTAGCCTGTTTATGCAAAATGTGGTTACGGAATTATCAAGAAGTCTTTTTAGAGTGGTTGGTATTTCTGTAACTCTGCCTACCTGACTCTGGGAATGAAGGCGTGATTCTATGTATGTAATCCATGGATAGGTACTCTAGAGGCGCACTAGGGTGTCTTATAGTTAACAATAAAATGTCAATCGATAATTGATTAACTTCAGATAAAACACAGAGGCAATCATTCTGTCGAGAGAACATTTAAGAAAATCAAGGAGATAAAAATCCAAAATAACTACAAGTTGAAAACTATACACACATACATAACATCACGCCTTCATTCCCAGAGAGGGGTAGGCAGAGCTACAGAATTACCAACAACTCTAAAAAAACTTGTTGATGATTCTATAACCACATTTTGCAAAATCAGGCTAAGATGTTTACCAATGTATTAGTGACAGGTTGCAAGCCCATCGCCTAACAGTACTACAAGTCTTTGAAAACTATAATTATAAAAAAATAAGCTCCAACCCTTACGACTTATAAGAAAATAAAATTTTTCGTAAGACCGACATATTTATAGTAGGTACAGTCGAAGTCATAAATATGTTTACACTTTAGTACCTTGCCACTTTCATTCGCCGAGACCGTTTTATATATAATTATATGAAACTGGCTCAGTGAATGAAAGTGACAAGGTACCTACTGAAGTGTAAACATATTTATGACTTTGGCTGTACCTTAATTAAATTAAATTGTAAAATGAATAATGGCTTTTAACCTAAGGATTTAACTAAGCTACCCTCAGTGCGCAAGTCCAACTCACTCTTGACCAGCTTTTACCCCCACATCGTCATTGTCCATCCATTTTTTGTTAGGTCTACCTGTACCCTTATAGGACTTATTCATACTTCATACTTATTTCGTAACACGAGTCTCGGCCCATCTTCATCCTATCTCTCTCATGACCTAGCGATACCATGCATGACTATAAAAGCAGTAATCTGAACAGTTTCAGTCAGATTATTGCATACCTGTGTGCATAAACATCGATATACACGAACAAATTAAATGAATATTGGCAAATCCGATCTAGCTCACATAACTTAGGTACATTTTCAAAGATTACAATGAATTAGCATTTTACATTATGTTGTGCCTATAAGAACAGTCATTCTCATTCCTACATAAATTTAAAGTGGGTATCATCCGTTCTAAATATTACGACACGCTAGCCTAGTTGGGAGTGACCCTGCCTTCGAAGCTAGGGGTCCTGGGTTCAAATCCCGGTAAGGGCAGATATTTGTGTGATGAGCACGAGTAGGTATTTGTTCCTGAGTCTTGGATGTTTTCTATGTATTTAAGTAGGTATATATTTCTCTATATAAGTATGTTTATCGTTGTCTAGTACCCATAGCACAAGCCTAGAGCTTAGTTTGGGACTAGGTCAATTTGTGTGACATTGTCCCGTGATATTATTATTATTATTATTATTACTCAATAATTCGTTATTTTCAAATGCTAGGCTTTTTATAAGTAGGGGACAGTTAAAGAGATTTTATAAAAATTGTAGAGTCAGGCGATGTTGAAGCATTCGCATGCATATAAACTCGTGCGCGATTAGGTGGTTGCATCGGGCAGGCGCGGGCGGGGAGGTGCGGGGCGAGGCGCGCGCGCAGCACTGCGGTGACCGCTTGAGGAATGCAACAGGTAACCGATTCCAAGAAGGCCGCGGCCCGTTACCGCGCCGAATATCTCCCAGTCAAAAGCGCCGACAAGTGCGGCGAGCGAGCACTTGCGACAACACAACCCGATGCGCCCGCGCTGCATTCCAAGCGACATTGAGTTAGAAACCAGTCGGAGATCGACACATTCTATCTCTGCATGCTCCCGAATATCGATGTTATTGAGACCCTCGAGAGTTCTTAATAGTATGGCGTGTATGCCTGACTCTGTTTTCAAGCACTTATTTACGAAACTTAAATCTTAAGTAAGCTAAGAGGCGCCAAGATGTTCAAGAAACCATCCCATAAAAACAAGATAAACTACCTCAAAATTTTGTTTACCAGGCAGAGGAAAATATGTTTTTCTTCATCACCGTTTTAGAAGGTAACAGAAGTTAAACAATAGGGAGAAGAACTCAGATACACAGATACCATACTCAGACCCCTTACTGCGCAAGAGCACATCTTTTGAGGCTCCACTGAGGCGTTAAAAGCGGCTGCTCAGTAAATAAACTATCAACATGTCGTCAACGTACTGAAATAAAAGCCACACTTAATCTGCCACACCTCGTCCGCAAGCCACCCTCTGTACTGACACAAGAACTTCTAAAATTAAATGTCTTTATTTAGAAAAGTGTTATGATATGCATCTATGAGAAGAAAGCAAGCGCCGAGCTTACAGGGGGGTTGTCTAAAAATACGTTACAGAAATGTTCATAATCGAGCCGTAAGCTATTAATTGTGAAGGTATTTTTGGCATCGTTGTGTTCAGTTTCCCTCAAGATGTGCCCACAGCATTGTGGTTGGCTTAGACACATGCTTGTCTGCTTAATCAATGAATAACTTTTCTCATTATAGATTTGGGTGGACTTTTTAGAAAAAAGATAGAGCTGCATCCTGTTCAATATGTTCTTAAGATATGTGCAAACTGGACTTAGAATTTGGAACATTAAACATCCCCGTTAACTCTTCCGATCCATTACAATCAACAAGATTTGTTTACAACAAGAGAGCATTTTGTTTACAACCTGGCATTTTCTCTTCTGGTCTATGAGTGTTCTACAGAGGCCATATCTTGAATCGCTTTGCCTTGCATAAGCCAAAAGTCTACCCTGTAAATGTTTAGGATTTGCTTCACATTTATTTATTTTATGTATTTAATCGTATGGCATTAGTTACAAAATAGGCATTTACAATACAGAGTGATTAAAAAAGGATTTTTCATGTCAGAGATAGATCAACACTAAACAACACATAAAACAACAATAGAAAAATGTAAAAGATATAAGATTTTAAATGTCAACGTTCAGAGACTGGAGCCACGCTGTCGCACTGGGTGTTAGGTGCAGCAAATCCTCCGGGGTCCGGGATATGAGTGTAGCGGGCACCGCTGTATGATGTGCTCCATAGTTTGGTTCTCTTAGCCGCACTCGCACAGAGCCGATTCCCTCCACCCCCACTTGTGCAGGAAGTATTACTTCACATTAAATGGTTGATGACTGGACTTAAGTTAAACATTTTTTTTTTAATAAGGAACACTATTTGTTGATTTTTTCATCCATCGCCCATTTAAACCGTATGCTTTAGTTTGGGGACACTCAATTATTAGACAAGATCTGTTATTGAATGAAAAAACGTAGTGTCAAATGTGTTTGTCCCCTTTGCTAATTGTTTCGGGGGACGCCGGTTCCCCGCCCAGATGCGCGCATGCGCCGCACATGGCTGCGACGGAAACCTCTACTCGCTTCCTGATAACGTACTTACGTTGCTTTTGTACGGAAATTTTGACTGAATTTATAGCAAAGTTGATAAAGCTTCCATGCTTAGTGTCAGTATGATTTACCGTCAATAATAAATGCTAAGATTTTTTGTCTTTAAAGATAAGTTTATCATGCAGAAGTTTATTTACAAAATTCATATGCGCTTTTTTTAATATTTACATCCGGTGTTCCAGAAAACGAGCAACAAGGATCACGAGCTGGCACAACGCTGAGTGGCATGGTAACCATTTCGGTGGTCTAAGTAGTGCACCTTCTTTGCTTGTAATATTTCTTTGCTTTTTGGCATTAATATAAAAACAAAATACATATTAGACTAAGGGAATAAGGGCTTGTAGTACTGTTAGGCGATGGGCTTGCAACCTGTCACTAATACACTGGTAAACATCTTAGCCTGATTGTGCAAAAAGTGGTTACAGAATTATTTGTTGGTATTCTGTAGCTCTGCCTACCCCACTCTGGGAATAAAGGCGTGACGTTATGTATGTATGTAAGTAAGCATAATATAATTTTTTATAAAGCTAAATTTTGGCTCAAATCAATGAACAAAACCAGACACGGCGAAGCTATCTAGTTTACGAGACATCAGCTAAAGACAGAAGATGCGCAATGGAAGTTTATATATTTAAACAACCCTTGATCTATGAGAAACGCAATGATAAAAACGTGAGCATTATGCCCATGGCATGTGATGTGATCTCCGCCCGCCCTACCGGAAATATCAACGCAATATATTTTGAGGCGAGCGCCCCCTGCGACGCATCTCAATCATCCACTAATAAGCAGACGGAAGGAAAGTAATCTAGACAAAAGTTTAAAAATAATGCGTCCAGGAATAGATCGAAAGGTGAGCTTGAGCGCCGCGGCCCCACGAGTTAAAAATATATGCATGTGGCGTCGCCGGGCGCCCTACGCTGCGCCGACGCCGAGCGCCAAGCGGCAAGACGCCGGCGCCGCGGCCGTGTGCCGAGCTCGCTGATGCACCTACCGTATGCAGCGAGCTGAGTGTAGCTAATATAGTATTTACTTAACTTCATGAAAAGCCCATCTGTTACTTTTAAGAGCTACAGACAGATACTCGTACGCCAATAGCCCAATACACACTTTAAACCTATAAAACACCCGCCGCAACGCGTTAGCCTAGTTGGTTTGGTATGTCCCTGCGTACTATCGTATCATGCTAGTGGTCCTGGATTTGATTCCCGGTATTTGTGTTATAAGCGTGAGTATTTATTTCAGAGTCTTGGATGTTTTCTATGTATTTAAGTATTTACAAGCCTAGAGCATAGGTAGTTCAGTACTCTTACTACATCTGCTTCGCTCTTTGTTCTAGTACTGCCAGGAGTTTGTCACCTCCTGGTGAAGTTAAAGTACCATGACCCTGATACTCAGTGTCCCATGCACCTAGCAGCCCTATACTATATGTTATCAACAGAGCCCGGAATTTTCGTAGCAATTTTGTGCTGTCACAGGGACTTCCGATATACATGTGTATATCGATAAATACAGAATACATTTTTTTAAATATGATTACGAGTAGAAGTAAACAACATGCAGTCTTATCGCGAATGAGCGATCTCTTCGAGACAAGATAAAATTATGACTATCTATGTATTTATTTTATAGATAAACTTGTTAGCACTAAAACTGACTTTGAACATGAAATTGATAAATGTTAAAACACTGAACTGAACTGATTAAATGTAGAATTGTTAACTATTAACTTTTCATTGCAAATCTCTATTTAACATTTTCAGCCACTCAAAAGTTATATAAAAAAGATCGCTCTTTGACGATAAGACCGCCGTTGTTTACCTTTACTTTTAATCTTCATTGATATGTTGTGTTGTGTTATATAATGTATCGATAAAATTATGTATATCGGAAGTCGATAAACAAGAAGTCCCTATGACACATAAAAATTGCTACACAAATTCCGGGTTCTGGTTATCAACAACATAAAAAAATATTATGCATAATTACCATTACAAAATCAGTACTTAAGCAGCACATTCACATCCTTTCATATACAGTACACGAGAGGATACTCACTTCCTCACATATACCATACATGAAACGATCTTCCCTACTAACTAGGGGCTATCATATCCACACGAGGGGATCTTCCCTATATACATAGAGGCTATCATATCCACATATAAAGTATCTTCCCTATACACATAGAGGCTAACTTATTCACACAAAGGGATCTTTCCTATATACATTGAGGCTATCATATCTATATAAAAAGGAACTTCCCTATACACATAGAGGCTAACTTATCCACACAAAGGATCTTTCCTATATATATTGAGGATATCATATCCACATAAAAAGGATCTTCCCTATACACATAGAAGTAACCACATCCACACAACGGGATCTTCCCTATATACATTGAGGCTATCATATCCACATAAAAAGGATCTTCCCTATACACATAGAGGCTAACTTATCCACACAAAGGGTTCTTTCCTATATACATTGAGGCAATCATATCCACATAAAAAGGATCTTCTCTATACACATAGAGGCTAACTTATCCACACAAAGAGATCTTTCTTATATACATTGAGGCTATCATATCCACATAAAAAGGATCTTCCCTATACACATAGAGGTTAACTTATCCACACAAAGGGATCTTTCCTATATACATTGAGGCTATCATATCCACATAAAAAGTATCTTCCCTATACACATAGAGGCTAACTTATCCACACAAAGAGATCTTTCTTATATACATTGAGGCTATCATATCCACATAAAAAGGATATAAAAAGGATCTTCCCTATACACATAGAAGTAACCACATCCACACAAAGGGATCTCAATTATAAACATGGGCACCTGAACAGCAGCACAGGTGTCCAGATCTCTAAGCCATATACTTTCGATTCTTAGTGACTTAGGCTAGATACTTAGCTTTCAGTATTCTCCAGTTAATAAAAACACATTACTACACACACTGTTCACACCACTTTAAAAGGTTAATACTTTTTCCCTCCAATTCGAATGTTAGTTACAAAGGTGCTCACCACAGACAATACTGAATGATTAATGTTGCTAGTGTTTAAATTACCTGTCAGACTAGTTGTGTCATTTCACGTCGTTCGCGTTTGTCGTGACACACTCTTTAGACTATTGACAAATACAAAACTATCAAAAACCCAATAATGTATGTGTATTTTGTGCTTTTGGCACGGAGTTAGTAGAGTTGCTAAGGAATAAGATTAGAACTTAATCCTTTATATAAGGTTAAAGACTAAACGAAAACAATTGGAGCAATCTAAGGATTGCATGAAGACTCAAATATAATCCCAATCTGCTAATTTCAGTCGCCACACACATCAGAGTCTACAGCCAAAGACACTAGTTCTCGTGACAGCGTGCTAAGCCCACAGTAGTCTTTTACAATTTGAATGTAGAAGTATGTAACTGCAAAATCTCAGCAAGTGGGTTTAAGGTCGTAACATGATTACTTTTCAAGTCTGACGGCGGGTTTCCCATACCTCTCAAATAAAGGATATGATGGTAGCATTACGAGTATATGAAAAAACACAAAGAAAATGGCCCAAAGTCAACCGCCGTGGGCCGAGCACGCTGCGACGAGACAATTTTGGACATAGGGCCGGGACTCTAATTCGTCTATTCCATATTCTAACGTAAGTATAATTAAAGAACTAAGGTTCAAAATAAAAGTGTGTTTTGTGTGATTTGAGTCCTTTTATTACTAAGCAACTTAATCCCCGGGTGGCTGTCATTTTAATAATTTCGTAATAATATTTGACACTAGTTCCCGTTTGATGTCATTTGACACCAACTCCCGTGGCAGCATGCTCGGGACCACAGGGCAATCCGTACTCCACACGTTAAACGAAATCTTGTAGACTACAATATTTATTACTGGTTTTTAATCGATATTGGCAGCGAGTATAAAGAGCAATCCTTAGGTCATTTTATAGTCATTCTATTGATTAGCCCATTCATTGTGCCGTATTTAAGATTTACCAAACTTACCCTATGTAATAAACGTTTAAGATATCACAAAAACGAAATGGCTTTAGAGAAAAATGTTTTGCGGAACAAACCAAATGTATCTGTGAATTGTACCTCGGTAAGTGGAAATAATACCCTTCTTCTAGAACGCGTTTTGCTAGGAGTCACAGTACCTCTGGTACACCAGAGGTACTGTGACTCCAGGGATATATAAAACCTACACATATTGCAGAAAATTATATGAACTATCTTCTCCATTGCAACTTTTGTAATACAGAATAGTGTGTGTGTAGTGTATTCTAGTGGGCAAAACCATATTGATTTTGACGTGCTATCGCATTTTCAATGTTACGAGTATCATAACGTTGTAGCAGTTATTTACTTAACAGTTATAGCGGGCGAGTTAATAACAATACGATAGCATCTTGAAAGTAATATGGTTTTACCGACTAGAATAGACTGGTGTTTGCATTAATGTAATTAAGTTCGCGTTGTTGATTATTGATGTGCCCTGTTCATATTCGAGGTACGTATACACTATCGTTGTACGTTTCAAATCAATCGGCTGAGGCGGTGGACCGTGGCGACGGCGCCAACGAACATACTAATACTAGCGGCCGGAAATTTCTGACATTCCCGGTGGATTTTTTTTTCTGTCATGCAAACCTTGTCCTGACAATAACGAACACAACAAAAAAAAAATTATCCAATAGGGTAGGGTCGTTCGGAAGTTGAATGCGCGTACATACATTTCGGCGACTCATTTTTGCCCGACTACGGCGAAGCAAAGGAAGGGTAATAATTTATATTTATACCTACCAATGAAACAGTAACATCACGCAAGTCTAGCCAAGTAAAAGCAGTGCTACCCATCAAGCATGAGTGAGGCAGAAATTGTTACCTAACTACACCTACATAAGGATCAATATCCCTACATTATTATATATTGCAAAATATCAAAATAAATTAGGGATACTTTTGATGTGTGTCTTGATATTATGATTGCTTTATCTGTATTATTTTTTGCTTATCCTCATATTTATTATACATTTATATTATATATGTATGTATTATTATTTTTTCAGCGCAATGCATGTATTAATATTATTATAGCTTATTGATGTGTAAGTTTATACGTGTATTAGTTACACCTTATGTTGAACCGCCACTACAATCTCTGCTTTGCCCAAAGGTCAACTGATAGAGAATGCCTTACGGCATTAAGTTCGCCTTTTATATACTAAATAAAAAATGTATTTAGTCAATCTATTTGAGTTAGCTTGCATAGACAATTATAATTAATTTAAATTAAGTACCTACGTACGAGTAAGTTCTCTGCAGGGTTACATGGCTAAATTTTTTACAACGTTGAGAACTCCCTGTACTTTACTCAAGTAAAACCATTAATAATTTGAATATTAATAAATTTGAATACATTCGTATTTCTTTCTTATTCACGCGTAAGTGGCATTAACCGCTCAATTTCATTATCAACGCAAGACAAATTTAGCTCTACCTACCTATTTATAAAATTATTCCAAGATAAGAGTTAAAATTTGAACCCAACATTAATTCTAATCGGGAAACATCTAAAAAAACGGGTATTGTTGAGAACATCTATTTTAAAAATAGACAACAATAACAAACTAATTTTGTTAATTTTGTTTTGCCATGACTTTAAATGGTTTTTCTTATCGTTATAGTAAATAATTTTGCAATGTTATGCCCGTTGAAGTCTTTTGGTCCCGAAATATTAAGGGCTGTAACAATGTTCGGCAAAAACGCAAATAAATTGCCAAAAAGGAATATTTCAAAATCTAACTATTTATAGTACTGCCGTACGTAAATACAACCTCAAACATGCCTCAAACACATATTTTGTACTGAGTTGACAGCTGTCAAATCAGGCCTCGGGACTATAGTGTGGGTCGTGAACTTAACTTCAAATGTATTGTTAAATGTGCTCCAGAATGCGTCAGACAGCGAAAAAATTACTATACATATTAAAATATTTGCGGTACAACTAAATGTTTCGATTGAAAATGAATGTGTACAAAATTGACGAACCGGACAAAATGTTATGAGTTTTTAGTACCGCGGATAAGAAACATATTTTAAACTTAGAAATTCAAGCTTGCGGTCACGAAGAGAAATTGAATTACAAGATGACATTGACGCGCCTATTGTAGGGATGTGGGCAGCTACTAGTGATGCGCCACAAGTTTTAACATAATAGGTAGATTGTTAGACGTAATTTAAAGTGAAAAAAAAAAATATTGTTCGTAAGTACATAACTTACCTACTCTAGTGAACACTCATTTAAAAATTCTCTTAATGATATTTAAAGCAGTTTGTTTCCTTTGTAATCATGATCAAATCAATTACGAATGAATACCTTAGGAGAACTTCAATTCAAGCAACATGTACCTATGTAAGTGCTTTAACTGTTTTTGCACAAACAGAAAAAAAAGCAAAGTAAGACCGAAACTGAAACACAAAAGATATGTACAAAAGCGAACTTATCCCTTTAAGGGATCCCTTCCAGTAAACCTTTGAGCGATAGAGAATTAAATAAAAACAATTAAAGAGACAGAACAGAAAGATAATAGTTTGAATAAAGTAACATATTATACTAGTATAATTCCAACTAAATACATTACTAAAGGAATAAATGAATAGAATATACTCGTTAGTATGAAGGTAGAAAGGACATACATATACAGTCTAAGATCAGGAACAAGAGTCAAGCCAGTACTTCTTTAGCCTAGATTTAAGCTTAAATAGCTAGATAGTTGTGCAAACCTTAAATATAGAACAAAATATGAAGGGTTTTCGAACTTATTTTAAATGCTCAAGAATCCTTGGTGGTCCAACCGAAACTGAAGAAAATGCAATTAAAAAGGCCGGCCTTGTTATATGCTTTTTACGGTTGAAACCTTTTAAAGCCAAAACCTATGAATACCGATCTATAAAGTCGTAAAGTATAACTACTTAATAAAAAATATGATTTTCGCTCTCACCGCGACAAGATAAAGCGTGCCCTCAGAAGAACTGGTATTTAACTTTGTTATTAGGTATTCATTACAAATAACATTGCATTGCCATACAGAATTTGCGACGGTATCAAAATGTCAACACTAAAACATACGCGGCAGATAGTACTTAACTACTTTAATGTACAGCATTAAAGTTTTAACGACATTGTGGGTAGAGCAGCAGAACTAGTGATGCGGACGTTGTGTCAGGTTTTATACAAATACGTAAAATTAAACGGGCCCTTACTTTATGAACAATGATTATGGGAGTGAAAACGACTCAACATATTCAGGTTTTTATATACCTACTTTGACTTTGTACATCTCTAAGACTTTAAAACTAAGATATTTTATGATTTTTTCACCGGACCTGGATTTCGATTTTTGGGTCTCACCGATGAAATAATAGTATCTATCTTTAATATCAATCTATGCAGCTATTTGATCTACGTGCGGCCCCCTGTTGGATTAGACATCATAACGACTTTATAATATCAAATCCAAAACCCACTCGTATACCAATTCGTCGCATAAATTATTTTTTCCAAACATGCTCGGAAAGGAAAGCTTTTCTTTTGAAAAAAGATAGCGGAAAGAGTTATTTTTTCTAGGTGTAAAATAAATGTATGAGAACATATTCCTGTCCACTGCGATATTTATTTAAAATTGATCTCTATTTCTTGTAAAATAAAAAATAGCATAAAAAAAGTTTCATACACCCAATTTAGTAAAAGGTGGGTGCAGCGCTGGGCCGCGGCAGCGCGGCGGGCGGCGGGTCATTGTGAAATAATCAAAATACTTGTAGTTTTCAATAGGAGATTCTCTCACAATTCGCCGATGTTTGTTTACGGATCGCTACCAACATCTTATCCTTTCACCTTCCGCCAAGCAGCATTGTTGTGTTCCGGTGATATAAGACAACCGATGAAACCTTAGTTCTCAGGTTTGGCAACGCATTATCGGATTTAGGATGTCAGTCCTGAGAATGCAATTGTCTATGAGTATCAGATTCCACTAACCATCAAGTGGCCTGTATGTTCGTTGGCCTTCTCCCTGCCAGAAAAAAACAGGGAGTCACCGTCACCAACATCGAAACCCTGCCTTAAAAGACAAATCGCGCGTTAGTTTACGAATTGTTAAAAATATTGATTATCTCCTTATTTTGGGAGATGTAAAATCACGTTGATCTAACACAGGTGTCCTAGTTTTGTTTATTCATACCGAAGGTTGATGATGATGGTGATGGGTGGGATGGGTGGCGCGGCCGGAGCAGGCGAAAGTTACATGGTGACTATTTAAAGAAAAAGGCTACCCTTGCTGCTATTGAATTCTAAGGTAACCTAATAATTATTTTTACTCGACTGCCAAGAAGGGTAATAATGTTTTTATTTATATTATTGTGCCGTGTGGTGTCCGGGTTAGAATATAGCCACTCCATGTCTTCCGTGGATGTCGTAAGAGGTGACTAAGGGAATAAAGGCTTGAAGTACTGTTAGGCTTGCAACCTGTCACTAATACACTGGTACACATCTTAGCCTGTTTGTGCAAAATGTGGTTACAGAATTATCAAGAAGTGTTTTTAAAGAAGAGTTGTTGGTATTTCTGTACCTCTGCCTACCCCACTCTGGGAATGAAGGCGTGATGTTATGTATGTATGTGTTTATATTATTAGCCTGTGCTATTCCACTCTTGGAAAAAGGCTTCCCCCTTTCATACTTCTCTTGCCATAGCAACAACTGACCAATCCTTCTAAAAGGCGTCAAGTTCATCCTTCAATCTCCATCGAGGCCTGCCGCTATAAAGTATGAAGCAATTAATGTTCATAGCTTGTGTCGCTTGATGACCCGCAGGCTATTGTTTGCTTGCTCTGTCCAACTACTCCGACTGCAACCCGAAGTTAGATGCTGTAACCGGACGCGGGCGCTAATAGCCTCTGAGGCAGTGTCGAGTGTCCCCGGCGTTGCCCGGGCACTTCGCAGAACGAGAGGTGTCAACTTCCTTGTCGCGATTTTAATAAGCGTTTTACTTCATTGCCATTTTAGGTAAATTGGCTTACATTTATAAGTCAGTTTTTGGCAAAAAATAATAAAACTATTTTCTAGATTTGGTAGATTTACAAGCTGTAAGTTAAATTTGATCTTACAGTGTTTAAGGATTTAACCGGTAATTATTTAGTTAGTTGCCTGAATAGTCTGTAGGAAATACTGTCAATAGTGTACTGATATATTTTTTTTTAAATGTGTGCGGTTTTTTTTTCTCACAGACCTCCATTTGTCAAAATATCTTGGAAGAGCTACCTAATCTGGGAGCTTATAGCCTGCCAGATCTACCCCGCTTGTTTTGAATGATTAAGTATATTCTATTTCCATTAATAATACAGTCTAGTCTAGTGCTAGTTTTACACGTTCTAGATAGAGTAGGTATCGTTCCAGTGTTGAGTATGTTCATTGAAGGATTGGGCAGGGTTAATAAATCGGAATCCCATAGTGAGAGTTCAAAAGCCGACAGACATTTTCATGCTTGACCGGTTTTTAAGTAGTCAACGAAGAGTGTGGATCAAGAGGCGCCGGCGCCGGCGCCGACAAACGCGCTCGGACGCGTTTACCTTTTGTTCTTGACGTAATATTAATCGCTCCCTCTTAACACGTGAAATTTCAACTACAAATATTCCGTTCTCACGGAAACGGACTCCTTGACAAAAGGAAACAGTTTTGGAAAGTAAGCCAAGGATGAGTATTGAGTGGTTAGGCGAGGCGGCGTGGGAGCGCAATTCGTGACTAATGCATCGCTGAAAACTTAGAATAATGGCAGATAATTAACAAAACAATTGCTTTTAAAACATTGTTTTTTTGTGCAACGGCAATCAGGTGGGGCTAAAGTGGCAGACGAAAATAAGTCGAACGTACCTATATTACAGAATACATTCGGTTTAAGCGCTTTGCAATATTACAATTAATAAACATAATTAATAGGTAACGCATGCTTTTTTAAAGTTTTATCTATCGAACTGGCTACAATGTAGAACGTTGCCACCATCTGAATACCTGCAACAGGATACAATTCATTCATCTCGTTTCCATAATAATTATATTCGGCGCGGCTTTGTCTGTGTGCGTTATGATCATTAAACTTTTATACATTTAGTCTTAAATGTATGCGTACTACGGCGCGGAATATATTCTCCTTCAGGTTCTTAGCATTAAGATAGGAGAGGTGATATGGGCAGGCAATAAAGGCGAACAACACCAGATATTGCAGTGTTTATATTACTACCGACGTTTATAACCTTAGGAGTCGCTTTGTTTGCCCCTTACTAAGTTAGAGGACATTGATATAAGCAAAGGCAGGTTAAGTTGGCCTATAAGTAGCTACAGACGTAGGTACTTTGTCGCTTTAACACCTGACAGATTAGTGCAGCAGTTCAAACATAACGTGAAAGTGACGAAGCACTAAATTATCCGACTACGAGTACATAAGTATAATACCGACCGTATTGAATATAAATTGCAAAAGAAGAGGTAATAGTGTTGATCCTGGTATTTCGTCAGTACCTACATACTCGTACTCGTAGTAGGGAAATCACAAAATCAGCATGATTCTTTTACTTAGTATTTATGGATATATTACGTACTCATTTACTAAAACTTACATTGCACATTCAATACATTAAGTAAGTACAAGTCGCGGACTAAATTCTTTGAGAGATTCTCTACCAGTCAACCACTAGGCCATGGAGAGACAAGTTAAGATTGCGTATGAGTATAACGAAGACGTTAAATTGCTTACTTACTTGGATTTATTTTAATGCACCATGTTGTTGGATAATGAATATAAACTTGCAGAATGATACGAGTATAAATAGGTAGTTACCTAATAGATAAATTAGGTACCGGTTTGAATGTTAACTTGGAGGTTCATTGAATTTAATTCCGATGTTGAGCGGGAGCCAGGGGACGTCACTGAAGGGCCGGCTGTAGGGTCATCACTCCGTAAATGAGTTATGGCGGGTTTACTATGTGAAGTTATTACATTTAATACGTGTAGCAATAATACCTTCCAAATATTAAAATTGCGTTGAGCGAAACTTTTGTTTCGTTTTCGTTAACAGCATGCACTCCGATGGCTATGATGAGTAATTACCTAAAATACCTATCGATCCATAGATTAACAACTGAATTTGCAAACATGTCAAGTAATCATTAATCAAACTAAAAAAGGTCGTAATGAGCAAAAAAAATGTTACTATTATAAATTCTGTCAAGCTGAGTATTGGGACTAGTTCTATCCAACTAACTATTAACTGACAAATAAACGTAGTTAGAATAGACCCAGTATTGATACTTGAATCAACTATGAGGAGGATAAAACTATACCAAAGGCAAGTTTTCGCAGTAGATATTTGGCCAGCCCTACGGTGGAGTGCGAGGGGCGCGCGGGCGCCGGGAGCAGGAATATTCAAAGCGTGAGAACGCGCGACCCGCATGCCGCGACTTCACATATCTCACGCGCAACCTCGACCAGCCCCGCCGCGCGAATACCAACTCTCATGTCACGTGTTAGAGCCGCAATTAGGCACCGGTCAAAATGTGGTTATCGCTCGAAACATCGAGGACAATACTTTTCTAGTTTATGCCTGGCATTGGCCCGGATACCGCCGATGAGCGCGCGCGTCCACTTACCTACCACTACATCTTGTATTTGTATCGCTAAAACTACCAATATTCGACAAAACGCAACTAATTCTGATACAAACTAACAGATTTGCAAGGGCGTTTTCAGATTTCGGTTTAAAATTATCGTATATAAAACCCACTATTAAGATTCGGATTCCCTGATACTCCTGAAACAAAATGGTATAATTGCGAAATAAGTTCGTGACTTATTTGTCGTACAATAATTAACCATTAGGAAGAAAGCAATAACTAATGTTCGAAAAACTAGTCACACTTTTCATATTGTCCATCAAATGCAAATAGTCGCGTATGTCCATATCTGCGCGATGCCTGATCTACCGCAAGTTTCACATTACCGATTCACGTGATTGCGTTGCCACACTGACGTTAAAAATTCTTACGACGGTTAATGGTCCTTTTATTATCGGGCCCCGTGCATGCGCCCGCGCGGTCGCCGGTGGGCGTGTCGTAAACTATTTTCTTTAGGCCGCTTCTAGTGAAGCTGATCTAATTTTTGCGGTGAACTCAACGTTCTGAGAAACTGGGAAAGGTTACACTGGCCTCACATTCGGTTGTCAGGTTGTCTAACTTGGCAATCGGAGCAGGGCGGCTAGAGGTCGAGGAACCGAGCTATAGCGCCTATATATCGACGGCTGAACGAAGCGGAACCGTTCCAATTATATTTAAGTAGTATTTTAATAACCAATCGTTTGTAGGGATGCTCAGTGACGCCGCCGGCCCCGTCTGCTGACCGTCGGCTGCATTTGCAGTTCTCATCACTGTTTTCGGCTCACCTTGAGACATCGACGTCTCCTAAATATAGACATTGGGATTACGTACTCGACGCGACATTGCGATATTGCTTACAATGCGGTCTATTTGATTACGCGCTTCTTTATTATTTAAAAAAAATAATAGAATTAACAAAACAAAGAAATTCCTCTTACATTAATTGAGCAACATCCCGTTTGCCGGAACAGCATCAGTGACACCAATAGTTATGCCACAAATGAAGACCACCGAATATGACATACACACCTCCTGTGTAGATGTAAGTAGAGTTGCAAGATAAACGACCAATATAACCAATCAGGGCCTCTATTCAGGTGCGTTAAAACGATATCGTGTTTGACACGTTTAAGAATCGTTAATGTCACAGTCGCCATTATTGTAAATGACAGAGTTATCTAAACGATGACAATACGGAAACAGGTCAAAAACTATATCGTTATTACCTTCCAGAATTCCAGCCCAGGAGATGGTATATATTGGTCGGTTAGCTTGCATAAAACGCATATGAATCATTTTCGTGAGCCATCGATCTACCTCGTATCGTTACAGTGTTTCCAAGAAATCGGTTGTAACTTCGGATCATAATTATACGCGATGTGTCATAACGAATAATATATCTAATGTTTATATCTCAAGGGCAATCTTTTGCAAAAAAATAGCAACTCGAGTGACGTACGAAGGACTGAACTAGTCGGCAATATTTCCTAGGGGGTCAGGGGTATGGCGAGTCGGCGGGGGCCGGGGTCGTTTCGGCGGGGCCCCGGAGGGCGACGACCTCGTGAAAGGCGCGCAGATCTGAACACCGATTCTGCTAACAAAACTGATAGCGAACTACAACACTGTAAACGCACGGCAATAGGAAACGCCTAGATTCACGACAGCGGAAATCGAAGCGAATTCGATACCAAAATGCTTTAACTGAAACGATTACAGGCGGAGCGTAAATTATGACCGAAACTATTGAATTAGAATAAGGTACAGAACGTAGAGTCGTCAGTGACCGGATAAAGATAGGAGAGCTCGAACAGAACTGCAAGAGAACTTAATTTTTGGCGCATTGTCCCAGCGCAAATTGTTGTGTTGTGTTCGCGTGGAATTTTCATTGCGGTTTGGTTGTTGGAATCGGCGTGTTGCGCGCGCGCCGGCCGCTCGCCTTTTTACGCGCTCTTTCCCGCCGCGCGGCGCCGCCAACCCCGCGGGCCCCCGGCGCGGTCGCCGCCCGGCAGATACCGCCGGCCAGCCGCGGCCAACCGCGGTGCCGTCTGCGTCGCTCGCATTTATTTTCTCTTGCGAATAATTCACATACTACCATTATGTGACTTAGTATCACTAGGTAGTACGAGTAGGTTAGGTACACGGTCAAAGGAATTATAGCTTTCACATATCGATTCAACATCATGAAAGTTACGCATTAACTTATGGATTTCTTATTTACCTAGCTAGATAGGTCTTCTTTACTACAAAACCGTATAAAAATAATGTAAAATGCTTTGGTTAGTAAGGAGTTCAACTGTAACGTGCCTACCTCCAGCTGACTGGCGCGAGCGACCGGCGCGTGCGCGTCCCCTGGCCGCCGCTCCGCCGCCGCTTCGCCCTAATTAAACAATAATCGAAAAACTACAATGAACGGGCGCGCGGCTCCGTCCTCCCCCCTCCCCCCTCTCATCGAATGACGTCACGGTTGCACTCTTTCCTAGGTTTCCCCTAGTTCTTACTAGACTATGCTCTAAACTAAAATCCTAACCGACGTACTAGAATATATACTCAGCATAAACACGATATCTACAATGCAACTTGGTTTTATGTATGAAGGTATTGCCGTGTGTTTAGTATAAAGTTGTGGACTTATTCTTAATGTATTCGCATTTTATAAATTATTATGCTGTTAAGGAGCAGTCGTAACTGTTGTATGGCGATTTAAAGGGGACAGATGGAGCAGTTATCAGCTGAGAGAAATTGCGTGTTCACGGAGAGATGGACGGACGCACGCGCCGTCATCGATGACGCGCGGTGACGTCGCACGCGCATACACGCGAACAATAAATAGATAAATACATCAATTTATCACTTTCCCGTTAGTTTAATTATATTAAAAGTGAACGAAAAACTAACGTGAATTTGTTTCATATTTTTTCCCAAAAAAAAATTAAATCAACTCTATTTTTCGCTACGACAATGACTATGATTTCGTGATCGCCGACAGGTTTTAACAATGGAAACTATTTATACATATCGCTGAATATAAACAATAATCCGATGTTTATTTAATTATTAGATGGGTATTTTTCAAATTAAATGTAGCTAATTAAGGAGTAAAATTAAGAAACGGTAACTTTTACATGTGAGTAACGAATATTAACCAATAAATGTATGACCACTGTTCGTTACTCACATGTAAATTTACCGTTTCTTTATTTTAGTCCTTAACTAGGTACATTTAATTTGAAAAATCCCCAGATACGATTACTCTTTTTGGTTCTTGTCCCTTGCTGAAAATTGTATTATCTTTTGCCGTGACGGCTGATTCCATGGTGTAATTAGACAGAATGGTGACATTATTTTTATTCTTAGCTTTGGTTAAGTGATTATTATGATAAGTTTCTTAACTTAATATAGCATTAACTCGTCGGCTTAATGCGATGCTTGGTCTGGCCTGAGCTAGACGTGCGAATAAATCTGTAAATAAACGGACGTGACGCCACGGGCGCGTCACGCTGCGTCACACACCTGTGCCGGCGCCACAAACCAACCGTTTACCCGCTCATTGCACTTATTATAAAAAACCAGTCAAGTACGAGTTGGACTCGCGCACCGAGATTTCCGTACCAAATCGCGAAAAAAAAACAGCTGTTCCATACATTTCGGCTGATGCAGCTTTCAAAGTTTGTATGGAACAGCTGTATTTTTTTCGCGATTTGGATGTTGGTCCCATAATTAAAGTTGATGAGTATGACCTACAGAGTTAGTCTCTGAAGTTTGTACAACCCTCTGCCGAACACCCTGTAGATCAACCATTTTTTGGACTCCGTACAAAAATGGTAAAAAAAGGAACTTTGGTGTCTCTCTATTTGTCATAGTTGAAATCAACTAGAAATTTGTCATAATTGTATAACTTGCTTCACTTCGTACTCGACAAAGGACCAATGTTAAAAGATAAAAGTTATTCATTTGTTTTGCAGCAATCAATTTATAACCCTACGATCCTTGAATTAAAAGCTTCTGTTGATTATTGGTGCATGTCATCTAAAAGTGTCGAACACTGCTGTCGTTACGTTATAGTTAAATTTGATTCCTAAAACGGTGCTCACAAAACAACAACAACAAATACATAAAAAGCAATTAATATGTTTTACTGTCCATAAAAAATACATTATATACGTATTTTATCGAGAAGGTATATAACATTTTGAATTATATCATACTATTCTATACTATTAACCAAATTATATTCCCACTAATTGTATACCTAATGAGCTAAAGACTGTAATGAGCTAATGAGTTATGAGTAGAGAACGGTGAATATTCGGGTAAATCCCCGGTACAGAATTAAGTAAATACGGTACCCTTTCAAAATTATACTGTGAGTAGGTACAAAATAAAAACGAATATTATTTCCGAGAAAGTTAGGTTCATTTGTGGTTTTACCAGGGGCGAAGTAACCTTTATTCCACGTGATTCCACAAAAACTTAAGTATAAAAAATAAGCCAAGTTCTCATATGCCACCGAAAGTAGCAAGTTTTGCACTAGATTGTTTACAGTCAGACCAAATTATTACACTAAACGCATTATGATATGTATGAGCCTTAACTTTTCAGTACCCCAAATAATTAGAAAATGATATTGAAATATACCATAAAGAAAACTATGTAGTAGCATTATTAGTAGTTTTTTTCCTTTGCTTGTGCTGTAAGAACTACCTTGATGCCAAACTTCAAAGCTCCAAGTCATCGGGAGTACATACCCTATAGGTTTTGATGAAGTAAGTCAGTCAGTACCAAATACGCCGATTTTTGTCATTAATCACTTTTTAAGGATGATTTAAGCACATGGATTTTTATTACTGGCCTTTAAGGTCATAAATTCAAGTACATATTGAGTAAAAAAAAACAGTTTCCTAGCTGCACTGGGGAAAAAATTACGAGAGTGGGAATGGGTCCTGAAAGGGTTCGTGTAAATATACAAACTCCAGCTCGGCTTTTTCTCTGAACTTGTCCGGACACAATGTCGTGTATCTCGATTTAATCTGTGCTCGGGGGTTCGTTCTTCTGTTGTATCGATTTTTTACTTACGCACAATTAAATGATCTTAACATTAAACTAAAGTTAAAAAAAAACTATGAATTGCATGAAAAAATAATTAAATACAATTTACCTTTTTTGCGGTCTCGATTTTTTGCTTTACATGCATTGAAATGATCGTTACATAAAACTGTATTTTATAAACGACTCAGATTTGGCCAATAGAGTCGGACTCGCGCACCGAGGGTGTCTTAGAAACTTATGAGAATGTACAATTGTATTGTGGGACAAATTTGACTTTGCCGTTGAAAAACTGTTGTCTCTATACATCGACATAGGTCGCGACTAGTTAATCAACTGAAAATGAGGAAGTGTCTTCGTCATGTGAGGAAGGTCTCACAGCACAAGTAAAAGAAAACATCCAAAAATCGTTTGCAACGTCAAAAAAAACATTTGCAATTGCAAATTTATTTGCAGTATTCATTTTGATTCCCTTAAAAATGTCGAAACATACGTTTTTTGCGGCATGAACGGTCGTATCTTTTTTTTTAAGTTAACTTTGAAGTTCGTTTTTTTCTCAGCTTCAACAGATTGTGTACTACACGACTATTACAAACATGCTTTTAATTTCAACTCGATACCTCCACGCGTTCCCAAGATAAAGAATCTTGACGGACAACAAAGTGATCCTATAAGGGGTCCGTTTTTTACTTTTGAGGTACGGAACCCTAAAAAATAGGTAGGTACAGTTGAAAGCAATACACCTATGGCGCGAAATAAATGTAAACACGAACCTTATTGGCATAGAGGGGTATAGTCATTTTGGGAACGTATATATATTTATGTATGTATGCATGTATGTATGTAAACACTTTATTGTACAAAAGAAAAACCAAAACAATACAAAAAATAAAAATAAAAAGATGTACAAAGGCGAACTTATCCCTTTAAGGGATCTCTTCCAGCTAACCCTTGAGAGATTGAGAGAAGTGAAAGGTTGTGCATCGAGTAAACAGGTGTACAAATTTATTTAGAGCACCCAAAAAACAAAAACTAACCAAAAAGACTATAAAAACAAAAAAAAGAACCATAGAATAAAAACAAAACTAATACATTCAAATACTTACAAAAATAGATAGAAAGATATGTAATTATACCTAAATAAACATACTTAAACTTACATATACTAAATATGCCTTTATGCCTTTTACTTTTATGCCTTTGACTTTGAATATTTTTAAAACATTAGTGGCTTAACCGATACCAAAAGCTACCTTATCATGTAAACAGTAAGGTTACGAATGACGCACATGGGAAACTACGCAGATATCAGCCCAATACTTATTTATAAAATAAAGTTAATGTTATAATGTAAGCCTTTGCGTAGTATGTTTCAAGTATTGAACACTCCTTCGGATGCCGCATATAGTTTTATTTTCTATGCTTCATTACTGAAAGTGGCGGTAGCACCTTAAGCAGCGACCCTTTAACCTGCTGATAAGCAGCAGCAATGAAATACTTAACATAGAGGCGGTATCTCTTACAGCCGCGCTCAATTCTCAGCTAATGGCGATACGGTCATTCCACAGTGACGATTTTTACACACACCTTTAAAAAATAAGATATTAATATTGACCCTTAAATATCTCTGAGTACGGAGTTAGTCCTAAAGTTTGGTAATAAATTCGTGGTCTTGGGAAAAGCGTTAAAAAAGATCAAAGATGTTTTAGGCTGGGTTTCCACCAGAGCTATGCGAGGTAGCGGAGCGTTGTGCGAGGAAAAAATCCACCAATAGAATTCCTAGCCTTTCTCAGCACAGCTCTCCTTTTGACGGATTTTTTCCTCGCACACCGTTCAGCCAGCAGCCTTATTCAGTAGTAAGTTGCACGGGCACTTTTACACGTCAAAAATCTACCAGCTAAATCACTTCCGCGCAGACGTCACGAGGTCTAAGCCTATTGCAATAATTACATTAATTACACCGTATTTCGTCATTAACATCTAGGGTTAAGGGTTGTCGGATAAAAGATACACAGCCGAACCACCCCAAGTATGCAAAATATTTACTAGCATAAAAATAGATTAAGTAATTAAGATGCACAAGTTAGGAAAACATTAATTTAAAAATGGCTCATTATAATTTCAATATAATCTCGAGTTATTTATTTTAGATGTATCCCAGTTAGTTACGTATGGCTCTACCGCACTTCAATCCTTTAAAATTACCTATTTTTATTAATTTATCGAATTACGCCAATCATGATTATTTAATGTTGAAGTGTATATATGAGTAAAGAAGGAGAAATAGCTCAGTAGCATGAGCACGTGAAAAGGATGAGTGATAATCACACGCATCGCGGTTATCTAAATAAATTATTACGGTTACCGCGGCCGAGGCTTCGCGGTTTACAGTCGACTACAGAGATGTACTTACAGTTTTGCATTGTAATTAGTTTCTAATTGGGTATATCTCTTTGCTGTCCACTATGCTTACTCTTTAACGCTGTAAAGGCTGTCACATATTTGACGTTAACAAAGAAACAAACACAGAAACACACTTTAGATTTTTTATAAATTAGTACGATAAGGATTCAGGTATTTCATGTTCACAGTGTTCACACACATCGCGTTTTAAATGTCGGTATGTGAACCGGTTACAACTAGACTTTACGTAATTAATATTTATTGGTAAAACTACCACAAATTCTGAAAAGCATCAATCAATTCGTTGCGAGTGTAATCATCCGATCAAAGAATAACTGTAATATTTTACTTTAATGTTCCATACACCAATGGAAAAAGGGACCGTCGTATTTGAAAGTTGGTCAATTTTAACCCCGGATACAATATAGTGGTAGGATTAACGTTTGTATCTGACTATCTGAGGCACCGTACCTCCCAAGCGGATGAATCGATGTAGACGCAGTTTTTTTTAAAGAAAGCTATTGTAATCGGGATGGCTCTTAGGTAGGTTGTATGAAAATCCGTTAAACCTCGTGGAGCTTATCATACTACAAACAGCGACATTTTTGTAAGTGTATATTTGAATCAACCAGCAAGGGAATAAAGTTCAGTTACCTTTGCTCTTAAATGGCAATTTCAAATATGGAACAAAAAAAATGAACTTTACGCTCATAAAAATATAGTTTTTAAACTTTATTCCCTTGATTACGTACATTTTATGGCACACAGGGTCTCATAAGGTTAAGACTTCCTTACGCTCTCTGGAAAGTGCTATGAAAGAGAGAAATAACTTTATACGCGGAATAATTGTCGTTTTTTTTTTCATAAGGTGTGAAGCTATAAAAAATCATAGTTCAGAAAAAAAAGAAGCTCCTATAGTCGTGTATTTTTTTCGAGGATATGAAGTATTAAAAAGTCATAGTTCAGACCCCCTGCAAAACACTCCATTTAAATTCGACGGCAGGAATGACGTCACAGCCTGTTATTCCATGTTTAAAATATAAGGACTGGGATTCAACATGGTAATAACAATATCGTATTTGACGTGTTTCCGTATTGACAACCTTGTTGTTCTTATGTCATTTACCATAATGGTGACTGTGACATAAACGATTCTAAACACGTCAAACGCGATATCGTTATAACGCAGTAGAATAGAGGCCCAAGACCTCATACAGAAACTTTCATTTATTTCGTAAATTACTATGTTTAAGCCAAAACATTAGGTGAATCAAATGCGGATGTCGACAAAAACAATCTAAACAGTAAAAAAAGTTATAAAATTTGAACAAGTTTTGATTCTAAATAAACGAGTCAAAATTTAATATGCATTTTTTTACATTTTCTCTCAAATCTTATCAATGAAACACAATTCTGATTTTCATGCATTGCATGTTCTCTATTAAGTATGTGGTGGTTGACCGGATACCGGATGTAGTGATAACCTTACGATACTTATCGAGCCACAAGGACCACACGTCGAAGTGGAACTCTTTAGCCGTGGTCTGAGTTACATTGGAACAGTTAACCTCATCGACACGTCTACTTAGGCATATAAGACTCTTTCACATGACATATTAAGGTATATTTAATCGTATGTAGCACGATCTTCCACATATTTGCGTATTAAGGGCAATGCGAAGAAACCTTCCTACCCTTTATCAGATTTCAAACATGTGTCATTCTTAGCGTCTAATAAGAAATTGAAAATGGGGTTTAGCATTTGTTAAGTATTTTAATAGAATATTCTTACATAATTTTACATATTTATTTAATTAGTGTGCAGTGAAAGGAATAGAATATTGCGAAGTATAAATTGTGTTCTTATCAGATAACCTTTATCTTTTACCAGGGACCATACAAACATATTTTCCTCTGGGAAGTTGTATACACATAGCCTCCATTGTATGGGGTTAGGGCCTCATATTGATTTAAATCCACCAGCAAAAATGCTGGATCATATTTTAATAACGACTTCATACAACTGTTACTAACCCCCATTAATAGTCAAAATCATAGTCATACATTTGTTTTGTCTAACTCTGATATGACAATGTTCAGTCATGTCAAAGTCAGACAAAACATTGTATACGGTAATAATATTATGTTAAACATTTTTATACTCTCTAATAGCCTAGCGGCGCTTGTGAATCGGCAAAGAGTTTATTTTAAATAAATCCCATCGATTTTGCAACTAAAATAGGTTTCTTTTCTGTTTTTGGTTTAACATATCGTCCCTACTTTGAAAAAACCTTGTATCTCATTTATCGTGATGTACGATTTAAAACTTATTTCTCTACATATTTAAGTTTAAAATCGTGCACCACGAAATAAATGAATTACGAGATTTTTTCAAAGTAGTGACGATATTTTCAATGCATTCCATGACTGTTGGAGGGTGGGGACAGGGTCCATAAAAAATCCCCTATCATCTTTTAGAACCAAATTGATTAATCAGCCACATATCTAATCTCAGTTAAAAGGGTTTCAATAGACAGAGCCACTGTATGTTCGATTTATGCAAGTGAGCTAGAGTTGCAAGCGCCTTGTCACTGGGCGTAGATAATTGACTTAAAAAAATATATTGGTACAATAATATCGTGTCATGTTCGGCCGCACACGCCTTTAGGTTTAGTCCTGTTCAAGGGTGGGGCATATTACGAAAGAGTATGTATGGTTTTTCAGTATCTCAAATGGCTGATAAAGGTAAAATAAAACCCTCACTCACTCTATAAACACTTTGACACCATATTTACTAAAATAGCACACTGAGGATTGGAGCAGAAGCATTTAGTGTAACTTCTAAACTGGGTGATGACGTTATCCATACTAATATTATAAATGTGAAAGTACCTCTGTCTGTCTGTCTGTTTGTGACGCTTTCACGGATAAACCGCTGAACCGTTTTAGATGCAATTAGGTATGGCGATAGTTGAGTCCCGGGGCAGAACATAGGATACTTCTTATCCCGGAAAATTGGACGGTTTCTAAGGGAAGAGCGATAAACGACTTCAACACGGACGGAGTCACGGGCAACAGCTATTGATTTTATAAAAAAAAAAAGCTTTAAGAGGTAGAAATGGAGTGCGCGGGACACATACTTAAAATTCGTATGCAGATTAACAAATTGTACAAGACCTATAGATAAACTTACACTATTTACTTATATGATTTTAAAAACCTTCCTGAAAAGGGCCTAAAATTAAAATAGGATCAAACCGTTGAAAAACTGACAACACAAGTATCTAATGTAGGTACGTAATTACAGTGAAGAAAATCTATTCGGGGAACGTACCTCTGTAGAAGCCAGACAAGGTACATTCGACAATCGTTAGCGATTATGTTTCGATTGTAAAATGTATGGAATTGACGTAAGCCACCGAGACAGTACCACGTGACTATCTCGGTGGCTTACGTTAATTCCATACATTAGTCTATCGAAACATAATCATTAACGATTGTCAAATGTAACTTGTCTAGCCCACTGAAGTTTTACTCTCTTGAAAACGGCTCACGGCAAACGCTCAACTAGGTACAACTCGCCGGTCGAGTCCAAGAACGAATTATTTATGAGATATATGAGAATCATCCACCTGTTACACTATCTCGATTCTACGAGTACTATAAGCAAGATCTGTTCCCATAATTATCTAGCGGCAAAGCATGATTAAGGAACAATAGTATTACCTATATCTAAAAACCAAACAGGTAAAAAAGCTATAATAGCTTATATAAACTTGAATGCAGGGTCATATTGCCCTCATGCGATTATGCCTAAGCCATAAATGCATCATTTTTAATACGTGTTTGGTCTACAAGACCAATCGGCAGACAGGAAAAAGGCCCTGTGAACTTTGATTTCGATAGCACAATGCAATGGTGATGCGATGGGTGTCTAAAGAGCCCTAACACCAATAGAGTGTTAATATTGAGCAATTCCCGAAGACAGGGGTGCTGCATGCGGGTAAGGGACCGATTGAGCGCTCCACGCTGAAGTACCTAAACGAGGTTAACGTGCTCGCTTCCCTCATATAGTTTGTACGTTATACCAGCTGAATGAAGCGAAGAATCGTATAGAGCGACATGTCCACCCTAGACTCAGCTCATTAAGTCGGACGATACGTTTAAGTCTGGAGAGTCCCTAGTTTCTTGGGTACATATATTTACATGGTTTCCCCTTGTTTCACCGACACTCATTTCATAGAACGTATTGTTTCACAGAATTTCACTTAATCCAAAGTCGTTTTCAGGTTATCTTAAACATTAATCACGTATGTTAGGTTGGGCTAGACTTGTGACTATCACAAAATTCAAACTCCTGCGACTAGAAAAACTTTTCTATGAAACGAAAATTCTGTGAAGTGATACGCTCTATGAAATGAGTGTCGGTGAAACAGGGGTAGGCCATGCTATAATTACGGAAGTAGTGACATTCGATTCGAGATCTGGGTGTGTTACTCGACGGCAAATTATCCTTCAGGAGTCATATGAACTGTGTTATACGCAAGACAAGAATCTATTCCTAAACGCATTCTTTATCATCTAACGTAATTTGCCAAGATGTGCTGCGTAATAAATAGTTAT
The DNA here is from genome assembly GCA_949316455.1 of Acleris holmiana. Classification (NCBI taxonomy): domain Eukaryota; kingdom Metazoa; phylum Arthropoda; class Insecta; order Lepidoptera; family Tortricidae; genus Acleris; species Acleris holmiana. The sequence continues at coordinate 12,534,565 of OX438772.1, read as the reverse complement.
TGCGATAGGTTGACATATTTTAAGATAAACATTTTGGTTACACGTAGAGCCATTCAAGTTGTTTAATGGAGATGTGGAGGCGCCTGAATTCTTAAGCGATGTGGCTTTATCAGAACATCGAAGTAAAAGCAGGCTACACAATCGAAATAAATTCGCGTTACAAAAAACAGTTTCTGGTCAGCACGCACCATTATATCGTACCTGCTCTCGATGCAATGACCTAGGGGGGATGCTTTCGACATTTATGTTGGTGGGTCTGTACTGTCTACAAAAAAAAAAACATTATTTTCATTTTATAAATAATTGCTCGCTCTTGTATAATTTAAAATAGTTATTTATGAGTGCTCTGTAACACTGTATTTCAAAATAACACCCCGCTTTTTGCGTCGGGGGTCAATATGTAGCAACTTTTAACTGCAAAGTCACATTTAATGTAGGTATGTTGTGTCCACATTTAGCAGAATGTAAGTACACTTTTTGTATTGTTGTTATGCACTTTATATTTGGTTTTGTGTAGCATTCAGTTATGTGGTTCTAATAAAAAAAAACTCTTACTTGCCTACGCGAGGTACTTCAAGCCAGGGACCGGAACCGCTTAGCATTAAAGGGGTTTTCGATAGGGTATTTGATAGACTTGTTTTTACAAACCCCAAGGATGAGCTAAGCCTATCGTTGACATAGTCTAATGAAAGGGCAACCAAGCGATACAATTAATTCGACTAAGCGCTAACCCATTCCCAATACCCTATCATCTGTTACCCTTTTTAAACTTAATCAAACGGTTTCAAGCTTTTTTAATCTCTATGCGCAAGTGTTTCGACTTATTATTGCACTACCTAACAATTGAATGGGTAGCGGCGGCAGGTGAGTAGCGCATGCGAGACGGCGAGGTGGGCGAGCCGAAATGTGCCGAAGGCGGCCGAGGCTTTGTCATAGAGTCGCACTGTTCGCTACGTCAAACAATAGTAAACCTAATCATCGTTCGCACAAAATGTACATTGTTTTGTTCGGGATTTGCTTTGAACTTGTTTTTTTTTAAGGCTGTAGGTTCAACTGACTTTGGTGGATTTTGGCGTAAAGTGTTTGTTTACTTTCAGAAATGAGTGATCAGGGTCGATTAAATAAATTGTATACTACCTACGTAGTTAGCTAAGTTCTTAGTTCCATCTGAAATATTAGTCAGTTTAAAAGTTTCGCCGACGTATTTTCAAAGAAAATAAAATGGAAAGCTTGCTTTGCGCAGGCAAATTACGATGTTATAGGTGGGCGCAATTAATATGGCGCGCGGATTATGCAATAATAGACTCTATCAACGGTGTAAGCGCTTTCATGCGCGCATTATTAATTGTGTCGTGCTATAAACACGGTTAATATTAATAAATATTAAATATTTGTAAAATGAGAAGTAGCTTTTTAGGGTTCCGTAGTCAAACTAGGAACCCTTATAGTTTCGCCATGTCCGTCCGTCCGCAGCCTAGCTCAGATACTCTTTATACTAGAAAGCTGTAATTTGGCATGAATATACATATTAGTCACGCCAACAAAGTGGTAAAATAAAATCTTGAAAAACATTTTTTTTAGTGTACCTCTCCTACACGTAACGTGGGGATGATTTTTTTTTCTCGTCTACCCCATAGTGTGGAGTGTCGTTGGATAGGTCTTTCAAAAATATTGCGGGTTTGTAAAAACAGTTTTTCGATTAAGTGATCCGCTTATGAAATATTCAGCTTTAAAGCGCTAATTTTTGTTAGAGTCAAATGTTAACCATTATTTAGCCTTTGTTCTTTTCGAGACTGTTGAGGAAATCAAAATGATTTACATACATTTTGTACGCTGTATATCACTATTTACCTATTGTTATATTATACGAGTATAGGGTTAATTAAACCATCACTGCGATCTAAATAATTTACTTACGTTTTTAAAGTGTAAGCAAGCCATTATTCACAAATTGTTCCATATATAAGGTCGATTATTTAATGAGACTGGTTTATAGTTAAGTACATATTTTTAGTGTAATTATGTACTAATTGTTCAATATAAGGTCAATTGTTTAATGAGACCGTTGATGATCAAAATGATTTATTTATTTTTCATATTTTTACAGTTTACCTATTGTTATATATAAGGTTAATTATTATTAAATGAAACTAGCTGTGATCAAAGTTATATTGTAATGTAGAAGGTTAATTATTTAATGAAACTATTGTAGAGATCAAAATTATTTAGGTAGGTACTTATTTACTTATATATTTATACAGTGTAAATCATTATTTACTTAAGTACAACTTTTTAAAGTGCATCCATTCAGCAGTCCATTATTAAACCAATGTTTTAAAAAAACCGGGCAAGAGCATGTCGGTCCATGCTCAGGTAGGGTTCCGACGCCGCTTATAAATACTACAAACACCAAAAACTATCTCTAAAAACAACAAGTATGAACTATTTTACTATTTAAAGTTATTTGGTGCCGTCTTAGCTAATTTTCGTAGGTATAAACACTTTAGTCGCCTGTATCTCAAGAACCAATCATGTCTACTTAGTGGTGATAGTTTTCCTTAAAAATTCGTTATATGCGCTTTCATTCACGATTTTTTTCAGATTTTTATTATTTGTAGTTTTGGCTGTAGGGGCGGGGGGGGGGGGGGGTCGACACTTGACTCTAACAAAAATTAGCGCATTAAAGCTTAAAATTTCATAAACAGATCCTTTAATCAAAAAACTGTTTTCACAAAACCCACAATATTTTTGAAAGACCTACCCAACAACATGCCACACTATAGGGTAGACGAAAAATAAAAAATCATCCCCACGTTACGTGTAGGGGAGGTAAGTACACCAAAAAAATAAATCTTTTAAGATTTTATTTCACCACTTTGCTGACGTGACTAATATGTATATTCATGCCAAATTACAGCTTTCCAGTACTAAGAGTCTCTGAGCTAGGCTGCGGACGGACGGAAGTAATCAAAAATGTAATTATTTACCTAACGTTCAAATTAACAAGACATCAAATAGGTATTTACGTTTTAAAGCTTGCTTGATATATTTTTTTAGTTCTTCTTGAGAATCGTCCTGGTACGTTTCCATGTTAAAAATACTTTCAAATCAAACAAAACTTATTATTTAAAAGTCAACCAGCTCTCGCGTACACTTATAATAATAAAATAGCTTGCACTTTTTGCAGTAGGTACTTGCACAAGCAGCCATCCGTCACGCAGCCAAACGTCTTTATTATTCCGGCGGGAACATGAACTAAGAATTATTAAACAACATTATCATCTCAATCCCGTCCCGACACGAACTTAAATAAAGTAGGCAAGTAACGTCAGGCTAGACAGAAATCGCCCAAATGCGCAAAAAAGAGAGAGGCGATCAATGGGGTAAAACCCAGTTAATGCTAAGCGCTTCAATATTAAACTACCGAAACCCTAATGAAATTGGTAAGCTCTATGGAAGTGGTTAACTAGTTCAAAGGGGTTCCCCTAACGTTAAGGTAACACAATCATAGGGTAACCACATCGATTGGGTAGCCAAATGATAGGCTTACCCTATCGATAGGGTTAATCAAATGAAGGGGTTTTCCGGTCCCTGCTTCAAGCTCGCTGATTAAGAGAACAGCATCCCAGCAATTGAAGGTCGTGACCGTGCCACTAATATTTTTGTGCCAAAAGCTTGGGTTTCTTGGAGGCCCTAGGATTGTTAGTCCTACCTACTCATCCTCGTTAGCAATATTCAAACCGGAGAATAGATTCGGTGAACTTTTGACAAAAAAAATATTCCGTGTGTATATTGTAAGCGGGACGTATGTACCTAATCAAATTCCTCACAATACTAATTAATGCTCTAAAACAAGTAAATCTGATGTTTACTGTTATTGTATGTGTACTGTGTGTAAGCTACATGATGATGACGTTACCTACCCACTTGTTAATTAATATGTGAAACGTTATTATTCTTCTTCTAAATTAACGTTCAGACCACCAATAATTTTTACTAACAGTTTGTTTAAGAATACTAAAGAAACTGTTAATAAAAATTAATAGAGGTGGTTAAATATTGTTACTTATTATATTACCTATCTATAAAAAACATATACCTAAAGTTCTTGAGTACCACCACGTGCTTGACTGCCTCAATAGCTGTGTCCCAAAATAATGTACTTATTACCGTTTACAACGACCCTACACTCGGAATTTTCTAATCATGACTGTTAATTTCAGTTTAAATAAACAAGTGGGGGCGCAAATCCAGCGTGACTGGCAGGTGCGCGGGCGCCGCGAGGAATTGCGACTCAATCCAGCGCGAGCCGACGCAAAACACACCTTGACTGCACCGTATACAGTTCAATGTAACCTGCGCCTCAACGCCATGTGCATCCTTGCATTAATGATTAAAGATTTTGTAACGTAGTAAATCGTATCGGTTGTCTCAAAAACGGTCCGATAAATACAAGTTTGACTTTTTAGTATTACAAAAAGACTAATTACTGTAATTAAGTACTTACATAAGGTAATTAAAGAAGTCAAAGTATAAATGAAGGTATAGGTAGGAGTATTAGTAAATAAACAATCTGATTGATCGGCCTGAAATGCACACAGGACATGCATAACTTACATGTTTGCGCGCGTAAACAATACTGAAGCAGTCCGAGCACTGTAGGTACTAGGCTACTAGCGTAACGTCGTAAACGGGCGCGTAGGTAATAACGCCAACAACTCGCGCGTATTTTCCGTTGTTGAAAACATCTTTTGACAGTTATGCGCGGGTATTTCGCGGGTGTTCGGAGCGCATGCGCGGTGCAGCGTGCGCGGGGCGCGGGCACCGGCCGCAGACTGCACCGGGGGGCCGCACCCCGCGCTCCCGGGCTACATTTTTTTGATGCAATGCCAGACAGAGACGGGGGTTTCAAAAAAGGAATATATCAAAACCGGGGTTGATTTTGAGTTCGATGGCTAGAAATGTTAATAGAACCGTGAATTTGGTACATAGGTAATTGTTGTATTGTAAGTGATTGCTTTATTTAATTTATAGTTGTGCTTGCATTACTCGCTACCCTCTCTATTCGTGGGCTATTTCCGGTAAAGCAATATATTAAGGCAACATGCCATGATACACATGCCATGCATTTGGGTAAAAGTAGTATCGAGGACAAATTACCAAGAAAAAATAGGTACAAGCATACAAGTTGGGTAGCCTTGCTTTGCCAAGAAAGTACAGCTGCAGACATGCCATTTAACAAAACCTTTTACTATGATGATAGGACCTGGCACGTGTGAGGAGTTGGTAAGTATGCCATTGCTGGTAGAACCACAGAATACATACAAGGTAGGTAGTACGTTAAGGGCAAGTTACTTACCTACAAACAGGCAGAAAAAAGGTTTCCAAGGTTAGAGACGAGACGAGGGCTATTTATTTGTACTTTTATGGGCTTTTGCTCGATGGACAAATAGGTATTTTATGGCATATTGTGCTAACTGCAAATACTGCAAATACATATTATCACAAAGGTCTTAAATGTTTGGCGGAGGTGGTTGAAGAGTTTCAGTAATATGTCTCCCCATCTCCATTTGTTTGGTAAAAGCTAATTGCGCCAAGTAATTAGAAATGTTTACATTATTACTTTATTATTATTTTTCTTCATCGCTTTTCGTAATATCGGAGAAGCCCATCTTTGTACATATACCTTATTCTGTTTACAAAGAGTTTACATTTATAACAGACATAAACATATTAATTATGTATTTATTTTATTATAATCATATTTAATCCAAAACAGTTAGGTAGTTATTTATTGATATTGTTAAACTTAGTAACCCCCACCCTGCTGCGCCCTCTGACCGCCACCGCCTGCATTATCAACGAACGAGTGCGCCCGCGCATTCCATTTAGTTTCCTTTCTCAAACACATATCTCAACCACGCGAACTTCTAAAAACATCATTGACAAGCTAGAAAGAAAGTTTAGTTTTTGACCAAACGTATCAGCGACATACGTGATTGAGAATGAGAGCGACATACACCGAACGGGCGTTTGGAATGCATTGAAGCGTTAGCATTACAGCTCGAGTTGAATTGCGTTTATTGCGCATCAATGTACTACAACTCAAGTTAGTTTCTTTCTACAGCTTGTAAGTGGCCAGTCTGAATGGAAATGAGGCCGCCCGCGCCGGTATTATGCGCCGGATCGTTCGTATTGTCGATGTCTATCGATGGCTACATACTTACTGTCAGGAAGGCTGTATAACTTCTGTGGTAGCGTGTTATTGTTGAAAGAGGCTAGGGTTGTTAACGGATGTTAACTACTTAACTACTTAAGCTACAGCGATTTAACACTAAAAATTAGGAGAAAAGTACCTATATGTGTGATTCAGCATGGGTGATAGCAGTGGCCGGATTAGGTATGGCCATTTGTAGTGACAGCTTAGTATCGATATAGATTTTAACCCCGGAATTTCATATGAAATAAATCAAGTTTGTTTGGTTCAGAAATATTATAAATGTAAATTTTACAATTATTTTGCTAGCATAGAATAGGGCAATGACGAAATATAAAGACACTAGTTTTGACATTCATGCAAACTAAAAAATCAAACCGCAGTAAGTCTTATCTTTTGGTATTGACATCAATCAATCAATCAAATCAGCCCGTATCTTCCCACTGCTGGGTATAGGCCTCCCTTTTGTCGCGCCACTCACCACGATCCCGTGCTGCACGAATCCATTGTCTGCCCGCCGATCTGACGACGTCATCCGACCAGAGGGCTGGTGGTCTGCCCACTGATCGGCGTCCCAGCCAGGGTCATCGTTTTGTGGCAGCCGGGTCTCTGCCGGAGATTCTTAGCATCTCTGCCCCACCGAAACCATAACCGCTGCCGGAGTTAGGAATAGCGGGGCTGCCGGGGACTGAGGGCCGTAGTGTTTGGTCGCGATTCATATTTAAGAAAGGGGGTATTAGCCGTAAAACGCCACGTAGGCCAAACGTCTTGGCGAGTTTGTAGGAATAGGAGATAGGGGAGGGAGGGAGATCGGAGTAGGAAAGGGGATTGTGATACTATAGCCACGGGGAGGGGGATGTGGTTTACAGTAGCTCAGGGAGGGCGGGTTCGCAAGCCCGTGCACTCCGCTTCCTACTATCGGACAGATAGTAGGTTTGAATTACCCCATGTTGTTTCTCAAGGGGCATTCTTAAGAGGCCGTATATTGCTTCTTTTCATAATGTTAAATAAGCGATGCATTTTCTTATATTACCTACTACAATTTATGACATGTCAAGAATTTTTCCTGTGAAAAATACGAGTCCCGGAATCCCAAGTCTTATCCATGTTATGAACTGGCACTACCTATTCCGATCACTGGAATAAACGAGAAAAATACATCATCAGAAATATTTAGTTATTGGTAGACATCTAACCATTATAGGTACCAGTCTTATAAGGAGCTGCATACTTTTGTATCTTGTCACATTAACGCCTTTCTCAGATGAGTGCATCAGTTCAAACATGACGTTAATTGTGATAAATTACTAAAGTGAGTTACTTACAGTGCCAACCGTACCTGCATATCGTTAAGTTTTCGTACTCAAAAAGAACCAACCTAGATCCGGAATTGACATACATGTTTGTTACCTGGCTTACACGTAGCATGAGCCAGATATCGGATACCCGAGTAGCTGAGACTCGAGTTTAATACAGTACAGTATTATAATTAAGGCAAACTTTGTCCTGTCCACTAAGGGCAGCGTTTTCATTCCCCCCTCCTAAAAATCGAATTTGGACTTGTACGAACATTATAAAAAAGGTCAGGTCAGTCAGTCATGCTTGTTGGTAAGTGCATCACTTGACTTCGAGTGATGCACTTAATATTTATAGGAGGATAGAGAGAAACACAACTCACTTTCGCATTTATAATAAAGCTTCTGCCTATGAGTTCGTCCGTGTTGACCATCCTAACGGAACCCTGGTAACAACATAAAATCGTATGTATATAGGTAGTTGCCTCCAGCAGAACCACTCCATATTTTCTCTCCACGCGAATTTCGCTTAAGACTACTGGGACCTAGTGACTCTATATAATAAACAACCCACTTAATAAATAATCTTGCAATAATCGCGGCGTTTCCCATAGCTAAAGGATTATTATTAGAAGTACCTACTCATGTTTCCTGTTGTACATTCCGATTCATGGAAAAGGAACCGATAAGACCATTGGCTGTGCTTTGACGCAAATAATACTTGTTAGGCGCTAATATTAGAACGTAATCAATTATTGTTATCCCATCCGCGTTATGTTACCGTCTGTTGTGAAGCAAAATATAATTAAGTCTATTTAAGTTTCTTGTCGAATCTTCTGGGTCCAGGCTTTATCCAAATGGTTACGACTATTTTGGTAATTTTACTGGTAAGAGGTGGCGAACTGTGGCAGTGGGCGGGGCACATTGCTCGTAGAACTGATGGCCCTTAGAGCGGAATTAAGGTTCTAGATTGGTGTCCGCGGACCGGAAAGCAAAGTGTTGGCAGGCCATCCACAAGGTGGACCGAGACGACCTGGTAAGGATCACGGAAAGCCGATGGATGCGAGTAGCACAAAACTGGAAGTCATGGAGGTCCTTGGGGAAGGCCATGTACAGCAGTAAGGCGCCTTTCGGCTGATATGATGATTTATGAAGTTTCTTTTTAATTATAGCAGTTTTAATGGTAGAGGATTGGAAAATTTTGCAAATTTCATTCTGATAACGCTCATAGTTGCATAATCGTTCATTAAATTATTTGTGACCCTCTCGCCTAGTGGCCATTTCTACCTTAGCGAATTAAAAGGAACAGAAGTTGTCCTAATGGGACATTACTGCTAATTAACGTTTTTGCAAGCATGATTTAGACGTTATTGGTATTTACAGTTAACTAGCTTTTACGCGCGACTTCATGTTCACGTAGAAGTCGTTTTCGCTCGGAATCAGGAACTGTATTTTTTTTTATTATTTTACATTTATAATACTACATTACATATCGACGGTTCTGTGACTCAACCTCGTATATAGAATATTTTCCAGTATAAAATGACACTTACTAAGTACGCGAGTACATACTTAGTGCGTGTCAGTTTATACTGGACAAAATTAAATATACGAGGTTGAGTCACAGAACCGTCGATATGTATACCCTGTATAAGGGTGGCCCATTTACATCAGTCAGTATGGGCAAGTCTGAAATTATATAAATTAAATTAAAGGATATAAAACATTGCATTTTATTCATTTTAGATATCATTGTCTCCACATTTACTGCTTAAGATCTAATCGATATGTAAATAGAAATAATGTGCGTTTTATTTTTCGAAACTTCCTGGTTCGATTTGCGAACTGAGTATTTGTTTTTTTAGGGTTCCGTAGTCAAACTAGGAACCCGTATAGGTTTGCCATGTCCGTCCGTCCGTCCGCAGCCTAGCTCAGAGACTCTTAGTACTAGAAAGCTGTAATTTGGGATGAATATACATAAAAGTCACGCAAACAAAGTAGTGAAATAAAAGATAAAAATAAATAAATTTAGTGTACCTCTTTACACGTAACGTGGGGATGTATCTTTTTCTCCCCATAGTGTGCGGTGCCGTTGGAGAGGTCTTTAAAAAATGTTGTGGGTTTGACAAAACAATTTTTCGATCAAAGGATCGGTTAATGAAATATTGAGCTTTAAAGCGCTAATTTTTGTTAGTCAAGTAGGTACTAAAAATCGACAGCCAAAACTACAAATACTAAAAATCAGAAACAATCTTAAATGAAACAAATTTTAAAGGAAAACCATCTTGACTAAGTAGACATCATTGGTTCTTGAGATACAGGCGATTAGTGTTTATACCTATAGTAAAATCATCTAAGACGGCACCAAATGACTTCAAAAAGAAAATTAGTTATTAATTGCTGTTTTTTTTATGTTTGTAGTACTTAAGGGCTTCGGAACACCATACTGGGCATGGTCGAACATGCTCTTGCCCGGTTTTTTTTTATCTATGAATGCAGTTTTTCGTCACTTAAATCGATAACATGGTTTCTAAGAACAGATCTTTGTAGGTATGTCTTATAGTTTCAGACTTGCCCATATTGACCGATCTAAATGGGCTACCCTGTATAGTGAAAAGTGAGATACGAGGGCAGAGTGAAAATTTTGGAAAAATGGTATCATTTCTTTTGGTCCAATTAAATATTTATGTTTCAACGTAGTCCCCATGTAACTCAATACACTAGGTCCATCGCTTTTCTAGCTTTTCGATTCACTCCATATAGTACCTACAATTTCTCCAACCCTTCAAAATACGCATTGGTTTCTGCGATGATTTCTTCGTTGGAACCTAATCTTTTACCTCCAAGCTATTTCTTCAAGTTTGGGAAAAGAAAATAGTCGCAGGGGGCTGAATCTGTAGAATAATGCGGATGCGGGAGCAATTTGTAACGCAACTCGTGGAATTTAGCCATAGCAACTGCACAAATGGACCCGTGCGTTGTCTTGGTGACAAATGATTTTCTTATGGGGTCGTTTTTCCATTAAAACTTCATGAAACAAGTTGGTATAATATTCGCCGTTTACCTTTCTGAAGTTAATCAACACATTACACTAGGAGCATCCGAAAAGACAGTAGCCATAACTTTACTCGCCGATAAAAGTTTTTGGTGCAGGTTCACCGAGGTTTAGTGGTGCAGGGTCCGTCCGGATCGCTACCAGCATCTTATTCATTAACCACCCGCCAAGCAACAGAGTTCGCATTGTTGTGTTCCGGTGTGGGGATAAGACAACCGGTGAAATTACTAGCATAGAGGCATTCCATCTTAGTCCTCACGGTTGGCGACGCAATTGAGATCTTAGGATTATAGTCTTGAGAATTCAAATGTCAATGGGTCTCAGATTCCACTTACCATCAGGTGGCCTGAGTGCTCGTGAGCTTTCTCCTTAACATAAAAAAAGAAAAAGAAAAGCAATCCATTGTTTTGACTGCTCCTTGGATTCTGATGTATGATGATATTAATGGTGAATCCAGGTTTCATCAACAGTTATGCAACGACGCAAGAAGTCATTTTCATTACACCTAAACTTCGCCAAACATGCATCTGACAGGGTAACCCTAGTGCGTTTTTGATCCACTGTGAGCGTTCGCGGCCCTCGGCGGGGGGAGAGCTTCTTCATATCCTAATAAGTGTGAAGGATATTACGAACCCGTTCGTCTAAAATGTTTACTATATCAGCTAACTGACCTTTACTCTTCCGTCGTTCAATACGATGTCATGGATTTTGGTGATCATCTCTGGTCTCTGGTGTACGGGCGTCAGGGTCGGTTTGCGTCAGCAGTGCTTGTACGGCCACAAAGAAAATCCGTAAACCACTTTTTTATATCCGTAATGGTTTTTTTTTGCAAAAAATAATGTTTAATCAGAACACGAAACTCGCTTTTCTCCATGTTTGCAAACACTAATGTGATTTCATAGCTGTCAAAAAAAACGAGCCGTGCAAACTGGCTGACAATATACGATTTATCTCAAAAAAGGCTGCATTACAATTTGAAACTAATTTCCATTCAAATTTGCATTCCGCCTTTTATACTCCCAATCCCCGACGGTTCCAAAATGCCTTCTGGCATGACCGATAAACTTTGACGCCAAGGACCAAATCCATCCGCGTAACAGTACTATTTCTATGATCAGAATCACACTAAGTATGCACATCCGAACCCGCCGTGTTGGTAACGGTGGTGCGGACACGTTGAGTCGAGTCGCATTTCTATATAGCGAGCGGGATTTGGCAATAATGCATACGTTTGAACAGTGGCAGGTGCAAACCAAATTGCTCGTCACTCCTTAATTTACTCCCGGGTTCTCTACTCTTCTGGAAGTCCGGCAACGCACACTGCAATTTCTCCGTTGTTGAATTGTTAACAGTATAATGACCGAAACACAGTATTGAAATGCCCGCAAATCGACAAAACGCGATAGTCGAACGCGGGTAGTCGTACTACAAACGAGTTGGTAATAACCGTGCGAAATTCCTCACTGTAAAGAAAATGATGCATGCCCGGACTTTTAGGGACTCGAACGAGGCAGTACAAGGATACTACGCGTAAGTATACATTTTAACATTGTTATTTAAAGGAATAGGCAATGTTTAGACACTCATTTCGTGCAATAAGTTTTGCATTAAATTAAGCAGTTTTCTAGGATTCCGTATTCCAAAATATGGTGGTAGAACCCTGTGCAGGGTCCGTCCGGATCGCTACCACCATCTTATTCATTAAGCACCCGCCAAGCAACAGTGTTCGCATTGTTGTGTTCCGGTGTGGGGATAAGACAACCGGTGAAATTACTAGCATAGAGGCATTCCATCTTAGTCCTCAGGGTTGGCAACGCATTTGAGGTCTTAGGATTATAGTCTTGAGAATTCAAATGTCTATGGGTCTCAGATTCCACTTACCATCAGGTGGCCTGAGTGCTCGTGTGCCTTACCCTCAACATAAAAAAAAAAAAAAAAAAAAAATGCGTAACGGTACTCTTTTACTAACGGTACATGTAACTGGAGCCAGTAAAGGCACAGGCGACTTAAAAATCCACCAACATAAAAAATAATGATCGTTATTAAAATTAAAATCATTTATTTCAGACCTCATTACTGATCCATATTTATATGTTAGTAACACACTACTTAAAGTACTTAATACCTATTTGTTAGTAACACTACTAAAAGAATATAAAAAGAAATGAAATGAACATGAAAATAAAACGACATCACACACACACATCAAACCGCTCACTTGGTCCTTCCTATGGCAATGCCAACGCAAAACTTCAGGAAAGGGCAGTCTATTCGTTCAGCCAACACCTTCAGGAGACCGTTGCCACTGCCTCGCACACGCTTTAATAAAGAGGCGACTCGCTTCCTCCTAACTGCGTAGAAATCGTCGGTATATCTTTCAGCGAACATACCGGACGCACTACAGTGCCTTGGCAGTTTCATCAGCATCCTGAAGATGTTGTTGTACTGAACCCTCAGTGTGTTATAGGCACGCTGAGTATATGCCACCCACAGACTGCTTGTGTAAAACGATTGACAATAGGCTTTGAACAACGTTATTTTTACTTGCTTTGTACACTTTGCAAATCTGCGAGTGAGCATATTACCCCTTATTGCCATGGCCCTTCTCTCTCTTTCAATGTCTAGGTCATCCTTTAGGTCTTCAGTTACCATGTGCCCAAGGTATTTGAACCTATCTACTACTTTAAGGGCCACGCCACCCAGCGGTATCACAGGCACCGTGCTTGGGTTGTATTTTTTAGCCTTAAAAATCATCAACTCGCTTTTGACCGCATTGTACCTAAGACCGTGCCGCGCTGCATAGCCCTCACAAATGCCTATCAGCTCTTTTATCGAGTTGACTGACGGGCCCAGCAACACCATGTCATCCGCGTAACTTATATTATTAAAACACGTATCGCCTATATGGCATCCGACATGTGTGTTGCTAAGCTCCTCAATCAACTCGTTAACATATAAGTTAAACAGAAGCGGGGACGTAAGTCCCCCCTGTCTAACCCCACATTCCAGGCTGAATTCGTCCGAGAATTCCCCTGCCCACCTTACCTGATTGACCTGGTTGTTGTACCAATATTTTAACAGAAAGACACATTCATCCGGCACTCCGTTTCTGTGTAATTTGTCCCACAATAGGTCGTAAACAACCAGGTCAAATGCCTTTGACAGGTCCAAAAAACACCCATAAATGGGTGTCTTTCGGTCCCTGTAGTACCGTACAGCCTGCTTAAGGCACAAAATCGCACTTTCCGTCGACAGCCCCGACCTAAAACCAAATTGCGCGTCGTGTAGGTTTATGCATTTGCTAAGTTGTGCGTTAAGCAGGCTGTCAAACACCTTAGCAATTATTGTCGCAAGTGAGATCGGCCTGTAATTAGACGGGTCGGACACATCGCCAGTCTTATTTTTAATGAGAGGCACAACCACAGTTCTCGTTAGACTATCGGGCAAGTACGCATGTGCCAGGCACAAATTGAAAAACATCGCCAATATACGAGGGATGTGCACCCCCGCATGCCTGAGATGCTCAATACTGAGACCGTCATATCCTGGCGATTTACCCCGCTGCATGTTATTAATAATAGTGTAAACTTCTTTAGCCGTAAACTTAACGGTTCTCTTTGCCGACGTCATCCCAGTATTGTTCATTTCAGGCCGCGTAGTTCTCTGTAACGGGGTCACATCAAACAATTTCTTAAAGTTATTGGCAATTATCCTCTTATCACTAACCCCCCCAACGCTCACAGGAACCCCAGAACGCACATTAAATTTGTTTGAGTTTTTCCAGAAGGCCTTAAAGTCCCTGTCAGAATGGTTAGCCGCTAGAATGTCTCTTTTAATTTGCTCCTGTTTTTCTTGGCACCACCTTAACCTTGACTTAAAAAGCCTTCTGCTCTCGCACATGTCATTATACACTCTCCCATGTAGCGGCTTGCAAGATGACAACCAAATTAAGATATGATATGATAGTGGGTATATTACGCGCAAAATGAAATATGACTCTCTTGAGTCGCTTTGGTCCAGTTTTGGTTACTCTCCCCTTATTAAGTTAGGTTATAGTGATTGTACACAGTGCATGGAGCGGAGCACTGCACCACGCCCGAGTCCCTAGACCTGCACAGACTGCAAACTTTATGTCCTTGTTTACACGATGTATATTATCTGCGCAGTGCCTCAATAATGCGTTAGCTACTTGCACGGTGTACCACAGTTTACCAATAGTCCTAAGTCTGCCAGGCCCCCAGAGAAATATGAAATATGTGAGAATAAGGAAAGCTGATAATTTATGTTTTAATATGATGAACTGACATGCCAATGAGTGTAGCCTTTAAATGACGCCTCGACTGATTCGGACTCACAGAACGAAAGGGACGCAGATATCTGTTAATTTACTTTTCTATATCCCAAGAAAGGTACGATTTCTTTCTAACCTCGTAGGCCCACCAAACTAAAAACAGGAACATTTTATAGAATGGGAATTTGTATCTAGTAGCAAGGAGATAAAGTTCAAATACTTTTGCTCTATAATACCATTATGAATTTTTAAACAAATGTAAATATAACTTTATTCCAATTGTAATTTATCTTAATTTAAATTACCTTGATTATGTACCTACATCCAATTGCACATCGTGCTTTACGAGACTATGGCGACACAAAAATTATTCTATATCAGTACGTAATAATAATGTACCTATATTATGTCAAAAGTGTATAACTACTTATATTCCCCATGAGTCCACCAACGTATAAAGCCGCGACCGTGTGTTTTTTTTACCTTTTTTATATCAGTTTAAAGGCACACGAGCACTCAGGCCAACTGATGGTAAGTGGAATCTGACACCCGTAGACATTTTAATTCTTAAGACTAAGACTGCAATCCTAAGAGGTGAAATGCGTTGCCAATCCTGAGGACAATAATAATAATAATAATAATAATAATCACAGGACAATGTCACACTAATTGACCTAGTCCCAAACTAAGCTCTAGGCTTGTACTATGGGTACTAGACAACGATAAACATACTTAGATAGAGAAATAAATACTTAAATACATAGAAAACATCCAAGACTCAGGAACAAATACTCGTGCTCATCACACAAATATCTGCCCTTACCGGGATTTGAACCCAGGACCCCCAGCTTCGAAGGCAGGGTCACTCCCAACTAGGCTAGCGTGTCGTCAAAAAAAATGGAAAAAAGAAAAAAAATGGAATGTCTCTATGCTATTATTCACCGGTAGTCTTGGCCCTACACCGAAACAGAACAATGCGAGCACTGCTGTTTGGCGAATGGTTAAAGGATAAGATGGTAGTGGAAGCTTGTTTTTATTATGAAAATAAGAGGATAAAATGCTATCATTATTATTATTGTTAGAAATATATAGATTACTTTAGATCACTATCTTGTAAATTCATTTAATATCCACTTTTTTTGCCATGTCATCAAAAAAAAATGCGTTTAATTACGAGTAGGGTACATAACTAGAATGAAATAAATCATATCAGTTTAGAATTGCCATGCTAATATGTTTCATCCACGCTTCATATCTTATGTTGAACTGAATCTACCCAAAAATAAACAGATAATTTTAGCTATGAAAAAAATCAACCACTTAGCAAAGTTATTTGTTTCCTTACAATTACGTTTTTATTTTAGTTTCGGTCCTTGTATCTAGTAATGAATAAATCTTCACCATTTAAATAGTTATAGAATTTATGCTGAAAAAATCTTTGCCTGCTTATGAGCCTTATAATTTACCCCTTGTTTTAGTGTACTGCCATGTAGTGCCATAGTTCTTAATCTCAGTGTTATTGAAGCATCTTAGTTTATGTTCTGAGGGTTTTAAATGAGTTACCTTACTACTTCTTGTAATTTTCTTATAACAATTGAAAACCCATTCTAGATACTTGAGACCCAGTGTCCAAAATACAATCCATTTTCATTGTGTATTTGTCTATTTTAAATAGTAGTGGCACCTCTCTATGTCCTGTTCTTTTGTTATTTTTTATTTCTGAAATGTAAATACTGTCATCCGAATCCTCCGATGTCACTTGAACCTCTTTAACATATTTTTTTTGCAGACATTTTTTAAATGGTTTCAGCCTTTACAATTTTCACATTTTTTTCCATACGCTTTGCAGTTTTTTCTACTAAAGATATATTTGTCTCCACAAAATTTACATAATTTAGGTTCCTTCTTGCTGTCGCTTTGAAACTGCTCCATTTTGTTGATGTTTTTATCTTCTATTTCCTAATTATTTGACTATTCTGCTACTTGTTTGTTAGCTGATTCTGCTGATCTGCATATGTTTACTGTAGTGTCTAAATCTAGGTCAGGTTTACAGAGCAACTCCTTCTTGTGTCTGGATTGTTAATACCAACTACATTTTTTTTTCCCGTAAAATCTCGTTTTTTATAGAGCCATATTAACACCGTTTAATCAATTTTCTGAGAGCGAGCAAATATTCAGAAAAATCTTCTTTCTCTTGATTTTTTGCATGAAAAATGTATCGTAAATAAATAATGTTTGTTTCCTTTATTATAAACTCTTTATTTTTTTTATTATGATATTGCCGTCTTTTATTTCTGTGTCTTCTAATCCGAATTCCATGTACTTTTTCATTGCCGCAGTCCCAATGGCGCTTATTAAGAGCCCTGTTTTAATTTCCAGTTTTTCCGGCAGCCATTTGTCAATACCAGACGCTCAAAAATAATTCTGCCAACCATATCAAAAAAATCAGAATTTTCATATGGGTCTCCTTTCTCAACCTCTAGTGGTTGCGGCCATGGGACTGTGACTTTGCTGGCGGGTTCAACTACTTTTGGGCCAGATATCTGTTGTTGTAGTAACGAAATTTGGCTTTGCATTGTAGCGAGCAGTTGAGCTTGTTGCTCGAAAAGCATTTATAATCATGGGCCATTATTACAAAGTAGCTGCAGTTAATTTCATTCGCGCACTTCTGACACCATGTTTCTTTATTCAATCTTAACATGGATTTACTTAGAGATTGTTTATTAATCAGTTTAACAGTATACACATTATCAACGGAGCTAGCGTTAGACCACGCTACTCCCGACCATTGATTATATATGCTATGTTCCGAAACAATGTGTTTTACTAAATATTGTTTTTAGCGCGGCCGCCATTACTGTTGAGTACCTAAATAAGAGTTGTCAAAACGTTGACAATATGGAAACACGTCAAAAGCAATATCATTTTTACCGTTTACAATATAAGCCATGTATGTGGATTATAGAATAAGAAAACATGTAATGCTTAAAGTAAATAAATATATTTAAATATTTTTCAATAAACAAGCGTTGAATACATTATTTCTATTCTGTTGTATTCTATATGGAATTTTTTCCAATAAAATCGTCAGTGGCCTGGGTAAAGTCAGACTTATAAGTAGCTGCACACTTTTGTACCTTGTCACTTTAACACATTGACAGATTAGAGCATCAGTTCAAACATGACGTTAGTGACAAAGCACTAAAGTGAGCAACTACGTATAAGGCCGACCGTACTACTTCAAATCAAATCAAATCAAATGAAAAAATAATAATATTGCCACATAACATAAACATAATTATGTTAGGTAGGGGAGAGGGGACCGAAAGCGACCACAGTGCCCAAAACGAGCACTAGTGCTAACTTTCAAAATATAACAGCAATGGAGGCGTGGCTGCAGGAGATATCCCCCCGCCCCGCCCCGCCCGCGCAATCACCCACCGCCGCTGTTAGTGACCATGCGCGTGTAGTGGCAAAAATTACGACTTGATCAGTTCAGATATGAAAAATAGAAGATATTTATCGAGCGTTTTGAAGATTTTTGAGGACGTTCTTGGAAATCGTTAATTGTAATATGGATTGACAGTTTCTTTGCTTTTTAAGGTAAAAATTTCATGAATATGCGCGAAATATTTGAAGCTTAGGTTTGAGTACAATATGGGTTTGGACGAAAAGGCAAAGCAGGCAGGGCAAAGTAATCAAAGACAGATGTAAGAGTGAAGAATCTTATACTCGCTATGCCCAAAAGCTGTGCCCGGTTTAGGCTTCGCCTCGGGCAAAGCGAGCAAAAGTAAAGTTTTTGTAATGCTTTATTTTTATTAGTTTTCCGAAACTTCTCCGATTATTGAAGTACGTGTAATTAAACTACGATAAATTCAGCTTTAAATAGCATTCAAAGCTATGTGTTATTGATATTTTCTTCTTACTTTTTTCTCGATTCCTCTAAAGGTGCTCACTTTGGGCCCCCCTCCCATAAACTTGTATATAACAGTTTTAAACACAAAAATAAACTAAACTACAAGTTCACCTTTACCACTAGATGACTAATATTCTTTTAAATCCTGAATCTCCTCCTTACCTTTTCGAACGGTTCTGTTTCTTGGATATTAGCTCCTAGGACCGCTTAAGCTCGAGTGCCAACCTACTCCTTGCTTTTCCTGCTAGCAAACTCGTACGCCACTGGCATTTCACATACATTAATCTCACAAACAGACAATCCAACATACAAAACAAACACCACAGGATCACAATACAAAACAGAAGAACAATAAAATTCATAGACAAAATATTGAGTTGGTAAAAGGCTCAGCCTGCGCCACAATTTTTTTTTATTTCAGCACTGTTTTTCAGCCGGACCCTTGGCTCACTGCGCAATTTAAGAAGGAAAGTGGTAGGGCTACCAATATATTAATTATCGCTATGCTGCCACGAAATGCTGGAACAACTTGCCACCGCCATTAAGAAATTCCCGCACGATTGGTTCTTTCAAGCTCAAATTAAAACTATATTTATTAAATTTACAAAAATCAGAATCTTGACCCGCCCGTACAGTGTCACAATCTGTTTTATATTTCAATTTTTATTTTTTATTTATTGGTTTGTACCTATCATACATTGCGCATTACTTATTTTACATGCCATATTTATTTACACACAAAAAGGCTCGGTATTTTTGAATATTTTAATGTTTTTATCATGGCGTCCAAAATGTCGCTTGTCGTCGCACGTGAACCACAAAGGGATCCACAGAAAACCAGCGTTGTAGCACCAAATGCTGCAACACATGCAGAGTGGAACCCGTATTGGTTTCACATTCCACCAATTACATTATTAGGTTAAGGGCCTGTTTCCCAATCGACGAGTAAATTTATTTGCCATTTAAATTTGGCTCTCTCCTTGTCTATTTTCAAATGTAAGAAAGTGAAAGGGCTAAATTTATCTGTCAAATATGCTTTACTTGTCGATAGTGAAACAGGCAGTAAGTCTTATTATATTTTCTCATTATGTTGGTGAGGTGTGTTATCAATTAAATGTTTTTCTTTCTTTCTTTCTTTCTTTATAATTACGCACCATTCACGAAAATTACAACTCTTTATACAGTTGATTACAAAGATACTCGTATGTACCCGCAGTGAGACACCCCCCCCCCCCCCTGCAATAATAACCAAACAGTCAACAAATTAGGACAAGATAGACTTGGCTTGACAGACTAGGGTCAAAACGGAGAAGACGTATCCGTTGGCGTTGTTTAAGTTAGTAATACATACCAGGCGCTCGTACAGTCGAATAAAAAGAGATGTATCCACTTTATCATCTTCTTGCATTGTAATAAGGTTCAAAATAGGATACATCTCTTTGTAGTCGATTATAGGAGCGTCTGGTCTATTACTACTTATAGTGCAAACAATAAATACTAATAACCGTCTAAGTGCAAGTCGGGCACTACGGAGCTCTAGGTGCGTAAGTCTGTCTTACGCTTGACCGGTTCTTCTGCAAAATTCGTTTTTTAAATATTGTAGTTAGTAAGGATGATGTACCTACTTACCTATAAGTGTGAGTATCTACCAGAGCTATGTGACAGAGCGGCGCCTGGCAAGGCTAGGAAAATAAAGCATTCGACTAAAACCTTTCGTGAACTCAATAGCCCCATTTTTCATCGCGTAGTAATGAGGTAGAAGAAACGAAAATTTGATTTACGTCGACATTTTCCCGTATTGACATGCTGGATCATTATTCTACATTTTCTAGGCGATATACCTAGGTAAAAGCAGCAATAGGCACAACGCCTATTAAGCTAGATTAACCGATACTTAATATTAAAACACGAACCAACTTAATACAAAAACTCATGCATGACAGTAGGTGCAGATAGAGTACCCAATAAATAACAATTCAAGTGGACTATAGAAGACATATTTGTCTGAGATGCCACTATTTCTCTTAAAGCAGTGATAGTTAATTTTCGTGACGTAATGGCAAAATTACGGTTGGTAATTTTTGTCCTTAACTATACGTACTTTTTTGGAAAACACCCATTACATAACAGGACATGTCAGCGACCTGCAGGTAAGTACGTCCGCATCCTGGAGCTCGGAGACCAGTGTTCAGGAGCGGTATCGCGCGGGTGGTGGGCGCGTTCCTGCGAGTGCTGCGTACGGATCCCTTTCAGTACGGCTAGTAAAAGTTGTATTTTCTCGCTTGACTCTCAGTGCGTCTCCATCGTTACAGACTAGGTAGAAAAGGAGATCCGAGCGACAAACAAGTCACGGACAACTTGTGCTAGCTCGGGGACGGATCACGGATGCATAGAAAACACACTTCGCATGTCTGGATTTTGGTGCTTTTCGAGGAGAGGGGAGGATCGAATTGGAGTGAATTTAAAGTATGGAAAAAATTACGCATCTTCGCTTCGATAGCAATTGTATGAATTGGCGAGAATGTGCGAGACGAGAATTAAAATATTTGTCGTATTATAAAGACTGTATAGCTCGGGAGTAAGATGCCGCAGACAAACACACCATTCACATGTTAAACTTATAACACTTTTTGATAATTATCGCGAGCTCGGGAAAGCGACTGTACGGTTACCGTACACGTATTATCACTAACTTTGCGTTATATTTTTTTTGAGTTAGTTAAGCATCAACATTAGAAATCATAATATTTAAAACTCACTTCCATAAGCAAAGTCCGAGATACTCGACCTAACTACTGTACTGCAATTATTTTATTTACTTAATAAAACTATTAAATTATACTTTGTGGAACAGGACCAATACTACAACTCGGCAGAGCTCCTACATAAATTTGGTCTTCAGTGTTTTAGTGGAAATAGGCCAGCGAGATATCAATTCTAGTCTCGCTTTGCCGACCAAAATGTACTTTTATAGTTCGAAGAACAAAATAGAACTGTAGATATTAAATAAAATCACATGACGAACTTGCATTTCATAATTATATTTAAAAATTAAAATATAAACAAAATATTTTTCGGCAACACAATCAGCCATAGTCATTAAATTCATCGTGCTAAAATCATCTAGGTAAAGTTAGGATCCATTAAAAGTTAAAAACAAAACATAAATTACGCATAACACACTAGAAGTTAAAACGTTCAATGGATTACAAAGAGTTGTATCCTTTTTATCTCCTTTTTGCTCTGTAATAATAATAAGGTCCAAAATTGGCTACATCTCTTTGTAGTCAACTGTACCAGGGCCCTTTTCCACAAAACTTTATTATTTAATGTAAAAATAATTTGACCAAAAAAAACCACTTTTATGTCACAATTTCAAAGATTTGTACGAAAAGGCCCCTGGTGGTACAGCGCACTTATTTCTGCCTATGACTTCACATAGCTCGGTATTGCAGCCTTGTCCTAGTAATTACAATTAAATTTTAAATGCATACAACTAAGGTTTATTATGGCTAGTTAATAAAAAAAAAACGCTTTGTCGACACTAGTCTAGGCGCCCATAATAAAATTATACCAACGCCACATATTCAATGACAACTCAAAAGCCTCTTTAACAATTTATTCATGTTTAAAATTGAACGTATGTTACAGATATTGGTAACAAGTTAAATGCGATATTGTCGGAGACAGTGCAATACTAAGCTGTTTAAATTTAAAAATGTGATAGCTACACGGAATTGCAATATCCCCGACGATATTATAAGCCAAAGTAATATATTGGGCTACACTTGTACAGCCAAGACAATGTTTTCGTGTACGGTCGACGTCTAAGGTATGTTTCCACTTTTTATCTTATTCCACTGAAATAAGGGCCTGTCTACATCACCACGGCGCGGTGCGGTGCTATCGTACGATGCGGCACCGCACCGTGCATCTGCACGGACACGGCAAACGTACCTCTCCATGGCACCGCGCCGTGGTGGTGTGGAAAGATGGAAAAATTTAAACATGTGACTAACTGTACCACCACACTCGTTCCCAATTATTGTAAGTTTGAAAATCCTGGCCTGCTTTCGCGACAGGGTTCCACAATGGCACATTAATATTTTGTCCTTGACTGTATGTATATGCCCTCTGTTGAGACTTAATGTGATCGAATCCAAAAAACGTTTCACCAAAAGCTGAGTATTTTTTATTTTTTATTTTGGGCATTAGGTACTTATTTTGTTATAACTGATTAAACAATTGGTGCAATCATTCATGATTACTTATGATAAATAAATTTGTATTAGATCCTGAAAAATAATTAAACAGTCTATTTTATTATTATTTTTTCCAACAACGCATACCTTATTTTACCAAATACTATTATTTTACATTCGTTAGCCGTTCGTCATTTAGGTACTTTGGTTTTAATATGGAACGTTAATAGAAAAGACTGATGATTTATTTAAAACCCAGATTAGATTTCAGCAATTACAGAGGAAAATATGTACATTTATTACGAGTAGTTATTTATTGCAAGTTAAATATTTTATAAAATCTGAAAGGATTATTTAGATTAGTGTGCAGTAAGCACAGTAACCGCTTTTGGTATCGATCACCATAAAAAGTTCATCGTCCTCCGCGCTACTTTTTTGGTTACACATAGAAGTCCTAAACTATTATCTAGACTGAAGACGAGCTTTAGCACTTTGGATATGCGTGCACCATGCCAACTGTACATCAGAAGAGCATCTCGAAAAAAAAAACATTCTAGGAATAAAATAGCTAAAATTAAACTAAACGCTGCTGTCTGAATACAGTTGGAATGGTTGAAAATTTAAAATATTTATTCTATTACATGATATCATAACGATAACGATGTGTCTTAACTTATTCTTAACTTTATTGAGCACCTATTAAGCCTCACGCTCAATGCAAAACAAATGCAATACCATTAATCTATATCTCTGGGTCGTCGGGCCTTGTGTACGTATTTCCATATTTAATATTTTATTATTAACTACAGTAAACAATCTAAATAGTTAGCAAAATTGTCTTTCAAAAATGTCACCTTAAACCAATATCGCTGCCAATTAAGTTGTATTTGTTCGCACTAACATTTCATACGGTTCAGAAATAAGGACTACCGGACTGCAAGAAAGGTTTATGTCAATAACTTCTAGCAGATACCTTAGACATGCAAATTCATCAGGAAAACACAATTCCCTATAAGTAATAAAGGAAGCAATAACAAAGTATCGCGAAAAGCCATTTTTACACAGCTTGATAATGTACACTTTTTGTTTATGAACTTAATACTTATGACATAATTTAATTACTTGCATGATTTTTATTTTGAAACAATATTCTAGGCCAGAATTATTTCCTCGTAGGCCTACGCATGTTCATTCTTACAATGGCAACGATTGTAAAGCATAAAAGTTGTATAGAATTGACAAGAGATAAATGTTTGGTACAAGGTAACTTACAACAGCTATACACATAATTGGCTACAGCAACCATAGACAGGTTTAGTGCACAGCTTTGCCTATAAATATCTAAATAAAACTGCCACTCCATGCTTTTGTAGTCTGTCAAGTTTTCCCTAATTTGAAGACAACCAAGGTCTAAAAAAACTGAAAACGATTAGCTTTTTTAGCGTTTCTAAGAATATCTTTAAACTCACCTCGACATACTGGTAAACTATTACTGCCAGAATAACCTATCTGGATTACTTAGAACCCAGAGGTAGGGAAGATGAAGTATCAGAATACATCAAGTTTCAGAGATCACTGACGTAAGCGATACTGTAAGCCCTATTTACACTAGTATTAATTGATTTCAATCTTGGCAGTCCCTTAATAAATTGTTAACATTATTTACTATACATATGTACATAAAAGGAATAGAACCGCAAAGTTGTATAATTTATATATAGGTGTTTTTTTTATTATTGGATCTTTTTTATGATGTAATAAAAGTCCATGGAATACATTGCTATGTTTAACAAATCTTCATGTTTGGCATGAAGATAGCACACTCGAATTAGTAAACATGGACAAAGAAAAGTAGCATTGTTAATATTAACACAGCAGACGTATCCACTTAAAGATATGCATTTTTTTACAATGTTCTTAATTATTAAAAGTAATATAGTCGATCTTAATAATTGTTAAGTCTTTAGGTACCCACATACATAATGTATTCATTTAATACCAGTCAAATGCAGTTTTGGCTAAAGTTAAATGACCTGTGACCAAAAGTGACCAGTCGTCCAAAAAACCAACAGTCATAATATCACTGAAAGGGATACACCCACCCACAAAGGAATAAATAAGTTTTTTTTAATATTACAAGTTTAACACATAGAATAAATCAATAATGTAAAAAGACGCTTAACAATTTCACTACAACTACTGTTTTAACAAAAAAAACATTATTAACAAACCTCAGCTGCACATATAGGTGTAACAAAGTGTTGCCATAACCTAATTCAATATTGTGGTCATGAGGGGCTACTCCCAGATAATCGAAAATAGCTTTATACAATCAATCACTCCAAACAGGGCACACGGTATGATATATGTAGCGAATGAGCCGTATCGAATTTTATGTGTGATATAAAGCGATTTTCGAGTGGCAGTAGCCTTCGAGGGTAGACTCAGCCGTGGTCGCCGGTTAGAAGGCACGTAGTGAGCGCACAGCGATCGCCCTTACCCCAGCCCCACGTCCAGGCACATCATCACCATGAAGCCGGCGATGCACCCCCACGTCGCCAACTTGCCGTTGCCACTGTTCATAGAAAACATCGTTCAACACAAATCAACGAGGTTAGATTACTAAATGAACCAACGAAACCACATTTCAAGCGAAGTCAGGTACACGCATAGAATTATGTTATCCATTGATGTAGATTTATGGTTAAAAGGCTTATAGTGTGTACGCAAAATAAACAATGAGGTCCGTTATAAAGTGCTATCGTCATACAATACGAGTCATTGAGAAATAAACGAGCAAACGATATTTGAATATCAACGAGTAGCAAAATTACGATACGGAAAGGCCGCGCGATGGCGCTTGCGGCTCACGCACTCGGATTTACAGAAACAATGCTCATTGATAGCCGCCCGGAATCCGATAAGTGGAATTATGGCCCATTAAAATAATTCCTCGTAGTCATGGAGTCACAGTATGGCGTTGATGTCAGACGACGGACAGTAAATAAAGATTAAGTTTACCTAATATCTTGTAAGCTTTGTGGAATGCAATAAATGATTGAGTATTGAGTATTGAGTACCATTCATACAAACTCCACCAGACTTTGTAAAAAGAGACTCGCAAATTTAAACTTACTGATATATTTTTTGATATATAATTTAGCTGGACGGTACAGATTTTGTCACAAGGGGTGAACAATCGAAACAAATGTCATTTGTTTCATAATAAAGAATTAAAGGTCCGGTAAACAACTAGTTCAAGTCACCAGTATTGCCTCGTCCCCACATGAGAGACATTTAAGAAACTCCTTGAGATTAAACCTGGCCAACATTAAGATATGATGATACGTTTCTAAATTGCAGGTACCGTAGTCGAATAAGCTAATGTCACATAAGAACGCGAGTGTCCTAAAGCCAAACTGGTATGGGATAAATAAAAATATGAGCGCGTACGTTAGCAGAACGCAAACGACTCTGAGGCACAATAAATTGCGCATAATGCTTTCAGAAATTGTTTCGCAGTAGCTTGTGTTTGACAAGTTTAGTTTTTGCGACATCCGCATTGGGCAGGCACGAGTATGACAGCACGAGTATGACATTCCAAGCACGTCCTGCGGGAAACCCCGCCCGGAGACATCCCGCCCGCACCTAAATATAAGCCGACATCAAGAAAACGCACCGGGGAATTCGGACGGCGCACAATCGAAGCTGACGAGAAAATAAATTAGCTAAATTAACCTAGCTTGTTTCAAGACGATGGCGTAAGCTTTACTATTATTCCACGTTGAAATAAGACGAATTGTCGATATTAAAGTAATGAAGTGTATTCTTCGTTTAATTAAAATAGAGAAATTACAAACCAGGAGTACGGTTCAAGCAAAACAGTGTATCACGAAAAGTTGTTGGGTTTTCCCTTTGGACACGTAAGAATTGTTATTTATTAGGTACCCGGAAAGTTTACCAACATCTTTTTTCTTCTTTACCTTTATCTTAAACGGTGATATTAAAACAAACGAAAAATACTCTTATTATGCGGTAGAGCAAATTGAGCTTATTTATATTTTTTATATTGTTGCTATTAAAACAACTATAAGTTCTTAATTTGAAGATTGTGAATCTGTTTAAATATGTATTATCATTCTTGATTGTGTGTACGTCTCAGTAATTTAAGTTTTGCAATTTGCAAGCATGTTTGATAATAAAGTCTTATTATAATTATTATTCCTTACTAAGTTACTATAAGTTTGCTTGGTTTATAAAACCTTGGCAGAAAATCAAACTTATTGTTACAATTGTTACAATACGTTATTATTAACGTATTGTTACAATTCTGCTAAGTCAACATGTGCGCTAGCCTTACACAGGACAACCTGGCATACATTTTAAGCAAATTATAACTTGAAACTAGGATTTTAAGAACTTTTTTCCTACATTTTTCCATTAGGTTTAGAATTGTATGAAGTTTTGGTTGCCGGTAGACCAGGGGGTGGTGAGAGGTAGTAAGGGGTGGTGGAGGGTGACCGCTGCGTCGCCTTGGAGGTAGGTCAGGGTGCGCAGCCGGCGCGCCGGATTCCCAGACAGTGACGTCAGCGCATAGACAAACTAGAGCGGCGTCACCGGCATCCCGCCGACTAACACGTAATTTCATATTTATTATTGACAGTGGCGAGACGGTGACATGCCCACGCGGCGAATTCGGTTCGTAACGGCGCGAGCGCCGCCCGCCCTGCGCTTGAGACTGCAAATAGACGAGACGCAAAGCTAAGCTAACCTCCGCGCGCGCAGACGGTACTGCCGCATCCTTGCTTCGAATGTGTCTACCTATTTAACATTGTATATGTAGCAAAAACCAGTTGCAAATTAATGATTTCTAACAAAATTAGTTAGGCATAGAAAATGTTTGATTATTTAAGACATAATTTACAATTTTTTACGTAACAACGGCACTTACGTAAAGCAAGAACAATATTTTGATGTTTAGTTATAAAGAGGTTAAAAATGAAAAACGCTAACCTATAAACAAATAAATAGAAGTCGCTCTTGTAAAGAAAATATTTTAGATTTAATATCTGGAAAAATGTGAACAGAATGAGACTGCAACCTACTTCTAAGCATTTTAGTCTATTTGAAAGCTAAAATATAGTTTAAGATCATATCAACTTTAGCTTTCTTTTCTGAATGAGTTTTAACAATGGATAGTAATTTAATATTTTTAATAAAGTCACAGAAACGTACAACATACCTATCTACTTAAAAGGACATCAACTGTATATCGCCGTCATACACGCTCTAGCATCTTACGGATTAATGGTATTGCCAGAAAACTAAAAACAATAAATTAGTAAGGTGCTACCGTAATAGGCCTCCTATAATTGAGCTATACTTTGCCTATTGCCGTCGGACCCTCAAAACTAAAATTGGTTTTGCAACTCACACTCGCGCCTGCGCAAGTGTGAGTTGCAAAACGCAAGGATCAAGAATTTGACAGGGCATCGCCGCCGACGGGTAAGGCTGGGAGGACGACGGGGTGGATCAATATATTATTATAACGATCATCATCAATAGGCTTTCAAGCATGAAGTTTTTAAACCTCGATTTCAGCTGAAGTAGGCCAGGCACGAGATGGCCGCGTGTTTTGAAATGCAGCGCGAGAGCTCTAACACATTCCAAGCCGATAAGAACAAGAGATAATGGTTTTGTTTTCAAACATTTTAAGTTTTATCAATCGTAGCCATACTGTTAGAATAAACATTTTTTACTTGTTTAAAATCGAAAAGGAATTAACAAAATTGCGTAAAAAAACTACGACATGTTTTATTATATTATATATAATTTTTGCCAGGAATAACAAGTTACTATGGCTTGTGTTTTCTATTTACCCGACTGTCGAAGAATGAGGGTAGTGTTATTATATTTTCTTGTAAAATAAAGCATGTACATAAATGCAAACTATTATTTAATCTCGGCTACACAACAAACGATAGTAGAAGAAATTCTACAGATCGTGCCCAAATTGAGTTTTGGCGCATTTTAATTTCAAACAGTCACGTAATTATGCTCTTTAAATAGGCTCTAACTGATTAGATTACAATCTTGCAATCGATTGAACATTTATAAAGGGAGAGAAATAAACTACGCCTGCCCAGGACCGCAGCCTGGCGGCCATCGGCTGGCCATCGCGCCCAGGCCAGGGTGGTAGACGGCGCATCGCTATTCTCGGCGCGATCGCGTGCCATTCCTTCGCTACCGCCGCACTGACGCACTTGGGTATCATTTACCTATTAAGAAAAATACTTAAGAAAGTATAAAAAGAAAAGAAAAAAAATAAAGTAAGTAGGCCGCAGGTAGGTTACATTCTACACTTACGTTTAAGCTATCTAAATAAATGTTATTAATGCGGTAGCGCACATCAGGGCTTAATAAGCGCGAAGCTCGGAAGCCCCGGCAGGTCTTGCGGCCACCGTTTAATAGGCCTTGCGGCGGCACCAGCAGGAGCCAGTGTTTGTTTATGATAAACAATCATCATGTTTTATAACAATGTTAATCGGCCTAAGTGATGCGCGCGCGCGCTTCGCGTAGGCGTGTCAGGTGAACGCGCACGCCATATCTATACTCTCTCTAATTAATTTTAGTTTACACGCGGTACACCTTCAGCCGCTATCCGTAATTGATAAAGATAAACAAGGTGTTCCTTGCACATTGCTATATTTATATGGTAATTAACAGAGCTTGGGCTTAGCCAGCGGTCGCTAACATCTGTCCGTTCTGATACGTCAAGATAACGTGCTAACAATTAAATTTGTACGTTAGGCTGCGAGCGGATGTGACAATGCAAATCCGGGGCGGCTTCGCGATGAATGAGAGGATTTGTCAACAATTAGCTAGTCAGGCGCTTCGAATACTGGTATGTGGAGCTGAAGGGAGCGACCGGTTGCGGACAAAGCGCAAGATGGACAATACCCGCGTCTCCAAGGGGAAGTGCTCGCGCAGCGCCTATACCCACGACGTTCCTACGCTCTCTCACGCTAACGAGCCTCTGGCGGTTACCAAGCTCGCGTCCAATCCTAACGTCGAACACTCACGTGGATCGGAACAATTCATTTCTTGATTGTTCGCAACCCTCGTCAATCCAATTATGACAGGAGCCGAAATCGTCCGCTAAACAGAGCATATGAAACTAGCACGCCGTATTGTTACAAATACAAACAAAGCACTGTATTCAATGCTTGGGTATCGAAAATCAATTCCCAAGCAATAATAAGGATGTAGGCAGGATAGGTAGGTACTAGAGGTATGACGTAAGATATCTAATATTCCTTTTATAATCTCGAATTTAATGATTATATGTACATCTGTTTGAATAAGTAGATACGTATCTCAAACATGCTCATTCATTAGGTGAATCGAAGGTGAGCGTCTCGCGACGATAATGGGCGAATACATCGCTTTTAGATACGCAATAAAGGGTAACGTTATCGCGTCCTGCCGGCGGCGGATTAAGGGCCGAGGCCGTCTCGTGAGGGTCACACAAAGGGCCCGCTCGTCCTCATGCAAACTTTTTGGGTCAATTCCAAGGACATGGCTATCTGTTCACATTCGTCTACCTATAGTTAGCTATTCAATATAGTTATGTAGTCTGTAGACCATTCTACGTATTGAGAAAAAAAAATGTTTGTATGTAAAAAGTATTTACTCTTGAAGTATCGATAGGATGTATTTCACAGTAAGCACTAATTCAAATTCTGAAGCCACTAAATGAGCTATCCTTGTTGAAGATAAAAAGTTTAAGTAATTAATTTTATGATATTAAAATATTAAATTTGATATGCAAAGATATGCAGCTAAGAATAACCAAACCTAGAGCAGAAAAAGCTTTCGGTTAAAATGTTCTATAAAACCTTTGTTGATACTTTAAATGAAGTATTATATCGTCAGCGTTGCACTTTTATTTCTAGGAATGATTATTATGTACAACAACATTTGCGTACATACTGTAAGTTTTAATTACCAAGTTAGATATAGCTGCTGAAAAGTTAGTCTCAATTTAAGGTGAAGAACTCTGTGATAGCAAGCCTTAGTGCTCTTTTATGTACGTTGCGCGTCACGTGGTGCATCTATTAGAATGCTTTCGATCTACATGAATGCAGGCATCGCCATAGGAATATGTTTGGATTGATTTCGGGTCGCGCCGCACAACGCGCTGTGTCGCCATAAAAAAACCCTTAGGTAGGTACTCACGAGGCGTTGGCTTCAGGGATGATGTCATCAGCGACGACATAGATCATTGCGCCGGCGGCGAAGGCAAGCGCGTAGGGTAGCGCTGGCTCGGCAGCCGCGACCGCCACGGCGCCTAATACGCCGAACACCGGCTCCACCATGCCCGACAGCTGCCCGTACCTATACAACAACATCGTCATCATGAACATCATAAGCAGCAACAAACCAATTCCATCTCAAACAGACGTCTGGCTGGGAGTTCGAGCACTGTCACAGTACTCACAGTACAGAAGGCACCCAACAAAATAGTGTATATTTATATCGAACGTGCCTACTCTGTGCTTCCTTTTCTAAGACTACACATACAAAAGTCACCCTAGAGATGCAAGTGTGTACTAAAGTGTGGAGTGTGCAGCGCCTGAAACTGTTAAAGGTCATTTAACAAGAGCTGCTGTGTAAAAAAGAAATACAGGGGTTTGAAAATTGGAGCTATCTTTTAAATAACAATACAAACACACACACACAGCTTAGGTGACGTAACTTTTCGTTCGTTCCATTTTTCGCAGTTTTATTGAAAGGACCCACACCATCGTTACCTTGTTATCATTTCAACGCAGAAGAGTCCTGCTAGAAGTTAAACCCTGTTAGCGCCTAAGCTACAAACGCACTGCAAGCGGTTGCACACGAGCACGACGCGTAGGCGATAACGTCTGTAATGTTCTTATCCACTCTATAACCGTCTGGAGTCTATATTTAACAACAATACAATGCAATATTTCTTTCACATACATACGTGTGCACATAATTAGAAACACTCGCGACTTTTTGCCTACAAAATAAAGTTTAAATTTAAATTTAATTTAATTTAAATTTTTTGCCCGTGTGGTTGCCGGGTTAGAATAGTGCCACTCCATGTCTTCCCGTGGATGTCGTAAGAGGCGACTCAGGGAATAAGGGCTTGTAGTATTGTTAGGCGATGGGCTTGCAACCTGTCACTAATACACTAGTAAACTTCTTGGCCTGATTGTGCAAAATGTGGTTACAGAATTATCAACAAGATACTCAGATACTTCTTTATTGATAATGTCAAATTACAAGTCAAAATCAAGTCAAGTCTTTTTAGAGTTGTTGGTATTTCTGTAGCTCTGCCTACCCCACTCTGGGAATGAAGGCGTGATGTTATGTATGTATGTATGTAAAATATATCACTTATCGAATTTGACCACCAATGAAAAAATACAAAAGCTATTTAATTGCTAGTTACAATGTACTTTACATCGTAAAGTAAGGTGATGACTGATGTACCGTGAACCTCTGATAAAAACGAACCCTACATTTTATAGGGATTCAAAAAAAGAGTGCAACTTTATATAAACGCCAAAAATACTTTTTTAACACAGTTGCTCCAAAAGTGGTACTTTTCGTAGCTGTATATCGTGCGGAAAGTTGGATATTCCGCACTAGTGCGTTATAGTTTTCCATTTTTTTTTAAATATAATATTGTGTCAACTTCCAAGCCGTGCATCCAACCAAAGAGTTTGCATGTTCAACCACTTTTTGAATACGTCATTTAGCATTGAGACTATACATAGGTAATATAATTTAAAATATTAAAATTAAATAATATTTATTAGGTATTATTAAAAAAACAGCTCTCATCAAGATGGCTGAATCTGAATTAGTATTACGAATGATTAGATAGTTGCGTATTAAGGTGAATTCACATTAAACCATGCCGAAACCGGGCCCAGCCCAGTACGGCGTAATGTGAATCCACCTTTATGCATTCCCGCTGGTTAATAGAGAATTATACTTTTTGATTTTTAAATATAGGTAATTAAATTACAGTGACTTTTTTTGTAT
Source organism: Acleris holmiana (assembly GCA_949316455.1). Classification (NCBI taxonomy): domain Eukaryota; kingdom Metazoa; phylum Arthropoda; class Insecta; order Lepidoptera; family Tortricidae; genus Acleris; species Acleris holmiana. The sequence continues at coordinate 12,501,509 of OX438772.1, read as the reverse complement.
TTGGCTGAATGGTCACAACCGTTGCCATTTCATAAAGTCTGTGTCAATTAAAAGTAAAATTGTCTCTTGTAATAGTTTTATTTACCTACTGATTAATTTTGTTTCATTGATATTTTTTCGCAAATGTATTAAAAACGTCGTTTGATACACGTGCGGAACTGTCATTTTAACTCGTCCCGAGTCTTGTCCCTCGCTTGCAGCTCGGGCCAAGATACTTCGGGACTCGTGTAAAATGACATACTTTCCGCACTTGTATCAAAATGTACTATTAAAATCCTTATAAAATGAAAGTTTCGTTTTCAACAGAGATAAATTGTACGTAATTTAAAACCTTAGTTTATAATATAAGTTGACGATATGTACAATTACCAATAAAATTGGTTAAGAACTTTTTGATAGGTTGTCAAAATTGAAAAGTCTGCGCCTCTATTCTAGAGTAAAAAAATATTGCCCTTGACGGGATATTCCCATTTTTCAAACTATCCAACTCAGGCACCTATGTATATGGCAAAATTTCCACATACCTGGGTTGAATAGGTTGGAAGATGGCAATAACCCCGATTAACATGTTTTGGTATTGTCAACGTTTTGAGGTGAGGACCAAAAAGTTGGACCATAGTTTAGCGTAGTTAACCATATAAAAAAAGGTTAGCGTCATCAAACTTTTTCATAGCACCTAAATGAGCGGTTCAGACGCGACTAGACCTTACTTATTTAGGTACTTTTGACCACTGCTAGGAAAACGCGTTTGATAGGGAATTATAAAGTAGCTACAACTTGTTCCAGCTATAATGGGGATTGCACTGAGTCGCGTTACTCTTTCGAAACGGTGGGTCGGTCCAGTTATTATTTGGTAATTTAACATTGTAGGTATCTCAGCTTTTGATTAACTACTGTAACAATACAATTTAAAACTACAGGACAATTTAACGAATATCCATTCAATGTGAAAAGCACGATTTAATAATACTAAATATAACTAAATGCAGTAATAAATTTATCGCGAAGGGGTGCAATATTTAGGTGTATTAAATCCTCGAAGACGCGCCCAAACACATAATTTTACGTTGTATGAACGCGTCAATGTGCGTGAAATGGGGCGCGTCTTTGTGGAAAGTTGCTAGTATAAAAATATTCCCCCGCTTTTAACAAATCCTAGGAAATGGTAGTACTTTTAGGAATGGTTAATTGGTAATAAGGGTAATAATACTATTTAATAAGTTAGTAGATCTTTCAAGATCATAAGCGTATTAATTTTGCGAACGCCCTTTCTTCATGTATGGAATTAGTGGTTACTTTTAGAAATGTTCATTAAAGATACAAAATACAGATAAAGATTATTACTAGTTGCATCCTACGAATCGAAATACGAATATGTGTACAAGATGCCGTCATCGTGAAAACCAAAACTTATCCACCTTACGGCTTTGTTGTTGTGGCTATCTTTAGGTAGCCACAACAACGTATACGAGTAAACATTTCGTGATAGGTCTGATCTAGCTGTGAAAGAAATCGTCACCTAAAAAAACCTTCTATAGACATTTCAAAAGAAGAAAGAAATCAAGAGTATGCCTGGTGAGCAGGATAATGGATTAGTGCTTGTATGCAATGTTTTAATGGAAATTTTGCTTCAGAAAACGTTATAGCCGATGACATGTATTAAGGCGATCGATCGAGAGATCGTTGTACTGAGCAGTACACGAGCACGTTGTTTGCCTAGCCGGGCGGTGACGACTTGTCGGCGGGGTACATTAAAAGGGCCTCTTATCCAAAATACTGATCGCGGAGTCAAGTATCAGTGTGTTGTTAATTTTCACGTGTGCGGGGTGGCGGGGTGGCGGCGTGCGGTGCGATGCCGAAAGAGGCCGCTAACGAATTGTTTTGGTGAAAGTGCGGGCCGGTGCCGCGACCACATTCCGACGGACTGGTCGTGGAGCCGCCTCTGTGGGAAACGCCGCCAGGGCCACCCCACACGATGCCATGAACCTCATACCTGATCTCCTCTCGAGAACCGACTACAATAGTCCCGAGTGTTTACCGGCAGAACGCCGCTGCAGCGCCTCGTGAACTCAACAAATGATAAACCGATCGCAAACCTTCATCATGTGTTTCAGGAGCTCCAAATATACTGGTCGAATTTCTTAAGTTACTTGACTGCTTTCATGAAGTAGATAAAGTTTTCGGATGTTGTTAGTGATAAGAAATATTTTTACGAGTGGAATCGTTAAGATTATCAACCAAAATTTAACGCCGCTGCTCCAATAACTTCAAAGGAAATAACCATCGAGTTAAGCCCGCAACCGCGGCGGCAAGCCGATACAAAAGGAGAGAATGCCCATGTGAAAGTTTGGAAAGTCGTTGTGTAAGGATATGATAACAAGCGTATGGACAAATTTAATAAGCGTTAGGTAACTTTCAGTTAGTGTATATCTCGTAAAGTGACGGCGGTGAGTTGGGGAAAACGGGTTTATTAATAACTGTGATGCGGTTGAGCGGAGTGACACCCACGCTTTTCACGAGTCGTTAGCATTTAACATTTAACTTTATTGTTTTCTTTGCTCTTATAATAATTATATAATGAAATCATGATTGCATTTCAGAATTTAAAGAGCGGGGGCTGATTAAGGGCTGATTTGCCTTGTGTAAGTTAAAGGAAAAGAGTTGAAGCTCGTTATAGCACGCGCGGGGCGGGCGGCACGCGGCGCGGCGACGGAGCGGCGCAGACGTGATGCTATGCTCTTATGTTATCGCATGCATTATTCAGTTGGTGGCGAAAGCAGCAATTTGCGACAATATCCACCGATTCGCAGAATCGCTCGACTGTTGAGCCGCCGACAAGCCATAAAGTAGGCCCGTCTCATAATATCCCCGACGGATATAAAAGTATAAAAGCTCGAACATTCAAATGCGATGTTAATGTGTTGAAATGATTAGGACATTTTACATTTACATAACTAAATGAAACATGACTCAATGATGAATTCGTTTTATGCAACTAGTTATTACTAGTTGACGACACGCTAGCCTAGTTGGGAGTGACCCTGCCTTCGAAGCTAGGGGTCCTGGGTTCAAATCCCGGTAAGGGCAGATATTTGTGTGATGAGCACGAGTATTTGTTCCTGAGTCTTGGATGTTTTCTATGTATTTAAGTATATATTTCTCTATATAAGTAAGTTTATCGTTGTCTAGTACCCATAGTACAAGCCTAGAGCTTAGTTTGGGACTAGGTCAATTTGTGTGACATTGTCCTGTGATTATTTATATTTATTTTATATTTATATTTAGTTGTAGCTATTGGTATTTACAAAATATGAAATGATAATTTTTACGAATGTGAACTAAAACAAAATGACTTGGAACTAGTAGGTATTTTCACGACATATTAATCAAACTATGATTTGAGCAAACATGTTTAACTGCCCGATGACTATCTAAGCCTATTAAATTACCAGGCATTTACAAATTTCGGAGCAGAAACCCTAAATAGAGTCAATGAACAGAGACATTAGCTCCGCCTTGGCTTTTATCTGTATTTACACGCGATCTCGCCTTCGACACAGTTGACGGCTCTATTACTTCATTCGTTTACATCAACTCGATGAAGAATCGAATTTCGTTATACCAAGTTTTGAAAACTGTAGATACATGCAACCAATAAAGCTGCATTTTGCTATACATAATGATAATGACGAACAGTGTTAAATGTTGATGCTTGATAATATGATACAGGTCGATGAGGCTGAACGATTTGACTGATATGTGCGGAATGAAAACGTGAAAATGAGGGTAACGATATCAGTGATGACGAATTAACATTATCAATGTGTGGTTCCAACATCGTAAAACAAAGACAAAGTCAAGACAAGACCTGTGTTCTGCAGTATGGTCGATTTTAAGGAATTCTCAGCTTTAAGTCGTAATCGGCCAAAATTGTCGACGAAGGCGATCGCGAGAATCAAGCGGGGCTACGACGCAATTCGCGCACCGCAAACCGGCCTCGATTGCGCAGATCAGCGTCATCAAGGCTGGCAGCGCCTTCCGCGACCGCTTCTTCGGGGTCCGAGAGGCGGCCGCGGTAGAGCTGCGCGTGCGGCGTTGCTCTCTCGGTTTAATTATTCGGCTCCGAAGGCCGATCGCCCGCGGCAGGCAGCGGGCGGTGCGCTGCGACTGGTCGGACGGGTGCTGCGCCCGGAAGAACGCGCAGACAGCGCGCCGCCGAGCGGCCGCGCTCGCACAGACTCCACGGCACCGCAGCGACACTGCATATCGAGCTCACGCAACACACAATTTCGAAATAGACGACTTTCTCGGGTCCAGTTAGCACTGCATGCCTACTTGACCACACAGAGTTAACAGAGAGCGCCAGACCGCGCGCCCGGTCGCGACGGAAGCTGCCGCCTCGGACGCCGCTCTGTCTTGCTTGAAAGATGCGTTGCGACACAAAATGGAAACAAGGCAACCGATTTGATATATTTTAATAATACATTGCAAATATCGTTACAATCTCGCAAAAAAGTAGCTTTTAATTTTTCATCTTTATTATCGAGCGAACGGGCCTCGTATTGATAGTTACGATACGCTATATTCTAAATGAGTCATGTGCGCATGCGGTGAGAATCGTTTGCTAGACGTATTGTCTACAACAATGGATCACCACACTTCTTGATCTCATTATGTCATATAATGATACAAAAAACGTATGTGGACTCTACGCCCAAACGAAATACTTATCATGAATCTTATTAGCCACTCGCCAGGATGTGCCTGTTCGAGTAGGTACTCACTGCCGCCCATTGAGCAATAGTCAAAACTTCAACATTATTAAGGAAGGCAGTATTATTAAGGTTAGGGCGTTTTTATAGCGATATGTAAATTTTTAATAAGAGTATTAATTACCTATACAATTTATGGCATCTGTCAGTCCATCTGCACAGTAGGTATGATTTTAAGACAAAGGTTGGTAACATACTACAATTGGAGCAGTGAGCAATAATGTTTTTTACACAAAGCTAATGTGATGCGTAACCAAACTACAAGAGCTTTTTAATTCAAGTGTATTAATGCCCCTGGCAAGACTAATACTGTTTTAGTTGCATAGCTTAAACCTTTTTTTTTATATATGTTAAGGAGAAGGCACACGAGCATTCAGGCCACCTGATGGTAAGTGGTATCTGAGACCCATATACATTTGAACTCTCAAGACTATAATCCTAAGACCTCAAAAGGTCAAATGCGTTGCCAACCCTGAGGACTACGATGGAATGCCTCTATGCTAGTAATTTCATCGATTGTCTTATCCCCACACCGGAACACAACGATGCGATGTGATGTGTGCGCATAGGGCATATTGCGAATGTAGAAATAAATAACAATCGCAACTTACATCACACAGGCACCGTCGAACGTGGTTTTGCGTTTTGCCACTACTCTGAAGGACCGCAAACCTCGATTAAATTACCTATTTTAAGCTTTTGAACTAAGGCGGAAAAATAGGGGACCCGCGACGTCCTCGTTCAGTCCGTCGTAACAGTTACATAGTCATTGATAATGGAGCAATTAAATCCCAGACGCCAAAACCGCACTTATCTCTCTTCTTAGTCCATTCGTTATAAAATTCAAAAACAGCAAGCGACCTGTAATACTTAACTTTGCGAACTTCGACTCTCATGGCAGTTTATCCCATTTGCACCCGCCAATCATCGGCATTACTGAAAAAGCGGTGTAAGATTTTTTTTAACGGAACAATGTCACACATATTGACTATGTTCCCAAACTAAGCTTTAGGCTTGCACTATGGGTACTAGACCACGATAAACTTACTTGTATAAAGAAATATATTCTTTAATCATCAGTCTTGGACTCAGGAGCAAATACTTGTGCTCTTCACACAAATATCTGCCCTAGCAATCTGCAATAGCTTAGTATCACTACAATACAAACGTGTCGCCAAAACTATGTATTTGAAATGGTAGCTGATAAATTGTATCTACATATACATAAAACTCCTCCGTGACTGATAGACAACAACCATAGGGACTTGAAATTTGGAGGGAATAATACCTGGGAAAAAAATCGTTCAAAAATCAACCCTCAACGGAAAGAAATAGGGGGGTAGCAAAAATCTAATTATACGCGTACGAAGTCGCGGGCGTCCTCAATTTAAGTGAAAAATAGTCCTATAATTGTAAAAACAGAGAAAACGGAAATAATAAGTCAAGTCGGCTGAAACGATCATCTCTCGAGCAGCCTAGCCAGGTTGCGAATATTTCCCTCTGCGCCGGCGCGGGCTGGCGAGGGCACTTCTTGCCCGGGCCGCATTCCTCGCCCCCCGCATTCCTTGCCGCGCACTCACTAACAGCCGTTTATGACCTCTAGCTGCCGTGTGATTTAGGACCACTTTCCTTAATAGGATTTCTGAAGATTATAAACGCGGTTTGTAAATTGATGTAACCCTTTATGCGGACGAGGCCGAACCGGGGTTAGACAAGATGCATTATGCGAAAGTTGACGACAGTAGGACACTGGCGAAGTGTAAAGAATTGACCTAGGCGAATGCACGACAGCTTATGTCAATCCCCATTGTGACTTAATCTATCCGATCATGTAAGTTCTGGCAGCTTTGTTCAAAAACTACCAACCTATTTTATAATTAACAACTATTTGAACCGTTGTTTTCCCAAATAAACATTAAAGAATCTATGTGTGTATGTTCGATGCATGTATGTAGGGTAGGTATGTTCTGTAAAGACTCTAAAGCGGCGTTCAGGAAATTTTCAGATTGGACCAGCGGGTGATCTTGTGAATTTTGGTAGCGATCGGAACAACAGTTTTTTTTTGTTTTTTATTACTGCCCGTGCGAAGCCGGGGCGGGTCGCGAGTTATATATAAATGGAAAAGTGTGATTGTTTATATATTTGTTTACGATTAATTTGAAATTCGGTACAGAGATCGATTCTGACCCGAAGACGGACATAGGGTACAGTCGGCATTATAAGTAGCTGCACACTTTAGTGCTTTGTCACTTAAACGTCATGTTAAAACTGCTACACTTATCTTTCAAAAGGATTATAATTTTTACCCCTGAAAATCGAACAATAGATAAGATAGGATAAGATAAGATACATTTATTTAACAAAAGTACATACAAACACATGCATACAAAAAACAAACAAAACTAAATGTACATACATAATGTTAAAAAGGGCCCCTCTCAGCAGTGTGTCGCGGCAAGCCGCGACGCTGGTTTTCAGAGACCATGATTAAAAGTAACTTAAAACTAATTAAACAAGTGACACAAAAACATCAGCTACACAGAGTAGGTAAGTATTAAATATAACGCAAATGCAAGCAATAAAAATAAAACTAATCAAAATTAAATAATTATTCTAACCTAACATTGGGTGTATGGCAACACTTAACAATTACCACCCGCCAAGCAACAGTGTTCGCATTGTTGGGTGTTGGGATAAGACAACCGGTGAAATTATTAGCATAGAGGCATTCGATCATAGTCCTCAGGGTTTATTTATTTAATATAAGTACATCCACATCGTATATATTGTAGCACTTCGAAGACATGATTTAGATTGTAGGTACATTATTCTGATATACACGACAATTACGGAGTACATAACATTCACTATGGAGCAAGAGCAACTGTGTGAAACTAATTTACTTATCTATTAAACGTACCTATACTTATTTCTATTACAACTACAACAACAAAAAATAAAAAATAATAAAAAATGATTAATGCAAGTAACAATAAGTGAGTAACTAACTAACAAGAGAGATGATTTTGAATTTGAATGTAATGAGACGGTCATGGCAACGCATTTGAGGTCTTAGGATTATAGTCTTGAGAATTCAAATGTCTATGGGTCTCAGATTCCACTTACCATCAGGTGGCCTGAGTGCTCGTGTGACTTCTCATTAACATAAACAAAAAATAAATATAAAAAAATAATAAATAATACAACCCTTTCCTGTTGAGACGTTGCAAGTAACTAGACATTTTTTTTAACTGAAGTCGTATTTGTGCATACTATCCGATGTAATTATTACGCACTTAAACAATGATACACTACCACATCTCGAACACATATTTTAAAAATAAATGAAAAAAAAAAGATTTTTTTTTTAAATAAAAATCCAGCACAACCCCGCGTTCCCACCGCCACTGCGTGGCTTTGTACCAGAAAGCAGAGAACGCTGTCCACTAGCGACACGAAACAATAGGGAACACGCATATATTTTTTCTTACGCTCTTTGGAAAGTGCAGTGAAAGAGAGAAAAAACAGAATACGTAAAATAAATTGTCGTGTATTTTTCTTATAATATATAAAATTTTAAAAAGTCATAGTTCAGACCCCCTGCAAAAACACTATATAAAATCGACTAGAGGAATGACGTCACAGCTGTTGTTCCATGTTTCAAATATCACATCACGCCTTCATTCCCAGAGAGGGGTATGCTGAGCTACAGAAATACCAACAACTCTAAAAAGACTTGTTTAAAATATAAGGACCGTAAAAAAAACTTGCATTTATTTATTTATAACGGAAAAAAAAACGCTCAAGAATGAAATGTTCTGTAAAACAAAAAACTTTTCAAAACTAAAAAAAAACTCTACAAATGGTAATAGATTGTCTTTGAAGGCGGTTTTTTTTAAACGATATTTTCGTGTTAGAGTATTTAGTGATCATAAATATCATAATACACTGCTTTGTAGTCCCACTTCTCAATTAAGAAGAAAGCTCGCCACAAAAACGCCGTAAGAAAATAATTATGTGCTTAGTCAGATATGTCGATAATTTAGATATGTAATTGCCACCCCTGAAGAAGGTACCATTGAGAAAATCCAGTGCCCACCTGTGTTCTTCATCATCAGTTTCACTTCACCAAATCATACTTTCGGAACATAAATGCTCGAGTCATTTAAGAAAATTTCAAAATTACTATACATATGTGCTCTTATATTTTTTGAGGAGTTCCGTCGATTCCTCATAGACTCCATCATCAAATAAGAATGAGACAAATCTGAAAGAATAAGAATTCGAATGATAATAACGAATCGGTGCATAAGCTTCGGAGTCCTGAGGTAACAACAACATCGAATTGAGAAGTGGGTTGAAAACACGTTTGTATCTTATTTTTTTATTTTAAAACATATGCGCTTAGAGAATAATCTCGAAGATATTTTAAAATAGTACGGAGCTACAATTTATCAGAAAATAACACTGTTAACGCCATCTATTGATCCGCGACGTCGAAACCACGTCATTTCTGTCAGCTATTACCAGGAAGGAAACCACTGTTGTGGGCTGAGGATATGGATGCTAAATGGACTGGAATTTAAGGCTATGGAGTGAGATAGAGTACATCTGTCACAAATATCTCTGACAAAATTTATCTAGACAGCTTGCAGCCTAATTGCTAAAAAAGCTGTTGCGGGCCCGTTTACAAAGCCGAGACGTGAAGCGATCAGGAAGCAACATCAAATAAGATTTATCAAGGGTGAGTCAAGTGAGTCCGACGTGGGGTCTTAAGCCAGGTTTAGACTGGCAATAAAAAATGCAGGTGTTTATTGATATCTTACTCTAACTTTTAAGTTATAAAAAGACAACAAAATTGTGCTTCTTTCTGTCCAACTGAAGTTAAAGTAAGGCAGTAAATAATTTTCTGCAATTTTTATTGCCAGTCTTAACCTTGCTTTCGGTTTTAGCAAGTTGAATTCTACGAAAGCTAGCGACAGACTCCATCAAAATGTTAATTCGTGACACAAACACGCCCGACAACTCACGTTAATCCTATAAAATTCTTCAATTTCTGGGGCCGTTGATGTTTATAAAATGCCAATTACTTCATGGACCTGAAACTGAGAGCCTTTATTTCGAGGAGGACCTCATATCAATTTCTGCTGTAACTATCCGAACTATCACGACTGGGTAGCCTTTTTAAGGACAAACAAGGTTCAAAACTGGTTCATAGCTTACTAAAGTTTCATGAAATTCGGTTGAGAGATCAAGAGATAGCAGCTCTGAAACGGACTTGTATGAGGTTTCAAATTCTACATCGGGGTATTTTTAAATGTATAGTTATCATTAATACTGTCACTATTCCGACCTACAGCTCCAAGTCGCCTTGGTTCTCAAGGACGTAGAAGGGGTGACTTGTAGGAATGCTCGGACATACGGGGTGGACGAGGTCGTCGCTCGGCTCCCGTCGGCCAGGATTCCCACTCGCGCGCATTCCCGCTACCACACCGCCGCGCTACGAAGGGAATTGCTTTGGACGCGGATGCCGGCTATGAGGTAAATGGAAATTTATGTAACTCAACATTTACGAACATTAAAGATAGCAATGCAAATAGACAATAATTATAAACAACAAAATAAAAATAGTTATTCCAAATATTAATAGAATATATGGATACCTTAAATTAAAATGAATAAATGATGCTCTACGCGAAATTAAATTTTAACCTTAAATTATAATGTATCCATATATTTGAGCTTGACAGAATTTATCCTTGCTTAACTTGTTGGTATTGTAGTGTTTACATTACATGCATATACAATACGAACATTAACAGTAATTTAACCTACGCGCTACGTGAGAAAGGTAAAGCAAACCATGAATTTTCACAAGGAAAAACAAAGTAAGAAGACCACATACATTTTGTTAGTAAATTGCAAAATTTCTATCTTTTACAACTTTTCATGTGTGTTTGTTTGTCAATTTTGAAATGAATAAGATCTGGGTAAATAAATAAGAAAAGGGTGTTTGCAGTTTGGAGATGTTTTTTATTGCTAACATTGCATTTTATTTTGAAATAAATTCCTGTACATTATGTAAACCCGATGAAAATGATGGTGTCTAAGAGCTGGTGATCATAATGATGATTATGCAAAAACACCGCCGCCGACCATACAACCTTGTCGTGAAAATGTATTTTTTGGCAGACTCATATTGTATAAATATCATGTCAATGGCGAGGACATATCTGTAGAGGGTGAGCTTCGTAGTTCACGCGCGCGCGCTGCACCGGCGGGCGGCGCCAACGGTTCCCGGAACTCGCCGGAATGCGACTATTTACAACTTTTACCCATTTGGTAACGTTTACAATACGTGCACGTATTACAATGCGACGCAGCGAGACTACGCTCTCTATAAATGACGCAAGCTTTCTTGCAACTAACTTGGATTAAAGCTTTTCGATTTTGTTAACTGTTTTATAGAAAAGTAGAAGAATTCGTTTGTTGAATCAATACGTTAATCGAATTTAAAAATTAACTTCAACATTACAAAATTGGTAGACTTGTCGAATTGGCATAAAGTTGGCAAGTAAGGTGCTTACTTGTTACTTAAACCAGTAATACATTATCAGGAATAATCAACTTTACGTTGGGTACGCAAGTATGCGTACGTACTCTAGAGCCTATTCAACGTTTCGATTTTTTAGTTTTAACTTAAACAATAAACCAGCACAAACGAATGCTTAATTCAGCCTGATAACTTGCGAGTTATTTCTAATTATAACTCGGTTTAAGAGGGAGCACAGCACAAGGCGAGTCGGGTAGCTGAGGCCGGCTGCAGTTGCTAAATGAATTAGCCAGAACAGGAATGGGGTCGGGCAGTCTGGCTGCGTTGGCATCCGGCCTAACGGCGCGGGCGCATTCTGTAGCCGCTCGCCAACACCAGCTTCAGCTAAATCACTCCAGCCTTGCGTTTGCATACGTGTGTGTGCATTTACAAATAGATAACAATCACAACTAACATACAACTTTACACAAGCACCGTGACGTGTCTTCGTCAATTTTGTTCTGAATTTTAGATGTGTTGGCTTTTCCACTACATATGAAGCCGAAACTTTCCTATGAATCTAGCGAGATCTGAGCTACAGCATCTAAGACCACTCTGACACGTGCGTATAGAAGTATCGATGATATATGTAAGTGGTTACCCATGGGAAGGTTAATAAATAGAATTGCACATCGTGCTTGGAAATTCTCTGCCCTCATCAGTGAACTGGTTAAGAAGTGAATCTGTGAATAACTTGAATAAAAGAGAGAAGAAGAAAGCTCATGTTATGCGTTTTTTTCCATATTGGAAGTAATTAGTCAAAAATGCTTTTGGCTAAGAATACAATCACGAATGAATCGGGTCTATTTAAAATAGCAAGGATAAATAATTAATTTGTCTCATCAGATCTATCAACGTATATAGAGTATAACTCTTGACAACTGACAATATACCCGTTAGGCCGCCTCTTCCTCGTACACTTACTTACTCGTAAATAATATGTAGCTGCATAAAACAAACTACGCATAAATTCTAAGCCAATTCTTTAGATGTATGAAAAACTACCAAACTATTTTTTAATTTTGATTGTATAAATTATATTTTACAACTTTGACAGTAGGAATTGTTTCAATTTAGATTTTGTCCTTAACATAAAAAATGCTATTTAAAATGATATAAATTGACAAAAACTATTAGAGAGCAGCTGAATAAAAAAGCTTCGTTAACAGAAAATGAACAGCGGGTTTAGCGAGATCGCTTGTTAACAGTGGGTAGTCAATATAAAATAATTTAAAGCGTCTGGCCGTGTCGGCGTCCGCGCCGGCAGCGGCTATCAATGCTCTACTGCCAACTAAATTTATTTTATAGTTTAACGACAAATTGTTGACACAAATGATACACTGGTGAGTTAGAGGCGGTCAAAAACATAAAAATGCGCAGATCACTAACATAAACTGGTCTGGCTCGGGAATTAATGACATTGGGAAATATATTTCAGGTTAGTCGGGCAAGTGTTAAAGTCGCAGACGTTTTCAGGGGCTTGTTTACAGTATAGCGAAAACGTAGACGCGCGCGACTTTTGTGCGGGGCAATTTCAAAAACCGCCCGGAACGCACGCCGATGCTCTTCACACAAACCATTTCAAGCCACATGATGATGTGATACTCGTTTTAACCTATGTCCCTAAGGACCTGTTGTGTGTAGTTGTGTACAAAAGTAATAAGATTGTGTACAAAGGTCTATACAGACGTGTTACAGCTACGTACAACAGGTAATTTACTTAAGTTTCTCATCAATATTCGTTTGCTTGTATAGAGCGATCGAAGGCCCTAAACTAATGTAGAATGTAAATAAAATAAAAATTCTATGTACACACGTTGCAGTGAAGAATGCCAAAAGTGGAAGTACATATTATTTCTGTTGTGTATGTGTTGTGTAAGTGTCATCTGGACTTGAAGAGCACCTAAAACCGCTTACCAGAACGCCCTCCAGGTGGAGAATCCCGCGGCTTGCAGCGGCAAACTGACGGCTAGGCCCTCAGGGAAGTTCTGGATACCGATGCCAAGGGCTAGTGTCCTGGGGACAAGACAGGGGGTGGTTACTTATTGTTTGTGACAAACTATTTTCCTAGTGAAAAGTATGGCCGTGTTGAATACGCAGATAAGGAACGTTGGCAGTTTAGCCTTTCGATGTCGTATCCAACCGATTTCGAACACATATAATTAGTTGCCAATGTTTCTCTATAATTGAATACATCCCATTTTCGTAGGTTTTAGTTATGACAATTATGACAGAAGCAAAAGATCGTGAGAATCTTACACTTCCAGGATTCTTAATCTGTAACGAAGATAGTATTCTCTTTTGTTTAAGCCAACCTTACTTCAGTATAATAATTATTTACTAGCGACCCACAACACACTGTGCCACGAGAATTTTATATATTAGATTCACTTGGCGTTAGAATTACTATTACATAAACCACATGGTTAGGATATAGAAACAAGATGAGTTAAAACTAGTCGAAATAGAACCTCACGTGGTAATCAGTCCTTATAAATAGTAAACCATATCTCTGAAATAAGGCATCATGGTCGAAGAGTACTCCGAAATAACAATATAAACACTAAATACAAGATCGACTACATATGAAAGTAAAGTTCAACTAACGCAGTTATACTCGTAACAAGTGAATGCACTAACAATCGCGACCGGGAGATGTGTGCATTCCAAGCGAGGACGTCCCCCGCGCCGCGCCGCTCTAGAAACGCGATAACTGTATATACAGCCTCCAACGGTTGCGCTACTGTTCCTGCTAAAGGGCTAAAGAATATCAGCAAGTGTAGATTTTTGGCTACCGTTAGTTCTCCAGATTTTTACAAAGTTGTATGTAATATAAAAGCTACTTAGTAAAATTTTACCGAACAGAAACCTGCGTTAATTTTGACAGAAGTTCAAGAGGTAATTTATACCAACCCATTATTGTTATTATATCGCAGCCTCTTTTAACCAAATTCAATCTTAAATTCTTCTTCCAGTCTAGACTGATTACAAGCACACCTGTCGAAGAAAAGGCTAACTACTAAAACGGTTCAAAGAAAACCTCTAAGAACAGCTGGCACGAAACTCGGCCAGGTAGTTTAGGTTATATGCATTCTATGTATCTGATACGCAGTTCATAGACAAACTTTAAATGGGGCACAAAAATTTCAAGATAACGAACGACGTCTGCATAAAATACGTCTCCCAGGGCTGGAATTCTACAAGGTACTGACGATATCGTTTTTGACCTGTTTGCTGTTTGTTGTTTTTGTGTTGTTTGAAATATAATCGACGTTTTGATAACTCTTATATCATTTACAATAATGGCGACTGTGACATAAACGATTCTTAAACGTGTCAAACACGATATCGTTTTAACGCACCTGAATAGAGGCCCTGTTATATTGTTTAATATGACGTAATTTGTATAGGTCGTCAAAATATAGATAATTTTAGATAATATTACCTAGATAATTTTTGAATTCTCTCTTAAGGTGCTTTTCCACCGGCGAGGCGGTCGAATGTATTTTGTTTTGCGGGAAAATCCACGCACGATCGTATAGCACCTACCTTGATTTCTATATAAAATAGATCTCGTCGAGTTCCTACTTCTTAATGCGTTCAATTAAGTTATTTCCCGCCTTGGCTAAGATATTGTAACGATACCTTAACCAAATTCCAACGCGCTTCATTCGATGTTCAAATGTACTTATTCCGAGTGAAAAACGTAGGAATGACCGCTAAGTAATTCACTCAATGAACATGCACGGCGGCGAAGCCTTTGAGCCAGTGAAAGCTGCCGGCGCGCATGCTCGGCTGCTGCCGAATTGAGGAATGTACTCTGGACACTGTTGTACTGATAAAGCAGATAAGAAAAGTAGTCAAAATAAGTGCGGGTATTTGGATACACAATAATAGCAGATTGTGTTACGATGGATCAAAATTATATATTTACAGCGAGGGCGGTTTATTGAATCCAGAACGTAGAGAGGAATTCTACAGTAGAATTCTAGTTTCATTTTAGCCACACCTACCGCCAAAGGTGAACATATGTTTATATTTTTCGTGTATTTTCTTTACTATGAGAAAATTGCAAAAAAATAATAATGTAAATACAATTTTTATGGATTGAAGTGAGAAGCAAACATTAAGAACAAAACCCATATAATAAATACACCTGGAATTGCTTGCGTTAGGCGTATCCATCGCAGACATCGTAGTACCACAAAAAAGATGTAATTCGGAAAGGCACTAAACGCTTTTTCAAGTCTTTAGCTAATGCTGCACTTATTTTTTTTAAAATAAATGTTTACTGTCCGCTAACCTTTAATATTTACCACATTAAAATAACCTGAAAATGAACTTTACTGCCTACATTTTATGATGAAATTTTGATTGTATTTTTCTGAAATATAACATCATCTACGAGAATTATTAATCTTTAGAGACTTGCGATTCCATGACTGTATTTCATTTTGATCTAGAAATTTACTTTAACGGGGCCCAATTAAGTAATGTTTTGTGAAGTAGGTATAAGAGTAAAAAATATTATAAATCAAATCTAAAAACCGGCTATTTTATGATCGGGGGTTGGGACCTAACTAACCTAACCTAACCAATGCACAGGTCAAAAAAAACAACACAACAAATAAATAAATAAAAAAAATCCGTTCTGTTCTAACAGCAGAATTAAACTTAATTGAACGAGGCTGTGACTCTGTGATCTGTAACTGTTCTTAGGCAGTAAAGTGCACGTTTTGGACAAATGTAATTTTAAGCCGGCTTAAGCTGGCGCGATCCGAGGCTCGAGAACAATTCCGTAAAACATTTTCTTTTACACGTAATCGTATTGTCAACATTATGATAATTCTTATTTACTTGTCAGTAATGGCAGCCGAGTTAAAAGCAATTACCCAGTACGTATACGAATGCACTTCGTGCAACATAACTCGTCATTTTCTAGTTTGACTGTTTATTTCTATTCAATGTTCCGGATGTTATAGTTGTTGTATTTTTGTTTTTAATTTTTTTTTATGGCAAGGAGTAGACAATGGAGCATTCAGGCCACCTAATGGTAAGTACGATCTGAGACTCATAGACAGTTGTATTCTCAATATTACATTCTCAAGACTGCAATCCTATGATTCAAAATGCATTACCAACCCTGAGGACACCTTGCCTAACTCTTTTCCCCGCACCGGAACCCAACAATGCAAACGCTGATGCTCGGCGATAGGTGGTAAATAAAGGATTAGACGGTAGTACCGATATTAGCTTTCATTGTAATGATCCGATAGCTCACATGTGTAAAAATATACAAGGTAACTGTACTGGGAACGTACTATTAATATCTCCTCATCAAGTGGCCTTTTTGCTATCATTTACTGTATGCGATGATGTTCGTCATTTATGAGGGACGATGTACAAGCTATGGTAGATGTGCAAATTATGATTCATTGGTTTGAAGTGATAAAAATAAGACAAGCATTATTAAGACATAATTTTCTGATTAAGCCTCTTGTATTTATTATACAAATAATTACATAATAATATTATGTTTTTCATACTTACGAGTAAGTATCTAATATGTTTGAATGGAGGCTATGAGGATAAAAAGTATAAGGCTATCTGTAAAGTTAATGATCATTTAAAAAGTTTGTCCGGTTGTTCCGATATTTCGGTTATCATGTGAAGTAAGACTTCAATACAGTTTTTTCGAAAACGGTTAAGATTCGCGGGTAACGTAAGGTGCCAAAAACTCTACTATATATTTTAAAGTCAGTTTCAGTGTATTGAATATATTTCAAATAAAATGTAGTAAGGGGTGCTTATAAATATGAGATTATGAGTTATTTGTTAAACATTTAATTTATTTTAATTCAGTGGTTTTACTTATTAAGAAACGCATTCGACACTATTAACATAAATTTTACGAATTGTAATTTAAAATTAGCGGTATTGCATCGCCGATTCTCTAAGATATTCAGTTGTGTGGCAATAAAAGTTATCCCACAGCAGTGACAAAAGAATATCTTACGCACCATCGCCGCTTTAACAGTTTTCTGTGTCACGGAAACGACTGAGGCCCGCGGCCCATTATGTCAACCGATGCAGACATTTCGGTGAACTGAATGGCGCTGACTCCGGACATATCCGAATTCCAATTACATCACAGACGAGTCCATTTCACTTTCCGACCTACCCGGAAGTGAATTCCTAAGCACGAGCATACGGCGCGGCCGAAATTTCAACCGAACAAGCGAAACCCGACCGACTGTCCAATCTCATAGAGCTCTCACAGACATCAGCAGTAGAATGTGTCGACGGCACGCACGAAACGCCGAAGCGGATGTGAACGTCCAAAAGCGTCAACCGAAATGTGGCTTAGTTTTAGTGAGTTAGAGTGTAAATTGTTTTGATCATTCGAGCGATAGTCGCGAAAGTACTGGCAACTTTCACGGCCCGATGGGGGAGCAAGAGACGGCGGTGGCGCGAGGCCCTGCCGCCGGGCCATTGACGACACCGTGACCCACATACCGACGACGCCCCATTCATGCCGCGGCCTCGCGCACGCGCAGGACCCGGGCACTCGCCGCGCGACCACGGCGGCGCCGGAATTTCCATCGACCACTTGCACAACCTCGCGGCCGCCGCCGCCGCTGTCGCAATGGGACCCACGCCGAGGCCGCTCCACCACCGCACTTGTTCAATCAAACTCCTCACATGCGCAATCAACCGACACATCTTTCTTTCCTCACAATGACTACTGAAACTCAGACAGACAACAATGCGAAGCGCTCTCTCTATCATATACAGGCGAATCCGTGGCCTTAATGAACTACACGAATGATTGACGAGCTTTTCGAAGCTGAAACATCGAGGAAGTTACAGCAAGTGATGTCATCGGAGCCAGCATCTAGGACGCGCGTCCGCAGATTAGCAGAGGATTAAACGTGAGAAACACATGTTCACTCACACGTTCCCATTTAACGTCTTCTCATAACGTTCGCGCAATTTAGAACGTTTTATGTTAACGATCATTCATAAAATGACTATTCGAAAACCTGCTAATTGCTATCAAACAAATTAACTAAACGTATTGAATGTTTGATTCGTATTTTTTTAGATGGTGATAGATTTGAACACCCGACAAAGTAAAAGTTTCACACATTGATAATTTGGAAACTGATTTCCCATATAAAATAACTTGCAGGTTATTACGATGATTGAGTTACATCTTCTTGATCTGCTATAAACGTTGTTATCTGAATAAACATACGCGTCTAAATTAATAGCCGCTAGTTTACTTGAAACATAGAGCCAAGGCTTTGATGTCATTTCATTACGTTAAACGCAATCGATACATCCGCATGTTAGTTAACATGTGGATTAACGTGTCAATCTGTGTGCATTCCCATTTATATTCTCATCCAATTTCAATAGAGAAGTGAGCGGTGACTTGGTATGAAGTTGTCGGTGAGGGCCGAAGTGTGTGATTACGTTGGCTCAATTGGCATTATCGCATGAATTGGTGGTATATACGAGGTGGTTGAGCTAGGTGTCGCAGGCGCGGGTGCAGACGGGGCCGGCGCGCGCGCGGGGCGGGGGGGCGGCGGCTGCCAGACAGCGGGGCTCCGCATGGGAGGCTAACAGCAACCTCTTGCATCGCTCACTGCTCACCGACGAGACGGATACGCGCTGAGCGTATGCTCTACTTTAGAACTGTTGCATTTCGCAGCAGCCTTGTTAAGGGGTTAACAATTGCCGTCAAAGTCAAAAATTGAATGCTTCTTTATTGGACTTTGATTATTGGATTTTGTTCTTGATGATAATAGATTAAGGAATGGATTACCGATTCATGCGTCACGGTATTGAACTCGCTAGTTCTGATACAGTAATCCTAAGAAAACATAATACCACCGATACGTGCTAGGAAAGCATTTTTCTCATATAACTATGTTTTTTAAAATATTCGGTGACTCCTTTGTGAGTGATTATCGTTTACTTTTTCAAGTTGAAAGCATGTGATTGTTCCAGCCAACAGCGACCTTATGGTAAGGGATGTCGACTGTCGAGGTTTGATGGTATTGCATGAAGCATGCTTCCAGAATAATGTTTCGCCATCCGTGCGCAAAATAGCGGAGGAGGGAGAGGCACATAACAGATGGACATAATTTTAAGTTGACGGCCAAAGTAAAACACCAACTTTATTGATACAATATTTCCATAAATAATCGGGTAGACAAGCATTTTCAGCTTATGTAGGTAATTATTTTCCTTCCGCCATCGGCGAATCGACTAAACCCGCAACGTTCGCTATTGCTATTGGGCGCCGTTTGGGCAGTAACATAAGGTTTTATTTTTGAATTAACTAGAACTTTAATAAAGTATACTTATTCTATTAAGCAAGGATAAGTAAACTAAACATCGTTCTACAATGTCTTAGACCAGTTACAACTTTTCAAAGTAGAGCATACAATACGACGCCCTCAGTCTTGGGGCCGTTGGCGACCGTTACTTGTGAAAATTATGTTTGAGTCGCCTAGCCGCGGCTGGCGCAGCTCGATCACAGCATAAATAATTAATACTAACATTTAATACAAACGCCGCGAGGCGGGGGCGATGTGCAAAAACTTACGCCCAGTCCGCTCCGGCCAGTCTGCCGTACTTGCTCTAAATTATATGCGCATTATCACAAGCACGAACCTGCGCGTTATTCTCATGATAAAGAGGTAATTGTTTTAATCGCTGCGGGGAATGTGATCTGGGCCTCTATTCAGGTGCGTTAAAACGATATCGTGTTTGACACGTTTAAGAATCGTTTATGTCACAGTCGCCATTATTGTAAATGACATAAGAGATATCAAAACGTTGACAATACGGAAACAGTTCAAAAACGATTTCGTTATAACGCAGTTGAATAGAGGCCCTGATGTCCGTTTTTAATAGCTTTGGAATGCACGTGAATGAGTAGCTGAATGACTTTATTTTTGTAAACTACACTGCACTTGTGAAACAATGTATACAAGTTAATCTCAGAAAAACCTAAAGCTTGAGATTAAAAACAAAATATAAAAGGACCTACTGCAGCCACATAGAATACAATCAAAAATAGGGAAAGCCCCAAATGTAGTTGGAGCGGCGGATAATGATAATATTGCAAGCTTGATTGATTGAACAAACAGTGACATGCCAAGCAAATACCGCCGGTTCGACACTCATAACTAACACAGCACCTCAGTGAATCTCTAAAATCAGACTTGAAATATGATCCGGATGATTGGAATGTAAAATGTAGGCATTGGATGATCGAGCAATTAATAAATCAACAATCGAAAGCGTAAAAGATTAGCGAGATGAGAGCAGGCCGCCGAATTCCTCGGCCAGAGCTGGGCGGCGGCGGCAGGTGAGAGGCATCAATAACGACAAACTGTCCGATTGCCAAACAAAATTTACACCGCATTCAGATCACTAACTGTAAAAAGGCATCATTAAAATGACTAATCAAACGATCAACATTCAAGAATCCAGTAAATGTTAATTATATGTTGGAATTTATTGAAATTATGCGAAATAAATTAATTCTTGAAGTGATATTAACTAGAAGGTTGGCTCTGGTCGAGTAGGGAGCAGTGGAAGGCGTCCATGGACCGGTTGCGGTATGTGGTCCGTCAACCTCAAGTGCGCGGCCCTCGCCAGGCGGCTCCCGTCGGCCTGGAACCCTGCCGAGATCCCTGCACTACCATACCTCTTGTTCCTCCGCGGCCTTCAGCGCTCTACTACCACGATTCGTGTCCTCTTTATAAGTACCTACGCCTAAGTATCATCTTAAGTTTTTAAACCGTTTTGAATTAAGACGCCAGATGAACCGTGATCGGAACAATTTGAACTACCCTAGTATACTTTTATAATATGTAAGCACTAGCTCCTGCCCACGACTTCGTTCACCTAGATTACGATTATCGTTATTAACTCGGGAATGTCTACATTTTCCGGGATAAAAAGGAGCCTATGTGTTAATCCAGGGTATTAGCAATCTCCTTTCCAAATTTCATCCAAAGCCGCGCAGCCGTTGCATTTTGAAAGAGTAACAAACATCCACACATCCAAACCATACATACAAACTTTCGCGTTTATAATATTAGTAGGAAGTAGGATGAGTTAGCAAAACGTTTACCACTATTGACGCAATATGTAACAGACAATGAATTCGCAAATTAATTTGTAGCTTTATCGCGTTCTTGGTATGTAAGCATCATTACGCAGGCAATAATTCGGAGTCAATAGTACAATGGTAGAACTAGCCCTATGGTGAAGTGCATCGAGATTGGCATCGGCGCCGGGCACGTCACGCGACCGCATTCCATGGCGCCTCCATTCATGAAGCGTGAGCGAGAGGTCACTAAAGACCTTTAGTGCGAACGGGATAGGCAAGCGAGCGCCGTTACCCTGTATGGGAATGCAATTCGTAAGCGCACGCGCACGGATTTGATGCCGGACTTGCTGCGTCTCACTTGACACATTCTGGAGCCTTATCGGCGTCTCGTTCGCGCCCGAGGAGCCGGCTCTTTAGCGAGCATATCTACCGATGCGTCTGTTTGCATACTGGCGATGGCGGTGTGATTTGATCGATCGCCAGTTTCCTGTGAGAAATACAGGTTGTTTGTCGAGTCAGGTGGCGAGGTGCGTTACCGTTAATTCTTTGTGTGTGTCCGGACCGCACGCAATGATCGCGCTTTATTGTCTTGTATATTTTAAGTCACATAATTAAACACCGATACCGAAAACGTTTGAAAACCATTTCGTTAACAAACGAAGTACCAAAGGTGCAGTCAAGTCAAACATGACGACAGCATTCTTATAAAACATATGCGCTTAACTAATACTCGCGGTACCTTTATTTTATGTACGAACTACCTAAGTGGAATGTGGTTAGGGCACGATGCATGACCCATGGGTAGCTAACCAGGTTAATATTATTCAACCTCGCTCTTAAGTACAATGTTAAATTACATCAGCCGAGCGGTGCTCAACGTTAAGAAATAATTGTCTCCATCCAAGAGTCAAAATCTGATTGGTAGCGCCGCTGAACACGAAACGTTTCTCGAGCAATACAAGAATAGAGCATTGTCGCCCCGATTCTGTAACGCTTAGTCACGTCCGCCTATAAACATACAATAGCGAGAAACCTAAATATAGAGCACCACCCAATATTTTGGAAGCTTTCTTTTGAAATAGGAAATGCGAACGGAATAGTTTCTTTCCCAATTGGCACAGAAGGAATGTGAATATAACTACCTCATTAACCTACTTCGATTCATTAAGGTTTTTGGAATTCCTATTTCCTCTTTAGCTTTATAACAATAATTCACATATTAATTTACCTAAGAAGTTAAATTATTACATTTAAAAAATATATGCTGAGTCAAAATCAAAAATGGTTTGAATTCACCGTTTTTTTGTCAAATTAAGGGTACATTCAGATATTGGGTTTATATACATGGTAAAGCTGGATGTGTTATATTATAGAAAGTATTAAATAAATTTAGAAATAACACAACCATACCTCATGACTCATGAGAGTACCACTTAATTGCTTTTGATCAACTTAATAAAGTAAAGTGATTAAGTATCGAACGTTAACATAGTAGCCGCATAGACCGCAGACCCAGATAATATGTCATTGGAGCTTATGCGAAAAAAAATTGGTAATGCCAATCCGTGACTTTATCGAGTAGTACGAGCAATGCAAATATCAACTATGAAATGAATTTAATATAGTATAACGGAACTGCGCGAGCTTTAGTGCTTACCAAGTCTAAAAATAAAGTAAATTTCTAATCCCATCTGCATGGTTTGAAAAAAAAAAGCCCCGTAATAAAAACGTATCTAACGTCGCCTGGGGCTATTCTGCTTGGTAAAACCATATTGCTGGACATGTTATTATAAAAGTAAATAACAGCTATCACGTTGACAATGCGATAACGTATCAAAAGCAATACCTATATGTTAACGAGTAGAACAGTGCCCCTGGTTTGTTACAATTTGGGCCATCCGTTCAGGCTCTACGAGGTAAAAAAAATACATACCGCTCTAAAACATTACCCTTCTTCTTCAACAGTCTGGTAATAACATATCACATGGACATATGTCAAAATTGGTCTGAGTACATCCTAAAATAACGCTAATCAGTCGGGTATACTGTTCAAACGGACGATAAACTCTGCTACTACTGTTCAAACGGACCTATTATTTATCATGGACCGTGAAGCGCACCTGCAAAAGAGCTTCTACCCTGCTACTCTTCGGTTTTAACTGCTTAATAACACCTTCTCTAAAGTTAAGATGTAATGTACGCACGTAATTTATTACTTTTACTTGTATCCACGTGTGTATTAGAAGCAAATTGAAGTCCATTTAAGAGGTGTTGGTTGGATAACATCAGCTAGCAGCTAACTTTTTACGGAGTGCAAATTGCCTTGCGGGTGTACCTACCAACCGAATAAAACTTAAACGATCTCTTTACAATTAACGACACGTTGGCCTAGTTGGAAGTGACCCTGCCTCCGAAGCCAGCGGTCCTGGGTTCAAATCCCGGTAAGGGCAGATATTCGAGTGATGTGCACGAAAATTTGTTCCTGAGTCTAAGATGTCTTCTTTGTATTTAATTATATATGTATTTCTCTATATAAGTATGTTTATCGTTGTCTAGTACCCATAGTACAAGCTAAGAGATTGTCTCCTGATATTAATTTATTTATATTTAATTAATGTCAAATTCCTCATAAATTTTCTTATCACTGATGAAGCGAAAAAGTTAGGTACTTCTTCGCTTCATCAGTGCTTCGCCTATTATGTATTTAGCTCTAAATAAGAACGCTCCATAACCTTGGACATCGGCTAAATGGCAACAGCTTCGTTCCTAGAAGCACAGGTAAGCTCAATGCCTAATACGGTCCCTTTGTCACAAACATCGTTTATGCAAAATACATGATGTCATTGCTGAGCAATATGTATGAGCGTGCATAAGGCGCCGTGCATGCGGATTTCCTTCGACTAATGCAACATTCCTCACAAGCCTTTGAGGTTACTCAGCATTCGCGTACTGGAAATCGTGCCGATGGTAAACAGGTGAATTATGAATGGGACACGTCATGACGCCCACGTCGGAACTCGTACCGTGGCCGGAGCGGCACCGGGGACAATTATAATAAGTGCCCACTTCTCCTCCTACTTACATTCAATCGTTCAACTCCTTTGTCGATCAAGTGATATTTACTTAAACAAACTCATGAAAAGCATCTTCAATTATTATGTATATACATTACGCAGAATTGTCGTGAAATTGTTCACTAAGTAACAAAAATCTAAATCATACAAATTATATTTGCGGAGATTAGGGTAAACTTCCTAGAATACGTTAATACATGCATTCGGGCAAATAAGCCATCTTTCAATTTTGACATTAATTAATCCTCCGCACTGAAATTGTCGCTTAAGTCGACCCTTCACATTGGCAGATGCATTATATTGACCTTATTGTTTCGTGCCGTGCAAACAGCATGCAATCTTAGAGTGGCACTGGTGGCAGACCACATATTTCGCCAACGTTACCTAGCTTTACACAAGATGAAACTAGCGTCAAACCTTTAGTTTGAGTAATGGTGGCTGTTAACTGAACGTTTAATAGGCAATTAAATCGGTGACGCGGGTGCGGCACTGACGCAAATATGCACGCCTGACGTGGCGCTTGCGATACTCTAATAATTACAGAAATCGATCGCTTCATTACAACTTCGATCGACGGACAGAGATCAATCACATCGTACATACCGTCGTGCATCAGGCAATTGACAGTGGTATAGTCATTCTGAAGCAAATTACCTCCTGATGCAAAACAATAGGCCAGCGTATGATTGCGTTTCATTCGATTGTAAGGATGCCCAAATCGATACTTCTATCTTGTAGATTTTTCCTTTTCAACCAAATTTCCATTCTTCCTACTACTTTCTCTCAAGCCGGTGTAAAGCACCTTGCGATTCCTCTGGTTGAGGTGTCCATGGATCGCTTGCCAAAATGTGTTTGCTCTCTTCCTTCATAAAGGAACCATCGTGGGACTTAAGAATACGCAAACATGAACGGACTCGTGATTGCGGCTAGTTTTAGCTCACGAGCGTCCGCCGGCCGGCCGGCAGAGCGCAGGAAATCGTAAAAGCGCATCGAGAGCGTTATTGATGCGTCTTCCGGAAACGCGCTTTCCGGCGTGGCCACTTCCGCCTAATATCCTTCGCTTTATGAGCGCCGCGGGCTAAACGCCGCTATTTCGGGCTGTCTACAAGACGCAATGTGCTTCTATCTAATCATTCAAGAGTTTCTATGATACTTAATGCTTAGTGATCCAGGTCAATTGATACATCAAAGGAGATATTTAGGTTTAAATAAGATAATGTAAGTATAAAACAAACTATATCAGAAAACTAAAATCCCAAAAATAGTGATTTAAATAATATTTCCAAAGGTATTTAGAACGATCCCCATCATAAGTAAACTTTGCAGAGACCACCAAAAATTTGATATAATAATTGTAATTTCGACTTCAGCGAGCATTGCGCTAGTAAAGAATTCGTTATGAAATGACGCGAAGGTATTGTTTGTGGTTGAAGAAAAAATAAAAAGCAAACAGTTGCGCATTCCATTCGCCTATGCACGTGGCACATTCCAGCGGGGTCATGCACCACACGCGCGCGTGGAACAAGTGCAACGTTCTACAGCCTCTGTGGCGGCCTGAATTCTTTAACCCCTTACGCCAATGCCTTACTTAGAATCTACATGTTTAAGTGAACATAATGGAAAAGTTGGAAAAGTCATACAAAACTATGTACTTACATTAATAGAAAGGAAAATTTTGTGCGAGCCAACCTCCGGAACTGAACAACAGCATACTTACACGCCAAGCCAATAAAACTTTCATAATGTCTTTTTAGCGAGTTTACTGTTGTTCACTTCACTTGAAAAGTTTTCTAGCTATGAACGACTTTTGAAAATTTGATAGATCTGTAGTTTCTATTAATGTTACCTAATAGTTTTGTATGACTTGACTTGATTATGTTCACTAAAACAATTTGCGTACATTTTCGTTGTTAAGAACTACAACCAATTCTTTAAACTTTGTTGTCTTGTAGGTACTTGTACAAAGCTAAAGCTAACTTGCACCTCGATTTTAACTATAAAGAGAATTCGTATTGACCTAAAGCTCTAGCCTACAAGACTTTGTCATAAGGAAGTACACTGAGTGGGTAATGAATCGCGTGTTTAGATAGCATTCCATCCTTGAGGGAAAGCGGCAGAAGCGGCCGCGCGGGGAGGCTCCAGAGGAATGCGGCCGGACGCCCGGACTTCCCCCCTCTCAGTCCGCCCCCTTGCGCTTGCGCCTCTCACGGATATTTATTAAGCGCTAGTGCAAATATTATTTGAAAAGTTTCTTGCAACAACATCGTTTGTAAATAATTGTAAAATAATATGCAAAGAAAAAAGCGCTTATTTTTAAATTTAAACTAAATTGAATAGACGCTGACATTATTTAAAAGACTAGAAAACTAAAAAAACCTTTATATATTTCGTGCGGCGGATTTTACCAATTATTAATCAAACTGGCTCTTTGTTCCCTTTTGACATGTAAATAGGACGAACGAGATAATTACTAGTTAGTTTTTGTAATTTGTGAAGATCTATAGTGTTCTCTACAAGAGTGTACATAACATATCAAAGGAGAACAATAACGAATACTATACCTACTTAGTAATTCATAAAAATACACAACAACGGATGGTCCCAAATGCTAAACCAAAAAGCCTGAATACTAATCCTAAAAAACTAAAAAGAGGTAATCTAACGCGAGGTCGCATTCCCGAGGTAGCTCGTAAATTAGGGGCGCATCGGGCGGCGCCGCGAGGATCGCTTGTTACGATATATTTCGAACAAATTCCCTTGGGTGTTAATCTGCATAATAACAGCTTTGGCACAAAGCAGTTGCCGACTCTTATTATGCCCGGGCGCCACTCCGGGCTCCATCTCTTGCGGGTTGCGGCCAACGAGCGAGCGGGGCTTGCCACTGATAACGACTCCTACGGCCTTACTCACAAACGTGGAATAACCGTGGGGTAGCTTATGCCATGCTTTGTCCTTATCTGTAATTGTGACATTTGCATCTGACGGAAAGTGACAAAGCATGGCGTAAGCTACCCCACGGTTATTAACCACGTTTATAAGTAACGGGGTTAAAGTACATCGTAAATACCTGGGGACGCAGTGCCACTTTTACGCCCTAGGGTACAAAGCGTTGTTGTGGAGATTTAGGAACTTTGATACTGGTGATCTGTGGTGAAGTTTATTTAGAACATAAACATCGATAAGAACAGATTAGGAATTCAAAGAAAGGCGTCAAAAGCTTTAAACTCGCGGTCCTACAGTTCATGTAGCCATTATAACTAGTACTCGTACAGTAACAATAGAGGCTATAGGGATGGAAGTGATCAATCGCAACCCGAGATATTTAGAGTGCACGAGCGCCAGCGAATGGGCGTATAGTTCGAGGGTAAAATTGATACTTTCACCCGAGTTAAACAACTCTACTTTTCATTTCGACTGAGAGTAAAGTAAACAAAAATGTTGCATTGTCACGAACTTTGTCTTTAGGTACTGTCATAAAGAAACGAAAGAGTGTTATGATACAATTTCAAAAAGAGTTTAAAAAAACGAGTTACTTCATGATGGCTGTAAGTATAGAGAAGACTTTTCCATGGTCTAGAAAAGAATCAACAATGGCTGAGTATTAGACAAACTCTTTATAGGAGAGATAAAAAAGTAACATTATACCCATCTACATTGTGAAAGGGGACCTTTCCCTAAAATATTATATCTTATAGATGACATGTTATTGACTTTTAATTGTTAGAAACATATAAGTATTACAAAAAAAAATGGTAAGGACCTGATTTTTAATAATGATGACAACCCTAAGGTATAAAAAAAGTTTTTTAGTTTTTCAAGGTTCGGCCACTGACCCTGTCATTTGTAAGTGTTGAATAGGGTTGAAAGTATTTGTTTTTTACATTCAATTTTAACAAGCTAATACTTGAAAACGTTTACAGATATTAGCTAGTTTTTTTGGACAAAAATAAAGTAGGTACTAAAGATACATAATCTCCCATTTGCGAGTTGGGCTGTGTCGTTCCTTTCCATCCTGTATATGCCTATATTTCAGAGGGGTTTTTATAACGGTTGGTAAATTTCGACCTCTGGTTACAAAACGGCCAATATAATTAGATTTAAAAAAAAAAAAAACTCTTTGTACTTATGACGATCGAGGAGAAGTCATCTGTCGCCACCCATTTTCCAAGACACCATCGCCTTATATACTCAACTTTAAAATTTGGCGTTCACCAGTATGACGTTAAACGTTTCATCACTATAGCGAGAAGTCATAAATATTATAGTGAAAAAACCAAATTCAATAAAACAAAGTAGCAACAAAGTTTTCAAAATTCTAAAAATACGCTTGTCCTAATATACGATTCTACCTCAAATCGGAAACAAAAGCAAGAATAGTTTTATTTATTTATTTATTTGATAATTTGGCTTGGCCGCAGTTTCATCGGATCCG
This sequence comes from Acleris holmiana, assembly GCA_949316455.1. NCBI lineage: Eukaryota > Metazoa > Arthropoda > Insecta > Lepidoptera > Tortricidae > Acleris > Acleris holmiana. The sequence goes on along the minus strand of OX438772.1, from coordinate 12,472,504 downwards.
CCATCTAAAGGCAAGGCGCGCCCCGGGGCGGCGCAGTACTTACGTGTTCCTCCACCGGCTAACTACCATGTTAAATCGACCGCCTTATCGCCTACCATTCACTGACGCCTGCTACTTCTCATTCTGACAATAACCTATACCATTCCATTCTTAATAAATGCAGATAGGATGGGATTTTAAAACAATTCTAATTGTCTGGCTGTGGACGATTATCTGGCGAAACAATTTTAATGAAATATGTACTTGCCAAAGACTAATTCGGTGCCAGATCAATTAAAAAAATGACAGAACGGGGATTTCACACCAAATCTAAACAAATAAAAACTTTGTAAATAATACAAGTACATCACCATCACAACTACATATCTTTGTAAAGAATACAAGTAGGTATATCACAATCATCAACTACATATCCCGTAATGCTAATGCCAACGCGATATCATCAACTTCGGTACAAATCGTTTTGTCGTAATTAAACCGAAAGTTACTTCGTCAGAGGTGCAATTATTCGTGTAATAATAAAGAGGGCGATCTGCATAACCAGAGGGAACAAAGGAATTGTTTGTTATCTCTTTAGACTTGTTACCCGCCATTACCTGCAGCGGTTGGTCGCTCCGGAGAGTGCGCGGGCGACCAGCGTTCCGATACTCCTCATATTTTATTTTTGCGTTCGAAATTCAATCAGGTGCTCATTTGGTCGGATGGGTTGAGACTGTCGATTTGGATATTAGAAATTACCTCGTTTTGGATAGAGTTCCGATAATGCTTGTGTATCCATCAACAAGTATAGATAAACATATTAATCAAGAAAAAAGTCTGTGATAAGTAATAAGTAGTAGCTACAGGCATTTAAGACAAGTATTTCATGGAATGGAGAGGCAGTTAAAAAAAAAAGCTGAAAAGTAAAAATCTCGAAATATTATTAAAATTTCAATGTACATTATCGAGAGAAGTGGTTGCTGGTGTGTTGTGAATATGCCTGGGAGTCACCCACGCGTCGCACAGTATAGACGACGCGACAATACGTCAAGGTTGACTTCAATGACACGGCGCGCCGGCAAATTTTTCAGCAAAATAGTTTACTGGGCAGGCGGTGGTGACGGCAGCGTCTGCGCCGGCGGGTCGATGCCCCCGCCGCCACGCGATTCGGCTCCGCTCGGCGCGACTGCGGGTGAACCGTCGCCAACATACGCATACCCGCAGGTTGCTTGCCACTTTCATAGTTAGATGTAATGAAAGTTTGTTAATCCAACGAGTTGCAATAAACAATAACATAACCTAACATGGCGAGACGCCAGTGAATAGGGTCCTTAGGGCACAGAGAGGTTCAGATGAAAAAGGATGTACAGAACTGGACGTGCTTTGTATTATCATTGGCAGAAACGCTAAAGGAAAAATTCTTAAAAAATAAAATGAAATACTTAAGCATCTTTCTTTTTACGATTGCCGCCAACAATAGCGCTAAAATCTACTTTTGCTACATAATTTCAACCCCCTTATGCAATTCGCGAAGTCTCTAGGTTCTCACATAGTCCAGCGACGTAAAAATAAAGCAAATCAAACGCCTTTTCGGTCTAATTGTGTCTAAACTGAACTGAAAATGTAACTAGCATCGAACCGTTTCAGAACAACGCAACAAGCCAAATTAATTTCAGGTCGCCGCAACCGAGATCGTCAAGAAGAAAAAAGTAGACGGCACAGCTTATGCAAAGCATATCTAAAAAACTGGGATAGTTATTAATAGGGTGTACAAATGTTACTACATAAACATTTTTTGAACTCTGAAACAGTGATAAGTTCAACGCTAGACGTTGAACTTATCACTGTTTCAGAGTAATAAAAGGTATTCAAGCATGACATGTAGGTACATTAGAAAGACTGTATAATATAGTGGAAGCTCTATGGTGGATTACTGCGATAGTTCGCACTAGCGGGCCCTACGCGTAGCGGCGCGGGCGCAGCGCTCGCTAGCTGCATCCCACTCGCGGCACTCGCGCCCGCAACTTATCAATGAAATTCCTGCGCCACCGCCGCCTCTCCAACGGTGCCTCGCGTTCCTTCCCTGACGTAACAAGATGGCGGACGGCACACATGTGCTCGCTCTAACCGACCAAGCATTCCTAAGCGCACACTTATCATTGTAAATTACTTGCTAAATTTATGTAACGTTTAGTGACATCTACACGAAGTAAAATACGGGACCCGTGAATATAAAATTCTATAAATGAATTAGTAGGTCCGAAACAAATAATAAATCGCGTTTGAGAATGTTCAGAGTGTTCCTAAGTATTTATTCTTAACTACTACAGTTATTTTTTACTTATTATATAAGCTAAGTTATAGATAAAGCTACAAATTATGTTTTCTATCGCCACCTATCTATTTAACTCCACTTCAACTAGCCGTCGCTTGCGCTTTAGTCTTTCAAGTCCATTGCAAACTATCGACAGATGGCAGCACTTGTGTAACAAAGACAATGTTGGAATTCAGTTGCAATCATACTAGAAACCTATCAGTTCAAGATGGCATGTTTTTGCAATAAATTATTAAAAATATACAAATAATAAACGCTGGCGTTTTCCCATTCAATGGCCTACAAAATGCCTATGACTTTTCAATTTTGGCAACCAATCAGAAAGTTTTAAAATTAGGTATATTTTAGAAATAGAAATAGCAAAAAAAATAACCTTTATTTCTTTTAGGTCTGTGGAAAACGAAGCTTTCATTTTAAAATAAAAGATTCGTTGAATGACTGTACATCAGTTAGACCTTAATTAATGATCTAAAGTAAATTGTAACCAGCAATAAATTTCGATTGGAGGTCAAATTCTAAAAGTGATTTGTATGGTAATTATGTGAATTTAGCTAAGTATAGTATTTTAGAAGTAAAACATGCTTTTCTTTCAGTTTCATACACGACGCGTCTAAACTGGAGGAAGCTCTTTCAAAATATCCTGACATGTTTACACAAATTATCCTCCACATTCTGGACCATCTAAATAATGGGTAGTACTTCATTGATCATTGTGTTTTATAACTTGATTCCATAATTCCTTTTCTAATAACCGGCATAATATTGACGAAGAGGGAAACTGCCCTTCTGTTGCAACAGGCGTTACTATACGTGAATCGATTATTCGGTATACACATAGGTAACATTAAAACAGCCAATTATTATAAACAAACACCGGATTGTCGGGGGCAAAATTGTACCAGTGCTAGTGATTCATTAAATATCGACTAAGTTTGTCGACAACTTTTTTCGTGACGTAATAATATGGATTTTACATTTCTTGCAAAAATAAGTCGTCCCTTTACTTGCATATCTGAATGATCAGCTTCCCATAAAGATAAACGATCTTCTTTCTTTTAACAGACTATAAAAACAAAATGTGGCGCAAATCGTCGGAATGTTAAATAATATTGTTTTACTGAATTAATTATTGTTTCTTTTTTATTTTAGCGGATGTCCACCGCTGTATTCTGTAGTGATTTCGCCAATGTCAAGTGAACAGAGTAAATCAATGAAGAGAATAAATCAAAAGTAAAAGCCGGATATCTTTCAATCGGCCATCATCCCTCCCCGAAGGTTACTGGACTGAATTATTGATATTCAATGAAATTTCAAAGGTTGTCAAGAGTGACTCGAGTCCAGAGTCAATGTCAGATGGCATTTGTTTATAGTTACGATAAGTATAAATAAAAGAGTTTTACTCGTACACATAATTAAACGGTTTTCAAATTTCGCCATTAGTTATGATAATGATGATTAATAATTACTTAGCCCGTGTGGTTGCCGGGTCAGAATAGTGCCATTCCATGACTTCCCGTGGATGACGTATGATTCGACTAAGGGAATAAGGGTTTGTAGTACTGTTAGGCGATGGGCTTGCAACCTGTCACTAATACACTGGTAAACATCTTAGCCTGGTTGTGGAAAATGTGGTTACAAAATTATCAGCAAATCTTTTTAGAATTCTTGGTTTTTCTGTAGCTCTGCCTATTCCACTCTTGGAATGAAGGCGTGATGGTATGTAAGATGTACATATTCGTCGTTGTCAATACAAAAAGATGTCAAGCAAAGCGTTCCGCTGTCCCAAAAAGCTGTTCACTAGTACCATTGAACGCATATTTCGTAAAGTGGCGGATGAATGTGAGGATAAGCTATGTGTATTCTCGTAAGCGAGAGACGGTTATCAAACTTGCGCTTTGCCGGCGATATGGTCCTGTTCTCTTCCTCAGCTACAGAGCTCAGGCTCATGCTGCAAGGCCTTAGCGAGGCAAGCCGAGAGGTCGGAATAATGATGAATAAGTCAAAGACTAAGCTGATGACCAACAGCACCAATAGCAGGATAGAAGTAGATGGGGGAAGAGTTCAATATGTTCATGATCTTGGCCAAATAGTCTCATTCCAGGCTAGACAGGATAAAGAGGTCACAAGAGTCAAACTCTCAGGGCCGTATCAATAAAGTGATCTCGGCTGTAATGCTCGCCTCAAGATGCGTCAAAACTGACAGTTCTCTATGGCGTGACGGTTACTTTGACATATCTTGTGACGTATCAGTTAAGTTTTCCCGAGAGTTGAGTTGGCACGACCGGGGTAGTGTAACCAGCACTTTTATGGCGCAGTTACTGCGGTTAGCCTATTTAGTAGTGAACCTACGAAGCTGGAGACGGTCCTGAGTTCGATTTCTAGTAAGGATAAATATTTGTGTGAAAAACACGAGTACTGAGACCTGAATGTTTACAATATATTTAAGTATGGCCATAATATGTACAATGGTTTTATTCCTGAAACCGTAAACTTTTTCCAGGTTAGGTAAGGTTTGTTTTATAACAATCCTTTACTTTATATATTATAATACGTACCCACATAAAATAAGGAAGATAAAAAAGATACATTTTAAAAATAACACTTTCCAAAAGGAGACCAATACTAACCTAATTACCCTTAGTACAAGCTAAACTTATGAGACTGGGTCAATTTGTGTAAATTTGTAATTTTTATTGCATACCAATAAGTTTTGTTGATTTGTAGCATGCCATTAATATGCAGAAAAACAAAGCGGAAGCCAGCACACTACCCTGTAGAACAGGCGTTCACAGGTTTAAGGTTGAAGCATGATCCGTCAACAACCACTAACGCTGCATGCATAATTTCTCAAAAAGTGGGCTTTCGCTGCATGCAAGTTGTCAAAGAAGTGCCCCGTGTCATGCTCTATGAAAGGCCTTGCCCACACCAACTGCCAAGGCCTTGATTGCCCCAGCCCAACGGTGGGTCTGGTAGAGTAACGGCCTCAAACAAGGTTACTTGATGACGACAAAGTCGCTTCTTAGCGACATAGAATAGTTTTACTCCTTAAAATTGTACAGTTCCCGAGGGAGCAGTGATAAACGACTTACACGCGGACGGAGTCGCGGGTAAAAGCTAGTCCTTAATAATTGAATTAAATATACGAAGCACAAAGGAATGGGTTTACTGTAGGAGCAAATATTTAACCCTTGAGCAGGCCTTTGTAATACATAGTAATACGAGGACGAGAAAGTTAAATACAGTTTCATGTTTGCAACGCACTGGGGATAACATCTAGGCCAAAAAAATAAAGAAATTAATAAAGAAAACATGTGGTTTGTATACGCACTATGCCTGTAAGTGTATTTTCGTTTTCAGGTAATCTGTTTCCATTACACTTATTTATTGACATTGATATAATGGACGTAAGTGGTCTTAACATGCAGAGGCGGTTAATTCACTACATACGGCCATGCGATTTTGTATGATAGGCTAACTTATCTCTTATTCAGACCCTGTTTGTATAGACTTCTGCTAAATAACCGAATGTACACTCACTCACTGTTATTATATTCACTACAGAAATTCAAATTAATTTTGCACTGGAAAGTTTTTTTTTCCCCGTGGCTTCGTTACTAGTGTTGATAGGGACTCAAGTCTCTGAAGTCTAAAATGCAAGAACTCGACCCATATTTATAAGACTGTGAGCTTAAAAGACTTCCAAGTCTTTTGAGTTGTGAGTCGAGTTCTTTTTTGAGTTTTATTAAGTCTTGTAGTTACGACTCAAGCTTTAGAAAGATTCAAGCAATCGTATCTTTTTAAAGTCTTATTTCAACTTTAGGTTTGCTTTAAGACTCGAGTCCTATAATGACGACTTGCTTTTGAAGTTAGTAGGCTTGCTATGGTTTCTATCAAAATATGTCATGTTTGTGTTTGATGGGTAAGTACTTTTCTGAAGTGGTTTGAATGCACAAACGAAGTATATGATATCTGTAAAATTTAGGTACCTTTCAGAAATGTTTTAGTATAATTTAAATATTCTCTATAAAGAGTCAAGTTGGGAAAAGGCAACCCAAGTGGCTGAGTGACAGTAAATAACTGGCTATCAATAATAACGCCATTAAAATATTAATAAATACTTTTACTCGCGTCTCTGTCCACGTATATTTTGTTTATGGTGATTATTTCAGGAATTGTGTAATTTTCCAAAATACAAACTCTACTATGTATACAAAATTCTAAAATAGCTGTTACTACCTCTATTATTATAATATTTATAACACTAGCTATCCGCCCACGACTTCCTCCGCGTGTAATAGGTTTTCCCGTACAAACTTTCATCCCAAATTTCATCTATTCAAAGGGTTGATTCTTGGAATAAAAAATACTCTGTGTTCATCCCCGGGTCTCAAACTATCTCTGTACTTACCAAATTTCATTTCAATCGGTTTAATGGTTTCAGCGTGAAAGGAACAGACAGATAGGCAGAAACATATAGTTACTTCCGGATGTATGTGTTGTAACTACGCTGTTAAGAAAATACTGAAATAAGTCCCCTCGATCTAAGGGTGCGGGTATTCTTTTAGAAACGAATAGTACAATGAATACAAATGCCATAAGAGAACCAAGGAAGCTCATGCAACATTAATCATCCTAGAATTCTAAATTTACAAACTTGCTGGCGTCATCTAGTTGAATTTAAAAGTTACATTTCATTTTGGCTTCATTTCGTCATCAGTTCTTTAAGCCGTGAATGCCTAAGGCCCGTATTTCAATTCATTATGAAAACCATACAAACAGACAGCTTAATATATAAATTTTTAGGATAATTTAAAATCAAAAGAAAGATATACCTAAGTAGGTACTGATTACTATAATACTACTTTACTCAGTACCGTAATCTCATAATCTCAAGTGTTCATACAATTATAAGTCCAAATGAGTTCTAATCATGACTCAGTTGTTTTAAAGGCCTTAAGAGTAAACAAAACACTCGAGCCTCTGTAGAGGACTCGAGTCTCTATATAAAACTACAGAAGACTTAAGTCTCCTTAATTTCAAAAGAACTTGAGCTTCGATTCGATGACTAGAGTCTAAAAAACTAAGTCGAGTCCTACAAATGAAGACTCCAAGGACTCGAGTCTTTATCAACACTATTCGTTACTGTAGTGTACTTGTAATTAATTATAAAAAATGGATATAGGTACTTATGTCATTTCAGAGTAATTCATCCGTCCATACTTTTATTATAAATGCAACTCTGTCTGTCTGTTACGCTTTCACGGCTAAGTCACTAATTCGATTTTGATGAAATGTGGTATTGAGATAGCTTAAACCCCGAGGAAGGACATAGGGTACTTTTACATACATACATATATACATGCATACATAACATCACGCCTTCACTCCCAGAGTGGGAAGTGTAGGCAGAGCTAAAGAAATTCCAACAACTTATAAAATATTTGTTGATAATTCTGTAACCACATTTTGCACACTCAGGCTAAGATGTTTACCAGTGTATTATTAGTTACAGGTTGCAAGCCCATCGCCTAACAGTACTACAAGCCCTTCTCCTTTAGTCGCCTCTTACGACTTCCACGGGAAGACATGGAGTGGTACTTTTATAACCCGACAACCACACGGGCAGTTAGGATACTTTTACCACGCAATAAACGACTTCTACGCAGACGGAGTCACGGCCAACAGCTAGCCCATACTAAGAATGCGAAAACAACTTTGTCTGTCCGTCTGTTACCTTATCACGCCTAAACAGAGAACCTAAATGAAATTTGGTAAAAGTCTACTTTTTATCCCGGAAACATGCACTATTAAACGAATAACCCAAACGATAAACGAGTTCTACGGAGATGAAGATCGCGGACAAATGCTAGCTCTTTTTTATATCATATCAGTTCGAGACAGATCATCATCATAATTGCTAATATTCATCAAGATTCGTTCAGCTATGTTAGGTAATATGAAAGAGTAATTGGGCATTTTCAAAATAAAGTGTACCCTAGTTAAGGAAAGTTAAGAAACTTTTAACTTTTGTAAGTTTTGTGACGAAATTAGCCATATTAATGTATGACTTTCCTTAACTAGAATATACTTTATTTTGAAAATGCCCAATTACAGAATTATACTCGTGACACAGGAAATGACGTGCAGGCCCAGCCCATATATGTATGTACTTATGCAAAAATCACGCTTTGCTTCGTTGCTGCGACAAAGTAGGACAACAAACACAAGTGCGAATTTCATATATACCACATTTCGGTTTTAGACGACAGCATTATTGTAATTACCTGGCAACGGTGAAGGACGCGACATCACTAGACGCGGCTGCCCCAAAGGACACCCCCACAGCGAGACCCTCGGGGATATTGTGGACGGTGATCGCGACCACAAGAAGCATAATGCGCTTCCACTGCGACTGCCGCGCCTCCAGCGACCGCTGCAGGCTGTCGCGACGGTCACCGTCACCGATCTCAACACCCTTCTGGAATATTCCAAGAAACATCGTTTTAAGGTAAAAAAAAACATAAGGCCAAATCTTTTGTTTTATATGAAGCGCATTCCGTATAAACAAGTGTTTCCTGTATGGAAGTGAGGAAAATGCGTTATATCAGCCGAAAATCAGCCAAGGACCACCAAACCAGACAACACCAGGGATGTTGCGGATGCATACTTAAAGAGATAATTTAGGCAGATAAATAAGAAAAAAACATTATTATATACATGTCTTTTTTATGAAATAAATAAATCGATGAATGTACCAAGCTAACACGTACACACATGTAGCACTGGCTCTCGCTCTGCATCGATTATTGCAGATGCGGATGCAAATTCTAATCCTCCCCAATTCTAAGTCCCGCGGTTGCGAATGACGAATGAGAATATCCACAAAATCCCTAATATAGACACCTGGGTCTCTATTCTACAGCGTTAAAACGATATTGCGTTTAACGTGTTTTAGTGTCGTTCATAACTCGGCCGTCATTAGTGTCAAGTGCATAGGATTTATCAAAACGTTGACAATACGGAAACACGTCAACGACGATATCGTTATTGGCTTGTAGAATCTCATCCCTGAAAGCCTGCTACACTTAGTTTCACGGTATTTGGAGGGTATTCGTGTTTAATATAAATTCATAATCCCCTAACTTTAATTATGAGAGGGTGCAATCGTGAGAGGGTGTCGTTCTTTTTGCTAAGGCGCACTGAAGACTGATTTTAGAAATGATAGGAGAAGCAGCCATTTTACTTCTAAACGGAGTATCGAGGCGTGATTGTACTTGGATAATTATTGAAGTTCCTAGTACCTGCTCGTTGTTAAGTAACAATTTATTAAATAGTCTGAGACGGTAAATGTATGTCAATAAACAAGATTTAATTTCGGGAATATATTGTTTTACATAGGGTTTGTTAAGTACGAGCCTCTTAAGACCGCATACCTATTTTAGTAAAATTGCAGTTGCATTCTTGTTGTATTAATTATAGAGTGCATTTTATATTTGGCATTATGTCTTCAAGCGAGAACCTGGGGCCTCAGGAGGTTAATCTAAAATACCCCTGTTGAAATGAGAGTACCGTAAAACAGGGTGAATAGGGACTAAGGGGTGAATAGGGACACAACCTAAAATGAAGCATATATTACTAGTTATAAGACAAGTAATTTCCAATAGAACATAACGGTATTTTCATTTAATACTTGTTCTTGTAACAAATTATGCCTTATTTTAGGTTGTGTCCCTATTCACCCCTTAGCCGCTGTTCATCCGGTTTTACGGTACTATATCTTCCCTAGTCAAATCTCAGTTCAGGGTAATAACGTTTTTTTCAGGTTCAAATCCACGTCCTAAGCGGAATGGTATTTGGCTAAAGATTGTTGTAAAAAATAAACAGAGCTGTCAATAGGGCGTCGAGGCGCTACATTAATTATTTAGTGAAAAACGTGTTATTTTATTAGAATTTACTTATTTTGGGTAATATGTTTTTGTACAATATTCTAAGCTTGATTAGCAACTAACTTATGTCATGCTATAAACCTAACATGGTATAGATGGCGACACGGACATTATCTGTTGAAAAATTCACTGCGCTTCAAGGGTTGACTGCATGAAATTCGAAATATCTATCACAAGCATTTATTTGCATTACTTTCTTTGCTAAATCTATATACTGCTGCTGTTATCTACATCGGCTGCCATCCAGGAAAAAACCTTTCAAAAGTAATAACTAAAACGTCGTTAAACATTTCTTATCTTGATTCGTGAAGAAAGTTCTAATTATTTACGGTTTGGTGACTAACTACCGTTGCTAGGTATATGTTCGTAATATCTGAAAGAAAATCGATGTTTTGATTCTTGAAGTCCTGACCAGAATAAAATGTTTTTTTTTTTATAGAAGTTGTCGCAAAATAAACGACACTTTTAATAGTTTATTATACTTTTAAGTTTTTTCGAAAGTGTCAAAATAACAACGACTTTCATTCGTTCAATCTTAATTAGTAAATCGAGTGAGATTATGTTTTTGTAATGGTTCAGTTGCTTCAGCCTTTACTCAACCTAACCTCATATTGTTCTAGTAAATGCCTTACAGTTTTTGAAACAATAGCAATTTAGTAAAAAATATATATATTTCTCATGTTGATTCAGTTATCTTTATTCTTTCCAGAACTTGAGGACTAAACTCGATTAATTAATTAATAATGTTCTATTGCTAATTAGTTGCGCTATAATATGCGCATAACAATTTGTAACGCACTTTTATAGTTTACTCTTGATTTGATTAATAAAAGAGTTATGGTTAATTTAATGGCGATGACGTATTGTAAAAAATACTTAGTGATCTGACTTCAACTGTTGTGACGTAACCATCTAAAAACAATGACTTTAACGAATCCTTTTTAACAACAATGGTACGACTTTTCTTTGGAAATAGCGCCGGATTTATTAAATCATAGAATCTTTTAGTAACTACAAACACGGTCCTGGGCGATAGGCGTGGTTTTCATCTAAATGTATCATAGTGACGACACGCTAGCCTAGTTGGTAGTGACCCTGCCTTCGAAGCTAGGGGGCTAAGTTTATCGTTGTCTAGTACCCATAGTACAAGCCTAGAGCTTAGTTTGGGATTAGGTCAATTTGTGTAATATTTTCCTGTGTTTTTATTTTTTTATATTTTATTATAGTTACATTTTACATAATTTAAATTGGTTTCAGTCGTATGTCCTTTTGTTTCAACTTTGTATTCCATTAACCTTGTTTTTGCACACACAGTCATTTGCTTATTGATACAATCTGCCAAGGTGTAGGTTACTCAATGAGTCTTCGCTACGTATAGCCGCGATCTTGTTACCACCTGTTGATTCCATCATTAGGTAGATCAGCTTGTAAACAGTATAATATTAAATTTTCATTCGACTTACAGGCATACCTATACAGCAAATTTTTGTTAATACTGATTACTGCAAGCGGTCATAAATAAGTTAAAAAAAGCGGCCATGTGCGAGTCGGACTCGCCCATGAAGGGTTCCGTAGCAGCAAGTAACATAATATAAAAGTTCGTTGTAGCTTTGATCAATGTTATTATGACGTATTAAAAAAAAACTACTTACTAGATCTCGTTCAAACCAATTTTCGGTGGAAGTTTGCATGGTAATGTACATCATATATTTTTTTTAGTTCTATCATTCTCTTATTTTAGAAGTTACAGGGGGGGGACACCTTTCAACACTTTGGAAGTGTCTCTCGCGCAAACTGTTCAGTTTAGAAAAAAATGATGTTACTAACCTCAATATCATTTTTGAAGACCTATCCATAGATGGGTATGGGTTTACACACGTATGGGTTTGATGAAAAAGTTTTTTTGAGTTTCAGTTTTAAGTATGGGGAACCCCCAAAATTTATGTTTTTTTTTTCTATTTTTGTGTGAAAATCTTAATGCGGTTCACAGAATACATCTACTTACCAAGTTTCAACAGTGTAGTTCTTATAGTTTCGGAAAAAAGTGACTGTGACATACGGACGGACAGACAGACAGACATGACGAATCTATAAGGGTTCCGTTTTTTGCCATTTGGCTACGGAACCCTAAAAAATGAAAGGGGAAATTTGAAAGATACACGTAAAAAGTTAAAAGCATGTAGAAAATAAGCAGCAAACAGTACATGCTATGATTTTGTGTATTTTATATTCAATGCCTATCGGCGGATCCGTGTATCCAGAAGATTCTATTATGTATTTAAATATTCTGGCACTATTTTCAAAGAAAACTCGAACGTTTCAGTTTGTAGTTCTTTAAAACGATAGTTTATCTTATGATTACGTCGAAACATTCGAATATATGATTTGATTTGTATACTTAGAAATTTCTACAAAACCCGTTCACAATTAAATTAGCCATAAGTATTTGTTTTATTAACCACTTAACGTATTTATTACACTGTATTTACTATTTCTGTATCACATTCTGCATAAAATGTAGTAGGTATTAAGTAAGTCTATTTTTTCACCACAGTGCTTTATTCTAAAGAAAACGACTAAAGTTTGTTAAAGATTGTGATACACATCGTATAGCGCAATTGATGGGCAATAGTTATAAATAAAAAATAATTAAATTGTTTAAATGACAAAAAAATACTGAAACCAGATGCGAAATATCGAATTTTGAGTAAGTTACGATTATCTGGAAAACCGTAAGACTTTTACTGGACCCATGTTACCTGGGCTGTTTAAATAGTGCAAATGGTCGTCTACATACAGGTTAATTTTGGACCTCTAAATACCTGTATAAGTACCTATTTATTTCTCTATGAATAGTTAGGCTGCGCCAACGTTGCCAAAATCCGTACCTATTTCATCCGTGTTACTTGTATTTCATCACAGAAATGACGACGTGGTTGGCCTAGTTGGTAGCGATCCTGCCTACAAAGCATTCTGGCTCCGATTTCCATATTGATGTCATGAGCACGATTATTTGTACCTACTGCTGTAATGTTTTCTGCATTTTTAAGTACTGACATATTTATCTACATATTCGTTTGTATATCGGTAGAAAGCGTCTATAATTTGGTGCAACCCACAAAACCCACGAACTCGCGAGAAATTTCCTTAAAAAATTTGAATTGCCTATAAGGCGAGAGAGATGAATCACTGTTCATCCCTATATAAAAACGAAGTTTGGGAGTAGGTTAACTAATTAGCAATGAACTAACCGCTAGCGAGTGTTGTGAATGATGATGCCTCCGCCTCTGCGCTGAGTGCTGGCTGTTGATGCAGTCAGCGAAGTCAGTCGGCAGCGCGGGGTCCAGGGTCACCACGCTGGTGGGCACCGACGGCCGCCTGTTTAGAGCCGTCATCATCTCCACATCCTCCATCTTTTCCTTGCCTTCTTTACTCTTTGTTATACCTGTGGATTTTAAAATAGGTAATCGGTAAAACGAATAAAGACATGAAATAGGAAATGCGGAGAAAAAAATATTTTTCTCATAGTGTAAAATTCTCGAAATTAACTTTTAAAGATCTGTAGCCACATAATAAATAAAAAGAAGTCTAATCTAAACTACACTGCTAGTATAAATAACCCAGGATAACAATAATTGTGTAACCGAGTGACACATTCAGATTTTCATTCCACCTAGGTATGAGGATAATGCAAATAAAATACTATTCAAATCATAAGGCACATTTATTAATACATTTGAGTAATAATAAACCCTTTAGAGAAAAGCCATATTCATTAAACAAGACACATACAAAATACAGAAGGGAAATTGACTTCGGAAAAGTTTCCGAAGACCGATTCGGCGAAGAAGACGACAGCACACATTTCATACATTTCAGCTTCCGGCTGCGACTTCCGTCATTATTTCATCCATGAAATATTTAATCGACATGAGGAATGTGCGGCACCAAACAGTGGTAGGCATGTTAAAATGGCGATAAAGTTAAATAATATGTTAGTAGAACAAAAATTCCTGTCCCACATAACGGCGTATAAATCGACGTATATAATTAGCATTGGAACTGTCTTTGTCCTTGTACGCACGTCAAATACAACTTATATTACTACAAGAACAGCGACACAAAGCTGCTCATTGTCAGTAATGATAAGGCGTCGCCTTGTGATAGTCCTAGCCAGTAGCCGAAGTAAGCCCCGAGATAAGATATAAATCTCTCAATGCGAAGATTTTTATTTCTGCAGCAGCCGGTAAGAAAACAAAAGGGTTTGCACTTGATCTTTAGACGTGAGCAAAACTAAACAATGCTTAGATTATTTGCGTGATATCAACACGGCGAAGGCTTGCTTAAAGTCTAGTGTTACCTGATTTCAATTCAAATGTATAAAATAAGAGTAATCTTTACGTAACAAAAAGAGGACCAAAATGTTATCAATGGTAATAAAAGGTAATAAAACGTTTTCTTAATAAAATATTTGACATGATATTATGGTATTTTTTGTTTCATAAGAGTAAAGTATGATATAATATCTAAAAAGACAATTGTTATTATTTCATTGCATTATGTAACTGTTCTGAAAATTATTACCTAGCTGCCGAAATCGATGTTAATTATAGAATTAATTAATATTATTTTAATAATACTAGAAAAAGTTAGGTTTATTCAGTGTAATATATCACCCCTAGCTAAGATAATTCATAAGAAAAACATAATATTTAGGTTATAAAGTTATTGAGGTCTATTTATAAGGAAAACGCGTTGTTTTAGATAAATCTGGGTAACATTTTTGTTGGTCGTTATTTCTATTTTAATATAAGGCGTATTTAGTATATTTAGTAGGTACCGATAACTTTTTTGAACAGCTGCTTTATTGCATAGCTCTTTGTATAAAGACCTACCTGTAGTCGCTACAAATCCATTCAGATCACCGGTTATAAGTTATAACCCAAAAAAAGACCTGTATTTTTTTGCGAAATGAATTTTAACCACATCATTATTTCATGTTTACAAATACCTGCTAGCTGGTATTTTAGTATGCGTGTTTGGTCGTTAGTTGCCGTATTGCGCCGGCAGCACCTATTTGATCACAGCAGTTTCCTAGTAACGACGACGCTTATCTTCGACTGCTACAGAGTAACAACTTGTTTGATTTAAAATTTTACCCACTTTTATTTTTAAGTGAAATAATTAAACACTGTACGGCAAATCGTGATTTCTATTATCCATTATAATATTATCAATGAGACAGGTTTGTGACGATGTTCAGATGCTGTGACGACTGAAAGGATTTTGATGATATTCGGCCCATGAAATATAGTCCATGCCCTGGATTAAGACTACAGCGAGTGTCTAGTGGCGTTCTCATTATCTTATCTTATCCTATCTTACAGATGGGTCCGTTTGGATATACTCCGACACTCAACTGTTCGAATGTGCAGGTTTCCTCACGATGTTTTTCCTTCACCGTAAGAGCATCGGGTAATGTACAAAAGTTACAAAAACTCAACGGTACATGGTGACCGCGGGGGTACGAACTCGGTACCTAACGATCATGAGTCGACCCCCTAAGCCACTAGGCCACCGACGCTCTGGCGCCCTCTTTACTATTATTGTGATTTCTAATAAACTAGTCTTCAAATCGAAGATTGTTTTTGAGCTGTACAGTTTATCACTACATAGTATAAAACAAAGTCGCTTTTTCTGTCCCTATATCCCTATGTATGCTTAAATCTTTAAAACTACGCAACGGATTTTGATGCGGTTTTTTTTAATAGATAGAGTGATTGAAGAGGAAGGTTTATATGTATAATACTTTAATCCGGAGCGAAGCGAGGGCGGGTCGCTAGTAGCGTATAAGACGTAATTTAAGTAAGTAAGTAAGTAAGTAAGTATTAAGTAAGTACACGAAGGTAAATTAAGAGGGCGCCGAGCGTCCAGTGGCGCCCTCATTACTTTTATTGTGTTTTCTATTAAACTAAAGTATTATTTTAAAATCTAAGAGCGCTTTACTGTTGTACAAATGAATACGCAATATATAGCATACATGAGACAGTTTAATAACCTTTAACCTTCGTGTAATCAACTTAACGGAAAAAGGTGGCCACCTTTCATTGTTGTTAAGTTACGTCATAGTCTCTATAAATAGTGCATTGATTTGTGCAACAGTAAAGCGCTCTTAGATTTTAAGATAATACTTTAGTTTATTAGAAAGCACAATAAAAGTAAGTAATGAGGGCGCCACTGGACGCTCGGCGCCCTCTTGATGTTTTGATACATGCTACAGATTGTGTATTCATTTGTACAACCGAAAACCAATCTTCAATATTAAGATAGCACTTTAGTATATTAGAAAACACATTAATAGTAGGAGCACCAATAGACGCTCGGTGTTCTTAATTAAATTCTTATGCTTACAAGAATTACTTACTATCAAACCAAACTTTAATCTCAAAATACTATCCCCCTTACTTATAAACGTGGAAGAACCGTGGGGTGAATTATGCAATAAAAAAAAAATCATGTTTAATAGTGTTCTTTCTTACATAACTACTAACAAGGTTGAGATCTCCTTTTAAGTATGAGAGTACCTGTGTCAGGATACCTCGCTCTCCCATGGTAAGCATACATTTTACGTACATTTTAGAAAATATCACAATTACAGATAAGGACAAAGCATGGCACAAGCTACTCTACGTTTATTCCACGTTTACAAGTAAGGGGATATAGATTACAATATCGAGCGACTCTACAAAACCTTTTAAACATCACTGCGTTAAATCAATACTTAATACTAGAAACAATAATTGCTGATAGTTATCAATTAAGTATTCAATGGAATGACAGTTCTTTCTGTATTTGTATATGATATAATAATATCCTCCGCATATTTCATATTACGTAACCACTGTTCGTCAGCGAATATCTACTGAATTCATTTTAACTACATCTTAGTGCCTATGTTCCTCTACCATTATTTTCAGGATTTCCATTATTTCCATGAAAATTTAAATTTCAAAATGTGCCCTAACCTATGTTTTATAGGGGGATGCCCGGGACATAGTATAACTATATATTAGACATATATCTACACATATAAGTGATACAGACGCCTCCATTCCCAGAGTGGGGTACAGGAATAGTATTCCAAATTTAATGTTTCAACGCTCAGTTTTTTTGGCTTTGAGTTGTCAGTCCGTCATACAGTCACGAAGCAGTAATAGTATAGAAAAATCATCAATTTAAAACCTAAAATACAGTGCAATAGATCTTCAAGTCTTTTAGGCTCAGGTTAAGTGGGTTAGACAAAAGACAACCATAAGAGCGCCTAACCTCGTGAGACCCGGTGGTACATAATCGAGACAATTCAAATAAGAATAAAGTTATTTTTTATTTATATCAAGATTGAAAATTATATTTAAGAGCAAAGGATATTGGACTTTATTCTACTAACTATATTTTTTATATAAAAACGCGTTACTCTATGTAAGCCTTGTAAATAGGCACCTTCACATGTCGGGTACCAGAGCCTCCCAAAAGAGGACCGCTGTTGAAAAAAAGCGCCCCAGGGTATTCAACATTATTTTAATTATTTAAATCTGTAATTAAGTACAACTAGCAACCCGCCCTGGCTCCGTCCGGGAGATATTAACACTTATGGGTCAATCTCACACAAATTTACCTAGTCCCACTAGTAAACTCTAGGCTTGTACTATGGGTACTAGGCAATGATAAACATACTTAGATAGAGAAATAAATACTTAAATAAAAAGAAAAATCCAAGACTCAAAAACAAATATTCGCGCTCATCAACCAGAACCGCTAGCGTAAGCAGGGTAGCTAGTCTACCTAACTGTATCGTCAACACATATTTATAACTTTGACTGTACCTAAAAATAAGTTAAGTTCTTAATGGACGAGCGTAGCTGGAGAGGTCCACGGCGCTGCTCGCCACGCGACCAGCCTAGTGACCCGAACCAGAAGCGTGTGCCCAGCTGCCTAGCTAATTACGATTTTTTAAATATTACTGTTTTATGTTCACACTAACATTGCTACTTAAGTTCTGTTTGTCTACTAACCAACTATGGATCAAAGTTGTCTGAAAATAATGGTTTTTTTTTAATACGTCCAAAAAAAGGCTCTTGTTTTTATACAATACAATACAATACAAAACACTTTATTGTCCACCAAACAAAAACATTACACAGAATTTTTATGATTCTCGATTGAGTGAAATTCCTTAACGTTCCTCGTACAAAGGGTAGCTGTACCAACGGGACCCCCAAATACAAAAACTACGTAATTTAAAAGACAAGGCAAACAGGCTACATTGACTGTAACATCTTGTGTACTGTATTCTGCAAATAAATGATATTGATTGATTGATACATGAGGGTACATAAGTGGGCTTTGCCAAACGTCAGAGTAAGACCCTTAGTCTCCACCGTCCGTCCCTTTGTCAATCTGGTGGTGGCTGTATGCCACGTTCCGTAATGTTTAAGTATTATGCTCTACAACGTGGGCCCGAGGACCCCAAAGATTTTAACCACGCACTCCTAAAGTCATTAGGAGTAAAAATATATATATGAAGCTAATTCAAATTGGGCAAAATAAAAATTAATTTGCGAAAATAGGATAAGTTGGCAACATCGGTGGCAACACGTCGCAATCAAAAGAGCTTAATGCACTTTAGTAATTACAATAAATAGTTTACATGAAAACGACAATATCTTCAAAACTGAGCCGTATTTTACTGGGGTTCATGTAACATTTTTTGCTTCTGATGACCAAAGGAATGCGTGGTTTAAATGTTTCGGGTTCCTCGGGCTCACGGTGTATATTTACGACGACTTTCATTAGAAGGTACTCCATGAAGGTACCCGCCAGTGTACTTAATTATGGCGCGTGCGTATAGGCTGTTCAGTCGTCATCAAATATATCGGAACCACTAAGGTGCTCAAAAATATCAGAACTAGACTCAATTGGGCGACTGTATGTTAAGTTCATTTAAGTCTGTTGCCGCGTTCATTTACACGTGCCCCCCCCCCCCCCCTCCTCCTCCAGTAAATCAAACGTTGTCCTATCTACTTGCTTGCCAGATACAGGCATGCTAGTTAGCGTATAAACATGGCAATACGTGGCACGTGCAAGGAGCTATTATGCAAGTGTGTGCCGGCTTTTTCCAAATAATAAATATTATGTTTGGCAGATTTAATTCCGTAATGAATTACTATTCCACGCGTAATTAGATAAGAGAATGTCGAGTCATGTTCGAAGATCACTTGTTGCTTTCATTACATACACGCACATGCTTATTCGGGGTAAGCAAGTACAGTCACCGGCAAGAATATATCATCCGACTCCGTCTCTATCGGCATTAAGCGCGTAGCGCAGATATTGCCAGATATTTTAAAACCAGAGTTTGATAATAATATATTATTGATGACAATCTCAACTGACATTTAATTCCCGCCCTTTTCATTACCTGTAGGTACCTAATAAATGTAATACACAAATTTGTTTTGATTTAAAGTTACATAAATTCATTAAGTAGGTAATTAAAAACTTAGTAATTAATGAAAAAGGCGTGAGCATTAGCATCGTGACGTGCGCGTGCGTGCGTCCTTTTTTTAAAATCATGAATGTCAGGTTTCTCCATTGATAGACCGCAACCCTCAAGTAAATTACTTTTACCTGTACACAAACTACTTCTAGCACACAGGGTCCGTCCGGATCGCTACCACTATCTTATCCATTAATTCACCGCCAAGCAGCAGTGTTCGCTTTGTTGTTCCGATGTGGGGATAAGACAACCGGTGAAATTACTAGCATAGAAACATTCCATCTTGGTCCTCAGGGTTGGCAACGCATTTGAGGTCTTATGATTACAGACTTGAAAATTCAAATGTCTCTGGGTCTCAGATTCCACTTCTCCTACCCCTTGTATGCCTACTCCTTGACATAAAAAAATGAATAACAATAGCTCTCTAACTCTCCCAAGTATTATAAAATGTTTTTCATACAATACATATTAAATTTTGTGACTTTATTCAGATGCCCTGATGAACATAGATGCTCTAACTCTGAAGACGTTAATGATGGTTTCACACGGAGGCAGAATAGTGGACAGCAGCGTACTGCTACTGTGTGAACGCACACGCCGAGACAGAACAGTTCTGTTTTGTGCGTTCTACCGTTCACTGTTCTGCCGCCGTGTGATACAAGCATAACTTACGAAAATAATATCCCCATGAAAAAAAAAATAAGAATGTTTTTTAGGTTTAAAATTATTTTATCAGACAGGAAATAACGAGGACAAAGATAATTAGGCGTGACCGTATCAAAAGGTCGCTACAGACTGTAACCAAGAACTGTTCAAATAAAATGAACCTATTAAATAAATTAGTTAAGTGCATTTTAAAATAATTATTCATGCTTTTATGAATAACTAGCTGTTGCCCGCGAATCCGTGCACGTAGAAGTCGTTAATCGCTACTCGCGGCAAAAGTACCCTATGTCCTACGTCGGGGTTCAAGCTATCTCCATACCAAATTTCATCAAGATCGGTCCAGCCCTTTAATCATAAAAGCGTAAAAAACAGGCAAACTAACTAATTTAGTTATTTACTTAGACTATACATATAATATTAGTATGGAAGTAAGGATAGTAAGGATAGAAAA
Organism: Acleris holmiana; assembly: GCA_949316455.1. NCBI lineage: Eukaryota > Metazoa > Arthropoda > Insecta > Lepidoptera > Tortricidae > Acleris > Acleris holmiana. The sequence goes on along the minus strand of OX438772.1, from coordinate 12,451,571 downwards.
ATGTAGGAATAAAGAAATTGCTAAAAAATTCAACTGTGACAAATAATTTGTCAAACAATTTATATGGTAAATTTTTCGCAAATACAACATGAATACTTGTCATTTTGATTTAGAATATCATCATGTCAGCCGAAACATGTCCACTGTAGCTGAGCACAGGCCTTTTACAGAGATCTCCACCGTCCTGTACTGAGCTACTTGCATCCAGCTGATCCCGCAGCATTTTTTTAACTATGTTGATACTATTAAACATCCTAAATGCTTTTATATCTTAGTAGGATATGTATTGGTAAAATTATTTGTTTCAGATTCAATGTTTTTGTTTGTGTTAAATGCTGATTAGTATTACAGAAACATTTACCGATTCATGTTTTACTCATTATGCTGACATAATATGTTTTTGCAATTCTTGCAACATCATAGCAATCTGGCAAAAAATCGTGAGAACGCCATTAACAATTTACAATCAACAGGTGACATTTGAATGATAATAAAATGTCACATGTTTACATTTTAATGTTTTTTATAACTCATATATTATCCTATACTATTGAATGAATGAAACAAGTAGATGAATGTAATATTCATCTACTTGTTTGAAATCACACTTTTAAAACTGGTTTTAACTACATGATACAAAACTGCCTGCCTGAAACTTCAGCTTTTGAATGTTTTTGCAACTAAGTTATAAGATAGTGAATAAGGTTGTTTTAAAAAAAATTGTACTTAGTTAAAGGCTTTATGAAAACAAAATCACGATCACATCCTTTGTGTACTGTAAGTTACTCATACAAACTATATGGGTAACTTTTATTACAAAAAAAAAAACTTTTATTAACTAAGTTTTTTTTTAAATCATTCTATTTAAAATAAGAATAACTACCAGATACTTACTCATCATCATGTTTGTTGAGTTCAGTCCCAAATAGTCCAAAAATACATCAGTTCCAAAAACAAATATTGCTCCAAGCAGGAAGCCCAGAGCCACTGGCAGGAATGATAAGTTTCCATATCCCTGTTTTTCACAGAGTGTTATTGCCGGATCTAACAGTGACCAGTATGAGGCAGCAGTCATCACTCCCGCTGCAAAACCTAGTGATACATCTAGCAGCTTTCTCTGCGGACAACAAGTATAACAAATCTTAGTAAAAAGCAAGGACAAGCAAGGATTTTTTGTATTAATAATTTAAAAAAATGAAATGAAACAAATTTTTATTTGGCACTTAAAGTACTTAAGAGAAAAATAATACTATACAAATCAAGTTATCCTACATTATTACTATACCCTAATTTACCTTAAGCCCTAAAGAAATGCATTTAATTAGTAATGCAAAGGTGCTTTAATACTAGGCTATAATGGTTAGCTTCACTTTTTATTATTGTTGTTCTGAGTCTATCAACAAAATAAAAACATTGTTTATTAGTTATTTAGTTGATCATATTCTTTATCACTGCAAAAGAATAACATTTTTAAAGTAACTATAAACAATAGCTTATTTTTGTGTTTTAAAAGTATGATGATAAATTAATACAGCTCAAAATTCAACAATAATTGATAAATAATTTAATTTATGGTAATAAAATAATGTAAACAACTACATAGAACATTCTGTTCATATTCTAAAGACAGAAACATGTGTATTGAAAGTGAAGCGAAACATTCTGTCAGACTCTGCTTAACTTGAAAAACATAATAATAGCATTTTAAATAAATAACCCGACAGGATAACCACAATATGATGATTCAGTCGTCGTGTACTGGAGAAACTTAACAAGTTTTGTAATTTAAATGAACTGCTCTAGAATTATAATCAACTGAACTATTAATAATAAATTCCATAGAAATTAGCCCACACATCACGTGATGAAGGTAATAAATATTCCTGTAATCATTTGTTCACGATCAGATAGCTGGTTGCCATACAATTTAATAATCGATGCAGATCAATTTAATGAATGAAAACAAGGAAGTGAACCGTAATTGTATAAACATTTTAGTCATATTGCCTAAATTGATCTTGAATTGATATTTAAAGTTTCGTACCTGTTTTCCTCGTACGAAAAATACGCAAGCTGCGCCGGCAGCAGTCAGCCCCCACGTCAGGAGTGTCCCCAAGAGGGCCTGGGTCACTGCCCCGTATCCTTCAATCATCTTGGTCGATGCCTATAAGTAACTATTTGCTTCTTAAGTACACTGGGCTGTTCATCGCTACCACACGATTTGTTTTTAAGTTAATTGTAACTAAACATGTCCTATTTATATGCCTCGCGGGCTGGCGTATGTCTACGTACGTGACGTTACATGTGTCAACTGTCAATACTGTCATGTGTAAAAATGACAGTTGTCATGTCAGATAGAGACGTTCAAAATCTTAGGTTCAAAAAGTGTAGCCAACTGACAAAATAATTGAGTCAGATGACCGAATTTAGCGTATTTAAATAGGTAATTAATTATTAACTCTAAGTATTTGTAAGCTGGTACGTATAGGTTGCCTACACTTTAGAAAAAAATAGAACGCTGTTTAGTATGAGATTGGCAATATGATCCACTTTATAGCCAACATCTGTAACGTTTTGCCACTCAAGAATATTGTATTTCCACCCGTTTGGAGTTTGTGGATTGTTTGTACCTATATGTATATGTGGTTGGGCTGATAAATAGAAATTAATTAGTCACAAACTGAAAATTTATTTACGAATTTATTATACAAAGAAGAGAAGCGCTTACAACACACCATCAACATAACAGTAGGTACCTAAAGTAAAATAAAGACATTTTATTATGCTGCGGCGTTACCAGGTACAAAACTTGTTTTGGACTTAATTAAAAATAAATGTTTATAAAACAAAAAACCGCCGAAGTCAGCTTTTTTGGTTAAAATATTGTGGTCACCGACTTCAGTTCAGCTAACCTATTAGGTAGGCCTACAATTTTAAAAGAAGTTATTTCTTGCGTTTTTGAAGGCGGTTCGAAGGTTTTATATACATTTATTTTATTTAAAACTTTTTAATGATCATAAATGCGTTGTTCCGTACTCCCACTTATTAGTTGGTATGAAACTTTAAGTTTCAAGCGCGCCGCAAGCAACACCGCCGGAAAGTCATACCTAGTCATATTTCAACAAGTTAATATTCTTCGTTGAAGTGGCTCAACTATTTTAATCGAGATATACCTATTAACGCCTCCCTTGAAATAGGTACCGTTGAGGAATTCCGATAGCCATCTGTGGTCTTCATCATCAGTTCCACTTCCACAAATGATACTTTCTGAATGCAAATGCTAGACTTCTTACTAAAAATACTAAAATCGCTATATGTTTGCCTACAATATTTGAGAAGTTTCCTCAATTCTTCAGTGATCCCCTCATCAGATTCAGATTTGGTGACAGTGGGACAACCTCGGAAGTATACTCTATCAAACTAAAAAAAAAACAAAATCGGTCTATAATTGACGGAGTAATCGGTGAACATACAAAAAAAACATACAATGGAACGTATAACCTCCTCCTTTTTTTGAAGTCGGTTAAATACTAGCCCTCTATGGTTAAAACACAAATTTTATTAATTGTGCAAACATAAGTTCTACCCATAGGAAGCTCTTACCTTAACCGCTCGTACATAGCCGTCGTGGCCGTGGAAAACCTTAACTATTCTAGGGAGTTATTCTTTCTATTATTACTACGATTATATTCAAGAAGCTCACGACTGTACAGTCGCTATCAAATATATCTGTACTGTCCAGGGTGCTCAAAAATATCTAAAAATGCATTCTTAGGCCTTGACAATAGAATTGTGTTCAGATATTTGTGAGCACCTCGTCCGCTCCGATATATCTGATGGCGACTGTAAGCACATGATGCTATATAAAAATACCGGTAGAAATAGTGAGAAAAAAAATACAATATACTACCAGTAGAAAGTCTTATAAAATTGGTAGTAATAATGGGAAAAAAGCCCCAGTGGAAATAACTTATTTTAGCAATAGGCCATTAATTCAAATTTCCCAACCAGCACTTTGTCCGCAAATTATAGTTAAATTCTTCGTTTTTCTTTTGTTTGTTTGTTAATTATGTTTCAGTAAGGTATTTGCATGTAGTTTTGGTATTTATTTTGTCACTTACTACCTATAAGTATTTGTTAAACAGTATTTTTTTATTTTCCTTTAGTAAGTATATTTATTCGTTTAGCGTACCGTCCGTCTGTCACAATCGGAGCTGGCTGAAAATCAGCGCTGTAGGTGTTGAACACCTCAGCATTATGCTGAGCCAGTGTCCGATTCTCTGCCGCGAAGACACACTCACTACTCTTTTATTGCTCTTTTCTGTTTTTACTTTTTTCTGTGTGTCTTATAAATGTGTGTAGTGAATAAATGTATTTTTCTTTTTTTCTTTCCATTACATAGTGGGAACGCTGTCCTCTCATAAAATAACTAGGGTGCCTGCCTACTTTAACATTTAATTGGGTGAAATATCTAGCCACTTAGGTCTATTCTGTAAAACGAAAATAAATTGTTTGTGCCACGTTTTCCAGAATTACTGCTTTGTTAGTGTATTCCAATGCCAAAACTTAAGACTATTTGTAGGCACATTAGAAACTCATTCTCAGGGTAAACTGTTAGAGCATTACCTATTATAAAATGGCCAGGGCTTTAATAACTCTTAACTATAGTTAAATATAAAATATCAGGGGACAATCTCACACAAATTGACCTAGTCCCAAACTATGCTCTAGGCTTGTACTATGGGTACTAGACAACGATAAACATATTTATATAGACAAATACATACTTAAAACCATAGAAAACATCCAAGACTCATCAAATATTCGCACTCATAACACAATAATCTGTTCAAATCAAAATCTGTAGAATTAAACTTGACTCTTTTCTCACTCCCGTTTTGATGCACCTTTCTTTGGTGGTTCTGAGAGGACTATATTTATATATATATAAATCAATTGCTATTCGTTTGCCTCGCTAAAACTCGAGAACAGCTGGGCCGATTTGGCTGATTTTGGGTTTAAAAGGTTTGTCATAGTCCAGGGAAGGTTTGAAAGCTGCGAAAATAATTGAAAATCCACCGGGAAAGTCAGAAATATGCAGTGCGGCGAAGCCGCTGGCGGACCGCTAGTAAATAATAAAATTCAGTAAAAACAATGGTTTCGTGCTCCCTTAAACGCCCCGTGCGAGTCCTATAAATAGTTTCAGACACGCGAGATAGGTGTCAGTGGAAAGGTCCGACGCCAACTCTCAGTGTATCGCCGTCGTGGCTAAGCAGACAAATATACAAAATATCTTTAAAGCGCCACAGGTGTAAAATCTACGCCGATGGCTGCCACCCTTCCGGCTGGCAGGGAACCCATTAACTGCTTTGAGGAAATGGTCTTCTGTCTGAAACCTGTAATATATTTACCTGTGTAATATTTTTTTAACTTACTGTAAAACATTCGTGATTTAAAATCTTTGGTTTCAATTAGAAAGCAGATGGGTCCTGTGTCGAGAACCCTTTCCTGCACTCTTCACTCCACTTTTAAGTAGAACGAGAAACAAGAGATTCCTTGGGCAAGACACCTTGGTGCTTTTGAACATAGGAAATGTTAGCGAGGTAGTCCTCCTCCTACACGCAAAACTCCCATGTTATCAATGAAAGGACAAATGCTTTGTAAAGAGCCCTTTAAACTTTAGTAGTTTTTTAAACATGAAATTTCTTCTTTGAAATTAATCTTTTGTTCTTATTTAATCATAAACATTAGAGCAATATTTGATTCGGTACTCGAAATATATAAACGCAATACTTTATCACACTTTAAATTATTTATGAATTTTAAAATGTACCTACCATCTTGTGGATGCTAGAATTTTTGCGGAAGCTTTTAAGTGCATCATTTACTTTTATACCTGAGGATACTGAATTCCTGGAGAATGCTCTCGAGTCGATCTTTATTTCTGGTAAATCTGTTGATAAGGCTATGGAAATATTCAAATCATATTGACTATCGTGCAAAAAATCGGGCCCATGCTACTACATATCGTAGGCTCCAACCTCCTGTGGCAAGTGAACTTACAGGGTTTTCCTTAGTGTTTACATAAAGCCATAGACAGCCAGCTGTGTTGTAAGATATTTCCTTAACTATCTTTATCGGTTCAGTGTGCTACCATACTAGCAAGATTTTAGAATCAGAGGTAGGGAAACTAGATTCTCACTAAGCTCTACTTTAAGCGTATCCTCTAAAACGTGGCACCGTCACGCTCTTGTTATTGATATGGTTTATGCGAGAACAGAGGAAATGCATTTCAACCTTGCCCAACGTGTGTTTAATGGTAGGTATACGCAGCAACCATATGCATTATAGCTTTAACTTGAACAACGACTGTGCTGGCAAAACCCATGGGGTCATAGAACTTGCCAATATAAAACAAAATTTTCCTTTTTTAATTTTAAAAACAATATTCTTTTTGACTAAAATTGCAAATCTTGTGTTCTATAGCGGCAATTACACTGAGTCGTTCACAGCATGTGGTCAACACATATGGATCAATCTGCCTTCATTTTAGGTTCAGATTTAGCCAAATGCGTTGACCGCATGCGGCGTACAACTCAGTGTACTTGTTTGCTGGTTTAGGCTACAATCATCCTTTTAATTTCCATGTCGTCGAAATGTTGTTCAGTTGAAGGAACATCAGCTAAAACCTTACTGTCGTTAGACGACCATTTGTGCGTTTGAAAACTACTTTGCTATAAAAGCTGCTGCTCGAACAATATAGAAATCGTAGTAAATCGTCTACTTATGTAGACTTGTGATTGTGACTTGTGTGGGTGGCTTAAGGGTACTTGTGCGTCTTTCTATTTTAACTATAATTATGTGCAGTTATCAATTATAAACGAATAAAAAGGCAAATCGTGTTCATTAACCGATTTCAAAAAAACCGGCCAAGTGCATGTCGGACCACGCACAGTGAATCCGTAGCTGGGATGAACGTTCATGGTTGAAATTCATTTTTTGCCATTCGGCTCCGGAACCCTAAAAAGGAGGAGGTTATCAATTCGTCAGGGTTTTTTTAAGTAGGTATGTTCTTCAATTACTCAAAGACGGCTGGAAAGATTTAAAAAAAAAACATTCAACGGGTATTCTTTCTAGTTTGTCTCATTTTCAGCACTTCAAAGATCAGATGATGGGATCTAGGAGAAATCGAAGAAACTCCTCAAATATTATAGGAATATTATGATTTTATTATTTTGAATAACCAGTCCAGCATTTGACCAAGACCACTGATGGCCACCGGAAGTCCTTAACGGTACCCCAAAAACCGTCTTCAAAAAGCAAGAAATAACTTCTTTAAAAATGATAGGTGCCAGTTCAGTTATGAGCCAATGAGCCAGTCCAGTTATTTCTTGCTTTTTGAAGATGGTTTTAGTATTTCAAAACATTAATGTTATTTTAAACTGCGAGCTCTTTCAGACACTGCGTAGCTAAGTAACTTTTTAATTCGTAGGTAACTGTATTAAGCCACATGCACCAGTTTGTCGTTATTATGTTTTGCCTTCTACTTACTGCTGCATTATGTTTCCTTCTGTCTCTTTGTCAAACGGTTACAGAGCAACCAATTCACAAAGTTATTTTTTGATTATTAGCTTTACCTACTTGTAACTAACTAACTACCAACCAAAATGTATAAGAAATAATGTAATCAAATCTACGAAGTTCATTTAAACCTAGGTATACTCGAAAGTCACCGGATTGACTTGAAATTTTGTATACTTATGCGATTTCAATGACAATACAAAAATAATGATACAATTAAGCTAACGCTCTTGCCAAGATGCAAACAGTCCTAGGGCTTTTTCCAAAAAAAGTACCTACTCGTAGTTAAGGACTAGAATTAACAACGGTAAATTTTTTATTACGTCACGAAAATTAACTACTACTGCTTTAAGAGAAATAGTGGCATCTCAAATAAAACTTCTGTAGCAAGTTCAACCATATTACTAACAGGTGAGGTTTGAATCTGCTGCGCTTTTTAATGTGAAATACCGCCTGTTGGCTTATGAGGGCAGTATATTAAAATATGACTAATTTTCCTGAGGTAACGGAAAAATTACCGTTGTTAATTTTCGTCCTTAACTAGAGATACTTTTTGCAAAACGCCCCCTAACTTTATTCTTTGCTATAGTTCAAAATATATGAAATTACAGTTGACCACGTGGTTTATCGTAACGCAAGAGAATATTATCCCATACATTTCGAGTGATATAAAAGAAAAACGTTAGTAGCGTTTGCATCTTGGTTAGGGCCTCGTATGATAATGGTGACGGAGGGTGGTCATAGTCGGCAACAACAGTGTGTTTTTAAAAATGTTGTTTTTTTAAACGACCTATATTGAATACGCCGTAATTCGTTGGGGTCGCCACATCAAAGCCCAAAAATTCCGACCTACTCGATAATAATCTTGCTTTTGGCGAGACTCCGCGCTGCAATACCTGTAAAACCATGGTCGGGACCTCCGCTGACGTGAACGACTGAGTTTAGAATAATAATTCCGTTTCCTGTAGCACCAGGCCAACGACCAAGTCAGTAAAGGCGCTTGGATCATCCAGCGAACAGCTGTGCGGTGCCCGTTGATGTCTTTTGGTTGCAAAACTTAAAATGTCTACAAAATTTCAAAATAACAAAACGAACTACTTATTAAAGTCATATACCTACTTCAATTACTTACCTTATGTATATAAAAAATAACTTTTCAGTAAGAAGGCCACAAGGGCACTTTTACACGTGAAAAAACTAACAGCGCTTCCTACTAATTACCTACTTACTAAAAATATATCAATCTAATGTGGGTGCTAAGAATCCTGCGCCTATTTGGTATTTGAATGACCATCATGTTATGAAAATCTTTATGTCCATTTTATTGATAGCAAATACAATTGAGAATAAAAATCCCTGACCGTCGATTTATTGACTTTCATACAACGCAGCATTCGAAACTCATTTTAAGCTCCCACCCGCTTGCAGTGTGCCGGGTGCCGCGTCGCTCGCGCCCCACGACGCGACGCGACGTTTACGACACGCGATTGGTGTATTCTCTCGCGCGCGGTGGAAACTCGCTCGTATGTTCGCCGAGAAGCCGGGGCGTATTAATAAACTGCAGCATCGACTGTAATGCTCATCTCAAGATGAGTTAAAATGAGTTTTCTATCGCTTGACGTTTACTTTGACGTATCTTGTGACGGCTATCCCAGCCAAGACGAGTTTATTCCTACGCCCCTTAGAGAATAAAACTTCTGCATCTATTTTATTGGCTTTAAGAAAAGTGACAGTGTTCGCATTGTTGTGTTCCGGTGTGGGGATAAGAAAACCGGTGAAATTACTAGCATAGAGGCAGTCCATCTAGTCTTCAGGGTTGTGTACTCATTTGAGGTCTTAGGATTATAGTCTTGAGAATTCAAATGTCTACGGGTCTCAGATTCCACTTACCATCAGGTGGTTTGAGTGCTCGTGTGCCTTCTCATTAACATAAAAAAGTAAGAGTTATTTCACTATCTATATTAAATACATGTTATCGTATTAAATTCGGCTTAAATTACTGTCAAGTAAATAAGAGCTATCATATCGTTGCGACACGATAACATGTCAATACTTCAATAGCAATAAGGTTTTACCGGGTAGAATAGTCCCCAGCGTACGTTCATTTGCGAGATTAATCTAACAGTTAGGAAGTACAAAGTCAAGAGCAATGGGAACGGGTCAGTTAGTACTGAATTTCCATCGAAAGAGGCCCGTTTTCATTACTCCTGAGTGTAGATGACTCAACAGCACTGCCGCCGCAATAAATGATATTGTTCTTGATTCCAATGTGTGTGTACACACGTAGTGAATAACTGAATACCTCATTAAATCCTTACACAAACACATTATATCTCTTAAAAGATATATTACCGCGAGAGTCACGTCGGCATTTCACTCACTAAAAACTTAAACTAGTAAACACGATGTTTATTACTCGAGTAATCGAGTTAAGTAGTATTTAAATATGTGGGAACTGGGACACATCCGCGAGTTGGTCTTGTTCTGACGAGACTAGAGTCACATACTCAGATAGTAGAGATTACTAGAGTTAGACTAATATTAAATGCGTTGAGTAGCATCGGGGCCTAGATAAGACGAACAATGGTCATCAAAAGAGTTATACAGGGTGACTTCAAATTGGTAATACAAATCAATGTTTTACACACATTTCCCCTAAACTTAGCCTCTCAATTAAGTCTCATACTTTTAAAATAATCAGAAGTATTTTTTTTTAATTTTTAAATTATCCCATTTTTGTTGGCTTAACATGGTTATCCTACCATAATAATTAACAAAGAAGTTTAAAGAATTTCAAATGAACACTTTACTCTTTGGTTATGCGTCACCTGTCGCAATTTATGAAGAAAACGTGTTTTGATAAGTAATTGTCACTTATAAAAGAAAATAAGATTGTATTGTAAATGTAGTCCCAAGACTTTAATTATTTGTTTTGTTCGAAAATTTGCATTAATTAAATACAGTTAATTTTAACAAAGGGGTTAATGTGTGTGGCATTAACTAAGCCACAATCAAGTGTTTTGTATTACCAATTTGAAGTCACCCTGTATATTACCTACCATGTTACTAAAATCACAATATAAATTCCGAATTCCCATAAATACTTACATTATTTCGCCCTCTTAAAGGGCATCTTTCCAAAAACCACTGATACAGTTTTTTATTATCAACCTAGATAATAGATGGAAATTAATATGCTACGGCTACGGCTACGGCTTTTAGACAAAAAATCAACTTTTAGCGTTTATGAAAGAACTATCCCTGGAGCGATTTTTCGTAATTCAACCCCTAGTGGGAATAATGGCAGGTGTAGCGGAAAAGTATTCCTACACGGATGATCAAGTCTCGTGCAGACGCTAGCAGGAGGGCAATTTTTGAAGCTTACCGATGGAAAATGACTAACTCCAAAACCAAATTGTGCAGCGATTTAATCTACGAGCGGGCTCACCTTTTGGATTTGATATCATAACGCCTTTATCATATCCAATCCAAAAGGTGGACCCACTCGTTAATTAAATCGCTGCACAAATTGATTTTAAATTTAGTCATTGAGCTTCAAAAATCACCCCCTGGTCTGTACATGAAATAACAATAACACTATACAATGTATCCTGGTTTCGTTACATCGGCGACGCGTGTAGCCTAGTTGGTAGATACTGGGTTCGATTTCTACTATGGGCAAATATTTGTGTGATAAGCGCGAGTATTTGTTCCTGAGTGTTGGATGCTTTGTATGTATTTCTCTATGCATATCAGCTCGTTTATCCTTCTGTAGTACAGTCGAACTCAGAAATAGCTGTGTGTAGTACTAGTCGCCTTTATTCCCTCAGTCACCTCTTACGACATCCACGGGAAGACATGGAGTGGCACTATTCTAACCCGGCGACCACATGTTGTTAAAGTAGAAGTGGTTTGTATTAAATATACAACAAGACAAGAAACTAAAATTTACATCTACTTTTGTGTTTGACCGTTCCCACAGTACAAGCCTATAGAGTTTAGTTTGGAACTATTAGTTTATTTATTATTTACTTATTTACATTTAGTTCAATTTCTAATGCAATCTGCGGATATTAAATGTACCTCATGCAGCTATTCAATAAAATCACCGTTACTGGCGGCCCCTTCTTACAGAGCATCTCTTAAACGGTCTAGTCGACTTTCATGAAACCTGAATAATCGATCCGTCCGTTTTTAGCTACAATTCCTAAGATACACATACGTTAAACTATTTACACCTCAGATTTTTATATGAATTAGGCTTTTCTGTTTTTAGTAACGCAAAACAAAAGATAGATTAAATACTGGAAACCGTTATTTGTAGAACCACACCAAAAACTTTTACCGGTATGTTTCAATTGTTGCCGATAAAACAGGCTGGGGAAGTGGCGCCTCGTTATGGCTGTCACTTCACCTCGGATCCGGAATAATTACGGCGCCGTTATATATCCTCATTTGTATCCAAATACCTACTTACACCAATTCAAACTGCAGATTTTTACCGTGATAAATGTGGACTAAATTTCTATCAACTGCAGTTGGTGATGGTTCCTTGGAGTAGGTAAATATAATTTAACGGATGTTTAAAGTATTTATTACTTAACTACTCACGTGAAATTGGAAGGTAATGTGCATGCGCAGTCTGCCGTGCTCTGGCTAAAGCTTAATTTGTGTTTTTACTTCCTTTCTTTATACGCTAATGGATCTCAACAACTGATACATAGAAATGTGTAGTGTTTTAAAACAAATATGTTAAAATTAACGATTTTGTAGCCTCTGCTGACAGCATAATTATCTTATCACAATAAGTCAACCGTCATTCTATTCGGACATACCCAAGAATAGGTTATAAAGTGTACTGCGATGACAGGTGTCAGGATTGACTTCTTATCGATCGGGCACTACAATATAAATTTATTTTTATTTATTAAAAAAGCACGATAGGTACATAATAAAATTTATCGCTGCGTTATATTTACCCTCTTACAAACTCAGCTGTTCGAATGCGCAGGATTCCTGCGATGTTTTTTCATCAGCGTAAGAGCATTGGGTACGGTATTTAAGTTAGAAAATGTCATTGGTACATGACCGCAGGGGTTCGCACTCCGTACCTTATGACCACGAGTCGACCCCCTAAGCCACTGACGCTCTCCAAGTACATAGGATGGTTTTTATCCTGGAAAATTGTACCGTTTCCGAGGCAAAAGCGATAAACGACTTCAACATGGACGGAATCGCAGGCAAAAGCTATAACATAAAATAAAATAAAATGTTTATAAAACAAACAACCTTCTTAAAACGATAAGTCCAATTGATGTCGGCGTCCAACAATATTTTTCTTGTAGTTTTTAGTACAAAAAAAATATATTGATCTTATTTATATGCTGTTATGTAGTCTTACTTCTGAATTAATAAGAACCAGTTTTTCAGTTTATTCTTTCAGTTTATGAATTGCTTTCATGGGTACAATGGTGTTTAAGGTACAATTTTGTTCTGCCATGAAACCCTGTCGGGCACTACAATATTATTATGCTTAACTAATACTATTTAATAGGAACTATCTTATTATTACTAAATAAGTACATGTTGCATGTTACATATGGCACCAATATATTGCATTTATTCTATTTTACATTCAAAAAACTCTAGTATGGAATAAAAACAATTATATATTAAATATTTCGTTTTGTTATTTTGAAGTTTTTTAGTAAATATATTGTTTCTCTCTTCGCTTTTTATGTAATTTGGAATTTTATTGTAGACTTTAATGCACATCACATGTGGACTTGAACTGTGCATTTTCAATTTCGATGATGGGATTATTGGGATATTATTTATATATACCACAAGACACTTCACGCTTGCCGCAAGCAACGCGGCCGGAAAGTCATTTAAATGTGCTTCGTCATAGTCGCCCAACTATCTTAATCGAGATGTTTTATCGCCTTCCTTGAAAAACGTACCATTGATGATTTCCGGTGGCCAACTGTGGTCTTCATCATCAGTTGCACTTCACCAAAATGATAATTTCTCGATTAAATCGTTAGACTTATTACTGAAAATACCAAAATCACTATAAATATGCCAATAATATTTCTTACGGACTCCTTCACATACCGACTTAGTGACTATGAAACTACCTCGGGAGAACAAAAAAAAAGTAAAACGGAGTAATCGCGTAACAAACACAAAAATTAACTATAATTATCCTGTTAAATCGAGAACCTTCACCTTTTTTGAAGTAGGTTAAAAATGAGAAGAAGACTGCTAAAGCGATATAGACAGCAGAGTCCCTATTATTATTTTACAAATTATTTAACAATAGCCAACCAGGGAATCTAGTTAAAGCGAGACCAACAAGCCCGATTACTGCATCTCAATTGCACATGTAGAACGATACTGTTCTAGAAGCACTAGAGTGGCCATAACATTCCATCAGGATTTTTATAAATAAATTTTGACACCTACCATGACACGTTACGGCGTTTTCCTTAATATCAGAAGAAAAGAGGCAGGGGAACATCAAGAAGATTTTACTAAGACCAAATAAAAGAGACGATTAAGGTCGTTAATGACAAAAGCAGTTAATGATAGAATGTGTGAATGTAAATGACAGAAGACTGAAGTGGTTTGCGAAAGCTACGCTGGCAAGAGCTTAGCTCTTAAATAAAGAGAGAGAGAAGTAAATAATATTACTGGATGGATTTATGTTTACAAATACGACGCGGGTAGATGCGTTTTTGAGTCATGGATGGATGTGTTTAAAATCTACATTAAAGTAAATTTATATTTTCGAATCGATCAGGATAATTTGGATAAAGGACAGGCGTGCTAAGTGAGAGGAGGTAAAAAAATGGATTTGTATTATTTGACGTTGCCTTCGTAAACCATGGCACCCGCCCAGTGTCGTGGGCGTCGTTCTGTAACAGCCGAACGCGGAAAATGCTCAGTGTAGGGTTCCGAAGCTGTTGTAAGTACTTACTATGAGTAAAACATAAAATCAGCAAGTAATAATAAAAAAAAATTTATTTAAAGTCATTTGGTGCCGTCACAGAAGATTTTAGTAGGTAAAAACACTTTAACTGCCTGTTTCTCAAGAACCAATGATGTCTATTTAGTCGTGATAGTTTTTCTTATAAATGCGTTATATGCGCTTTCATAATGAGATTTTTTCAGATTTTTTAGAATCGGTTGCAGACGACACTTGACTCTAACAAAAATTAGCGCTATAAAGCTTAATATTTCATAAACTGATCCCTTGATCGAAAGAATGTCTTCACAAACCCACAATTTTGAAAGATCCAATGACACCCTACACTATGGGGTAGACAAGTAAAATATACGTCCACACGCTAGGTGTAGGGGATTTTATTTTTTTAATTTCTCGTCCTATTTTGTTGGCGGGACTAATATGTATATTCATGCCAAATTACAGCATTCTAGTACTAAGAGTCTCTGCGCTAGGCTGCGGACGGACGGACATGGAGAAACTATAAGGGTTCCTAGTTTGACTACGGAACCCTAAAAATTAAAATTTGCTCATATTAATTATTGGTACGTCCGACATACCGTCAGGTCCCTTGTCATGGTCTCTAGGGATACCGGTGGTTCCATTAAGCAGGAACGTTGGCGGTTGACGGAAGCAAGGGTCCAGCGGATATTGGCATTGACCGCAGCATGCCTCTTTAGGCTTTCGGTTTTTCTAAAGTTCCATTACCCTCATCCTACAATTAGTACTTCATTATTATATTTGTACTCGCTCATCATACTTTTTGAGTTCTATCTTATCTATTTGCCATATTGTTGTATTCCACAGGCTTTATTCTAATCGGGCTAAACCTTATTGCTTTTGACATTCCATCGTATTCGTATTGTAAAGGTTAAGATAGATCTTTTTAACATGACTATAATGGCGGCCAAGTTAGAAACAATATGTTAACAATAGGTGTAGAGACAAAGCAAAATAAGCACCCTGTTCTCTGAATATAATGCTGCATTTCCCAACCTAAAGTGTCATTCTATGGAACTTGCTAACTATGTAAACAAGCCGCCATACTAAAATTGACATTAGATGTCAATTTCAATATATTGTTTGTTTACATAGTTAGCAAGTTCCATAGAATTACAGTATACCACCTTTTTACCTTTTCACCATTTACGTTTGACATTTATTCGTATTATTACCAACCTTTTCTCATTTTCTGTTTATTACTGTTTAGCTATCTAATTTTATTATAATTATAACTTCACCTTTGCCTTCTATTAATTGAAAAAGTATGAACACTCAAAGTGCAATTTGATTGCTAGCAAAAAATGGTAAGGCGTACAACCTCTTAGGTAAGCAGGCACGGTCACAAGGGTAAAAAGACCCATTTTTAAAAAATCTGCTTGAAGTTGTAACTTAGAGGAAACTCAACCTTATTTCTTAAGAATGTCAGATTGACTTTGGACCTAAGGTGGGTCACAAATTTAAGTCTTTGACTGGACCCACCCATTAACTTTTAGTTACTTACCCGCAACCTGCTTAGTTACATACGATTGCTTGCTCTGCCGTTGTTAAGAAAGCCCCTGCCCGTCCTTTGTCTCCGAGACACCCGTGAGTATGATCCAATGGTTCGTTGACATGGTTATCCATGTCAACAAGAGTACCTATAACCGCCAATAACTCCGTATGTAGTGCATGCAGGCTCTAAGTGGCTGTTCAAGGCAAGGCTTCAATCGTCATGCGGTCATTACAGTAAGTGCTGGGCGCAGGTAGCAATCCGGGGTGCTACTGGCGCACCCCAGAATTATGTCCCGCTGCGCCTGCGCCACATACTTACGCGCTCAAACGAGTCTTGAGAAGGTCGTCCGTAATTGCATATTTGTACGTTGACTTTGACGTAAAAGTGAACGTTAAAGAAAACGTCCTAATTAACAAAAGGCAATGGTAGGCGATTCAATTATCGAACTCGCTTCACATCTCTACGGACGATTATTAACCGGCGAGTTTGAGTTGTCCCGTCAGAACGTGCAAAAACATTTTAAGGCGTGCTGTTTTTGTCAGGTAGTAATACTCGACGCTCGACCCTTCGACAATAAACCATCATAGGAGAATAACACCGGCAACGTGAAATTCTTTGTTTTATTTGCTAACAAAATGAAAAGTTTGTTAATAAAAGAGAATATGTTTCCACGTGGAAAATTACTATAAGAGCAACGTTTTGGGTCAAATTGAGTTTTAAATTAAATTAAGGGTTTTTTGTTGACGTCGTTTGAGTTGTGTTTTACGATGATGTAAGGCCCTAAATGTCGTTTAATTTGTCGTAAAAATATACCTGAGCCAGGGCCTCTATTCAGGTGCGTTAAAATGATATCGTGTTTGACACGTTTAAGAATTGTTTATGTCACAGTCGCCATTATTGTAAATGACATAAGAGTTATCAAAACGTTGACAATACGGAAACACATCAAATACGATATCGTTATTACCGTGTAGAATCCCAGCCCTGGGCCTCTATTCAGGTGCGTTAAAACGATATCGTGTTTGACACGTTTAAGAATCGTTTATGTCACAGTCGCCATTATTGTAAATGACATAAGAGTTATCAAAATGTTGACAATACGGAAACAGGTCAAAAACGATATAACGCAGTTGAATAGAGGCCCAGTTGTTATGTACTACTTACTGCTAAACAATCGTTTCTTCTTAAAAGCCAAATGTGATTACCTATAGTGCACTTATTAATAATTGTTTACGGTTCAGCGACATTTAATTGTGAAAATATTTTTTATTTGCGAAGGTCTTTCCAACAATCCAGATTTGTAAACGTTAAAATATTTTTTTGGTAAAATCACACTACCCGACCGGTTTTATACTTGGAATGAAAAGTCACAGGAGCTCCTGCACTTTATACATGTACTTCCGATTATAGCTATACTTAGTACAAAGTTCGGATTAAATATAACTATGTATGGTTTCATGAACGGGCGGGAGAATTATAAGATTTTAAGGGTAGTATCAAACGTAGATCTTGAGGTAAAATTGACGGCATACTTCTATTATTTTAAGGAATACTGGAATGAAATAATTTTGTTTCAGACCATCTTGTTTGTGTACCGTAATCATATGGTTGACGTGATAGGAGTTCTTATTGTCAAGTCTCGTGTTGCACATAATTGTTTTCACCTTAGCAGAGAGAAAATATAACCTTAAGGTATAAAAAACGACATTCCCAGTCCTCCGCGCGACGCTCCACGGCCACCTTATATTGTGAACAAAAATTAAAAAGTTACTTTGTCTCACGCTCGCAGCAAAATGGAATTTTGCTCACTGTATTTAAACAGCAAAACCACCCTTTTCGAGGTGCTGAGGTGAAAAATAATAAATGGTACTCTAGTAAACGAAGAACATCGTAACGAAACGATAGGGGGCATACCTACCCTGCTGATTGCAACCCGAAGTTCAAGACGCCGACGCCGGCGCAGCCACCGTAGCATTTGAGAACACTCCGCTAGAGCATCATTATTCAAATTTTCGCTGTGCCAGTTGCCCGCTTGTTCCGGCCTCTGCTTTCTGCCCTATTTCCTAACACTCTGAAATTACGATTAGTCCGAAATGAGCGGCGGTCATCCGTGGTGGATGGCCGTGTGAACGGCCCGTTATGCAAACAGTTTACTCGTTATGCGGAAAATTTCTTTGGGTTGCCTTAGGATTAATCGGAAGCGAGTCGTTACGACGTAGCGTTTTGGTTAAAGACGGCCTTTAGAGCTTAACGGCAATGCAGGTCGTAAGAGGTTAAGGCCATAATCCTTCACTTACCATCGGGAAACAGAGCACGTATATAACGAACGTCCCCTCGCTTAACTTCGGTTTAAACAAATAAAAAATAGTCTACGGTCATCCGAAATAATTGACTTGTAAATGGTGAGAGAATTTTTCTAATTAGGGGTTTCCTTGGTTCCGTAGATTACCTATCTGATAGATACAAACTCACAAAATTCGCACTCTCTAAAGAGAGTACTAAGAGAGTAATTTTGTGAGTGTTACTAATATCATAAATAATATTAGTATAAAATACATGTCCAGTCCATAAATAGTTAAGCAGTTTCATAGCTAAGCGGTTTTTTTTCAAGGCAAGGGGATGGCACACGGGCACTCAGGCCACATAATGGTAAGTGAATTTTGAGCCCCATAGACATTTGAAAGACTATAATCTCAAGATTCCTAAGACCTCAAATGCGTTTGACATTAAACGTCAATTTGTCGGGTTATACAGTTGTGTGTCATTTTACGTATTTACGTAAACCATCAACACCCTTGACTTACGAGTACATCGGCATAAATGGAACTATGCCATTTAAAATGATGTACCTAATCAAATAAATTCTTAGACTTAAATAATTGTTGTAACGACCATACTTACAAATTAGTTAGCAAATGGTTCGTGTAACTATTTACAGCAAAATCTTTTACCTGGTTGGTGCTACCCCAATTTCGGTGTACTTTCTTGCGGTTGGAAGGTTGTTGGCTCTCTTGAGCACGGTTGTGTCACGGTGTGACTCTCGATTTAGCTTTTTTCTGGCAAAAAACCCACGAGCGAGCTAATGTAAGTACTGGGAGGTGTAAGGTGGAACCGCGACAAGCTGATGCCTTTTATATTATAAGAATCATCACGGCTAGCACATGACGGCGCGCGAGTCGTGTCGCCCGCGAGATAGACAACAATGACGGGTAGTCTATCTCGCGCGCGACGTTACTCGCGCGCCGTCATGTGCTAGCCGTGCATATTGTACACCGACCACACAACGATTTAGTCACCAAAGCAGGGCCGGGATTCTACACGGTGATAACGATGTCGTCTTTGACTTGTTTCCGTATTGTCAACGTTTTGATAACTCTTATGTCATTTACAATAATGACGACCGAGTCACACCGGCGCTTCTGGTGCGGCTCAAGACTTTTACCCGACTGATCCAAAATGAGGATTATGTTATTGATCTGTATGTGTCATTAATTAATTTTGCAGGTGGCACTGGGTCCCTTCCTATTAATTTTGTGAACAACTTCATAAACCCCTTCGTAAAAGGTACCAAAATCTCATTCAATTTTGAAAAATATATACAACTTGATATTATAAAAAGACAGTATAAGTACTAAACATTTCCGAAAGAAAGAGAGGTTGAAGTCACCTTAATTTGGACCAGTTTAATTAAATATGAAGGATATAGTGACGATGGGCGTCCTGACTTACAGATAAAATAAAATAGTTAGCGTCAAAATATAAGGAGAGCCCACCCAAAAATCATGGGCACACTAAAAAAACAAAACGCAAAACCGAATAAACCTCTTTCATTGCTTTGCACCCATTTTTCACCATATAGGTACTATTTAAACCTAACGTATGAAACGGTAATTGTTACTGGGCCTCAATTCTACTGCGTTAAAACGATATCGTGTTTGACGTGGTTTAGCATCGTTTTAAACTCGGCCGCCATTATTATCAATGACATAAGAGTTATCAAATCGTTGACAATGCGGAAACACGTTAAAGATGATATCGTCTTTGACGTGTTTTCATATTGTCAACGTTTTGATAACTTTTATGTCATATACAATAATGGCTACTGTGACAAAAACGATTCTAAAACACGTCAAACGCGATAACGTTATAACGCAGTAGAATAGAGGCACAGGGCTGGGATTCTGCACGGTAATAACGATATCGTATTTGATGTGTTTCCGTATTGTCAACGTTTTGATAGCTCATATGTCATTTACAATAATGGCGACTGTGACATTAACGATTGTAAAACATGTCAAACGTGATATCGTTATAACGCTGTAGAATAGAGGCCCTGGTCCAACATAGTTAAAGCTTGCGGCCAAATTTTACTTTCTTAACAGTCAATTGAAATGTGTAAAGCATTGTTTAGTCAGTAAACGTGAATCTTTAAACTTTTACCGTTTTTCAACCACTTGATGTTACTCTTCGTGATCAGTAACTCGAAAGTGTTTTTTGCTCTACTAATTATGTGTTGTAGTAAATTATTATGTTCAATGGAATAGCAATCACAATAACGAATGATAACGATATATATTAATATTACACATTGTAATTATTATAACACGCATGAATACAAAACTATCAAAATATTTTTTAGTCGGGTTTATATTTTTTAAACCTTGCTTTTTTAATCCCCCTCCAAAAGAGGGGTGATATAAGTTTAAGGTGTGTATTTGCGTATATCTGTATTTTTGTCTGAGTATCTATGTGTCTGTCTGTCACATCGTACCTCCCTGGATGGTCAGAATTGGACGCTGCTTTTTTTTTTAAGAAAGCCATCTTTATCCGAGGTTCTTAGCTATGTTTCATGAAAATTGGTCGAGCTGTTTAAGAGATGTGACGCTGTGAGAACTTATAATAGCCGTGTTCATCCGTCACTTTCTGACAAGGGTGAATCAACTTTTAAGGTACTCCCCAATTTTCGACATGTCTCACTATGTCACCTTAATTTGGTAGAATGCAATTTTATTTTTTGATGTGGTCAATATATTGAATAAATCAGACAATTAAACTTACTTTCTAACTGACAATTTTAAAAAATCTTCTATGATTTACACGAATATATCAGGTAACGCAGGGGACGACGTTGTCCCCGGGTTTTGTATGAAAAACGTGCATTTTCCACTGCGTTACCATGTTTTTACAAAATTATAGAATTGGTTTATGATTATGAATAGTGAAATCCGAAAATCTGATTATCCAATTTTAACATGTGTAAACCATTATCAATCTCACATATTCTAGTAAGTTTTTATTAGCGTGTAGAAAAGGAGTACTTTAAAAGTTGATTCACCCAAATACAGTGCAGCTAGTGTGACGGATGCTTTTCCCACCGCGATAAATGCAACCATAATACGGGCCATGGAAGAAGGGGTGTCGATTAAAGGGTTATCTTTTACTTGTTTTATTCTTGTTGTTTTCGCGAATTTTTCTCCGGGCCGTATCACGCCTTTATAGCCCGAAGTGTCACGCGGAAGGCCCGATGGGTCCGATCATTAATCATAGCACGTATTCACCACGCGTCGGCGGCTGTAATGGCGCGTCGACAAAAACGCAGGCACGCGAGTCTGCGCGGCCTTCTTGATGCACTTACTTCCACTGCATTTGATTGTTTAAGCTCTCGTAAAAGGACCGATACATACAATTAGAATAATAGAACACTGGTCCAGTTTATAATATTAATCCGACACGTTTTTCAAATAAAGATAGTATTTAAATGAGCGTCAAAAACTAACCTAACCTGTAAAAAAGTAAAGAGACAAATATACTAATAACTCGGCGACTGTTCCCGGGGCGACCAGTCGCCGTGTTAGTATTTTTGTTAATCGGTTTATTATCCCTCTTTGAATAGTAAGATAAAAAATACTACCTACTCGTATTTGCAAAGTAAGTACATAGATTAGTATCTATGTACTTACTTTGCAAATACGAGTAGGTAGTATTCGTATACGTTCATAATCTATAACTTATAGGCTAGTTCCTATAAGTTATAGATTATGAACGTAGATACTCGTAAATTGCACAATACATGTACACACCGTATTTTTTCAATTGCTAGTCATTCAAACGCTATTTCAGCGATTACGAGTATGCATATTCGAAATATTTATAATTTTTGACTTGTTTTTTATTTCGCATACAAGAGACATCAACGCGTCCGAACAGCACAACACGTACATCTCCGGTGCCTAAAAGCACGGGGGTCTACTTTAAGACCTTAGTATATTAGGCAATACTTCTTCAACAAATTGAAAACTTTATTGTTTAAGTAATAAACACCCGCGTAGTAGAACTAATTATCAGGGGAACATGTTCGCTTTTTCCGCTCGACGCCATTCTTGGGCTTCATCAGTTTGCAATCAATCCAACACACGTAGACGCATCCGACCTATCAGTGTAATATAGTGTGATATTTGCACACATTTACTAAACACACTTGATTTGTCACTTTTAACCGACTTCAAAAAAGGAGGAGGTTCTTAATTCGTCGTCGGTTTGTCTGCCTGTCTGTAGGTCCCACATTTTCTCAGAAACTATCAAATTACAAAACTGAAATTTTGTACACCTATTGATATTTATACCACGCACCAAGATCAATGATGGAATATGTAACATTATTTTTAGGATTAAGCAAGGATTAGCAGTTTGACATTAGACCCGCCAATTTTCTACGTGTCATTTCCGGAAATGTATAACACGTTACGGCTAATTTACGTTTTACTTTATTTGCTTAGAAATAATTTTCCTTCACTATACCATGACAAAACAATATGAAAACAATTCAAAGGAGATTTTTAATGTAGGGTAAAAAGTACAATAACTATTCGATCCAAGGTCATGAAGTTACCTAAGATATTTACTAACCCTCACATACTTTACATTTCCTATATTTCAACCAAAAATAACTCTGATTTGACAAAATCATTATGCGACTGCATGTCATGTCAGTGTCAGACGCACTTGAGACATAATTAAATGTAAATTTTGGGTCAACTGTCAATCAGGGGCTCCATTCTACTCGGTAAAACGTAATTACTTTTGTCATGTTACCGTATTGGTTTTAAGTCGGCTGCCATTAGTGCCAAGTAGTTACTTGACAGTTAATGGTGGCTCTTATAAGAGCTATCGTAACGTTTACAATACGATAACATGTCAGAAGCAATTCGGTTTTACCGAGATGACAAGCCAGGTAGATAGAGAAACCGGCCAAGTGCATCTATACAACCACGGTTTCTGCATTAAGAACGAGCAAAAAACGACAAAAAATCACGTTTATTGTAAGGGCGGGGCGCTTAAATATTTATTTTATTCTGTTTTTAGTATTTTTTGTTATAGCGGCAACAGAACCACATCGACTGTCTAGCTATCACGGTGTCACGGTTCATGAGATATAGCCTGGTGACAGACGGACAGACAGACAGACAGACAGACTTGGAGTTTTAGTAATGGGGTCCCGTTTTTACCGTTTGGGTACGGAACCCTCAAAACATTCTAGTGGAAAATACTTACAAAATTGAGTTACTTTGAATATACCTACACGGTCATGCTTTCATGCGCAAACTAAGAAAAGCCTCGTGGTTCAAAGCATCTCAAAGCAAACACAATCGGCGACAGTTGACGCGTGTCAGGTGCGCGCGCGCGGGCCGGCTGCCTGTTTGGTGACTGGTAAATTGACCTGACTGCCTGTCTCCGAGGACTGGCGCTTCCGTGACAGCATCCTGGACACGGCCATCTCTCCTGCCATAATCGTGAACTGGTAAACATGCATTATTAAGCCTATGTAAAACTCGGTATGAAGATAAAATCTTCTTAAGTCTTATAAATTTTGTTATGATTTTTAACCGACTTCAAAAAAAAGAGGACGGTTCAAATTTTCGGGATATTTTTTTATGTATGGTTCCCGATTACACGAAGACCTGGACCGATGTATAAATTTTTTTTGTTCGATTGATATACTTACTAGTTGGTCCCATTTCCAGCGCGTCAAGATCAGTCCCCTATTTCACCAACCTTAATGATGTATATGACGGGTGACGATTACACATTGCAAAAATAACACGCTGATACAGCACTGGGTTTCATATTTATAAGCTGCGCCATGTATACGGAAATGTCACCTGTCATCACCAGAATGGTGACATAGGGGGCTGATGAAATATTATATTGAAGAATAAATATACGTGGACGACATAACAGTATTATGACAATCATTAAAAGGTATGAAGTAAAATAAATGTATTTAAAAACTATAAAACACCGACTTCAAAATGCAAGAAATAAATTATTTTAATATGACAGGTAATAGCGTCCAATTGAATTCGGCTTTTGGTTAAAAATTTCGTGGTATATTTCGACGACACGTTGGCCTAGTTGGGAGTGACCCTGCCTCTGAAGCCGGCGGTCCCGGTTCAAATCCCGGTAAAGGCAGATATTTGTGTGATAAGCACGAGTATTTGTTCCTGAGTCTTGGATGTTTTCTATGTATTTAATTATTTATTTCTCTATCTATATATGTTTATCGTTGTCTAGTACCCATAGTACAAGCCTAGAGCGTAGTTTGGGACTAGGTCAATTGGGTTGGGTGTGACATTGTCCCGTGATATTTATTTTACTTATTTATTCACCTGAAACTCATTTCGTGGCCGTTATAAAGAGTATTGGTGTCATAATAAGTACTGCTGCATTGTCAACCTGGGACAGCCAAAATGTACGTTAGTTTTAATCCTTCCTAAGCCCGACGTAACGAATAAAATAAAAACATAAGAACCTCTCATAAGATCGAAATACTTCCTTGTTATAATTATGTAGTTTGCATAAAATCGTTTTTATTTCAACTATTACCTATGTTGTCGTTTCTTACTACCATATTTAGCCAAAGTCAAGCATATTCTTAATTTGCTGAAAAGATATGCTACTTATCAATCAACTGCATCAATTCATTCTAATAAACTCACCAATGAATAGTCTAGTTCCGTAGCCATGAACCTAGGGATGAGTTGATGAGCGTCACAGTCGCGCACCGCCGCCCTCAGCTGCCGAATCCACCTGCTGCATGCGATATTGCTCACAGCTCCTGAACCAATCGAACCAGATTAAACCTTTCCTTCATTACTAATGCCAGTTACGCCAAGTTACGATACAAGAGTTGAATTTCAGACCAGAGCCGTTACAGTGTGCCTAACACGCCTCCACGGGACAAGATTTTGAGTAAGTCTGAGAATAGGACGTAAACAATTTTTAACCCATTTTTCATTTTTTTTTTGTGTTTTATTTATTTACCTGCTATCGCAGAACAATGTCTGCTGGATCAGCTTGTTTCTTTATAATATTTGATATAGTTAACGTTTGACGTATTTGACCCTAGTTCCCATCGTCCCACAGTAGCTCGATAGTTTAATGATTATACGAGAGTAAGTACACCTCTATAGTATGAACACAGGGCAATTGGCTAATTGGTGTCCCATCGCATTACTAAATTAATGTTGACATAGGCCTTTGGTTTCTTTCAAGCACGCCTTTCAGTGGTCCGGAATCAAAAGACAAAATAATACTTCAATTACTTTACTCTCACAGCCACAACCAAGCTTACTCGTAGTAACTGTAATTAATTTCAACAAAGAATTTAGAATCATTTTGATGAATCGCAACCCAAATTGCGTTGGTCAGATTATCGCTACGACCGTGAAAGGGAATGGATCAAATGAAAGACAATAATAATGCCAACCTAATCTAAAAATTGATTGACTTTCTAAGTTTCTACAGTGGATCTAATTTTAAACTGATTCGACGTTGAATGGGCCCGTACAAAAATAAAGCTATTTAGTTTAATCTCAGCGAACCATCGCTTCCTGCGATCCGAGCTATCGATGGCGATCGCGCGATTGCGCCCCACACATAACATCGAGGACCCGAGCGCTGCGGCGACCTGCCACTCAACTCTTGCAGAGTTATTCTGCGATTTCTCCACGCGAATTTCACGGTGCCGATCGTCTGCGGCCGACGATAGAGCCCAATTCCCCTAATCCGATGCCAATCAACTATGTAGATCACGAGATTGCCGAATTGCGAGGCGGATCGGTGATCGTGTCGTGAGAACGATAGGCAAGGTAAGGTACGCGAACAGGTGGTGCCCTCCCCGGTGGGGCTAACTGTTCCACCATCGTGGAGCGAGCGCGCCGAGCGCCGGCGCAGTCCCATCCCGACATCACAGCGCACACGCGGCCTTCGCAACCTCCGCTCACTGGCCCGCGCGGGAAAACGTTCGCGAACATTTTTTTATACAATTCCCAGGTGTCCAAAACAAAATATTGTGACAGTGATATTAAAACAAGGAAGTTGATCTCAGTGACCGTTATTGTAGGTGGACTGAGTATCCACTTGGAGGTTTTTTCGTAGTAGCGGGCGGTAATCGGGGCAGATAGCATTAACGGTTGGCTCCGCGCTCGACTGTGGCCGACCGCAAGCATGACGGGCGCCGGCGACTGCGCTCTCGTGCTGCTCTTGCTGGTAGAGTTTTTTCCCACTGCTTATTAGAATAGTACCCTCATATCCGATCTAACTATTGTACGGTGGCTGCACATCGGCTAACAGTGACTTGCACGAACTTCTTAACGGTGGTTATCTCGTTAGAGCGTTTTTTTTTTTTATTATTCATTTGAAACCTGGCGACAAAATATGTAAGAAGCACAAGGAGCATTTGTTTACAAATATAGGTAGTATAGAAATGGTCGCGACCCCGGTGCGGCGACGTAGTTAGATCTCGATTCCTCGCCGTCCTAAAAACGCGCGAACACTAAGTAGATTTGATTTCTTTCACCAGGACCCTAAGTAAAATTAAGGTCCCATTATTATTGTTTTAGGCGAATTAAACTCAATATTACTAAAATATGGCCGTGTTTTTGGCAAGATCTTTTTGTGTGGAATTCGGTCAAAAGTTCTTTGAAATTCGTGAAATCGTGACAAATCACCTATGCGAAAAGACAAGTTTTTTTCCTAATAAGCAAATTTGATAATTGTTACATAATTCATGAAGACGGTATCGGTAAAAAATGTTTTCCTACATGAGATGAAAATATTATTGTATAGGTATGCGCGTTCGAACATTTCCTTCGAAAAGTTTAGTCAAGAACTAGAATCATTTTTTTAAAGCTGATGTAAAGAAAGTGTTGTTTTTTAAGTTTAACGTGTGTAGCTGTGGCATCGTAGTTATCAAACGGATAAACTGATTTTGATACATATAATAAATATGTTGTTTGAGAATAGACGAACGGGTTTTAAAAAAGTTTGGGCCGCTTAAGAGATCTGAAAGTAGGGAGGTCACTATTATTTTTAGGGGAATAAAGTCGTCGAGGTGCGACAACTATTATAATAATATTATTACGGACTTATCATGTATGCTGTGTAAGCTGCACCACGTATTACGAAAATATCGATTACGATTCGCTGATTATTAGTGACTCAATTCCACCTAATATAATTAATAAAAAAGTTTGTGGATATATTTCGATATTTTTTGTTGTCTTTCTAATACAAATATCAATGTTTTAAGGCAATCGAGCGCTCAGACCGCCTTTTACATTCTCAAGACTACTAATCTAATCTTAAGACAGGAATCCAAAGACCGCAAATGCGTTGCTAACGGTGGTAGCAAACCGGACGGACATTATACAAGGCCCTACCACCGCTAAAAAGCAAATTTTTAGTTTTTTCAAGAATTGGCAAAAAATTAGGTACTCTAATTAATTAGTAAAAAGGTATCCTGGATAAGGACATAGAGTACTATTACTATTTGTAACAGAAAAATTACATCATTTCCGAGAGAAGATCGATTATAGAATTCAACACAGACAAAGTCGCGGGCTCGCGGGACATTACTTATTTATCACTATTCATCAGTTTCATACAGTTATTAAACTATTTTTAGTGAAATTAAAAAAAAAACAATGAAAAAATGGTGTCATTGATTAGTTTTTGAGGGATTGTAAAACCTAGAATCAAGAGTCACATTCAAGTAACATTTTCGATATCATCCAATCTTACCGCT
The DNA here is from genome assembly GCA_949316455.1 of Acleris holmiana. Taxonomy (NCBI): domain Eukaryota; kingdom Metazoa; phylum Arthropoda; class Insecta; order Lepidoptera; family Tortricidae; genus Acleris; species Acleris holmiana. The sequence continues at coordinate 12,423,401 of OX438772.1, read as the reverse complement.
TGTGGCGTATGAGAAACGTCGAACCTCCACTTAAAACGAAAGTATTGTCACAAACACATACATTTTTATTTCAAATTTCCATTTTCATAAACAGCATTTTATCATAACATTTTTATCTTAAACAATACCTACCAGTCAGCGTGGTGGACGTTTGTGCCTATTTCTCCATCAACAAATCCCACCTATCCAACACATCCATCGTCGATATCCGATCAATAAAACAAAGTACCACCGTTAATTAAAACCTTTACTTGAGGTAGAAAGACCATTAAAGAGAGTACCGGCCTCCATTCACCTAATGCAGATTTCTTCGGCCCGATTCTACCACCGGCACCGCTCGTTAAGGGCTCCGTTTAGTCGGACTGCGGTTTTACGACCACTATTAAACTAAGAGCAATGGCGTAAAATTTGACTTGACCTGCCTGAGCTTTAAATTTACGTGATTGAAGCCATTTAAATTAAATTTCACGCTTGACGGATTTGTGATGAACGCACACAAAAAGTAACAAAAGAATTACTATATCTGCCATGGGAAAAGTGGAGGAGCACGATTTGTGAACGTTCGCAATCGTTTGTCATTTGTTAAACTGTTCTGAGTAACATTTATAGTCATTCGGTTCGGGTAAAGTCGGAATGAAGAGGATGAGCGAGGCGAGGATGTATGGGAGCGAGTAAATAAGAAATACGAACCTGAAGGATTTTTAAAAGCTATTGGGTAAGTATAGTTATGTCTTTTGTAATTAATGGCTAGAATAAGCAGATTTGCAGAGTGTGTGCAAATTGTCACGTTGTCATTAGGTGTTGTGCATGCTCATGGTGTTAATACGAATATTTTACCAATCATCCCGTGCCATTACCAACGCACTACCGCGTCCAATCCAACATTGTTGAGACCGCGTTTCGTTGCACGTTGAATTATTCCAGGGGTTAAAACAATAGTGTGATGGCCAACTGAAGAAAATTTGCGTGAGATAAAATATTGTCAGCTGTATTAATACATATACTGAAGGAATGGACGGGATATTATGTGTATATGTTAAAACAATTATAATTTCGAACTTCTTTAACTCGAGACTATAAAGCCATAATGACATTCTAACTTTATCCTTAATTTAATTATTAATATCTCGTATCAGAATGGCTTACTTTAGTCCCTTGTTGAACAATCTACTATTTTTTTAAACCAACCGCGTCCGAGTCGGTCCATCCATTTTGGAGCTATGGTGCCACACACAGACAAACAGATGTACACGTTAAACTTATAAAGTTATAACGCTTCTTTTTGCAGTGGAGGTTACTAAAATACTCGCGAAAGTGTCATAATGCATAGGTCAACATATATAAGCTCTATATTTACATATAAAACTCCTTCCTTACTGCTTGACTGACAGATATATAACGCAGAGCTTAAACGGCTGAACCTATTGACTTTAAACTTTGGAGAGAATATTCTTTGGGTACCATGAAAGAGCTGTTTTTTTTTAAAGGCTACTCTCTCCATGCAAAGAAATAGAAGGAGCATCGGGAACGGTAATCTAAATCGCAGGCGGTCTCAAGTTCCATATGGATCGTTAACTATTAAAAAACAAGTCTTGTTAATTATTCACCTTTTTAAAGTTTAAAGCAGACCCACTTTCAAATCATTTATGCACTCTAACACTTCATCACCATCAATCGGTTCATCCATCCGCAACACTCACTCCCTAAGGCCGGCTGCACATTACCCGATAATTTTGACGGTAGCCGCTAGGCACTAAGCATAGTATGATGAATTTAGTCAAATAGTATCAGAAACCTATGAACGCTGGTTCCTCGAGCTCTACAGCAAATGAGTGCAGTAGATGCATGCCAAGCACATGACAAGAGACGTTATTAGCGTCAAATTTATAGTATTGAAAATAATACTACTGACGCGTCGGCAAAATCACTCAGCAAAAAGATTGTACAATCTAAGTTATAATTATAAACATACACACATTTCCTAAATGTCAAACATACGCTCCTAATGCCACAGACATATTGTGACATAGACTTTCTATATATACCAACCAACAAATAACAAAGAAACCACAACAACAAGCTGGTTTACAGTTTATCGAGCAAGTAACTAATTATATAATAACGTATTGCACCTTTTAGAAAATTAAACAAAAACCTTTAACTGTACCGTCACCATTAGTTATAAAAAGAACCGGCCGGGCTTTTTCTAATTTTTCTAATTACATAATATACCTAAGATTTTGCTTCTTGTCAATTTTTCATGATTCTGGAAACGGTTAGAGCTTTAGGATTAATATATCTCCGTCCCATTTCAGGCTTTCACGGCTCCTAACACGGCCTCAGAGCAGCTGCTACCTAAGTTTACAGTCTTGATAATGCAAATATCTCTTAACCCATTAGCCCATACTTAATAACAAAATGCATCCACTTTTTCACCTTATTGCATTGTAGTCGAATGTACTCGATTGCTTTCGGAGCGAAATTTTCTTTGCTAGTAGGTACTTATGATAGTTATGATGGTTGTGCAAATTTTGTGCGGTCGGCCTAAAGCATCAACCAATTGTTGGAATCAATCACAAGAATCTCGTTACGGCGTTAACCGCCAGGCGGCGATAATAACAGAACAACGCCGAGGAAGCAAGCTGTCTAAGAGCAATAAAGACTCCGATGAACCGAGTGGGCTAATTGCCCACAGATGCGAGAATCGAATGTAACTAAAACTAGGGTTGCCTCTTTTTAAGTACCGTAATAAATGTAAGCTTGAATGTTTTTTTACTAATGTTTAGTTTGTAATGGTTGATTGCTTTTACATGACGTACCTGCGGCACAATAGCTTCTTCACTACATAATATAAAATAAATCAAAGTCGCTTCCCGCTGTCTGTCCCTATGTACGCTTAGATCCATGGAATTACACAATTTTGATGCAGTGTAATTTAATAGATAGAGTTATTCAAAAGGAAGGTTTATAATTATGTATAACACTTTAACCCAGAGTGAAGGGAGGGCGGGTCGCTAATGAATGAATAAAATAAAAGCCACAATTAACTGAAATAGGTACATAATCACTTCTATTTCTAATATATGTGTTGTTTATATTGTTTCCTTGCGGTTTTTATAACAAAAACTACGTATCGTAATTAATAGTAGATAGAAGGTAAATATTATTAATCTTTATTGAACATAAATTTAAAAAATATAACAAAATGTACTGTAGGTACCTAATGTAGACTTCCATACATGACTACAAAATCGGCAATATTCGGAAATGTCGTTCAACAAAATAAAGAAAACAAACCATTATAAAACCTAGGCTTTATTGCCTATTCACCTTTTTACGTCTAACCCTACACGAGTTCGGATCGCGCGCATTAATCCGCGCACGCGCATGTAAGTAACGAGCACGCGTCATAAACCACCGACAACAACGCTCAACTGGTTATTCTGCAGGTTTACTACACTGCACTTGTCTTGATGGTCCTCTAATTATATCTTGGAAGGTAAGGGATCAAGTCTCACTTCTAGATGTTTCTGTGAAACGTTTAAAGCATCTTAATTAGGTTATAGAATACTCAGTAGAGTTTGCAATATGTTGATATTTGTATTTATGTCTGTTCTGTTGCAGTGGGTGTTTGTTAAAATATATGTTTTAAATGTATAAATTGGAGGTACTTTTCTGTCTTTTTTGTGCGTGGGGATAAGACAACCGGTGAAATTGCTAGCATAGAGGCATTCTATCTTAGTCCTCAGGGTTGGCGACGCATTTGAGGTCTTAGGATTATAGTCTTGAGAATTCAAATGTCTATGGGTCTCAGATTCCTCTTACCATCAGGTGGCCTGAGTACTCGTGTGCCTTCTCCTTAACATAAAAAAAAAAAAAAAAAAGTCTAGGGTTTTCTAAAAGGGGTACAAAACGAATCCCTTATACCTACTGCAACATGTCTGTCGCCTAATCAGTAACTTTTACAGGGCTTTATCCAATTAAGTATATAAGGTGTCTACGTAGCTTATGAATTATGATGACTTTACACTAGTTCAAATCAGGCGATATTTTAAGTCTAAAAGTGTATACTGTTAAAAAATAAATATTAATAACCTAGTACAGTCGCCATCAAAAACATCAGAGCATACAAGGTGCTCAAAAATATCTTAAACCTGTAATAATAGAGTCTAGTTCAGATATTTTTGAGCACTTTACTTGTTCCGATACATTTGATGGCGACTGTACCTAAGTCGTTTAAACATTTTAAGAAACTTTGATTGTTTCAATATTCTACTTACACTCATTTTAACAGTGCTAACCTTTAAATTAGCTAACAACAATTTGTAAATGGCATTGCTGTCTCTGTTGAGTGTTATCTCGCATATCAACTACAAAATAATGAATTTAAATGACTAACTCTACACGCTCTTACTGCATTTTATCATCGGCCCGTTGGCCAACGACTCCGCGGAGAGCCTTTATTCTTTGTAATTCAGAGGTATCCGGTAAATTAGCCGTTATAAGATGCGACAACTTCCGTGGTGGAACATGTATTTAGCTCCACAATTATCCAAATGGCCTGGGAATGTGATAACGCACCGTGGGACAGCGAATTAAGATCTGAACCGGCCAATCTCGGCATCCAAAGCGCGACTATCGCAATCTTTTATTAAATAATCATGAAATACTTTAAAGAGTGCTGAACCGGGTGCAAGTTGAATTTTTACTTCTTTTCTCGAAGCAAATTTTATTATATTTTTGAGCGATTAATGCATAAAAATACATACAGATTAAAAGGTCTTATTTGCTTTGAACGCGTTATGAATCCTCCAGTTTTATTTAATAGCTGAGAGACTACATACCTACACAGGATCACACAGTAAATAAGGATAACATACAATACAATACAATACAAATACTCTATATTGAACACCAAAAATTAAAAAAATAAAAACAGAACATGGAACAGTACATTTAAATCATAGGTATACAACGGGCGGTCTTACCGCTAAATAGCGATCTCTTCCAGACCACCTTGTAAGAGAAATAACTGAGGACACAAATTCATGGCAGGGGGTGTAACCTAATTCGTTTAGAACTCAAACTAAATAACTACAAGAAACAATTAAATTATTTCAATTTTGAAATTAGAACTATTTATAAATAGACTAAATATAAATACATAAAGTAAATAATTGAATAAATACATACTAAATACATATACTTATACATCTATATAATACACCGTGTTTTTTTTGATTTACGATAACTTTAAGGGCACGTTCTTCAAGTCAAATTAAGCTAATTTCCCGAAGACAGACATATGATAACTCGTACGGTTATAAAGATATTCAATTATTAAAATTAATCAGTTAATCACGTTAAACTAATGTAAAAGGCTCTTAATTGATACCTAACAATTTTCTTTTAATTACCTATTATGAGTAAAGAGTTTTCAATTGTTAGGTCGTGCACCTGTCAAGTGTTATCTTTACTTGTGTGTGTGTATGTCACGCTGACTTGACGTATTTGACACTAACTATGAGTTAACTCTAAAGACCCTTTTAGAATGATTGAAGACACAACATTTAATTACTTTGTTCTAAACAATTTTTGTACCACGTAGTTTCTATACGTGTACCTAACAATATGCCGAAGTTATCGTAAATAAAAAAAAACACGGTGTATATACATACATAAATCCTCCAAAACAGCCAAACAATGACAACAGACGAAGCATGAGATAGAACAAAGAAAAAAGTAAGGGAGATAATAGAAAAACTACGGAAGTGATAGCTTGCTTTTAAAAATGGCAACAGACTTAGCACGTCGTACCTCCACAGGCAAAGCATTCCATAACCTTATCGCCTTGATGGTAAAAGAATTTGTGTAAAATTTAGAGGAAGAAAAAGGAACTGACAGGAGAAGGTTTTGGGACGCTCTAATAGATTTAAAATAATTGAACCGCTCCTTTAGGTAGCGCGGGGTTGCAGGGTTGAAAAGAATGCTGAAGAGGAGATTTAAAATGTGAAAGTTACGACGAGCACGGATAGTGAGCCACTTGAGCTGATTGCGAAAAACGGAGACGTGGTCATACTTGCGTAACCCAAATATGAACCGTATGCACAAATTCTAGAACGCTCAAGCTTATCTAGTTGCTCCTCGGTGAGATCCAAATAGCACACGCCAGCATAATCTAGAATAGGAAGCAGTAAACTTTGAGCAAGCGCAATTTTCGTGGCAAGAGGCAGAAAGTTCTGAAGCCGTCTGAGAGAACCTACAGCTGCAAACATCTTCCTGCTGCATAATGCCGTTACGACGATAAAAAACCCACTAATAAATAAACACTGCACTACGAAATCCTTTTATCCAAAACTCGTAGTAAGCGTTGTGTATCCACGAAAACAACCGTTTGAACTTGACGCACGATCAATTCATTCAACTTCACGCACAATAACCGGAGTAACCTCGTTTAAGAAACCGTTTATTCGTCTGAACGCGAATTTGCATACAAGCCCCAAGTATTCGTACATTATCAGCATCCGATCGGGGTTTCCGCACGACGTGTGAAGACGCGGTCAGAGGATGACCTCACGCTGCGGGAGGATTGTAAAACGTTCGTTACTCTTCTAACCGTCTGGGCCAATTATTATAACTTATTTAAATATTTACCTTACGGCAGCACTCAGAGTCCGTTAACGACGATTAAGTAGTACATTGGTGACAAACTCTGAAAAAGTAACGAGTTAATCGTCTATAGAATGTGTCTGAACATCTAAAATTTTAATATAACGAATCTCTAGTTATTTATAACTCGTGTGTACGTACTTTTGGGATTTACACTCCTTTACCTTGGCGGAAATGTCCACAAGATATCGCTTCATTAATAGCGAGTGATAGTAAGTTGTGTTGGACCGCGCGTACCTACGTCTATTAGATAAAATCTTCAATTTTGCACCGATTACCATTCAAGCAGGCTTCTTCCAAATCCAGGCAGGGACTTCGTTATCCGTCACGCTAATAATATGGTTCGATAAAAGCTCTCAGGTTTTTTATGTTTTCACAGCTAACCCGCTGAACCGATTTCAATGTTATTAGGTATGGAGAACCCGACTAATTAAGGACTTAGTTTACTTTACTCCCGGAAAATGGGACAGTTCCCGAGAGATCTACGCAGATGAAGTCGCGGGCAACAACTAGTTACCAAATAAGAATAAAAGCTTATATTTATTTTGCACTGTGTACAGAACTGAGGTACAAACCGATGGTTAAAATACCATAGTTGTAATAAACCTTTTGTTCTCACTTTTAATTTAGCAATCAACATACTTAAGAAGTGTCTTCAGTTAATAAAGTTTTTGCTATGCTATAGACCACCTCATTGGCAGGCGCGGTCTGTATCGACTCAGCCTTACTTGATCACTGCGCGCACAATGAAGTCGCGACAATTAATGTGTCTGCTGTGCTGGTGCGTATGTATAGCAGAAACGAATTACCACGCGTTTCTATTGCGGTCTGAGGTCAATTTGTCTCAGAATTTACCTACATACTTTACTTTCGGAGTCGCTTGATTAACTGAAGGAACTCCACGCGGCGTCATTAGGGCAAGTTCGAGAGTTAGACTTCAATTTAATACCTTTGTTTAACAAAATGCAGGTGATTCACAATATAGCTTAGCGGGTTTAGTGTGCTGGGGACTTTCAGTTTCTTTTAAGTTTCAACTAGCGCAATCTTAACATCTCGTTACCCATCAGCGTATGGAAAAATTGTAACAAAGGTCGATACGGTGTGCGTGCGCAACGCATGATGAGCCGCGCTGACTTACTTTCAAAGAGCATTCGCCTGACCTCACGTCCGAACAAATTCAAAAGTGCTCCGAAATGAAACCGCAAAAACATTTCCGTCCAAATTAAGACGAAACAAAGATTATAGGTAGCTGATAAGATTGAATTATAAAAGAAAGTTTGCAACTCACATTTTTGTTTTGGCCTTTAACCGAGATTCGATTAAGGAAGGCTTTGAAGGCCGCAACGTGTCAAACTGCCATTATCCGACATATCCACGTCTAAGGGCATAGTAGCTGTCTACTATATTTTAAAAATTTAATGCTCAATAGTTAGGCAAAGCGACGTATAAGTAAAAGTGTTAAACTATGTTTCCAAGTTAAAAACAAGTAATAAGTCATTTATTAGTAAAGTTGTAACCGCTTGATCATGTGAACGAAAAGCCGCCACTATATATTTAGTATGCGGTCGCGAAGCGCCACTTGGCGGTTAACAACTTAACTGGAAGATACAAATTACAGTACTTTCTCACACTTTCCATTTACTAACTTTGAAGGACATCAATACATTTTATAATTGGAATTAAACGCACCAACCCACTTTTAAGTGTTTTATGACGAACCATAAAATGGGACAATATTCTTTTGCGATCCACTTATTCCAAAAATAAAGTGTCTCATGCTGCGACTTTCTCCTTTATTTCATTTAATTAGATAAGTTAAAGTATTTTAATTGTAACGCTTCATTATTCGAGTTTATTGGCTATTTTACGGTGCTGATATTGAACCATATTGTACAAACGGTACTTGAAACTGGAATCAAATAAACGGTAGTGGCATGATAGGTCATTTTGAAGAATTGAGAAATATCTATGAGTTAAGACAATCAGGGCTGGGATTCTACACGGTAATAACGATATCGTATTTGACGTGTTTCCGTATTGTCAACGTTTTCATAACTCTTATGTCATTTACAATAATGGCGACTGTGACATAAACGATTCTAAAACACGTCAAACGCGATATCGTTATAACGCAGAAAAATGGAGGCCCTGTGCGATATCCGATCTACAGGGTGACTTCAAATTGGTAATACAAAATCAATGTTTTACACACATTTCCCCTAAACTTAGCCCCTCAATTAAGTCTCATACTTTTAAAATAATCAGAAGTATTTTTTATTTTTTTTAAATATCCCATTTTTGTTGGCTTAACATGGTTATCCTACCATAATAATTAACAAAGAAGTTTAAAGAATTTCAAATTAACACTTTCCTCTTTGGTTATCCGTCACCTGTCGCAATTTATGAAGAAAACGTGTTTTGATTAGTAATTGTCACTTATCAAAGAAAATAAGATTGTATTGTAAATGTAGTGTAAGCACACTTTGGGACTTTAATTATTTGTTTTGTTCGAAAATTTGTATTAATTAAATACAGTTAATTTTAACAAAGGGGTTAATGTATTATACTGTGTGTCATTAACTAAGCCACAATCAAGTGTTTTGTATTACCAATTTGAAGTCACCCTGTATTTTGTATGAACCTTAAAGAGACTTGCACTCGATGTGTTGATGAAACAATGTAGGTATCTCTGTAGGTAGTGCATCTGAGTGTTAATCGCCGGGCCGTTCTTCCTGTCAGCTAATTTCAATGGTTATTGTTACAGATTCACGCCGCGTTCGCACAAGATTACGATGGTAAGCAATTTTCGTTTATTATGTTAAGTATTATGTTTCACAATACCTACTTGGGAATAATTATGTTCCAATATTACGTATATATGTATGTATGTAGGTATACATATAAACATTGTAAACTCTTTATAGCACAAACAGAAAATAACAAAGTAAAATCTAAACAGAAACACAAAAGATAATGTACAAAGGCAAACTTATCCCTTTAAGGCATCTCTTACTATATAAATAGCTAAAACAGTCAAGGAACTAGGCGAACTTTTAGAGATAAATACTTACTCTCCAATTTTTCGTTAACGTTGTCCTCTTTTTTTAGACAATTGAAAAAGTCTTCTGTTTAGTGTATCTCAGTCTCAGCTAGTTAGTTCAAGTTAAAGGTCGAATAACTAAATAGTTCAAGATGGCGGATAGTATTTCTCATTTGGTTAATAGATCCGTTGTCAGAGACCACACAGATCCCTATACTTATATCGAATATGGAAGCAATCCATCGAATAACCTAAAATAACTGCGCAATAGGTACCACTTGTGGCATCTTTATAAAGAAAGATTACGCAACACGTACAAGAATCAAGCGACGCGGCAACCGCGACAGTTAGCACTGCCATGTCCGCTTAGGGGTCTTTAGGGGGTTGGTACATAGTTTCTTTACTACTTTAGCTATTTATATACTGTGACTTAACCCACCTCGAGAGATATGTGTTAGTAAAAAATATTTTATTGAGATTAACATTGTGTTGATAAAGCGGTTACTTACTATGTACCTTAAGATACTCGTATATGTGTCCCAGTCGGGTAGTAAATCAGTCAGTTAACAAGTATACTGCAAGTATTTATCAGATGCGATATAAATAAAGATCAACTACTTATAGACATCCGACCTAGATACCTTCAAGCACGTTGAGTAATAAAATTCCAAAATTGCATTACCGTTTCAATACGGCATTTTACCGTATTTTCAACAAAATACCAATATTTATAAATATGTACATGGATCCATTGATGAAAAATAAATAATGATGGACACTATGGTCGATTCCTATTTTACAGAAGATAAGGGTTATTCCTTTGTTATGCAATGGAACAATCCATTTTTTACCGCCAGAGTTAGGTATCCATTATTGGTACCTTTGCCCTAGATACTCTATCTGTCATGTTTAACCCTCTGCAACTGTGGTGACTTTTTTAGAAAGATTCTACTGAGGTGGAGTCTGTCAGACGTAATTTTTGATAAAACAGAAAAAATACTAATGGGTCAATGATAAGAATTGTTTATTAAGTGTATAGCATGATTATTTAATTTTCCTGTGGAATTTATAATAAGCATGTATATGGGCTTATAAATAAAAAAAAAACATTAACTTGAACAAGGTAAAAAAATGTGGAGTTTTTAACATAGGTTAGTTTATAATGCCCCGAGTCTTAAGGAGAGGTTGCTGAGCGATACAGACCTATTTCACGGTATAAAGCGATTTTTTTTTGGCGGTGTATAGACGTCACGTCCGTCGCAGAGGGTTAATTGCCCAGCAAAGGCAAATTTTTAGGAAAGATTTTATCGAAGTACCCTAACTTAACCCAGAGTTATTTTTAATCTACTCCCGAAAAACAAGTAGGTGCTTACCGTATATACCTGTATGTCTATTTATTGACCACTAGCATTTGCCCGCTGCTCCGTCCGCGTAGAAGTCGTTTATCGCTGATACCTCGGGAACTGTCCATTTTTCGGGATAAATAGAAGTTTATGTGCTATTCCAGACTATAATCTATCTCTGTGCCAAATTCAACCAGATCCGTTCAGCCGTTGGCGTGATCAAGTAAAGTAACCCATCCATCCATCCATACTTTCACATTTATAATATAATATTAGTAGGTTTATTACGATAGGATAAGTAGGATAAGACTCCTAGGCTTAGGTTAGGTTAGGTTAGTAGGTAACTTCGATTGCGAGAAAATAAATCTAAAATCAAATGAATGATTTCAAGACAAATTAAAAGAAAGAACTATTTAACAGCGCTATATGTTTAACTCTCTATCTGTTACCTAAATGCAGAAAGAGACAACTACACAGTTGTTTTTGGGGTTACCTAGGAAACCTAACTAATAGGACCAAGATTAGCGCATAGGTAATTAACTTACACATCATTTCCGAAACGAAGACCGAGGCGATGTACGTCACGAATAGCCAGCTACATGTTGCTCATATCTACAGAGAGGGCGCTGGAAGTGCACTAGCCCGTTGACATATGACCAACGTGTAGCTGGCAGTTTGTAGCTTTTCAAAAAAAACAATAGTTATAGTTATAGTACTTTAGTCCCTAGAGACCAAAATGTATCAATTTAGTCCGCCTATAAATGGGTTTTATGGGTCATCTTAGGGCTTGAGAAGTGAAAAAAAACTTCTTGCCTTTTGCTTGGGTAGAAAAGTTGTGACTGATTAAGGGAAACCGCAGATGCCCGACGACCAATTTATACTCGTACACGCCCGTTTCACACAGCCAGCTGTTCGAATGTGCAGGTCTAATCAGGTCAGTTCAGGAATCGAACCCAGTCTTATAGAAAAATAGTAGTTACATTATTTCTATTCTTCAACCTCCATAATCCAATATCATCATCATCTATCTTTTCCGAAGAGAGTACCTACAAGCTTTTTTAAATTCTTATCACTAAAATCGATGACTTACGGTTCCTAAGAACAGATCTTTGTATGTCGTAAAGATAAGTCACAGGATCAAACTAAGCTTACCTAAGTATAACACTTAACCCCTCGATTGTCTTGTCACAGATCTGTGTTCAAAATCTGGATAGCTTTTTGTTTTTTTTTAATTATTTTTTCGGTCTTTATCATAATCCGAAGAGACTAGAGCTTGGTATTTTTTTCACCTCTGACAGACGAAATTAAATATCCTCACATTTGATATAACATTGTTATGATTGTCTGCAGTAACGGACATCCAGTGCACGTTCTCAAGCGGCGGTACAGGGCTCCGGGACTCCGTGTCGGCGCTCCTCCGCAAGCCGGAGGGCTTCCGCGGCGCACCCCTGTTCGCCGACGACCGCGCCACGGACCCGGTGACCGACGCCATTTGCCAGATTAGACCCGAGTCCGAAGACCCGACAGGACTCTTATATAGGCTCAGGATCACTGATTTCTCAAAATGCGGTGTGTTGAAAAGGAATGTAAGTTGATTAAATTTCTCTGTAGTTTACCTACTAAATTTCGTGTGCCTCTTCTAGCCGTTACCTTGTCATATTTCTATTGGTGCTTCACGATACATAATTAATGCTGTACAAAAATGTCCCCTATTCACGCCTCGTCGTCGTTTGTTCTAGTTTTAATATTTATTATTTATTACTTTATTAAGTACATACTTGTAATGTAACTTACTTTTAAGTATTATTGTAATTTCTGCTGGAGTTTCTTGCGGCGGTTCTTCTTCCTATGATGGTCTTGTCCGAAGCGTTAGTAGATTCACTTCATATTAGCGACGTCTTAAAGTGCCCTGTTGTGGTTAATTTACTGAATAAAGTGATTCGGCAATCACTTTTTCCCACGTCCAGTGCTTTGCTTGAACCTTGGCTTGCCCATTAAGCTAAATCCCACACAATAATCTAAGTATGTGATACATCTTGTTCTTAAGCGAAAATGCATGCATTTCCGTCATCAATTCTTTAACAAATATTCGTGACTCCAATCAGAATAAACTAGAACAAGAAGTTACCTTTTTAAGTAGCAAAAAATCTATCAAAACAGATTTAAGTCGTTAACACATTTTCGTGTACACGTGCCATACATCGTTATTGGATATGTGTCACCGCGGCATAATAACGCATGCCGTTACTAACAGTAAGTATGGTTTGAGTAGCGAGCTCGCTAGAAGAGGCCTAAGTACATATACATTATAGTTCTTACCCGTTCAAAGATTAACCAGCTAGTATAGGCTATATTCCCGATATCGAGGTGAGAGAAAACTAAGTGCTTCTGTGTCAATGCATCGATTATATGGAAATGCAGTTTACTTTTAACCGATAGTCTTGTACACAAAGCTTAAGAAGTTGGAGAAAGTGTAAACCAGTCCCTCGTTCCAATTTAGGATGGGTTCAATAAAATTATAATACTTACTAAGATGGCAACTATATATCTTTTTGGAACTCCATCAGTATAAAGCTATATGTATAGAAGTACGATGTACTAAATAATAGAAGACCTGGAGGGTCATTAATGAAATAATGTACTAGTAGGTAGCTCCTGAAATATGTAAGATTAGGTACTCATTCGTTCGTTCAGGGCAACAAACAAAAAGAGTATGAGATTTTGATGTGCAAGTATACGTATACCTATGTATAGATAAATTAACGAGAGCATGGAATTGCATATGTAGTAGTATTGTATGTTTACAGGCATTCTATATTTGAATTTTCTATTTTCTCGTACTATCAGCATAAAAAGTGGTTTCTTATATATTGAAGAAGTAAATACTAAAATAATGTCAGTGTCAAGTTGTGAATATTATTTACGTTGTACATATATTTTTACGTCTGATTTTATTGAATCCTCACAATAATCAGATAATTTTGTATTGTTTTTGTAATTTGGTGTAAAACAAACAAATCAGTACAGGCCAGCGGTTAATAATAGTGCACGCAGGAGGAAAAGATGGTTTTATTCCCAACGCTTTTTAATGTTTAAGGCAAACCAAAAAACGGGAGATTAATAGTACCATGACCAGATGAACTTTGTCAACTACGAAAAATGGTTAAAAGAAAAATTAATACCGAACCTTAAACCGAATAGCGTACTTATCGTAGATAATGCGTCCTATCACAACAAACTTTTGAATCGTGCTCCAACGTCAAATTCTCATAAACAAGAAATGATGAATTGGTTGACAGAACACAACATTTCATATAGCCCGTTGATGTATAAAACCAGTTTGTATGATTTAATTAAACAAAATAAAGAGCGGTTTCGTGAGTACCACATAGATGCAATTTTAAAAGAACATGGCCACTCCGTTTTACGATTGCCACCGTATCACCCGACATTCAATCCGATCGAAAATATTTGGTCCATGGTAAAAGGATATGCAGCGAAAAGAAACGTTTATTTAAACATGCAAGGCATTATGAGCTTAGCAACTGAACGAATGAATACTACTTATTACTGCTGAGGACTGGGAAAATATTTGTCGCCATGTCGAAAGTGAAGAAAATAAATATCGATGTCAGGTCAGGAAGGGGAAATAGATCGAATTTCAAACAATCTTATTATCAATACTTGTGACAGCTCAGATGAAGAACATGATAGCGACTAAAAGCAAAAACAGAGGACTACTACTTATTCCATTTCTTAAGGGTATGTATTTTTATTAAATTAAGAGAAAATTATTCTCCTTTTGTTGCAAACGGTACAACCACTACAAATGCAATTCCATGTTCTCGATAATTCATCTATACCTACAGTCAAGGTCATAAATATCCATACACTTTAGTACTTTGTCTTTTTAACGTCTTGTTTAAACTGCCACAGCGATTAAAGTGACAAGGTACTAAACTGTAAACATATTCATGACCTTGACTGTTTAAAGTTTTAAACAAAATAAGACGATGGGGATTGACTTGAATTTAGCACTGTTAAGTTCCAGTCTATTAAACCCGAAGGGAATGTACTGATTAAATGTTAATGACTAATTATGGAATAATTATCATATAACACATCATAAGTCTATTTTATTAAGACGCATATTATATAGCACTAGAATATTGTTCTTTGAGAAGCCTAATTATAACCAGCGCAAGAAGCCATCCATATTTTACTAGCATATCGCGCTGCAGTCAGCGCGGACGGGACTTGCAACCACCAGTTTGTTTTAAAAGCATTAAACTTATTTTGTTCCACTTTTATATGAACGTGGTATACAGTTATGATGACGATACCACCACGAGCCTAACGAATCGAAACAAATGGTGAAATTGGAAGAAATTTACCAATCTGCGGCAATACCCGTTACGCGCGCGCTTCTGAAATGCTTTACTCGTAATTATCCCGCATTGTTTACACCTTCCCATATTCCTATGTAAGTAGGAGCATTGTTTAATGTCCAAACCGCGAACGGTAACCCAAGAGCTATGCCGTCTTAAACGGGTTCAATCGCGGATACCACTTTAATGTCAGCTGTTAAGGGTATTTTTTACAAAAATAAGTGTTCTTAAAGTAATCAATGAGTATATATGTATATAAAATATATAATATACTAAATGTTACCTGCATCATTGCTAAGTAATAAACTTTTCAATCCAGCTAGAAATCCTACTACTAGCTTTGCAAATATAAAACTTTAACCGTGAGACTTCCATAATTTAGTCTTAGTTGCTTTACTTAACGTCCCTATTTCCTGTTTACAAATTGCTGAAGTGTAATTTTACTCTACAAAGGAGATTACTAAAATCGACATTGATCGCGCTAAGTTTTCGTAGTGATTTCCTGATTCAACATCGCTTCGATCGGATGTTACCAGTGAATTTCTTTTAAATAATACAATATACCTACTCAAGCATAACTAAACACTCAAAGATGGAAATGGGCATGCAGGAATGACAGGCGGCCATAGTCTTTGACCTTTAGACCTTTACTAACGCATAATAAGAGAAATAAGACCCAATCCGAGGGAGGGCTAAGTTTAGAGGTCATGTAGTCCCCCCTTGAAATCACTGATTCTATAGGGTGTTGGCTGTTCCAGGGTTTCGTCCACGTGCGTGTGTGGTTCCCGCAGTTCCCGGGCGTGGTGATGCAGTCGGACCAGGAGCTGATCATCATGTGCAAGCCGCCGGAGCCCACCATCATCGAGAACAAGGCCGCCGGCTTCGCGGGCAGCTTGTAAGCAACAGATGTTTATCATTTGTTATAATATTAGGGGGTCAATCTCATATAAATTGCCCTAGCCCCAATCTAAGCTCTAGCCTACTTTGGCTACATTTAAGGGTGAAATTAAATATCCGCTCAGTAATACAAACATATGTACCATTCATCAACTGGATGAGCATACCAAATATAACATGTTAACAATAACAACAGAGCGCGCGTTATAATTGACATGTTCGAGTAGCCAATTTACGCAATAACCTTCTGACCATTATTGACCATTTTAACTGACGTGGCATATTTGTGAGCAATTTATCTGCAAGGCACTTCAACTAGCAAACGAGAACTTGCTTCTGCTAAGAATTCTGAATTACCTTACACAAGTCTATCAGTGACCATTGCCGTCGCATCCGGCCCTAAATCTCGATTAAAATATAAAGGTAATTCTAGATCTTTTTAACCTTAAATAATATGAGTGAAAATCACAAAAGTTTAAAAACAAGTAAAAATTTCATTACAATCATTTTAGAACTGTAATACAAACTCATCGAAGCGTTTAAATTAATCGGTATAATCGATGGCATGCGTGGTTACTTCCTGTTTTAGTGCATGGATAGCGCAGGATGTTTATGGATTAGGACCGCTCACTTTTCGTAAATGATTTTTGCAAACTTTAACGTAGACCGCTTGACTAATTTGGACTATTACTGTTCTACTTATGTCCTTAACGTACGGTACGATAGGTTACGCGGTCATAATGTGATTTTAAATAAGGGGAGCAACAATATGTGTTATATATTGTAATTTTTGAAAGTCTTACTTTTAAGCAAAACGATTGTAAGGTGTATTGTGTTTCTAGTCCGCACGGCGCGCGCGTGTCGGGCGTGGTAGAAGAGACACCAGGCCGGCTGGAGTACGAGGTGGCTCTATACAAGGAGGCCCCGCCGGTGTCCCGCCACGGGAACCACTCCGCGGACCTGCCCGTCGACCAGGTAACCGCTGTACGTAGCCTTGCGTTGTACCTGCATGCTTAGGTTTTGGATCAAGGTCTGCAAATCTAACTGCTTTTGTGAAATGCTCTCACCCCCTGATAAAAAAACTAGTTAGTTGGCGCCAAAGTTGCCTTTGGTAAAGAATTGACGTGTATGATGCCTCATATGGAATACTGCTCCCATATTTAGGCCGGAGCACCCCAATATCAACTTCTACCACTTGATCGAATTTCTCAAAAAACTGGATCCACTGGCACTGCAGAGAGATGTTGCTTCCCTATGTGTCTTTTACCGCATTTATTACTGGGAGTGAGTGCTCCAAAGATTTTTTCGGATTTATAACATCCGCTGGATTCTACCATCGTACAACTCGTAGCAAACTATAATTTAATCGACACCATCTTGATAGTTGAAAATCCTCCACCGTGCGTTTTTCACGAGCCTTTTTATTTATGCACCTTATTTATGTGGAATCAGCTCTCGGCGTCTGTGTTTCCGAAGCATTACGATTTGGGGACCTTCAAAAACGAACCTAACTTTTTCTCAATGTGTTTATGGGTCGCAGTAATACTTACCTTCAGGTGACCCGCTTGCTCGTCTAAAAAAATATAGCTAAGTTGCAAGACAGCTTACGACAATCATTTGGTCGTACGTACGTATTTCTTGACATTTGCAGCTATCTTTAGTAGAATGCAACTTATAATTTTTCCAGCATTATAACAAATATTATAGTAATTAATGATTTGGGTTGTGATAATGTTTTCAGGCGGTGCCTATCGGTACTAAGCTGCAGCTGCGCGCGCGCATCAACCCCGAGTCGGCTTGGCGCCACATCAAGCTGCTGGAGGTGGCCGTGTCGCCGGACCCCGACCGGCCGCACGCGCCGGGCGCTGTACTGCTCGTCAAGGACGGGTAACTATAAATATATCCACAGCTATGTTATGCTTATACATACAACTGATCAGATTGCATAAATGAAGTAATCACCTAGAGGGTTTTATTAGAGGATTGGTCAGCGAACCCCACCTTAATAAACAAACAGTTCACATTCGAAGCACAATAAGTAGTCTGTCTCACCTAACTTTCCACTGCCAAGGGATCCAAAACAGGTGAAAGGGCACGTCTTATGTGCTGTGGAACAGTACGTTACTGCTTATTAATTGCTATACCTGTCAAAAATGCGTTAATTTATCGGGGGTTGTGAAAGTTCCTACAAATGCGATAAGGCAGAGGGGTAGGGGGCTACTGGTACAGTTGTCACGGGCTATATTTACTATTTATTAAAGTACTTAACACTTATTATAGCATTACGTACTCTATCGCTTACACTCATCCTACACTATTCACAAAATATTAACCACGATACAGGGGGTCCCATTAATTCGAAAACATCAGGTAGGTATTTTGAACAAGACCCCGTTACCGCAACGCGGTCTAACTTAATCCAAACAAGGCTAACTTAAAAAATCTGCATGAAAACAAACTCGCCTTCCAAGGTACTCGTAGTTAGGCCAAATCTTCCAAAACAGTTAAAATGAACTCGCTGCAATACCTTTGTTGCAAGCGACCGGTTTCATAAAAAATCTCACTGCACTTCCGAATAACTGCATTTAGCATACAAATATGCGCGATGCAAAAATGCGGGCACCTTTCGTTTTAACACAAGAGTGAGCCATTTGCACAGTTTTACAGTTTGCGTATCGGAGAAACTGAATTTATGATGCACTTAACCTGGTGCGGAATAAACAGAAACTAAGGAGCACTTTCAATGGACTGAATACGAGGTTTATATTTGCCTGGTAGAAAGTAATTCATTATAGATCTTCCTAATAAACGACATACAATGTATACATTGTAGGTATATCGTTTATTAGGTACCCGATGTTTATTTAATATACCATTACAAATGAAGATTATAGTACCCCAAAAAAAAGTTAGGAACTTTAGTACCTTGTAACAAGTCCGGTTAAGGCAAAACGACCCTCGCTGTCGATTTGTCGGTGAAATTTATAGTGACAAGGTTTAAACATGCTCAACCTTCATATTGGCCGACCATACAATTCATCTTCTATTCTCCATCCAAATTGCAAAAATTGTATGGCGATTATAACTTCGTCCCTGTATCTCTATTTAGTGCAAAATTATCCCGCATAGCACGAACTTTGAAGTTAACTTTCGGTATGACATGACATGATCGAGTAGTATACGTAAATTAATTATGGAATCGTGAGCCTACTTTAGGGGTTTGTGCTACGGATATAATCCGTAAAAATATAGTAGGTTTTTCGAATAGTAAAGGCGTGACTCTGATTTGTACATTCCAGTTGCCGCAACCGTGACTTCCAGTCCATCATCCCTCACCAACCAGCGCGCTACCGCGAGCGGCACAACGAGGTGTTCCTGGACTTCGAGGCCTTCCTGCTGGCCTCCATGAAGGAGCGCTCCACGCTGTGGATCCACTCGCAGATCAAGGCTTGCATGGACACCGCTGACTGCCAGCCGGACTACTGCCTCGATCTATTCGAACCTTCTGGTAAATCTTGCAGTGATACTGATTAAATATGTTAAATAGGTTTGCCTATTTTGTATTGATACTGGCAAGGGTACCGACATCTTACAATCAACTAAATGTATTTCTGGGCCACTTTGTGTGTATATGTAAACTTTATGTTGCACATAAAAAATTACTAGACTTGTTTGCATTGACGTAGATAGTGTGCATACATGAACTAATCCCATATGGGATCTCTTCCAGTTATCCTTGGAGCAGAATAAGCAAGCCCAAGTGACAGTAAGTCATATCGTAAAATGTCACTAAGAATTTGATGTCTTTCGTCACTTTGAATTAGTTCCATATTTTTCAATCTGCTTTCCTTAATAATGTTTTGGAAGAAACTAAGTAGATGTCTACTTATTCACTGTTTTAAAAATTCCAAATTTTGTTTGTTTTCTTTTGACGATAGTGGCAAAACAAATTAATTAATTTATACTCCTAGCAAAGTATGCCACACGAAAATCTTTACTCAGTATAGAAATGTGTCATATCATATTAATTTCTTGTAGGGCACGGACGTCGTCGCAGGGCGTTGCCGGACGCCTCCCACACGCACAACCTCACCAGCTCCGTCAAGGAGACTGACAACGGCTCCACCCCGTTCACGAGGTTCAAGGAGAACCTCGAGTACACGGTGGTAATGCCCGGGGAGCTGTTCCACCGGACCCCGATAGAGACCACCTGTGCGACCTCCATGATGGTCGCGGCAGCCCTTGGGGCTTTGCTGTTCATGTCAGCTTTATTGGTAAGGTTTTAAGGAATTTACTAAGCGCTTCAAGCTCCTTCGTTGTGTTTTTAAGAGTATATTTTTTCTTGAGTTTCTTGTTTTTGTACCAAGGTACGAAAGGTTTCATCGAATCAACACAAACCAACTTCCCTCGTAGGTTCTATTCTGGTCAATTCGCATAGTTAATTTAGGCCTTGGAATATCTCGATATTGCAAGTAAAAAGGCGTTTTCCTTACACCTCATCAAACCTATAAGTTACTAAGTCTCAAAACCTATACAACTCATTTACCTTAATACTAAGCTTATGATATTCATCAATCATCAGACAACTTTATTCTCAACTATTTAACCAACAAATAAACCAATAAACATCTTTGTAAAAGCCCATTCATACCCTCGAACTAGACAAGTTTTGACTCTGATCAAAATTGTTTTTCAGATGTGTTACCTAGCAACTCGTCTCAACTCAACCATGCTCAAGAACAATAGCCTACAAGCGCCCAATGGGAAGAGCTTCGAGCAGATCCTCAGGGAGCTGGCGCACCACTCCCTCCCAGACTCCGGCTACACGGGCCGCCCCACCTTGCAGTAAACAGTATTAATATCATAAGTTAATTTATTTGTAACTTACCTACCCTACTTTTCTCACGATTCTACTTTTTTAAGTAAGTATTAAATTGAATTAATTTATGTTAAATTGTTTCGTAGTACGTAACTTTAATATATTTATTGTTATTTATAAGCTTTGAATGTGAACTTATGACTGAAAAACCACAGGTTACGTGAAGCAACTACAAAGTTTTTCAGTCATGACTGTTAAGCAGCGTAAGATAAAATAGGATAAGTAGTTAATTAACTGGTAATGTGATTGATTTAATTTTTAAAATAAATACACGTTACTAAAAAATGCGTTGTTTTTGAGCCGATAAAAAATTGTGGCAACGATTACTTACCTACTTACAAATTACTCACTGCACGCCAAGGGACCCACGGGGGCAATTTTTGAATGTTATCGTCCTCGACGAAATATGAGTATCATAACGCCTTTATCACATCAAATCCAAAAGGCGGGCCCGCTCGTAGATGAAATCGGTGCACAAATTGATTTTAAAGTTAGTAATTTTTCGTCGATGAGATTCAAAATCTCCCCATGGCCAAGATGCAAACACTCCTAACGATTTTCTTTTCGGTCGCTCGAAATGTATGGGATGGCAGTTGACTACGTGGTGGATCGTAACGCACGAGAATGTCCTCCCATACATTTTGAGTGATGCTGCTGCTTATAAAACCTAGATGAATGTTCGATCGGCCTTAATGTATAAATAGCTGCACGCTTTAGTTTTTTGTCGCTTTGACGTCTTGTTTGCACTGATACCTACACTTATATGCCAAAGACGTTAGAGCGACCAAGGCAAGGCAAGGTTATAAGATCGACTGTACCATCAGCAAAACAGTTAACTGACTATTTTTAGGGCTCCGTAGTCAAACTAGGAACCCTTATGGTTTCGCCATGTCCGTCCGTCCGTTCGTCCGCAGCCTAGCCCAGAGACTTAGGACTAGAAAGCTGTAATTTTGCCATGAATATGCATTATAGTCACGCCAACAAAGTGGTACAATAAAAAAAAGATTAGGGTACCTCCCCTACACGTAAAGTGGGGATGTATTTTTTCTCGTCTACCGTATAGTGTGGGGTGTCATTGGATAGGTATTTCAAAAATATTACGGGTTTATAAAAACAGTTTTTCCGTTTATGAAATATTACGCTTTAAAGCGCTAATTAGGCTATCAAGTTTGTCCCCCCCCCTCCTACAGCCAAAACTACAAATACAAAAATCTGAAAAAACACTTAAATGAAAGATAACGAATAAGGAAAACTATCTCTACTTACAGCCGAACCCGTGCACTTAGTTTTGTTATTGTATATTTAGGCACTGAATAAATGATTTTTCTTTCTTTCTTTCTAACCCTATATTCAAACCGCGGATGGATAAGGCTTACTTCAGGTTGAAATTTGACATTTGCCCATACAAAATGGTGTCAAATTTTAATCCGAAGTAAGGCTATCTGTCCGCGGTTTGAATATAGGGTTCGGCCGTAAGTAGACATCATTGGTTCTTGAGATATAGGCGAATAAAGTGTTTATACCTATTAAAATCATGTGGCTTAAAATAGAAAATTTGTTATAACTTGTTCATTCTTAATAATATGTTTGTAGTACCTACTTAACGGCTTCGGAACCCTAAACTGAGCATGGTCTGACATGCTCTTGCCCGGTTTTTAATCTTGTCACCTTACCATAAGGCTCACTAAAGCTACAGTTACACATGCTCTAGAACAGCATGCTAAAAAGCGTGCTGTTAGTATGCTTAATATGAGCATTCTTATGAACTGTTTAAGGTACTGACAGACGTGCTTATTACTAGCACGAAAGCATGCTTTTATTGAGCAAGTGCTCATTAGTAGCACGTGTGTCGCACCATTGCTAGTAATGAGCATGCTAATTTTGAGCGTGCTCATAAAGGCACTGACAGACGTGCTCATTACTAGCACGAAAGAATGCTTTTATTGTCAAGTGCTCATGTGTCGCACATGCACGTGTGTCGCAACATTGCTAGTAATGAGCGTGCTCAAAAATCAAACGACATTTGATTTTCGAGCAAGCTATACCTGAAGCGCGGGTGGAAAGGGGCGTGCTTCGAGCGCGTCTGAACAGGTTTGCTTATGAACACGCTAGGTATTATCGCGACAACTCATCAAATTTGTGCGGGAGTACGCGCAAATGTTTTTTATAACCGTCGAGAACTTCGCTTCGCATCTCTGCCAACAATTGATTACTTGCTCCCAGTGATTCTCTTCTGTTTATCCAATTACGAACCCAAATTCTCCTTCTTTTTGTTCTTTTCTTTTTCACCAAAATATTCTTACACAATGCCGTCGCAAGCAATATAATTATTATATTGAGTTCTGTGCACTATCACTATATCATGGTACATCCATTTTGGCCGAGAGCCTGGTGCCAAATAGCACGTCTGTCCGTACGTTTGCTTTGAGCATGCTTCTTTATGAGTATGCTTAAAACAAGCATGCTTATTGCTGGCAAATGTGAACAGTTGCAGAGCATGCTAATTTTAAGCAAGCTTATGAGCATGCTTCTTTTTGAGCACGTCTGTCAGTACCTTTACTTGTGATTTATTCTGTGTTATGTACGTAATATGGGGTGGGGTGAATTTATTTATTTATTAATTCGCAGGTTAGAAAAAATAGTCATAACTTGTTCTCAAGCTTGATCTTATAACAAGATAAGACTTATTTTAGATTGTATTTCTATTCACCCCGCAAATAGCGCTGGGCACAAAACGCTGTCATTTCTAATTTTCAAGTTATTTCCCTGAACGTATGTGTTAGAAGTAAAATATAAGACATACTTATAACAGTTTTAAAGGTTTTTATTCGGTAATAGTAACCTTGTGTTGATACAGAAAATGGTAGGGATAATGTTGTGTGATCGGCAGTTAAAGCCGCTTAGAGCGGAAAACGGAGAACGTATCCTTTCATTTGTAAGTACAGTTGTTTATAATTTTCTATAACCACATTTTGCACAATTATGCTGTGACATGACGACCCTATCAGAGCCGTCTGTGTTTCTCACAAATGTAAATTGGATAATGTAGTTGTACCTTAATAACATAAGTACAGAGTGAAGTGAGACCTTTAGGCCACATTAGATTAGTGAATGGGTTCAAGAAGATTTACTAGTGTATTAGTGACAAGTTGCAAGCCCATCGCCTAACAGCCGGTTCCTATACTCAAACTGCGGGTAGATTAGGTTACTTCGAGTTCGTGTTACATCGGAACCGGACATAACAGTAGTACCTCTGGTGGTACTACAAAGCCTTTTTCCCTTATGTCTGGTTCCTATATTCAAACCGCGGATAGATTAGGTTCTTCTTCTTCTTCTCTTTTATTAAATGGCGGTCCACACAGTGATTTCGCCAATGTCAAGTGAATAGAGTAAATCAGTAAACAGAATAAATCAAAAGTAATAGCCGGGCATTTTTCAATCGGCCATCTTCCCTCCCCGAAGGTTACCGGAATCATAGATTAGGTTACTTCGATCAAAATTTGACAGTTGCCACAAACATAAAATTGCAGAATTAACCACCTAAGTTACGTAGGTACCGTGATGTCTAAAAAGAACGGCTGGCTGGCAGCTGTATTGTATGTGGTTTATGCAATTTAGCCAGTTTGTGTAGTGCTGCCAGGCCAGCTATAAATTTTACCTTATTTTGATAGCTGTGTGTAGCGCATAAGCTGAGATCTACTGAGCAACAGAATGAGTAGCCATATAAAAAACACTCGTTAAAACGCAGTTTGTTATCTTTTGACCACTTTTGAAATAAAGAATATACATAAGACTTACCTGGCAATCACTAAAGTGAGGTTATTTTTTACCACTAGTATTATACAGGGTGTTAGGTAATGAGTGGATAATCCTTGAACTACGGATAGAGGGCACTTAGGGCGTTATGAAAAAGCTAAAATAGGTCTAGTAAAAGTCGCACGGTTTTCGAGATATTTGGACTTTTAGTCGGATTTTTTGTAATTTTTCCTTATGTCCGTGTTACAAAAAACCCCTAAGTTCATGTATTAATTTAATTTTTTTTTCGTTGTTTCTTGCACGGTTAGAATCACTATGAACTAAGGAAGTTTTTAAAGCTACATGCCCAGTTTTTTTCATGACAACTTTTTGAGTAAACGCACAAAGTTTGTTTTTCCATACTACGTGAAAAACAAACGCGGGGATTTCTTAGTATGGAAAAAGTAACTTACTGAGTTTACTCAAAAAGTTGTCATGAAAAAACTTGGCATGTAGCTTTAAAAACTTCCTTAGTTCATAGTGATTCTAACCATGCAAGAAAAAAGTGAAAAAAATATGAATTAATACATGAAATTAAGGGTTTTTCGTAACATGGACATAAGGAAAAATGACAAAAATCCGATTAAAAGTCCAAATATCTCGAAAACCGTGCGACTTTTACTAGACCTATTTTAGCTTTTTCATAACGTCCTAAGTGCCCTCTATCCGTAGTTCAAGGATTATCCACTCATTACCTAACACCCTGTATGTAGGTACTCGGTCTCAATTCCTTACGGTGGTACCAAGGTGGTACGCACTTGTCAAGTCTAGGTATGGTCTAAGTCTCTGTCTATGGTCCATCTAGATAACATCTAGTAACGACTACATGCAAGGCAGGTTTTACTTGAAGGGTTTTTTGACCTATAATACTTACCAAGAAACTTATATTATATGACACTGGAGATTGCACGGCGATCAATGCTTTGAAGCCAGGAAATGTGACCGTGAATGACGTCGTTTATGTTTCCTGTCTCTTTCTTTAGGGTGACCATGTTGGATCCTGAGTTTAGGACACCAAGTACATTACATTTAAATTGCACATATACTAACATGTTAGAGTAATAGATTTTTCTGAGTAATCAGAAAAACAGAAAAAACCATACGCATTAAAAATCGGACTCGCGCGCTGCAGAAGCAGAACTTTTTGCAGTGTATATTGGAAGTATACATTTATACTTCCAGTATACGCTACCATTACCAATGATGGTATATTGGTAATGTCCTCAGTTTCCCCGCACATTAATCGCTATGAAATTGGGTGTAAAACCTGAACTCGAATTAATGGAGTAAACCGGTTGCTTTCCGGAATTGGAAAGACTGTAGATATTATTAATAATTTAGTAGGTACCATCAGGTAGGTATTGTCAAATTGATTATTCGGAAATTGTTGCTATAATATTTAAATGGCAGCTACCAAAAATCAGGAAAGTAAAGAGCGGGAAGGGCCGATCTTTCGTTTAGGTTTTTTTATTGACTTCAAAATATTGGGCACCTATATAATTTGTCAAAAGTCTTGATAAATCAGTAAACCAAGAATAGAAATTGAGAAGAACTTAGAACCTTGTGAAATCTTCCTATGCTCATCCAAGAAGCTTGGGCTCATTTATCCATCATACCCAATGATAAAGGAAGAGAATGGATATGACACGTTGACATATACAAATAATCAGTTATGTAAATAAATACTTACTATGCATTCCGACATCGAACACTCAAAAATAATGTTATCTTTTTTTAACTTAGTTCTATGTTCCTAAGTAAAAAGAGATGACAGTACGTCAGCCAGTGCAATAATGGCAACATTTATAATTTGACGTTCATACAAATACCTAACGTGCCTAGCCAGCCATGTTGAATTAGCTTGTCGTAAGTATTTGATGTGCCAACCGTGCTGAATTCACTTAAAAAATGATTAATATTCTGTTTTCTGTATTATATATTGCCAAAAGTTACACATGGATTGAAAGGCAAACTTCATCGTAATGTCTCTTAAGTGTAGTATGTTAGTATTTGGTGCAAGATACTGCAAAAACCGGAAATATTTACATTTCACCGCTAAGTTCAAATTTTTGTTAAAATATTGGTCGGTTTTATCATTATTGGGGGACTTAGGTACATATGTAATACATTATTATTAATCCATAGATCTAGATAAGTTAAAGATTATAATACGATTTGCCTTTTATTTACTTTTGAAAGTAAACAAACCGGTGAATTTGACAGCTAGGGTTATTCTTAAAATATCGAAAATAACTTGGAAAATTCTCATTATGACAATTAATGTTAAAATAACGTGTTTTTTGTAATTGTATCATATAGAACGTATATGGAATATGCCAAAGAAAGCAAAGAACCATCTTTCATCATGGATTACTATTTTTAAGGATTTTAGGAAAAAGTATACTGAGAAAGTTTCATCCCGAAATTATTTAAATAAAATAATATTATTCCGAAATGAGTAATGACTAAAGTCTTATACCTACTAAAAATCATCTAAGACAGCACCAAATATTTTATTTGTTTACTTGACGACACGTTAACCTAGTTGATAGTGACCCTGCCCATGAAACCAACGGTCCTGGGTTCAAATCCCGGTAAGAGCGGTTATTTGTTACGGTCTGATAATATAACAAGTCATATTTGTAAAAAAATGAGAGAGATAAAGACTGGTAATACACCATTATTTAAGATTATTGGCACTCTCACGCTGTGGCACTGTTTTGAATAAAAACAAAAGTAAATAATTATTGTTAATATTTTTGTTGCTTTTAATGATTCTTGTATTTTATTATTAAGAGAACTTAATGAGTCTTTTTTTATGAAAGGAAGAACTAAGAAAGAAATTATACTTTTGTTGCTTTGTACTCTTATTTATATTAACTCACTCGAACTATATTTACGTACTGAACCCGTGAAATAATTCATCTCTAGTCTTCATCATCGGTTCCACTTTACGAAATAAAGAAGCTAGGTTGACACAAACGCGCTTCAACGCGCGGTCGAAGCGTTGACATGACAGGCGGCTCGTGTCAAGATCTTGCCTGCGATGCATGGCGGCACGCGCGGTCATGTATACGATAGCACTACTTTGTTAGAATCTTGTGCCACGCGCCGCGTCAACCACGCGTTCATGTAAACAAGCAAAATATGTCCGCAATTTTTGAGGAGTTCTGTCGTTTTCTCATGGATTCTATCATCAGGTCACTCCAACTTTTCATTGGGCCATTTCCGACCTTTCCTTTCCTTTACGGTGGAATGGGCCCACCGTGCTGGTTGTGCTCAAGACGACGTTTTGCAAGCCCTTCAGGTATCCCACTGCTACTGCATCTTTATACAGGACATGCGAAGTACTGAACGTACAGAACAGACGAGTTGAGAACCTCCCACCCATACTCGTATGGTTGGTTTATCAATAACTTTATTATTACTATCGAATCGGGGCAGCACTTAAACATGTGACAGTCCGCCATTTTATGTTTGCTATATAGTTTAGGTAGGCACGTTTATTCTGTAGGTATGTCAGATCCATTCTCTTTCTTTATCATTGGGCAAATGAGAGGGATAAAAAACATATTCAGGGGTCATTAAACATGTCTTCACAAAAATGTTCTAGGTGCAATCTCCATTGTAATATATAAGCTTCTTGATACTTACGTATGGTTAGGTTATATTTTTTAAATCATACTATATTTTAATTATTACTGTAAATGTAACGTGATATCACATGACTCGATTTCTGATTTGGTGAGGTGATAACACAACGCGATTTATTAAATACTAGCTATTTTGACGCACACAATTCCTCTTTTTATGCTTCTGGAGGCGAGAGTGTGACGACCGACATATTATCTTTGCTTCTAACTTTGCGACAGTGTTGTTTAGGACGGAACACGCGATAATATGAAGTAGCGATTTTATCACTTGCATTTTAATATGAATCTACCTTAATTAGCAAAATGTTATAACTGGACGTGTATAAAGGAGGCTCCTGTTCAAGTAAGACTTAAATGTTCACAAGGTACAAATAATAATAAAAATAAAAAACTTTAGGGCACCGATATACTTTTTTATCTTCTACATGATGGTATTTTTATCAAGATATTTATACTAGCTTTAGTTACATTACTTTAACAAATTAATGGGTATCAAAGTTAACTATATTTGCAAACGCTTTCAGAAATGTCAACGCGACGTTTATTAGTCGTGTTCTTTGAAATTAAAAACAAAAAAATATGAATGAATCGATTAAATGCAACTAGCAGCCAGTTAAAGATACAAGTGAGTGATAGTTGCTAAAAGATGAGTAAAAGAAGTATAAGTATGATAGGGGAGGGGTGTAAGAGCACCAAACAGCCAAGACACTGGTCGTTGGGTCTAATTGGATCCATGAAGGACCCCGAAAGTATAGTGAAACAATCAGAACGCGTAGTGGTTATTCGAGATAAATACCCAAAAGCGAAAGTGCATTACCTTATTTTGCCGCAGGATGATATTGACAGTATTTATAAACTTACCAAGAGTCATGTAAGCCTCATAGAAGAATTTGGTGATTTTTATGAAGAGCTTAAAGAGGAGCACGAAGGAACGACGCTCAGAGCCGGTTTCCACGCTGTGCCTAGCATGCAGCGGCTCCACATGCATGTCATAAGTACAGACATGGTTTCACCATGTCTCAAAACTAAAGTTCATTGGAACAGCTTCACAACAAAGTTTTTTATTCCTTACCAAGGTAAGCTAACACAAAACCTTCACCTTACATACCTAACAAGCAGGTTTGAAAGGGCATTAAAATTATTTCTTCTGCATGTTACATGATGAACTTTTTGT
Source organism: Acleris holmiana (assembly GCA_949316455.1). Lineage (NCBI taxonomy): Eukaryota > Metazoa > Arthropoda > Insecta > Lepidoptera > Tortricidae > Acleris > Acleris holmiana. The sequence goes on along the minus strand of OX438772.1, from coordinate 12,393,563 downwards.
TTGCTTGCGAGATGAGTTGAAGTGCAAGTTATTAATTTATAAAACATAAATTCTGAGGTCACCCTATTGTTATGTAAATATTTAGAAACCCACCTATTTAAAAATATTTTCTTTTCAGATGTATTGAGTGAACTTAAAGAGAATGGATGTATTCAGAAAATACCAATCGAAACACATAAAGGTTTGATGGCTACGGATCTGCAGTGTAACCAATGTAGTTTTAAGCCTAAGAATATGCCTCAATTGAAGGAACATTTGTTCTCTCATGTGAAATAAACATTTACTCTAGACTCCTTTTTTGTTGACCTTTAGTCTACTAACCCCATAAAAACTACTTCAAAAGTAAGAAAAGGTGGTGGCCTCAAACACAACTAATTGGTTCTCAATGTAGCGGTAGGTAAACAATTTGTCTATATTTAAAAAATCTTGACATGTCATTTTTATATGAATGTGTAAAGAAATAAAACCAATACCAGTGTAATTGCACTTCATTCATTGCCAAACATAATTTTCAAATTAAATATCAATTTGTTTAAAATTATTTAGTCAAGTCATGATCCTCCATGATTTGTATTACTTTCTATTTATTCTGCTCTAGCAATTAACTACTGTACATGCACATTTTGACAAAAATCAACTATTATAACTATGATTTTCCTTAAATGATAATTTGCTTGAAGTAGGGCTTTCATCAAGAAGAGAGCTAGAGGTGTTAACACTATCATCTGCTTCAGAGGTGTAGAGTGATTGATTACGTCTCTTAAATGTCTTCCTTTGCACTGACATAGGTGTTACACAGTCACCAGTGCTGTTCAGCTGAGATGTGGTGTCTGGTGAGAAAAGGGAGTTTGTGTGGGAAATCTCACTATCGCAGTCACTTGGTGTAATTGGTGCTGGTAATGACATCTTTGAACACTTTACTGGTGTTGCCACAGGATTCAACTCTGGTTCAGGACTACTATGGTCCTCACAGATTGTATTTACATCTTCATGCTGCTTCATGACACGGCCACCTCGAGCCATCAAAACTTGCAAAGGATCATCTATACCAAGCTTCTCACACAGATTTACTGTCTGTGGGTTGGTAATGGGATCAGTCAGTGTCCCTCGTGGGGAATTAGGGGAGTACACAGGGGCTGTCTGGACAAAATTATCTGCCTTTATTAGCATGTCACCCATCATCTGAACAACAGCTTCTTTGTCGTCTGATGTTGGTGAAAAATTGTACCTGCAAGCACCAAAATAGTTACCTAGTATGTGAAGTAAAAGTATTGCAACAGATATACATATAATGTGATTTTTCTCACCTTTCATTTCCCCCAGGACCAGGTAAATGAAAATCAATGTTTTTAACAGACAAAAGATGGTTTGTATTCTTCAGCACAGCCAGCCACTCTTCATCATATCTAAGTTGTTTGTCCCCATCATACTCAGAAGATACATCCAATATTTGGAGATGTCTGCGTTTAGGCAAACACTTGTCAAGTGCCAGAAACTTAGTTTCACTATCATCGTGTTTCACCAGTGCTGCAAAATGGCAGTGCAAGTGTGCTGCAAACCAGTAGTCTGGCTTTAACTCATTTAAGAGTTTTGTTGCTGGGGGACTGCCAAGCTGATTGGATTCAATGTCTTCCCTGGTAAAGCAAGAAATATAGAGCAATTATGTTTTTTTTTCACATTTGATACTCTAATGATAACATGAAATACTAATGTAATTACCGGAAAAATGGTTTCCTCCTGAGTAAACCCTCCTTATCTCCAAAGTCAGTGATGCCTTGTGGCCAATCATGAGAGAGCATGACGTGAACCTTGTCTCTGAGCTGTCTGAGACGGTACACGTCGAGAGCACGCACGTGGTACACTGATCGCAAGGAGTTCTGATTGTATGGAGGGGATTCCCACAGACCCTGCAGGTAATCCCGACCTTTGAAAATCCCTGATATACCTGGAATTAAAATAATTCAACTTTATTTTACCTAATCAAAATTGTCTTCAAATTTAAACCAATAAAGTAAATTACTATAATCAGATTATGGTTAAGTTGCAATTAGAAGCACAATAGTAGCTCTTCTATCTCATTATGTATGCTCTGATAGGTTTCATTTTTAGACAGTCATGAATTTTAAGCAGATTAACATTTCCCAATGTCACTGATAAGGAAGATAATTGTTATACACTCAGGGTCAAAAAAAGTGCACCTGTTGAAATTTTCAAAAGAGGCTTTACAGTCATTCATAACTTACCTTGGATGAAATATGGTTTATATCTGTTTCATGTCAAAATTTCAAAAGGTGAGATTTTTTTTAAAGCCTAGTATAGTAGGGTTGGTATAGTTATTTTAACACACATTTGAGATGCATGGAAAGGCAAAGATAAAAGGAATATGTTCCCTTCAAGTACACAAATATAGAAATCATAATCTGATGTCAGGAATATATCAAATGGATAATTTAAGCATCATGTCAACTGCACAATTCCAGCAATAAATATATTTTTACCCCCAATCTTTAAGTTGCCAAATTTGACAACTCCAGCTCGGCCGAGGTAGTAGATGTTTGGCGCCACCCACCCCCCGTACGGCAGCTCTTGTAAATAGTTTGATGCTTCATGGTTACCACCAATGAATATTGTCAACACTGGGGCTCGTTTTTCACCACTGTAATATCTAAAATAGACAATATTCAATTTAAGTCACATAAATTATACCTTAACTGTTACTGTCTAGTACAATTTAAGATTAGCTTGAAACATAACCTACTTACTTGTAAAATGTACAGATGTGTTGATACTTTTCTGGCACTGCCATGGCCCGTAAATCATTTTTATTTCGCACTGACTGGAAGTCGCCGCAGCATATCAACAAATCGATACTTATCTCTTCCCTTTTTTGTAAGATTTCGATACATTCGTATATTTTTTCTAATTCCCCATGAGCACAACCTTCAACAGCTATTTTCATGTTAAAGGGTCAAAGGAAACACAACAAAGTGAACGTAATTTATAAAAACCCTTGGTTTAGAGCTTTTTTTACACTATATACAGCCTTATTCATACAGAAAAATTGATAAATTAAAAGTAGAACTTGATTAACAACAATATTTTCTGTCAATGCTCGTCAACTTGTCAATAATGTCAATGTCAATGACAAAATTGACAAATTATCACCACAGATTAAAAAAGATGCTGCGGCCACGTATGTATTAGCACAGATAAGGCATCTTTGAACAAAATACAGTCACGATAAATTTCACTTTACCAACTTAACAAAATAATTAAACCGAATGTAAAACCCCGTGAACTTAGCAAAAATAAAAGTGTTTTAACGTTTTTAGAGAAATTATTTGTTAATATGTCATGATTCGATATTATATTATTTTTTTTGTAAACCGTTTACAAATTATTTAACATTATATCGAGTTATTTCCTAAAAAACGTTAAAAACACTTAAAAGTATGCTCTGTTACAGTATTATTTTGATGTACGATGTACTTTATTTTAAATTCTACTAAAATATCATACCGGATCAGCAAAAATGCTATAACCGTTTTTGTAGTAAAAATTTATTGATTTACAACTGGAAAATGAGTAAAATAACCTTTCCGTTTTACGTATTTGACTAGAAAAAGTGGTTTTCAATATTTTATTTTACATCTCTGTCGGCCTAATTATAGATAAGAGTCTTTGAATTAAGAAAGATGGGCAGACAGACAAAGCGAAACTATATGGCACTACCATTGAAAACCTAGAGAAAAAAAAAACGATCTATAAGACCTACAACTGGTTCGCTAGAAGCTGCGGATGAAATAGGACTTAATACCTACAGATTACTGGTACATATAACATAACATAAGTAATACATACTATGTATAATAATATAACTTGACATCGTTGGTATGAGCAGTGAGTGAGGTGGTATCGCATGCGTCGTAATGCGTCGCGTAAGTACAGTCAGCAGCAGAAGTAACGCAACTGAAGAGCTCAAAGAGATCTGCACTGGACTCTATTATCAAGAGAATACGTCGTGTCTAGATCATTTTGAGCATGTTATTTTGCGTTTCTAATTACGATACCGACTGTACTTACGCATATGCGTCGATCGTACCTATTTGAAAACTCGAAAGTAGTTACCTATTCCTTCCTAAGTCACCTACCTACCTATATTAGTGACGGTTGGGCAAAGCAGGTAAATAGTTAGATTAATTAGACGTTGCTAATTTTTCACAGTTTCACAGAAAAATGTTAATAGGTAGTTTTGTCGAGCAGACGATAGGTACTAACTACGTACCTATATGTTTGAAGATTTCCCCATGCAAGCCCGTTTTGTTTATTTAAAACCCGTGACTGTGCAAAAACTATTTGAATTTGAATTTGTGTTTTACCTGTGGGTTATTGGATGTAAGCAATGGTACTTAGGTGCATCTAGATCAAACAAAATAATGCAATAAACACATTTTATCTCTATTTTAACCAAGAAATCGTATACAGCTGTATATTTTTTCTGTTGGTTGTTCACTAAGTCTAAACGCAACGTAAAGCCGTATAAACTCAGTCTGTCAGTCGTCATTGCTTGATTGAAAGTAGTTTTTTTTTAAATTCGGGAGGTCGGGTGATTTGCTTATGTAGAAGAGTTAAACGACATCAAATGTTTAAATTCAAAACGTATGAAGCACTAGGACCCTTAATAATAGCTTGTGTCACGCTCGTAGTCGTACGCAGGCCTCAACCGACACTACTGTCCGCCGCATAGAATTAAAATTTGGATATTTTATCTAAAAGTTATTTTATTTCTCCACAAGACAAATAACACCATAAAAACTAACGAAAGATACACACTTACTTAAAACAATTCTAATCCAACAGACCGCTACCAGTGGGCATCGTTCGCAAAATGCTGGCAGCATTGCCACGTTGAATAGCAATGCTTAAAGGCCAGCATTTTGGTCACGAGTTGCGTCGACCAGGCGCTTAGAAACCTTTAAAAATACGGTGTGCTCCTGGTCCCCACGATCCTAAGGTTTCGACCCCAAAAGGCTCGAATCAAGTTTACTGATTTGCACCTTTTGAGGCTCTCCGCTGACTCCGCCGCGAAACCAGCCCTAATACTTGTTTCGGGAAGGTGTGATGACGCAAGGGTGTCACGCGAGTGGTATTCCAAACCAACGGCCGGCCCAACTTCCACGGAACCAGAGTCATCCCATCAGGTCTTCTGCCATCGTCGCGCATGAGACCATTATCAGGTTATTCCAAATTTTGTAGTAAAGCCAAAGTAAAGTGGTAAATTAACTTGTTTTGTTAGTTGGGTTCTGACCCTCAAGTACTGTCCACCAGTCTTTTGTTATGTCACTTCATGTATACCCACTGCCATATTTTATACCTTTTTTTATTAGAACACTTTGTGTGTACTGGAGTACTCCGGTAATTTACTTTATACAATCTATCGAATGGAATATAGATAAAGAAAATTAAAATCGTAAGGATGAACAGTTTTCTTAAAGTAAAGTGGTCGTTTTCTTGCAGGTTTAAGTTGCGTTTTACAAGATACCTTACGTGAAAGTTTTGCACATCAGCTAAATTTACCTATATCCTAAATTAAGACCCATAAAAGGTAGTATTAATTCATCATCATCATAATCATTTCAACCGAAAGACGTCTACTGCTGGACATATGCCTTCCCCGAGCTTTACCACAAGGAACAGTCCTTCGCCACTTGCATGCATCGGTTTCCCGCAACCTTATTAGCCACGTCGTCCCACGCAGCGTCTTCCGATACGCGGACCCCACTTGTGTCTTCGACCACAACGGCCATCCGTTGTGCGAGCAATGCACCCCGTCCACTGCCGGTTGTATGCATCACCCCATTTCCTTCTGTGGGCGTCGTATAAGGCATCAGAGGAATAAACCGGAGGACGCCAACCTGCTTGCCAAGCGTGGTGACTATGGAAAATTCCCCCAAGGAATAAAGCAATGACCCTAGTTCCCGGTGGTCCTGCTATTCCTGACTCCGGTAGCGGTTATAGTTACGTAGGGGCACGGGGTCCTATAGTGAATCTCCAGCGAAGGCCTGGCGACTAAAAACAACAAACACTGGCCCTGGCAACATACAACTGCTGGACGCTGTATACCGACACGAGAAGATCACGGAACCGGAGGAAAAATTGAGCAGGTTATAATGAGACATTTTGTCTGGAGAGATAACCCTGAGGTCAGGTAACTTACTCTATTACTTCCAGGCTCCCGAACAAGCTGGCTTCTGAAAAGGCTTTAGTATCGTAGTAAGACCAGAATTCTGAACCTATTCCTCTGCAGCGGGGAGTCGGACAAGGAAATGTTATATCTCTAATAATGCCGTTTACCGATGCGCTGGAAAATTTGTTCAGTGTACTGGAATGGGAAGGACGAGGTATCACTGTTATCGGCGAGTACATTACCCATCTTAGGTTTGCTGATAACATTTGAGTCATGGCTGACACCATGGAAGACCTAAACCGCATTGCTCGATGACCTCAGCAGAGCCTCCGTTCAAGTTGGTCTAAAAATGACGAAGGATAATAATACAAAAATCATGCCAAATGCCCATGTAGTACTACTAACCAACTCCCGTAATAATCGGAGGCTCAGCGCTTGAAGTTGTTGACGATTGTTTACCTGGAACAAACTGTAGTTAGGTAGGTACAATTTTACGAAAGAGGTACCTAATCGTCGAATCCGCCTCGGTTGGGCAGCGTTCGGAAAGCCACGCAAAATCTTCCCGTCCAATATAGCGCAGTCACAAGTCGAAAGTCTTCGACCAGTGTTGCCAGTGATGACTTATAGTACTGAGACGTGCGGGTGCTAACGATGAGCTTGATAAGAAAGCTCGGGCAAAGGAGAGAAAGGGCAGTACCTAGTCCTCTACATCCACTCGTAATTTCTTTGCGCGATCGAATCAGAAATGAGGAGTTCCGCACGAGATCCAAAGTCGCCTACAAATCCTTTTTTCAGTGCAACAAGTAAGTAGTGTACGAGATATAATAGAGCGGGCCTAGTTTTACTTAAAACCGAACTTACCTACTGTAAGGATTATCACAGACATCACAACGACAACATACTCGTAAGTATATAACATAAAAGTAATCATAAAAATGGAATTGTGTTACATTAATCAATGCGACAAGGTTCTAGTAGGTAAGATGGTGGACAGCTTAAAACTTGACAGTGACAGTAAGCTATTACGGTTATTGGAGCCCTGCATGCATAGGCATGGCCCGGGGGCTCTTCTTCACTTGTTTTGTCTACAGAGCATTTTTAGCTAATTATTGACTATGCTGCTGTTATTACCTAATATGACATATTTAGTTCGAAGTATTTATCTACGTACTACCTTCATACGAAGTAATTTGCAACCAATCAAAGAACTTGATTACCTACCTATTGATATAACTACAGACTATTAAATGTAAAATAACGAATGCTACAATTGAAGTTCCAATTCAAGCAAGATACGTGACCATACAAGTGATACCTACGTAATTGTTCCCGTTAGTAGGCACGCTGCGCGAGCGCCGTGACGTCAGAGCGGCCGGCGCGTCCAATCGCGGGCCGAGGCGGCGCCGGCGGCGCGCGCGCAACGCCCACTGCCTTGATGGATGGGAAAACTCGGAAAACAGCGCTACATAAACAAAGGATCGAAGTGCGTGAGAATCTAAGTCTCAATAAGATCTCTTGCAAAGTACTGTGCGAATACTAAGTAGAAATACCTAGTAGCTTTTTAAACGGAAAATATCAAACTGTAAGAGATTTCATTGTGGAAGTTTTCTTTGTACTTAGGCACTTACCCTATGAGGTTTACATAGTGTCCTTTGTATGATAATTCAGTTTCAGAACTGTATTGAAATTTATTACTTTTATAATAAAAGTTTATTTTATTATAAAAGTAATGAATTTTAAATACCTACAATTGTATATTGTTAACCACTAACTCTTACTTGAACTTAATTAAAAATTTAACACTGTAAACAAAATACAAGAACGAACGTGAATAAACCAAAACAAGAACTAGAAAAAATCATATCAAAGCCATGCGCGCGCGCCCCTTCTGTCGAGCATTTATAGTTATGCGCGGAGCATAAGGAACTCTTTATAGTCAGTGCGCGCGAGTTGGTCGCACGCGTCGCGGCCGATCAAACCCGTCGGTGGTTCAAGTGTTGAAAGACTTTTGAGATGAGTTGGGACCAAGACCACAGGCCCTGCCCGGCCCTCGAGATCAACGAGGCGGTTGGGAAGCTCCTACAGACGTTTAACTACGACACCATCATACCTCAGCCTTCTAAGTAAGTTAATATGTATAAAAAAATATCGTTTTTCAAAATTTACATGGTTGTCGTAGGCCGTCGTTGCGTTGCTACGAAATAGGCTACGAGACAGTGTTTTTTTATTTAATAAAGTAATCTAGCTAACTTTACACGATTTTATACAAAAAGATTGTGAGGGTTTTGGTGAGTAGCTAGATATCTCGTCAAGTACTTAGGCGATTTCCAAAAAAAGTGTACATCGTTAAGGACAAAGTTAATTTCCTTAATTTTGTCTTTAACGATGTACACTTTTTTTGGATAAAGCCCATTATCTTATGGCTATAGGCTGTATAAAAATCCGTTACTAAAAACATTGAACGGTATTATAGAGAATCGTCTTAAAGAAATCGCAAAAAAGTAAAGAGAAAAAAAAACAATGGAACCCCAACCAACCTATAAGTAGATACTTATCAACATAAATAAACCAAGTTCTTACTGCGGTTTGAAATCGGCGAGTTCCCAAAAAAAAATGAAAAACTCGACGATGTTGCAATCGACATGATATTTGTAACATTAATGTCGTAAACTAATAAAATATAAAAGATGATTCTGTTTATTATTCAGTAGATAAGTACTAAGGCCGCACGGGCACTTTTACACGTCAAAAGTCACCAATACCAGAGATCACTACTAAGAAGAATCGCTGTACGAAACAGTCAGATTTTTTTCCAATATTACATTTGACCATACCTAACCTGGTATTATAATATACTAGGTGCTTTATTTGGTAGTCTGACATTACAACAAAAAAGTTTTATTTCTAAGCATTCATTTCTGTGGCCCTGGATAAGAAGCTTCAGTAAACGACGTCATTATCGAAAATGTATAGGGATGGGAGGATGTGCGACCACAGGGATTGACTTAAGTCGCCTGACAGTCACGGCGAGCGCTTGGTTATGTCAAGTCCATACATTTAACCTTTTCAACGCTACCTATGTCAAATATAAAAGACGTTACTCACACGCCAATGACAGCTTAAAACCAGAGCTAATGTCAACCTTGCCTCAGAGACACTCCTCGGTTCGATTTTGAAAATGGGGTCGAAAAGGTTAAACATTTTTAAAAAATCGCTAGCGTTATCTAGGGCCTTTATTTTATAGAAAGGCCATCCGGCCAATACGGAACGTATACTAAAACCCACCACTAGAAGTCGTAAACTCAACCCGAAGATCAATGGAGCGCATGCGGCAACCCTTACAGAGCAATCTTTTTATTAGGGTTGGTAATACATTATGTCGACAGAACGGCAAGAAAAATAAAAAAGTTCTCGTAAGTTTCACCGGCCAAGTGCCAGTTGGACTTCCGTACCATCTATAACAACATTGTGATCGGAATAGGTAGTGCAATTTCGGGTGAATGACCTTAAACATTATACTTAATATGGATAAGACCCCAGATTCCGGGACTCGTATTATTTCACAGAATTATTTCTTGACATGACTTTAATTGAAGTTAAATGGGAACATGCGAAAAATCTAAAAAAATAATGTTATTATAAATACTTTTTTACTTTTTGTCATTGCAAGTGTCTAAATATTTCGTTAATGCGATATTCTATGCTAGCAAAATAATCGTTAAAATCATATTTTAGTAACATTTCTGAATTAAACATAAACTTTAACACTTTGCAAATGTAATCCCGGGGTTACAAATTACAAGCTATATCCATACTAAACTTACGCACCGAATTCTCGCGAAATTGCACTACCTATTCCGATCACTGAACATTAGACACTATATTATAACCTTTTTTTTGTTTCACCTATTCCGTTGTCTGTATTAAGATCGAGAATAAAACGCCAAAAAGATCACGTGTTGTGTGCGAGCCCCCTAAAATTTATTTTATTTTTATTTGACTATTTAGTTTTGAAGCTATTATACAACTTAATATTCTGTGAATATTTCAAGCGTCTACCTGCGTTGCCGTTACTAATATCGAGCGAAAAACGGCAAAAAAAACACGTTTCACCTATGGGTCTTAAATATTAATTTTGGTTTACATTCATCTGGCTTATCTTTTTTTGGCATAATCATCATTTGGCAAACAGTTTTTTTTTTCAGAATCCGTATACTTTTCAGGATTATTTAAAATAGCATTGCAGAGCCCATTAGGTTAGGTTAGGTTTATTTTATAACAATCCTGAAAAGTATACGGATTCTGAAAAAAAGACTGTATGCCAAATGATGATTATGCCAAGTGATGATTATGCCAAAAAAAGTTATGCCAGATGAAGGGAACCCATTAATTTTATTTTAAAAAGTTTTATAGTTACACGACCTAGTTGGTAGTGACCCTGCCTTCGAAGCTAGGGGTCCTGGGTTCAAATCCCGGTAAGGGCAGATAACTGTGTGACGAGCACGAGTATTTGTTCCTGAGTTTTGGATGTTTTCTATGTATTTAAGTATATATTTCTCTATATAAGTACGTTCATCGTCGTGTAGTACGCATAGTACAATCCTAGTGCTTAGTTTGGGACTAGGTTAATTCGTATGGCATTGTCCTGTTGTTATTTTTATTATTATTTCTAAAGTAAATATACAACTAAATATTCAGTGAATATTTCAAGCGTCTGTTGCCGTTATTAATTTCGAACGAAAAACGGCAAAAATAATCACGTTCGTTGTATTTGTTGTTATAGTGGTAACAGAAATACATCACCTTTGAAAATTTCAACTGTCTAGCTATCACGGTTCATGAGTTGCAGCCTGGTGACAGACAGACAGACAGCGGGATCTTAGTAATAGGGTCCCGTTTTTAGGGCTCCGTAGTCAAACTAGGAACCCTTGTAGTTTCACCATGTCCGTCCGTCCGCAGCCTAGCTCAGAGACTCTTAGTAATAGCTGTTATTTGGCATGAATATACATATTAGTCACGCCAACAAAAAGGTAAAATATAATCTGTAAAAAAAAAAAAATATAGTACCACCCCTACACGTAACCTGCGGATGTATTTATTTCTCGTTTACCCCATATCATGGGGTGTCGTTGGATAGGTCTTTTAAAAGATTGCGGATTTGTGAAAATAAGTTTTCGATTAAGGGATCCGTTTATAAAATATTAAGCTTTATAGCGCTAATTTTTGTTAGAGTCAAGTGTCGTCGTCCCCCGTCCCCCCCCCCCAGCCAAAACTACAAGTACTAAAAATCAGAAAAAATCTTTAATGAAAGCGCATACCTATAACGAATTTAAAAAAACTACCACGACTAAGTAGACATCATTGGTTCTTGAGATACAGGCGATTAAAAATTTTATACCTACTAAAATCATCTAAGTTGGCACGGAACCAAAAGACTTTAAATTTGTTATTACTTGTTGCTTTTTATGTTTGCAGTACTTCACGGCTTCGGAACACTGAGCATGGTCCGACATGCTCTTGCCCGGTTTTTACCCTTTGGGTAAACCCTAAAAATGTATGTATGTATGGTTCTTTGTGCCCTCGTAGTAGCTGGATAGTGACACTGGGATAATTAAAACAAAAAAATATGTGGCGGAATGAAAAATATACAAATGGTAGGTTACGACTTACGACATAGTCAAAACATGAACGGATTTTTCAAAGTAGTTTTTGTTACACTTGTTTTAAAGTGATCTGGTGATTCACACTAAAGCCCACTCAGATACAGGGTTAGGTTAGGTTAGGTTATCATCGAATTTTCACAAAACAACTTAAATGTGTACTGGTAGAGAATGCGAATAGGCTAATTTGAGTTTTTGTAGGTACAGTAAAAATTAAATATTTAATGAATAAAATCCTAACGTTTAATTTCTTAACCCCTCACCTATCAGAGGTGAAAAAATACCTGCTAACCCTGAGGACTAAGATGGAATGCCTCTATGCTAGTAATTTCACCGGTTGTCTTATCCCACACCGGAACACAACAATGCGAACACTGTAGCTTGGCGGGTGGTTAATGGATAAGATGATGGTAGCGAACCGGGATGGACCCTGCACAGGGTCCTACCACCACTATATTCTATATTCTGTAGTAATGTGCATTTTAGCGACATTTTATGACAAATCGGCCAAACTTGATCGACGAGACAACAAGAGTCGTCTCTAGAAAGCTCGTGTCCCCATATGAACGGACTTTTGTATTATTTTTCTAATATTTCGTCGGATAAACAGGTAATAAATCAAATTTAGGGCGGGAATGTGTTTTGGTAAATAAGAAAGATAAAACGACATAAACATTACTTACATTATTTTTTTCTCATATCAAACACACTAGAAGGATCTAGATTCGATTTTGTATATTATTTTCTGCATGTTTTTCTCAGTTTGATCCTTCTAGGCCAAAAAGGAATACAAAATAAACGGGTAAGAGCATGTCGGACCATGCATAGTGTAAAGTAAGTACTACCTAAAGCCGTTAAGTCCTACTTGACAAACACAAAAAAATATTTCAAAAAATAAAAAGTATGGACAAATTTTCTATTAAAAGTTATTTGGTATTGTCTCAGATGATTTTTAGTATTTATAAACTAATATTTGGCTGTTGGCATTTGACCCTAAAAAAAATCACTTTAAAGCTTTATTAGCACGTAATGTTTTTGAAAGATCTATCCGATGACAGTATTTCTTATTTAACTGACTTTTGATATGTCACTAAAGGTAGTTTTTTGTAAATCAAAGTTAAATAATAATTTCAAATGTGGTTACAGAATTATCAACAAGTCTTTTTAGAGTTGTTGGTATTTCTGTAGCTCTGCCTACCCTACTCTGGGATTGAAGGCGTGATGTTATGTATGCATGTAATTATTGCAAGTGATATTTACTAAAAAGTGTTTTAAAAAATATTATTATAATATAACTTTAGACAAGTTTGGCTATTTAGTTAAACTTCCGAGATAAACCGCTAATAACTCTTTTTATGAATGCTAAAACCTATGCTTCGCTTCAATAATGTGAATTGTACCTACTAAGAAAAGGAAAGACATCATGAAAAGTTTGCGAAGTTTTCTCGAATCTCGTAAGTTATAGAGCTTATAAAATCTAATTTCGCAGTTTTTTTAACGTAGATTTACATCACTGTGACTCGCTTCTGAGCCACCCTGAAATCCGATATCCTCAATGAGGTTTTAATTTCGTAAGCTCGTGCAGGCCCGATAGCGGAAACGCAACTCAAGTGCTTCCAGAGTCGGATAGAGACCAACTTATACAAACTAACCTTCGTAAGAAAGAGAACGCTGCATTTCTCTTAAGTGGTGTTAATAATTCAAATTTATTTATGGGCGGGTCTTTCAGAACAACGAAATTAAGATAAACAAATGAACTGCTGGCGGCAAATGAAACGGATGTCCACTCCCTGGTATTATGTTTGATTGATAAGAAGACGCACGATAACATAATCGTTTCGCTTAATTTATTATCATGCATACATAGAATTAATTTATTAATGAACTGCGTAATGAGGTCGTCGTTGATAGGTACGGTTGGAGGGAAGCTAAGAGAAAATTAATAAAATGACTGCATAATTTAGATAAGCGGATACCTAGTTATTTTTACAGTTCTTTAGCAAAATTACATGATAAACTTATAAGCTCGCGATGTTTTCTTTATCTTATTACCTAACTGTAGACAGGACGCATTCCTGTGCTGGCCGATGGGGCAAAAGACCTCCAAAAATAATCAACGGTTGAAAGGCCACACGAGTCCAAGAAATTAGTAAATTCTCGGTATTTAAACCACCTAAATTCTTGTATCCGTTTTTTATTATCATCATATTGCTTAGCATATAAAAAATAAAAATAAGTTGCTTTTTCTGTCTGTCTGTCTGATTGTCCTCTTAGTCCTGCGCAACAGATTTCCATCAGTTAGAACATGTCTTCCGGAAGGTTTATGGAGATATACTACACAGAGATTGGACGGAGGTTAAATCAAGGTGGGTTGCTAATTCCAGACAAACTTGACAGAGTTGTCCAATTTTGAGACGAAAATGTACAAAAAATCAGGGTCTGCTTCTGCTTCAGAATTTGCCTAAAGTTGTTATTATTTTAGCTCCGTAATATTTTTGAAAACCACAGCGAAGGCGGTTGAAACTCCCAAATGCGAGCTGGGCGGTGATTCCCTTTTAAACATCTCGGAAGAGAGAAGGTATACCTACCGACGTTGGTTGCATGTTTAGTGTCAAAACAGTTCGGTTAAAGTCAGTAGGTAGGCTTATTTGAGAGAATTTACACCTTGCGCAGCACAAGTCGATCCTTTACATATATCTTCAAAGGACCCTTTGGCCATCAGTGAATGTTTTTTGGTTGGTATAATGATGATATTCAAGATCTATACAAGAAACGTTTAGCTCTGTCATCTTACATAGATACATTACACGAGTTTAAGATAAATAACTAGAATTCCGATAGCTCATGAACGATTCCGTAATTAGCCATCAGCAGATACGGCCGGGGTCACAAGCACAACTTCATGAAACGCGACCGCTCTAATTGAATACCCATATTTTATCTGTTATCTCCCACTGTATAATAATTTCATATCTATCGGTGGCTTTACATCGCTGCCTCCCTGAATGTCTGAGAGTTTTGGATTGCTTTTGTTTTATGTTAATCAAAATGATCGTGTTTATTGTTCGGTGTCATTTCGTAGAATGCTTAGAGGCGTTTTAGCTTTTGACTCGTTATCGAATTGTCAACGTTATGCTAGCTGTTATTAACTTGATGACTTTGAACTTGACAGAGTTAAAAACAATTCGCATGACATATTAACAATATGGTGTTACCGAGTAGAATATAGGTCCTGAAATACTCTGATATATAAACAACAATTCTCTGCTTTGCCCAAAGGTCAACTGGTAGAGAATAACTTACGGCGCATTTTGTATCTTAAGTGTATTCTTTTGTGCATTTTTTTATTAAAGTTCAGATTAAATGTATAAATAAATATACTTTGCTAAAATATAAAAACAACTTCTTCTTGCGAAAATGTCCAACTATTGCAAATTCAACATAAGTCTACGATTGTATAAGCTTTAATGCACTCCTTTGCATCGATTGCTTTGCTTTGATAAACGTTTCAATAACGACAGCTGATAAAGGAACAAAAAAAAACAAATAAAAGTGAATTCACTGATAACTTATCTCTTGACATGAATTTATGCGAACTTCAAAATATTTAACTTACTGTTGATACCTAAAAGCGCAATACGGAAAACTTTAAACTTACGGTAAGTTTAACGATATCTTTTGTCGCAAAAATATGCTCTATGCGTTCAGATAATGGTTTATATTGCCTTAGTCATGGTTTATTCTTTACGACATTGATCCTAAGAAGAGTTAAATCAAACTTTTTAATAATACACACTGATAGTTTACCGGCTAAATTATATAAATAGATTCTTTGGTTATATTTAATTTTCAACAAATTTAAATACAGAATCCTGCGACTTGTAAAAAATAAGTTTCGCGGTATCTTTAGTTCTTCCGAATCCTTATTATTTTTTAGGTTTTTATCTATTCTAGTCATGGCTTACCTGGTGATATTACTAAGAGTTAAGAATCACCACAAGCCATTACGTACGCGTCAGCACGCTCTCTAGGGCCTCTAATTCTGCTGGGTAAAATTATATTGCCTTTGAAATATTATCGAATTATTTTGAAACTCTGCCGTCTTTACTGTCAAATAAATAAGAGCTATCGAGTAGTTGACAATACGATAACATGTCAAAGGCAATATTATTTTACCCCTTAGAATAGAGGCCCAGAAGCCAGGACTTATATACAAACTTAGAATTGTTATGTTTTAAAAACAAAGTAAGACTTTATGATCAGAATATAATTTTTTGATGTTAAAATTACAGATTTTTTGTGAAAACGTGAAAGTATTATGTTTGAATCAAAACTCCGTTCTGTCACAAATTCTGCTGCTCTTCTCACATGCGCCAAGCTTTTCTATATCTAACGAGGTATTTAAAAATAAAAACGAAAGCAGTCAACTACAAAGAGATGTAGATATTCACTTTTGGTCCTTACAATGTATAAGCAAATAATAAAAAATAAATAAATGTATAAGGGAAGCGAGCGTCCTAGCGACTCTTAAGCTATTTACTTGAAGCTAAGCTCTACTCTAAATGATAACCTATTTCATTACCACTTCCAAAAACACCGTTAACTGTATGTTTTTATAAAAATGCTCAAACTTTACCTTCCCTGGGATCTTTTTGTTTAATAAGTGAACCCTCCGTCTTGCGGAGTAGGTCGGCGCTCGGCAGGGCGCGGCGTGTGACGATTTTTATCTTCTTCCTGCCTCACCGATTTATTTCCGCATGTCGCGATAGCGCCTGCGCAAACAGCCCCATTGTGGGGTGCTTATCTGCCCCGGAGACTCTGGACCCCAAACTCTAAGGCTCTACTTACGGCCCTTTTAAGTTTTATTTGACTATCGCTCTGATGAGCCTAGGAACCAATTTCATGCCACCTAATTTGGTCTACAAAAGTGTTCAGTGAAGGATTTTGACTTGTACAGGCGCCCAATGAATATGCCCTAGTCTGCTTTATAAAATTCATTGGTTAAATCGTGCTTGTAACTTCATGATCAGTTTGAATTTTATTATGACAAGGCACTATAGTGCTTAATATTTTCACTGGATGTACGGTACCTTCTTTATGTATATCGATGGAGAACCTTGTCATAGGCACATAATTATTTGAATGAAGTAACGTACCTACTACGCCACGTTGTATCAGCGTTGATTCTACTTAAATATAACACGGACCAAGTAGTACAAGGCCTTTGACCGTAAAAGACCAAACTGTAGAGGCAAAAGGTAGAAATACCTTGGACGCTTGCTGCTGGTTGAACTAACTAAACATTATAATTAGTACTTTCCGCTACCTATGTAACGGGTTTGTGTGAAAGACAAGGAGTCGTAAGTTCAGCTAAAAGAAATGTACAACATTTAAGGTGGGCTTTTTTCTTGCGATAAAACTGTTAAGTGGGCGTTTTCCAAAATTGTGTACATTGTTAAGGACAAAGTTAAGAAAATTTAACTTTTTCCATTTCGTCACGAAAATTAGCCATACATCAGTTAATTTTCTTGACGAAATGGAAAAACTTAAATTTTCTTAATTTTGTCTTTAACGATGTACACTTTTTTTGGAAAACGCCCAAGTACCTGTTTTAACGTTGCTACGAGTATGACACATTTTCATTTCATTGTATATGTATTGATTTGAAAGTAAATCAACGTTAAACCTTTATACTTTATGCATAATATCAGGCGCGCGTAACTAAGGTCTGGCATTTTTTCCCCACGGAAAAACCTAATTGCTTTTGACGGGCCAACGGGTAATGCATTGTCAACGTTTTGATAGCTCTTGTTTAATTTAAAGAAATGGCGGCCGAGTTAAAAACAATACGATAACAATGTCAAAGACAATATAGTTGTAACCTGTAGGATAGAGGGCCTGCTGCTTGCACGGTAACATCGGTTTTAAAGTTGCTGTTTGGGAATCCCAACAGTAAATAGGTACTTTTTATTGGTGAAGTAACAGGAGCGAGCAACTGAATTAATTAACATGTGGAAACATTCCAATATTGCTGTGTACACGGGCCGATTAGCACCGCCGGTGCCGCGGCCCCGCCTCAGACATAATAATAGTGGCGCAATTATAAAGTTTCAGATAGGTATTTTTTTGAAGCCAAGCTAACCTAAAATCTTAGTAATTAATATCTTAGTATTATCAGCATATACGTGTACGAGTAGCAGTATCGTCAAAACAGTTTTAGATGAACTTCTGCATAAGATTCTTTGCTTCGTCGCGCTTTCTACGCTCTTACCACATGACATGACATGCGAGTTTTGTGAGGTACTCAATCGCATACTAATTTGCTTGTAAATTTCTTTCAGAAATACCTAATACACAAGGTTGAAAGTAAAAAAATATTTTTATGTCATTTTTATGTTTTGGTCAAAATATTAGCATGTGCGTTTTGGATAATAGTAGGTGCACTTAAATTAATACTTTTTCTTCTTATTCATTCAAATTAAACCTACTCCTCCGCATAACAAGTGAATAATTTTCATAATACACCAGTCTATCTATTGCCGCCCCGAGATTAATCTGTCATTGCCAGCCGCGGCGTGTGCGCAGTGATTGGAGCCTCCCCCGTAAGTGGGGGCGCAAACACGCTCGCGCTCACAGGTGCCGCCCGGAAGCACCCTGTGTGCTCGGCGCCGGGCACTTGGCAACTTCACTAATTGAGCTGGAGAAATATGATATAATATAGGTTTTTTTTAAATACAATAAATCAATTTCTTTGCGTCGTTCAATATAATCTTAATATGAATTAATGTAAAAAAATTATACTGAATGTAAAAGGTAAAACTGAAACATACAATAGATTTATTACAGATCTGAAAATTATAATAAATTAATGGTTTCTAATAAGTTTGGCCAAATTACTGACTTACACCAACGATTGGGAAAGAAGTTCCTACTGTAATGAGATCGTATTACCTACCTTCTCATGAATTTATCCAAGAAATTTGAATACCATCGTCAGTTAGTACTATTTTGAAAAATACATATATGTTACCTGCTTTAGATATACTCCTAGTACCTATCATTCAAACATTTAAAGTAAAACATTAAGGAATACCTAATGGATGATTCAACCTTGACTAGGAAGCGCATCTTCAAAGCTTTAAAAGGTTGCGGTTTATTTGCCGAGATTTTACCTTCATTACGTAAGGTAGCTGTACTCTTGTACATACAATTTGTAGGCTAGTGCGTGTGGGCAAGTGTTCCGGCTCCAAATATTGACAGAGTGTAATCTGGGCGGTGCGCCGGCGGCGCGGTTAGCGAGCTCGCGGTAATACGCGCGCGCAACATTAACACCACGGGGGCTAACACAACCTGCCTGCGACTTCTTGGTCACGCGGTATGTCTTCCTCTAACTAGCCCAATGCGAACGAGACGCACTGAGTGACAGACCAGAGAATCAAGTTAAAATAACCGAGGTTCTTCATTACCAGAGGCCTACTTCGAACGCTACCTGCTAAACGATATTCGCAATGCCGCGATGCAGTAGTTGCTTCGAGCGGTCTGCTTTAAAACGCTGCAGGTTTTCGTGAAATGTTCCCTCCACATGTTGTGTATTGAAAGCTTAAGTCACAGTGCATGCTATAACCACAAACATCCTTAAAGTCTGGAATAAAAAGGTCCCAAAACTATACTTTGCATTGGTTTAGTTTGTTGTTGACGGCGCTAAGGCTTTGTAAGAAAATGTTGATTCCTGAATGCTTTGACGTTCAAAGTGCAGAAACATAATTATAAACAACGCCAGTTAAAGTAGGTACCTCTGTTGGACCATAGGTATTATTTTTGATCGATAGAGACAGAATACACTCACTGGGCGCATATTATAACCCACAAATTAATTAGGGATGATATACAATAGTAGTTTATTCACCAAGGGGAGTAAGGCACGGATTACTATTCGAGTGTGCATTTGCGGCCCGACGCAAAGCGGATGGCCGTAAACCACATGAGTTTATTAATCTGTATTTACCCTCGAGTGATATATACTGCTTTATACTACACTTAAAAATAAATAAAATACAAAAGTAACAAATGAATTCTTTGTAGGAAGAACGAGCGCGCCATCAAACAGAGGCTCTACTTTGAAATCCGTAATTCGAACTTCGTCTACTCCCTTCCCTTATACTCTCGATGCATAACTAATTAACAAAAAGTGACAGGGCGATCCGAAGTTCGAAGTACGGATTTCAAAGTCGAGCTGCAATAACATTTTTTTTTGTTATTGTGAATTTTAACTCTCCATACAGTTTGCGTTCCAAAAGATCTTTAACAAGGTGAATACGCCCCGATTTGCAGGGTCCAACTTGAGTGCGTGTAAAAGTGGGTTGATTGACAGTGTCATTTAGAATTAAAAAAAAAAACAAAACGGGGTAGTAATAGATTTTCATACAACATTACTGTCCTGATAACAGGGCAGTTATGAAATTCCATTCAATATTACTAATTTACTACCCTGATTTTTGAGAAGGTTTAATGAACGGCTTTCTCGCCTTTTATTAGGGTAATAATTAAGCACTTACTAACAAAGTGTAGTATAAATATAAATACTCTTTATTGAATACCAATACATAAAAGAACACTAATATTAATGTTACTGTTGTATGTATACCTATTGTTGAATAAGGAACTTAGAAATAGAGTAAGACTCAACGCGCGGCTTTTTTATAGTTTCAAGAAATAGACAGTTCCTATGGCCACCCTATACCTACGCAGTACGTTTGACGCCGAGTGTCGTTATCAGTAATGTGGACACAGATGCGTTCCCATGCGTCTTGCACCCTCGCCGAGCTCTAATTGACCGTCGTATTATCACGCGACTCTACTCGAGGATAACGCATGTGCAATTGAAATATGAACTGACACGAGCTCTTGAAACTGTTCTGTTTTATGATAATGGAGAACGTTAGCTACCTATTAAAACGTGCTGAGTAAAATTAAAATACAATAGCGGAATTTCAGTTGTTTCTGCTCGACGTTGCAGCGAATTCTATCTGAATCCATAAATAGTTATTTCTTAAAAAAAATATAAATAAAATAATTTATTTGTCACTATTAATATACAAATTAAGATAATTTAGGTTAAGGTTTTTGTAGTTTTTGTACTTGTCAGTTCGGAATTTCCCGAACCATATTATCTGATCGGAATCGGACGCCATGCTAAAAGGTTTGATGCAAACGCGCCTGAATGTAGTATATGATTTCACTTTCTATTTTGACATATCTGTACATATCAACCCGATGCGAACAGTTTCTTCAAGGACCCTGTCGTACGATGATACTATTATACGTATACTATTGTTTTTTATTAAATAAGGATATAAAAGTTTTTTTTTTACATAAATCTTTTTATTTTTACTAGTTGGTTGATTATTATTATTTAGAACCCTAATAGCTTTTATCAGCTACATGTAAACCGTCTCGGACAACGAGAGTATAATTGTACGATTAAACGAACTTACCTACTTGACATTTTATCCTAATTATACGTAGCTCCTTGTCCGAGACAGGATGATCAAAAATCCCACCCACTAACGGCCGAACCCTATATTCAAACCGCGGACAGATAGCCTTACTTCGGATAAAAATTTGACATATTTTATATGGGCAAATGTCAAATTTCAACCCGAAGTAAGCCTTATCTATCCGCGGTTTGAATATAGGGTTCGGCCGTTAGTGGGTGGGATTTTTGATCATCCTGTCTCGGACAAGGAGCTACGTATAATTAGGATAAAATTTCAAGTAGGTAAGTTCGTTTAATCGTACAATTATACTCCCAGTTATAGGATAGGGTTGTCCATACACCTTCAAACGTAATGACGTCCTGTCAGATAGCTGTCAAACGAGAGTTACGTTTTTTTTAGCTTTGATTGAGTGATTTTGGCGCTGGCTATAAGAAACCGAAATAAAAATATAAATTAAATTTATATTTTATTGTATTTCGGTTTTTAATAAATACATTTATCCTTAAATTTGTACATTACATAGTTTGCTCCTTGCTATATGTATATTAGATAAGGTACTCATCGTACCCCGTTTCTCAATTCTATACTAAATGTGCACATTGCTTCGTGGAAATTTTCGAGTAAACATGAATTCACGTGTGTTCACGTCCGTCTGGGGGGGTGATTCTCTCAACACAGCGCTGCGTCGATCTAATAGGTGAAGTTTTATCCGGCAAGTTTAAGAAGTCCCGTCGGAGCGTACAAAACACATCTTTGCGCGTACCTTCTCAATTAGGCAGCAGGCAGGTGAGTCGAGCTCAGCGTCGTATAAAGCTGTCTAATTGAGAAGGCGAGCGCTAAAATGTGTTTTGTACGCTCCGACGGGACTTCTTACTTGCCAGATAAAACTTCACCTTTAAGATCGACAGCACTGTGTTGAGAGAATCGCCCCTGTTCGCTTTTACACAGTTATTTATTAAACACGCGATATTTTGTTTCATTGAGTCGAAATAAACCAGCAAGGAAGTAAGGGTAAGCGCGTAAATGGTAAGTAAGGGCATTTAAATAAATACCGTTTTTGCGCAGTAGACAAGTAGGTACTTAAGTACGAGTAAGAACTTCGTTTTAAACACCAGTAGGTAAATGATAATGATGATTCCAGCCGGAATGCATCCGCCAATCGAATCGCATACGCAGAATACCGTATCTCGCTTATCTCATGGGTCGGGCTGAGGTTAACCAATATCCGCGGCCCCGGGAGGATATTCGTTTAGCATACCGCGGTAGTATCATCGTACGGCCTCGTACAACCGTATGGATGATCTAAGCCGTGTCCTTGAAGAAACTGTGCGCAGCAGGATGATTAAAATTAAATGTTTTTTCTGGCACAGAAAGTCTCACTAAAGAAACACATACGAGCCCCAATGCAAAAGAGTTCGTCAAGTCATAGATTGTTAAGTAGGTATATGAATCTTATATCAACTCGTTTTATTTCTAGAAAGGCATTAGCAGCAAACGATTTATACAATATTATACTCCATAAATACAACGTTGCTTTTACACTATTGCACAATAAACTCATTATAAAAAAAAAAAAAACCTATACATGGGTCGTTTCAAAAAAATTGAACATAGTTAAGGGCTTTAATTAAAACAAAACTTAATTTATTTCTTTGTGTGACGAAAGTTACCCATACAGGTTGTATGACTAACTTTCGTTATACATAGGACGCGATCGTGATTTTGTTTTCATTAAGCCTTTAACTATTTACATTTTTTTTGAAAACGACTCATATATTAATTCATATTATGGTTTCGCAAAACAGTTCGGCAGGTTCTTAATTGATGCAAAATAGTTCGTACATGCCTAACGTTAAGCCTCTTTAATTATATTAGGTACTCAAAAAAATAAACAAGATTTAAATAAATTAGGAACCCATTGTCATTTAACATGTCAAAGGGTATATATAAGTACATACCCCAAGTATTTTTCATTATTATAAGTTATTAATTAGAGCAACATGGACCGCGGAAAACCAGTCACAGAAGAAGTCAGGAAAATTATAATTTCCAGTAGTGAGAGTGGAAAATCTACCAACCAAATCGCCAGAGATTTATTACTGCCAAGATCTACTGTCCAGTCAATCATTGAGCATCGCAAGAAACACGGCACAATTTCGTGTTTGAAGAAGTCGGGTCGACCGCGTATGACGAGTGCTGCTGAAAACCGTGTTTTAAAGAAAATTATCAAACAAAACCGCCGTGCTCGTGCGGGGGAACCTACCGTAAAATGGCGTGATATGATCCAGAAAGACGTTTCAGTGGATACCTGCAAAAGGGTTTTCAAAAGAATGGGATATGGTAATTACACGGCCAAGGAAAAACCTTTACTAACGGAGTTACAGAAAAAGAAGAGGCTGAAATTCGCTCGCGAGCACTCAAACTGGACTACTGAGCAATGGCGTCAAATTATATGGAGTGATGAATCAAAATTCGAAGTAACTGTCGGCGACGAACGGAAAAAAATCATTCGAAAGAAAGACGAAGCATTCTTCAAAGACTGCATTAAGAGAAAAGTGAAGTTTCCTGGGTCTGTGATGATATGGGGTTGCATGTCGGCACAAGGGGTAGGCCGCCTGCATTTTGTAGAAGGGACGGTTAATGCAGTGAAATACCAGGACATTTTGAAAACAAGTTTAATTCCATCTATTCCAAGCTTGAAATATGAAAATGTCTACACCTTAAGACGGGGCTTCTTGCCATACTGCGAAAACCACGAAGACTTGGCTCGAGTCTAAAGGAATCCCCACTATGGAGTGGCCGTCGAATAGTCCAGATTTGTCACCCATTGAAACATTGTGGTGGAAAATGAAAAAAAAAATACGCAAGTTTCCATCGAGGTCAAAAAGTGATTTAAAAGAGAAAATAGTCGCTGTCTGGGAGTCTATAACCCCAAAAGAGTGTGAAGAGTTGGTAGAGACGATGCCATTGAGAATCAAGGCTGTTCTTGAGAGTAAAGGCGAGACAACTAAGTGGTAGGCGAACTATTTTGCATACTCAAGATCGATAGCCGAACTATTATGCGTTGTCGTTGATAGAAAAATTGTATATTTTTTATTTAAATACAGAAATAATTTTAATTTGTATTATGTAGGAAATAAACTTGATTAATTTTACAATACTTTTTTTATTTCTTGCTTCCATGCTATTAAAATTACTAACTAGATTTGACTTTGAAAAAAAGTTACTTTCAATTTTAAATAGTAGCCGAACTCTTTTGCATTGGGGCTCGTACGGTCAAGGACTTTAATTGTTATGCCACTATGGAACCCTGTCATAATGACAGCATTAATCATTAATTTTAGCTTTCTTCCATGTAGTTTGACGCTGTCACTATGATAGGGTTGCATAGTGGCATAACTATTAAAGTCCTTGACTGTACTACCTACTACATTCCTGAATAACGTTAGAATAAAATAGAAACAGATAGGTATTTAACCAAAAATAATACTTCATGTCGCCATTTTTTTTTAATAAAACGTCAGATAGAATTATTCAGAACTACTTAACTAGGGCAAAATCAACGACATCTACAACGTGTAGATTAAAACCCACTCTGATCAAATTCAACTTCAAGTAGGTATTCTGCTATCAATCAAATATGTAAATACCGTCCTGTGAGAACGCCAACCCCTTTCATGTTGTGTCGATAAAACCACAACGGCCGGCTTACTTTACAAGTAGGTGATCATCCACGTGAAATACCGTAGCACAGCAGTTGATAACGCATCACCCCTGAAGATTACCCAATTATTCCCAGGGCACTCGAGCCAGGTGTCGTCGCTTGAATATCTATAAATCATTTTATAGGCCATAGGTAGGCATTAGAGGCTATTACGTGTTCGGGAGCGTTCTGATAAAGCTTCCAGTGCCAGAATAATGATTATGAACGAGCGCCGCGTCCGTTTTACAGCGCCATTAATTGTTTAACGGCCGCAGTTACATCGACTGTAAAGATAACTGCGGTGTAGGGATGTTTAGAGGACTTCAGCGCTCGGCGACAGAAGGGGCAAGTTTACTACCTTCTCACATCTGTTCTCGTGCGCATGCGTCACATCCACATCGGGTGAGGATCTTTTCAATCACGGTCAAAATTGACTCGAGACTCATGTAAACGGTTTGTAAATAAGTACTAACATGTTTTAAGGAGACCACATGCGAAGAAACAAATTAATCAGCAACATCACCTGTTCACTGAACTCGACATTGTTGTCACCCCTTTAACAGCTTAAAATGTAAAATAGCCCAGGGCGTTAAGTTTAAACGCTGTAACATTAAAACCGCGTCTGAATCTGTCCAACTCGCCGTCGCTGGCAAATTTATGTAGCAGCAAGATGGGTAGCGTTGGCTGCGCCGGCGCACGAGTAAGTGCAGAAATAGCGTGGGCGGGTACGTCACAGATGACAGCTATCTACGTTACTCACGTTTATGACTTCCTCGCCGTTCGGCCTGCGCGGCTCAAAAGCGCGCCTAGGCACGTCAAGCGGTGAATCGAAAAAAATGCCACCGCCTTTGAACTACATTCAAATTAGGCAATATAGCTTTGCGCTAACTAACGCAACGCTTTCAAAATAAAACAGACTAAAATATGAGTAATTGTAACCGAGATTTTTCAATAATTTTTATTTTTTTCCTTAATTGGCTCTGATTTCTAAATATTATACCTACTTACCTAAAACTACCTAAATACCTCTCTAACTGGCCTGCGCTCACAACGATGCAATAGGAAACAAACAAACAAACAAACATTTATTGATCACAAAAGTATGAATTTGCTTACAAGATTACCTGCGATTCCCACACTAGGCAAGGCCTGTATCGTGGGATTCAATATCATTAAGCATTACCAGAGTAGTGCGGCTTGAGATTTAAGTTAAAATGTACATTAGATCTAATGTTTCGATACACAATAAACGAGTAGTCTATTCAAAAATAAAGTAGGATCTGAAATAGTAATTTTGCAGTACGGTATGTGTGTGTTTGTGTGTTTGTGTGTGTGTGTGTGTGTGTGTGTGTGTGTGTGTGTGTGTGTGTGTGTGTGTGTGTGTGTGTGTGTGTGTGTGTGTGTGTAAACGGTTGTGTAGTTCTACTGTTGCCACAAAAAGATAGTCCTCTCAGATAAGACCTTTACCTTGATTTTAAATTTTCTAGCGTCGCATAAAATGTGAGTATATATGTTAAGTATCTAACATAAAAGCCAAATAATTGGCTCATTATTAAATACAATAATTAAGATCAGTTTTAGAGCAATAATAATTATTGATTATTATTATAAGGAAGAGCTTGTAATTACTCGTCCTAAAAAACTGGATAAATAACTTCTGCCTAATTGAAAATGCACGCGCTAATATATGTGTTTCATTCGCCTACGGGACTACTTTAAACTCGCCGTACTTATAACATAAACTACGTCGCATTTTTTGCCCTTCTGCCCACGAATCAGAATAATATTTTTTAACTCCCTTATTATAGCAAAGTTAGCCTTCTTATACATACACTATTGTTTTATAAACTAGGTAATGGTGTTTTAATAACAATAGTAACAAAATAGTCGAAGAAAAATATTTCGGTGATTGTAACCTTTGTTTAGGGCGATCAATCAATTGCTTACGGCTCTACGCACGTTCGCGGCTACGCTGAGCTTTCCAAAACAAAGCTAATTGTCAACAAGCAGTTTCGAGTTATATTATACCTACTAGCTACTAGAGCCGGCGTCTACAGCATAACAATTAACTGCTAGCGTGTCAGGAGTACGCTCGAATTTCCGACATGATTAATGGTTACAATACGTCCAGCGAATACACTTATTTCACATTTTAATTTATTGCGTGCATGATAAATTGTACCAACTAAGATTTAAGTGTTACGTCTGTTTAGTTTTGTAATGATTATACCTAGTTTAGTGGTATTTCAATTATTTTTTTCAATATTCTGGTTTTGCACTGTCTACTACGTTAATTTTTGTGCGTTGCAGCGACTCTTCTGTGTGTCTAACGTTGTCTGGTAGAGTAGGGATCGCTTCTAGAGGTATAATATGACCGCCTGTTGTGCACACTTCCGTATAAGGATTTCGTATTTTGGATTTTCTTTGCTATTTTTGTAAGGTGGTTAATAAAGTGTCTTTTATATTGTATTGTATTTAATTAATGTGACTAAGTAATGTGATTAAAACTGTGTTTGTAAAGTAGTAAAAAAAATCGGTAATTGCACATTGTCTTAGACCTAAGTAATTCCTTGAAACGTATATCTAATCTCTGATATTTTGTTAGTTTTGTGTACTGTTGACCCTTCATGATGTAGGTACCTACTACGGGCTGAAATATTACGAAACTGATGGTGCCTGTCCCTATCTAAAGTGTTTCTTAAATAAATAAGGTTTGACTTGATAATGGTAGCACCAAGGCCACATCGTTAACATACATAAAATCAATTTTGCTATAAAATATTATACCGATATACTACATACTCGTACACCTACACGTTAAGCAGTTCTAATATTACAAATGGTCAAGTGTGAGATGGACTCGCACTGATTAGATTCGAAATCGAATTTGAAATGTAATCTAATAATACCTACTGTGTGGTTATACGGAACCTTCGGTGAGCGAGTCCTACTCGCACTTGACAGGTTTTTAAGAGAAAAACACCCCAAAAGTTATTTTAAAATGTTTGTATTTTTCTCTTGCGCTGACTATACTTAAAAAATATAAGTAAATCATGCTCATCACAGTCGAGCTACTCAAGTAGACCACAATAACAACTAGTAACATTAAAATACAACCGATTACGTAGTTATATAGTTATCCGTTGGTTAGTTTAGTTACGAACCACAGATGTAGCGCCGACCGTGGAACCTGGCGGTAAATCATCGCCGGCGACTATAAAACTTTTTGTCAAGCCGTCGTTCGATTATGAAGTTTAAAAGCTTTTGAAATTAGAGTACCTATCATCAAAATTGATTGGGAATTAAAAATAATATGAAGTTTGATTGATTACCAAGCGGTAAAAAAATGTTATGGTTTTCTAGCTATTGACACACATAACACCATCTTAACACGTTATGATCTAGCTTTTTTTTGGTTTTCAAAATGTGGTACCAATGCCAGATCCTAGATTAAGGCAGTAAAGGTGCTCAATAATAATTTAATTTTGACTACATATTATATTAAAGACGTTACAATCTGAGATATTTTTGAGCACCAGTATTTTTGCTTTAATATATTGGTTGGTGACTGTAATGTACTAGCTTCAATTATTTTATTCTCTCAGCATTCGGCTGGAGAACACTGGTCGTTCCAAAAATGGTTAATTCCAAAACGAGTTAAATTGATATTTATGGAACCAGTGTTTTATCAAAGATTTTTTTTTAAGACAGTACCCAGAAAACGGAATTGCATCCCCATAAACGTGAGTATACGCATGTACGGTCAAGGACTTTAATTGTTATGCCACTATGGAACCCGTGTCATAATGACAGCTTTCTGGCTAGCTTTCTTTCATGTGGTTTGACGCTGTCATTATGACAGGGTTCCATAGTGGCATAAAAAATTAAGTCCTTAACTGTACAATCTGCATAATGCATAGCGCAAGTACTTAGATATTGTATGCACTTAAATGCGTATCTGTGATTGTCAGTGGCGGAGATGTTACTAAGCA
Source organism: Acleris holmiana (assembly GCA_949316455.1). Lineage (NCBI taxonomy): Eukaryota > Metazoa > Arthropoda > Insecta > Lepidoptera > Tortricidae > Acleris > Acleris holmiana. Next base: position 12,364,524 of record OX438772.1, on the reverse strand, counting down.
GATGGCGGCGCGGTAGGTCGCTCCGCTCTACAAAAAACGACGGTGCCCAGCTCACTCTCCTGATCATTGCCACATTTACTTGCCGCTGATTAGATCTCGAAGTAAACTTACTGGCTTTAATATCCAGATCTACAAATATGTTGATTTATTTGTTTGCTATCCGTAGGTATTGTGGCGCTAATGAACTGACTAGTTAAGATTTATGGTAGGGACTCTATTTGGAACCAGAGAAATATGAAGCATTTTAATCCCAGTTTTCTAGTCAATTGATATCATAAAGATTCTCCTGATAATAATGATAAAAATGTACTTACAACTTAAAACATTTAAAAATGCAATAATTAAGGTTATGCACCCCCGTTCTCTTTAGAACTGCCGTGTCATGCGAGCCTAACAAGATGTTATACAGTGTGTAAATGGTATACGTGCGTTTATTAAAACTGGACATAGATTAAGACTCTACTAATCATTAACAGAAAGAATTATTTTGATTACGCTAACGTATACACCGTTATTAATTTTTGAGGGTACTATCGACCCGCAATGTACATCGTCCTCCAAGTCCAGCTGTCAGGTGTTATTTTCGTTTATAATTCATTGCATTTTTCGTTATACATTGCGTGTTAAATTATTTTGTATGGTTATTTTTTTTTTATTTAATTTTAACAAAAGCTGCCTAAATGTGCTCAGTAGGGGTTGTACTAACCACAGTTAAAAGGAACGCCCGTATACCATTTACACACTGTATAAATATGGTAGTTGAGTCAAAAAATAATTAGCTGCTGTCACTACTAGCTTGATGCATAATTATAAAATAAATGTTTTATTTTAATTATTTAAGAGAAAATCTTCCTTGATGAACTGTCCTTTTTTGAGTGTTCTACAAACTTTACCACATTTTTTTTTTTTTTTTTTTTATGTTAAGGAGAAGGCACACGAGCACTCAGGCCACCTGATGGTAAGTGGAATCTGAGACCCATACACATTTGAATTCTCAAGACTATAATCTTAAGACCTCAAATGCGTTGCCAACCCTGAAGACTAAGATGGAATGCCTCTATGCTAGTAATTTCACCGGTTGTCTTATCCCCACGCCGGAACACTATAATGCGAACACTGTTGCTTGGCGGGTGGTTAATGGATAAGATGGTGGTAGCGATCCGGACGGACCCTGCACAGGGTCCTACCACCACTAAACACACACACACACACACACATTTTAGACTTATTTCAGAAAGAACCCCTAAAAATCTTAAACCACATTCCCGTTATCGCTAGCCTATATATTATGCGTAAAACGACCATTATTATTATATACCTACCTCATAGCGAGAAACGTATAGTTAACATGTTATTTTATTCCACGCGTAATAAAAATCCTAAATACGCTGCGTTGCTAGCGCGTTCCCACTAATAAACAAGGAAACCGCTGAACTTCGCCGAAGTTCGGTAATTATTCCTGCTCATATCGCTTCGAGTAATCCGTTAGAAATCGATCGACTTTTAGTGGCGTGTCAGTGTTTGAAAAAAGCATAATTTATTGTCAGATTGCGAGGAAACCCGAACGGGCCACTAGAAAATAAAAAGGCAATAAAACGAGAGCCGTTTACGAGCGTAAAATGACGAGAGGCTTGGCAGCTCACAGGCGGGGCACTCCGACAACGCTCCGTCCTCCACGAACTTCTATTGACGAACGCTGAATCTTCTGATTGACCCTTGAATTTGAAGCAACTGCTTAGCATCGATATTTAGTAACCTTCACCCAGCAAACCATATTTATTTTGAACACAGATTTAAAATTCTGCGGCGTTAGTAAATCCTTGTATCAAAATCCATCAGTTTATTGAGATTTAATATTTTGAAAGGGTTCAGAGGCCAAAATCTAAATGCTTCAATCTTGCGCTAGAAAATTACACTCTCACCGGAGAGTATAGTCGCAAAGGTTAAGAGTTAGTAATAAGTTATTATTTTTATTGTCGCCACTTGATATGTTCGGTTACCTAGTAATTATCGCGGCGCGCGCCGAAAGCCGACCAATTTGGACTGCGCTCGCGCCGCCCTCAAGTGCGCATTTCATATTGTTTATGTCAACATTAACTTTTTGTTCGGGTTAGAGTCTATACTCGAAACTATTTATAGCTTTAAGCGTACGAGTATGTAAGCAACGTCTAAAGCGAAGTTTAAAATGTTGATTTCCAAAGGCTTTGTGTTGATGGTATTGTACAAAGTTTTGAGACGACTTTAGTGTTTAACCAGTTTAAAATATTCTATTGGTATTGCGCTACCGTGGTACGTATTAATATATTATTAATTACATGGATATGTATAAGGGGGACATTTGTAGTAGTTATGTTTAGGTAACCGGATTATTTAATATCCTAGGTAGTTGACGACACGGTGGCCTAGTTGGTAGTGACCCTGCCTCGGAAGCCAGTGGTCCTGGGTTCAAATCCCGGTAAGGGCAGATATTTGTGTGATGAGCATGAGTGTTTGATCCAGAGTCTTGGATGTTTTCTATATTTAAGTACATATTTCTTTAACCCTTTAATACGCAAAACAAAAAAAAATAGTGGATACAAAACGTTGATTTAGCTAGAGTACAAAAAAATTGAGATCCTAAAATATGTTGAGCGGGCTCAACATTGCAAAATAAAGGGCTAAGTAAGTTCGTTAGTTGTCTCGTACCTATAGTACAAGTCTAGAGCTTAGTCTGGGACTAGGTCAATTTGTGTGAGATTGTCCCGCGATATTTAATTATTTATTTAGTTATGATTGTATTGCAATGTAATATTTATTGATAAAACCAAGTCTAACAAAAAACAAGTTTTCAAAACCCGACAGCATATTTTGATAATGTCGTCTAGATATATGTTAGTTACCCTTTATATATTTTTAGTGCCGCTATATTGTTTTTTTAGGTAAATGTAAGTACCTACCCAGTGACACTTGGGACGCTAAGTCGAATCTAACGACATCTCGCTTGTTTAAATCGGCCCAACCTCCAGCCTCTACGAAGGAACACAGAGTCGGACTTGGACTTACAGGTCAAACACATAACCCTCCCTTTGGGCTTTGCCGCAGTTGGATAAAAACAAGTAAATCATAAGAATACACATAAAAAAAAATGGTTGAAAATTACGAACTGAATATAAAATATAGGGTTAATCCATCTAGTTATACTAATAGTTATACGGTAATTTACGGTATAACAAAATGGTGAAAAAAAATACAATTAGTTATACTCCGTCGAGGATGGGTCGTAATTTCCCAAAAGCACTGTCTGCATTAGAGTCGACGGAGCTGTGCTCCGCAGAGCTCCTGTTTCTGGGTTGTTTTGGCCCTCCGGGCCCGATATAAAAACGAACCTAACCTAACCTACCTACTTAACACATACTGAGCAGTATAACTAATTTGTTTTTTTTTGACCATTTTGATAATGTACAACTAATAGTATAACTAGGTGGACTAACCTAAAATATAGGATTAACCTGTGCAACTTTCCTCAAGAATCAACATGTGCCTGCGCTGCCCACCCTCAGCGAATCCCCCGCCTTTATCAGATCGATCGAACTGTATCTACTTGTATATTGTAACTCCCTAATTTAATGAGTTATCTTTAGTATAAATATTATTTGTCATTAATCCGGATTATGTTTAACCGGTGTTTTTTTAGAATAAAACTCTAATCGAATCACTAAAATGTAGACTAACTCCAATGAAACTTATTAATATTCATTTTTATGGCATGGTGGTCAAGAACCACAAAAATGTAATTCGACTATTTTTCCATATTGTGATGCTAGTAGATTTATGAAACTTAAAATACATATACGAGTACCTAGCAAAGTTTTGGTTTTTTTGTTACAGAGGTGGCGGCTGCGTGCGGCGACCGCATGTCAAGCGGCCGATGAACGCGTTCATGGTGTTCGCGCAGGCGATGCGTCGGCGGCTCTCCGAGCAGAGGCCCTCGCTACACAACGCCGAGCTCAGCAAGACGCTCGGCTCGCTGTGGAAGTGAGTGACACCAACAATAGCTCCATCCTACGCTGCGAGCGGAGAGAGCAGAGGAGATAGTCTGCAAGTTGCTTGGTTTGCTGTAAAAATAAGTAGCATCATCAGTAGCCCTCCCTCAGTAGGACACTGAACTCGCTGTGAAATTGAGGAACATCCAATGGTAACCCGTATCACCGTAAGCGGAGAAAGCAGAGGCGATAGTCAGCAAGTCACTTGGTTCTTTGTGGAAATGAAGCAGCAACGGCAGCATCGCTATGCTGGACTCTGTACGAAAATAACGTTAGCGTAAGCGGAGAGAGCTCCAGGCTCCGTCCAAGGAGTTCACGCGAGCGATGATGAGTTGATGTTTTTTTCCGTGCAACGACCTTACCTAATGCCTACAAGAGAACTTTCTTGCGTAGCGCTCAGTTTCTACTTTGCTGTTTTGCCCCTTAAATCCCTTACCTTAAGACACTGCGGTTTTTTAAGGGAAGACATTGTCTTAGTAGTATGACAATATAATTAAATTAGACTAATGTAATTAACGGAATCATTTTGTCCTTTTACTTTATCGTAGAGCGCGGGTATGAAGAGTGTGTGAAGCTCCGTACAAGGATTATAAAGCTTCAAAAAAACGAGTATCAGCAGAAAGCTTTAGGAATTCCTATCAAAGTTCCAAATGCAATTGACCGAGAAATGGTTCTCGTCGACAGTAAGGAGAGCGGCGCGTGCGGCGCCCCATCGTGCGCGTGCATCGATTGTTTACTCATTAAAATACTATCACTGCCGGCCGATAGCATCTCGATCGAGCGGCGGAGGTCCGATAATAGAAACTGTACCCAAATAATTTGATGGAATAGGTATCTTTTCGCAATCTCGACGACATTGTTTACGATGCCGCGTGTTTTAGTTACAGGATTTTAAATGAAGAAGCGTAGCCAAAGATACCTCAAGGCATTCTAATGAAAATTTAGGCTCTTAGGCAATATTAAAATGTTATAGATTCATGTAGGTAGGTAGTACCTATATATTTTTCTGTTCGTAACAGCCAAAGTTAGTTTTCTTTAACCATATGATTATTCTATACGGTGTTTCAAAGGTGAAAATGGATCAACAGTAACAACGATAGTCCAATAGGAATTTCAGAAGGTTAAAGATTCGAATATTCATCCGCGAGATGACGACAGACGAGTCTTGTTTAGGCTGTAGGTATGAGAATTATATGTATATGTAATTTAAGAACGTCGTTTATCCATGTGATCTTCCCGAAAAATGTAATATAATGCAATAAGGACTTATTTAATTCGTCAAAGTGATTTTAAGATAATTTTCACTGCGCTGCGCCATGTTTGTATACACGCACATGTCGCACATAGCAATTGAGCATGTAATGTAATGTCGTTTCATGTATGCACAATCTTCGTTATGCAAAAAACAAAAATAATACTTAATGAGCGTTGTGTCATGCAAAAGAGTTTATTTTCAAACACCTGTTTTCACGTAGAATTGATACCTATTAAATTTTCATCCTGCATCTAAAGTGCACTCTTTGACCACCCGCGCAAGCGCACGATGACCGGCCGATATTTTGACACAAGAATACACGGGAACTCTCGAATCATCAAAGAAAATAGTCAGTGAAAAGAGTCTGATTGCTCTGTTGTGATTGGTCGGCTCTCGACTGTCACCGCGGGATGATCGGCGGTCGAGATTAGCAAGGTTAAAGGTTTCCGCAGTCAGCCATGATCTCACAGTTTCTCAGTATTCGCCTGCTTGTATAAGAATGGAATGTATAAGTAATTAAGATAATTTGTTAATTTGAGTTTAAAAAGTCATCACTGTTTTAATGAAACTACCTAGGGTGATCGAACCAGTAATGAAAGGTCCAAAGACGGACACTTGACTCTTATTCATTTGTTTTGCAACAATCAATTTATAACCTTATGATCCTTGAATTAAGAGTAAAGTGTCCATCATTGGTGCCTGTCCGCTTAAATTGTCCAATACTGGTGCCATCACCCTACCTACTGCCTTCTTGATTTAACCAATTAGGCGGTCTATACTTATACTAAGTTTGTTAGTTATGTCGTGTCAATTAAGCCTACAGCTTTATTTAGTTGAGATGCCATAACAGCGTTTTCCCCCCCTTTTAACTTTGAAGGATACACTCCTCGAGTTTCCCTCAAATATGTCCTAGTAGTTATTACGACGTATGCGTTTCGTTTCTTTTATCAGGCGATGCTGATAATATTTCCATGACTAATCCCAATTAGCGAAGCTCTATGTTTTCAGTCCAGCCTGTCATAAATTATCTGTATGAGAACTAATTATAACAGGCGCAGACTGTCGCCCAGACGCCGTAACACGGTCACCGCACATCTCCCAAATATTTTCTATTTCTCAAGCGAATCTTGAGATGAACGATAACACACGATAACTCTCATTTAAGTCTATTGTAACATCTGTATTATTGTGATACAGTTAAATTATTTTGACGGAGCTTTTAACTTGGTACTTGACTTTGATATAGGTACTCGTACCTAGTCCAGCCGATATAGTAAAACGTAATATTGATAGCGGTATAAAAACGACCTGTAGAACTACTGGGGGCCTAGTGAAGTTGCATAAAGGAGCGTCCTCAGTGAAAGCATTCGCGTATAATATTCAAATGGTGTGAGCGATGAGCCGAGCGTTGCTACGAGAATCGTCCACACCACTTGAATATTCGACGCCAAATGCTCGTTAATTACACGCGAAAGCTCTACGCTCCTTAAAGTTAAATTAGAGATTTTCGAAAATCGGCAAAATGTATGTAACGTAGCTGATGACAGATCACTCGACCGCTTATGTCAACTCTATACATTTTGAGTTGATAGACAACCGAAACGCTAGGCCTAGCTAGGCCCTCTGGGGATCTACCTAATTAAGAGACGCAGCGCTAATAATAAATTTTAGAAAATCGATGAAATCGACGTATGCTGACTCATATTATGGTCGCGTTTATCACGGTGGATAAAGCATCCGTCCCTCTCGCACTACTACTTACTTGCTAGAAAGTGAGGGTTTTTTTATCCACGTTTTTTCATGCGATAAACACGGCCATAATAAACCCCTGATAACAGATCGCGTCGACCGCTATGGTATGGAGTTGACATATCAACTCCATACATTTTAAATTGATAGTAAACAGAAGCATTAGAGTGTTGACCTGTTACTTATTGTTCTACCAGAAAGCTATAAAATTTGAGCAACCCCGGCGTGCCACCGGTAGTTAACATGTAAAGTTGAAAGTGCAAGCTCCCAGTGGTTGCGCAGCGCAGCGAGCCGGGCGCGCGGCGCCGTCTGCGCCTGCGCACGCCACATTAGCGAGCCGGCGCATCTGGAAATAGGCGCGCGATACCATCGCCGCTGCTCGCACATGCTGCCATTCTTGACCATTGTCTAACATTCAATATTTACAAGCCTCATCGTATAGTTAAGAGCAGCCCTAAGTTGAAATTTACGAAAACCACCTATTGAGGACATGTGTCAAAATTTACGCATGAAAGCAACTTACGTCAACGCAAAAGGTTTTATCTTAATTTCTGAATTCTTTACGTTTGAGAAATATGATTAACATGATAAATGAACCATTTCCAACTTAGATATGGTCTGATATGATCTATCCTAAACTTCTAAACTAACCAAACTGGGTTTTTCAACAAAAAAAAAACCGAAATCCCAAATCGCGACATCTTCCCGTTCAAAATACCGAAGATGTTTATTTGCATAAAATTGAACTAATTAAAAACACCACAGTTTTAAAAGCAGATTATTTGTTGCAGAAACCTTACCGAAGAAGAAAAGTTGCCGTTCATCAAGGAAGCTGACAAGCTGCGAACCCAGCACAAGCGAGAGTACCCCGACTACAAGTACCAGCCGCGCCGCCGGAAGCCACCGCCCGCCACCTCCACGCGGCTCAAGCGCGAGCCGTCTCTAGAAAGATCTCGGATAGACTTCAGAGAGATTGAAGTGGACGGGGCTTTGCTGGTGGACGGGACGCCGGACAGCGCTGAACTAGAGCAGTACCTAAAGCCGGCGCCCGTGGCGGACTACCACGAGCTGCAGCCGCGCTACGCCCACCCCCACCCCCCCGGCCTCTACGGACCCACCGCGAATATGTACCCCCAGTGCGACTGGTCAAATTACGCGCACCCCTAAAGTGTTTACTGAGTATCCTAAGAATATGTCTTGTCTCAACTTTATGATTTGTCAAATATTTCAAAACAAGTATTTTTACAATTAGATAATATTATTCATTTGTTATGTTAGCTTCATTTCTCCAGTTAAATAGTAACGTTATTTGTTAGCGGCTTAAATATTTAATGATTGATAGACCTTGGCAGAATCACAAAGCAATCCTTCATGTATCGCTCTAGCCAAAGTTTTTAACCCATTGTGTTGACATGAACCATTTTTGGATTGAATTTCTGGAACAATAACATGTTCAGCATTGCCATGGTAATAACGCAGGCCGGTTAGACCTATTCACTTACTTAAATTTACATTAATGTACAGAAAATGGCACATCTACTAAAAAAGTTGAAAATAAATGTCCCAGTAGTGTTGCGACCCAGCATTTAAATAATTTGTGAATTAAGCAAGCTAGCATTTAAATATAAAAATTTGGTAGGTATAAACGCAATTCATTTTTTCAGCCTTATAAAAATAGGTCACTTGACACAGTTGTAGTTGCCACATGGGCGCCTTCAGTGGAAGCCCACGTGCGGATGCTTATCGCGGAAATAATAACTGTTAAATAAACAGAACTATTTCATAAGCAAAAAAGTAATAAGTCAAACACCACAATCACTCTCAATATTCTTCGTTGCGTTATAGGTAGGTAGGTAAGTAAGATTTAAAGTGGAATAAAATCTTAAATCAAGAATCTACTCGTATTAGTTTCAAACTCGCAATAGATTTCGGACTCAAGATCTCTTACGCTCGCTAGCTTAAATTATGTCTACGAACGATTTTATTATTATTCTAATACCTAGTTACTCTGTTTGCTTCTTGTTATTTCTTCTTTTTTATGTTTATAGTTTATCAAATCCAGATATTCCTTTGATTCCAAAGTTAATTGGACCCCCTGATAGGTTCCTAGTCTAAGTTATCTGTAATTATCTTCTATGGTTAGTATAGAGTAAGTAAGTTATAACTTGTGATTAAATAAGTTAAATTAAGTTAAAAACACTGTTTAAACAGTTACAATTACAAAAAATAAGACCGCGGCACTTGTAAGTGTGGAACCAAATTTTAATGTATTATTTTAATGTTTCCTTGTAATTAACATGTAAAAACGCATCTCGAATATACCTGGGAGATTTTTAAAAAAAGGTTACATCGTAAAAGGGTGAATCAACTTTTAAGGTACTCCCCAGTTTTCGACATGTCTCACTATGTCACCTTAATTTGGTAGAATGCAATTTTTTTTTTTGATGTGGTCAATATATTGAATAAATCAGACAATTAAACTTACTTTCTAGCTGACAATTTTAAAAATTCTTCTATGATTTACACAAATATATCAGGTAACGCAGGGGACGACGTTGTCCCCGGGTTTTGTATGAAAAACGTGCATTTTCCACTGCGTTACCATGTTTTTACAAAATTATAGAATTGGTTTATGATTATGAATAGTGAAATCCGAAAATCTGATTATCTAATTTTAATATGTGTAAACCATTATCAATCTCACATATTCTAATAAGTTTTTATTAGCGTGTAGAAAAGGAGGACTTTAAAAGTTGATTCACCCAAAAAACAAAAAATTAGAAACTTTAAGTTTTCCATTACGCCACAAAAGTTAGTCGTAGGTACATTTAGAGACGTTAATTTTCGTGATGAGATGGAAAAGTTAAATTTTTTTAATTTTTGTCCTTAACGATGTACACTTTTTTTAACCTACTAAGTTATTAAAATGGATTTACTGATTTTTCGCTCGCAGCTAATAGCAAACTTATTCATTTCATCATGATTCCTTTCCTTCATTAATTTAAAAGTAAAACCAATTTAACTCCACTATACTGACGAGACTTCTCACCTTGGCTACAATGGATCGGCTTTTATAAAAATTCAGTTAAAAACTACTTTAAATATATATTTTTTATCGTGGGTTTTTAGGGTTCAGTACCCAAAGGTGGAAACGGGACCCTATTACTAAGCTTCCGCTGTCCGTCCGTCCGTCTGTCACCCGTCTCTCATGAACCGTAATGGTACATACATACTGTACAAGTGTTCAGACTATCGTCGCTTGTTTTTAATTTTAAATGTTTACAAAACTACTCACAGAACGACAAATGGGCGACGTGTAGTTGACATCAAAATTATGTAAGGATCAAACATGTCGCTATATTATTTTGATACTTTGCAATGTATCGCAATGCCCTAAACCGCAAATAAAAAACAAAATAATTTAGGAATGTTTTTATCTTGAAATATTTTTGGTGTATGTACATTTGGCAACAAATGCAGTAAAAAAATCTGTATTTAATAAAACTTTAACAATGTAGTCATATAATAATGTAAATATAATTAATTTTAGTTACTTTTATTAAGTATAATATAATTGTTACAAATTGAAATAAAACCAATCGAACATTTCCGTTGATTTTTAAATTTAAATTGTCTATTCATTTAAGTATAGGAACTTTCCAACTGTTGAAAATTATGATTAAGTACAGCTTTGATTTAAAAACATTATTTACCCGTGGAGCGCCATGGCATATAATATGTATATTTCGAACCACTCTGATTTCCAAATTCAAATATCGTTATGAACACACGGTGGTCATGGGGCGCTGCACGGGTTAAGTAGGTAGGTTGTTTTCATTTTACACCACGACTCCTACAAACATTGACAAACGTGGTGGGTGTGGTATGCTCGAATCGTCAGAGACGAACTTATTTTTTCAGGAAATACCACGAAAAGGATTCAGCATTCCTGCCCATTGAAAAGCTCCTCTTTTTTTTTGAAGGTGATCAAAATAACTACGCTTATTCATAGAAACCATCGAAATTTGCGTTGCTTTTCTGTTGTCAATGGTAGTGTTCTGTTTTATGGTGCTACCCTAATAAATTAACGTTTCGTCATCTGTAAAAGGGTCCCCAGTTATACTTATATCGACCAGTCAGATCGTATTAGAACGCAGACCGTGATCGCCAATTAGTTCACAAAAAAACGGCTGGCGAGAGGTACTTCAAGCTCTATGTCGTATAAAGGTGCCTATTTGAGAATGCACGGAAACGTCGGCGAGTTGCCACCCAAGGTGCAAAGGAAGGTTTTCTTCAAACTGCAAATGTTGGCTACCCCTCATATCTTTTATTTCTATTAAAAGACGGAGGCAATCGAGCATGCGGGTTACCTTATGGGAAGTAAAGAACACCGCCCGTGAACACCGGCAACTCAAGTAGAGTTGTCGGTCCGTTGCCGGCCTTTAAGGAAATAAAAGCTCTTTTCTTAAAGGACCCCATGTTATGAACATATGACATACATAACTGGCTGGAAATACCGCCGAAGAGAGTACGTTCCACAGTTTTACCGTACGAAAGAGTACATTATTGCCTAGGCGTGGAAAGTAAGGGATTGCCTGACGAGGTGGTTAGCAGCCCGCACAATAGCCAGGCCTGCTAACATACGAGTCAGGCATCCCATTTCCGCCGAGGCATATTGCTTGAATGAAAGAATGCTTGGTCGATTGAATGACAGATGTATTAATGAACGTGTGTTGATGTATGTAAGATTTTCCTTATATTTTGGTGTTATAATTAAGTCCTTCGTGCATTTTTAACTTTTCTTGTGTTTCTTTTAAAATATGTTTTAAGGCAAAAAATATTACTTTGATTTTTCTTTTTTTGATTTATAATGTTTTTCTTAATACATGCCGGAAATGATACTAGAAGCATAGAAGTTTTTGTAAAAGAAATATAGACGAATTGAGAGAGAATATCCTTTTGAAAACTACAAAACAGTATTGAGAATTCACAATGACTCGCCGCCCGCCACTGCACCGCATGTCGCCCCAGCGCCGCCACCTTTTATTAAATTGGGTGTATGGGAGTTTTCATGGTCAATTTGATTTTATAGGCAATAGATCATTTTAAATAAAATATGGACATGGACGGAGAGTGTTTTCATATGGTTTTCTTACTCCTAGGAGTAAAATGAGGTATTTTCCGTTCTTGTGTTTCAATCGGAAAACGGTTCTTTCCGAGCATGTTTGAGAAAAGTAACAAATTGGAATTGTCATTAATAATAACTATTTTAAAGATAGAAACCTCCGTCTCCGATGGTTGTGTTGACGATCCCTTCTGTGAGAGCTGATATCTCTTAAACGAACCAACAGATTTTCAAACAACGTATAGCTAAGAACCATCGCGATTGAACTAGCTTTAAACCGGTTTTTATGTTGGGAGCTACGATGCCACAGCATATACTGACATACACAATAAACTTATACTTAACACAAATAAACTGACACATAAAATAAATTAAAGATAATTTATAAATTAGTAAACAATCTGCATCATGTTTTTTATCTTTAATATTTTCATTCTTTTGATTCTCATTAAGTACGTATATTATTTTTAATCTTTCTCATAAACACGATACATAGGTACCTAGATTAAAAACACGCAAGCAAAACGCAATACCATGGCAAGTTAACTCACACTTGTTTCATTGTTAGCTGACACTTTTGTTTCTTTTATGCATGTGCCCCTCTCCTGGATCAGTTTTTATACAATAAAACCCTTAATTGGCCTATCTATAAGCTTCCTGTATCATACAGCTATATGGGTAAGGGCAAAATAGTTGGACTATATTTAAGCGTAGTTAACCATACAAACAACAAAAGTGAAAAAAGTTCCGATGTGACAAGAAAATTATCCCTACAAATGTATGGCTAATTTTCGTGTCACATCGGAAAAGTTTCATAGAAAATTTCATTGAGTGAGTTAGCGTGGCCAACTTTTTGGTCCTTAAATTTATTGAATAAATCAAATAATAAAGCACCCTTTTTTGTCGGGGGTTCATAATGCACATATAATGATGTAAAACTGTGGAATTCTTGGAAGCATTATCCTGCAGGCAGCCCATGACCCCGCTTCCGTCCCGCACAGAGGCTCCTTGTTCGCACCCCTATCTTATCACTTTTCGCGGTCGGCTAATGAGGACAGGGGTATCGCGAATTATGTAATGTCTCCTCAACACGGCTGATTTATCTCCTTCTTGATGTACCGCCGGCCACTGCTATTAGAAAATTACCTAATTGCCACTGGGACCCTAATTACAAGCCTCCGTTGTCCGTTCGTCTATTTGTCTGTCTGTCTGTCTATCTGTCAGCGGTCTGTATTTCTGTTGCCGCTAAATATAAAAATAAAATGAAATTATATGCTGAGGCGGCTCCCCCATACAATAAAAGTGTTTTTTTGGTGTTTTTTCTTGACATTACCAATCGCTATATCTCTAGACCTGTAACGTGTCGTTTTATGTGTCGACCACACATGAAATTCTCAAAAAGTAAGTAGCTAATAACAACGCCGCTATAACAACAAATAATGAAAATTCGATTAAATAAAAAATAGAAGAGTGCCCTATACAATGCTACGGAACCCTTCGTGTTAGAGTCGGCCTCACGCCGAGTCGCACTTGGTCGCTTTTTTAAGTCAAGCGGGAAAGCATCAGGGCCTGTATTATGGTCACGTTTATCGTGGTGGATAGATCATCCATCACTCTCGCACTTTACTTGTCAGAAAGTGACGGATGTTTTATCCACTTTTATATTAGTCACATGATAAACAAGACCATACCATAATAGGCCCGCAGGTGTAATATAATGGTATGGTAAGCAATCGCCGCTGAAATCCAGGGAAAATTACGAGTGCGTTGCAAGCCTTTCTGAAATTTTGGTTAAAAAATGACTGAATGTCGCAGCATAGTGGGTGTTTGTATTATCTAACGTATTTATTTCTAGCAATGGAAGAGAAAATTTATCTGTTATTTTAAGTCGGCGGCTCTCTCCTTGTCTACTTTCAAGTGTCAGAAAGAGAAATGGTAAAATTTATCTGTCAAATATGACTTACTTGTCGATTGTGATAATATTTAGGTAAGAATGTACGTTTATCGTTGTGCCTATAAACCTAGAGCTCACTTTGAGACTAAGTCAATTTGTGTGCGATTGTCTTGTTTTTAGGAATCCGTAGTCAATAAGGGACAGCTTCAGCAGGGGTAGCTTCGCCATGTCCGTTCGGATCCCCGAACTCCGTACAGTTTTTGAAGTTTTTATTTTTAACTGCCTCGAATATGTACCTGCTGTAATAAGCTATGCATATGATTTGCTATGTCTGCTAGGCTATAATACCTAAGAACCCCTTCGGAGCAAAATGCACAAAATGCAAAATGTACACTACACGCAAAAAGTTATCAATGGCAAAATGGACAATTCGCAAAATGTACACAACGCAGACCGTACAAAACGCAAAAAGTAGGTACATACGCAAAATGATCATTACGGAAAATGAGCAATAAGCAAATACTTCAACACGCAAAATGTACAAAAAAAACGAAAAGTGTGTATTAGATATATATTTTTGGTATCTTGGAAACCTCTTCGGAGTACAATGTACAAAACACAAATGGGTTAATCAATTTGTGATCAATTTGTGTTGTATAACATTTTGCGTATTGTGCATTTGGCCCTTCGTTACTTTTTGCGTTTTGTGCATTTTGCTCCGAAGGTATAAGAACAGATGTTATTGAACGATTGAATTTTGAAAAACATTTCAAGTAGGTATATGCTTGGTTGCATAAAAGACGGCTTTCCATGGCGTTGAAATCTTAACTTTCAAATAATCATTGCTCGCAGACACAGAAAGCTATATATACTGCTAAAAAATAAATGAAAGTGGTTTTGTAATAATTTAGGGAATGCAGAAAATATGGAGACTTTGAGATGTCCGCAAAAATGTAATATGTGACAAAAATAAAATCACAACAAGAAAATAGAATTATCAACAAGTTTAGAGTTGTTCGTATTCTGTTGCTCTGCCTACCCCACTCTGGGAATAAAGGCGTGACGTTATGTATGGATGTAATAAAATCACATTCACATACGCACAATTTATTAACTTTAAACAGTTCGCTTGCAACTTTTCTATTAACTACTAGTATACTAGACAACTAAAATTCTGCTAATCAACTATTGACTACTTCAATGCTATTGACAGGCGCCTAAATTTAAATACCAAGAAAATGATTTATATATTTACCTAATTGCCAGACTTACAAATTAGCCTAAAACGACGACGACAGGATAATAATTTCTTAGATTTTAACTTAACAAAAACAGGCGTCAAAAAAGAGGTTGTTATGAATCGGTAATGGTGCATCGCTGCTGCAGTGTGGAGATTGGGTGCAAATGAGGCGCACGGCGCGTGCGCCGGCGGCTCGCATTACACAACCACAAAAAAGGCACCTAATCCTAATCTTATAGTAGCGGTATAAGGTTTGGTATTGCGTGATCCACGCGCCATACTTTTTGTGTACTCGCGGACACCGATACAGCTACCCGTCGGTCTTTTTGTGCGTACACATAACGTATTAATTACTTGGGCGGCAATATGCTCAATTTTACGCCTTAATCTGCTCAGTTTTTGCGTACATGCCGTCCCGTCTGAATACAAGGGTACTACTATTCTAAACTAAACATTTTGATAGTGAAATTGATGGGCCTATTAGTTAGATGCTTGGGATTGTTGAAAGCCTTTGTAATGTGTTTAAAGCGATAAGTAATATTTTTGATTCAACCTAAGCAGGAATTTCTGTATGTTCTCAAACACCCGGAGACGTGATCTTTCTAGGTTCACTTTCTTTAAATGGAATTCCTTCATTGCTGTATGTCATGGGTACGATTTGACAAGGAATTTTGACAGGGTCTTCTGCAGGCTTAACAATTGAATTCATTATGGCATCGAAGAACTCTAATGGTCACAAGCACATCAGAGAATTTGAAAAAAAATGCAGTGAACATAATACCATGCACGGTGCGGTAAGACCTTTTGAGCATATAACTTAGGCTTAATCCTTCATTAAACTCTTTACCCTTAAGACATGTCTGAACAATTGAGGAGGGTAACAAGTAAATGTTTGCGCTTACATACGTACACACACTGCTAAAAATACAACCTTCAGTTTGCTTTACAAGGCTTTTACTGCGGTGTAGTAATAAATAGAGAACCAAAAAAAGGTTCACAATTTGCACATCATACTACTCACGTGCTAGTTTGAGCAGGTTTTGATAATATTTTGGGCACTAACCTAAACTTTAAATCACAGCACGAGGCCCTATATTAATATAGTTTCAGTTAAATTAAAAGCCGCGTAGATAATGCATGTCCGAGCATCAACTAATGCAACGCCAAATTCGAAGAATCATACATTTCATCTTTAGATGAGCAACGCCCAAAGGATTCCAGGCTCAAGTGGTTTTAACAGCTTAACACCAGGACATGCGTGTGAAACGTCGGCAGCTACCAGCTCGTAGGGAAAATTACACTTGACAAGCGATTATGTACTTTAAACTGTTATCATTATTTATAAAGAGAATGCAAAGCTTGGGAATGATCGGTAAGCCCAAATCAAGCAAATATTAAACGTATTAGGAACGCAATAGCCACGTTTATAGCGCCTTCCCTTGGTTTGAAAATGTAGTTTGGTAGCTATGTTGCAAAAGCAACCCTATGTCATCACTGATGTTCAGTGGATAATCTTGTTGGTTCTTGGTGTTGGTTAGGTTTTCTCGGTACGTGGTGTAAGGCGACACCGAGACGTCTGCTGCGCATCGGCGAGGAATCAAACGCGAGAGGATCTACGCATCGAACATGTGCTGAACAATTCTGTAACCCAATATCGCGTTACATCACTTGGTTGAGATTTATGCCTAAACCGTTATGTATTTTCATAGCACTGCTTCGAATAGCGTGATTGAGGGTAACAGAGGACAAAACTTGAAATCAAAACAGTTTTTTAAACTGTAAGAAAACTGTTTCAAGGAAACTAAGGCTTTTTTAATAGATCTCTGAAGTTGAATTTAAAAACATGGTTGGTTGGTGCGGTACAGTGAAATGCGCACTTTGGTAGTTTATCCAACCCACCCGGGATTCAGACTGGACACAATGGTGTGTAGGAATACCTACCTACTGTTTTTAAAGTAGAAAATATATCTGACATTAATAAAATATTAGTCCTATTTTTTAATTCCATAAGTATTTTTTTAATGAGTATAAATGTTTAAAAAACAAAAAGCCGCCCTCAAAAACGCAAGAAATATTTTTTTCTTAAATTGTAGGCACCTAATAGGTTAGTCCAACTGAAGTCGGCTTTTTTGGTGAAAATATTAGGTATACCTATTAGGTAGGTGCCTACAATTTTAAAAAGAAGTTATTTTTTGCGTTTTTGAAGGCGATTTTTTGTCTTTTTAAACATTTATTTTATTTATAACTTTTTAGTGATCATAAATACGCTGTTCCGTACTCCCACTTATTAGTTGATATGAAACTTTAAGCTTCAAGAGTGCCGTAAGCAACGCCGCCGGAAAATCATAGTCATATTTCAATAAGTAAATATTCTTGGTTGTAGTCGCTCAACTATCTTAATCGAGCCACCCTTGAAATAGGTACCGTCGAGGAGTTCCGATGGCCATCTGTGGTCTTCATCATAAGATCCACTTCCCCAAATGATACTTTTTGAATGCAAATGCTAGATTTGTCACTAAAAATACTAATCCTACTTACCTGCCTACATTATTTGAGGAGTTCCCTCAATTCCTCTATGATCCCCTCATCAGATTCAGATTTGGTGACATTGGAACCACCTCGGAAGTATACCTACTCTATCAAACCAAAAAAAAAACTAAATCGGTTCGCAATTGACGGAGTAATCGGTGCACATACATTAAAAAAAAAAATGGAACGTTACCAGGTACCAGGTACAGTTACCAGGGACTCAAAAGGTCTTAGAATATTGGTTAGGTTAGGTGCCACGGGAACTAGTGTCAAATATGATTATATCTATCTATACAAAAAATAATAATCGCTGAATGTGTTGCTAAGCGCAAATCTCGAGAGCAGCTGAACCAATTTCGCTAATTCTTTTTTTATTGTGTTTGTTACTGTCAGGAGAACATTCTTATGAAAGAAAAAAAAAACGAAAAAATCCAACGGGAAAGTCAGAAATTTGCAGCGGGGCGAAGCCGCTGGCGGGCTATTTATTCTTACGTTGAAATATGGAATAGACGAATTAAACTCCCGAGCCTATGTCAAAATCTTGTCCCGTGACTGCGTGTTGCGTTAGGTGTGTTTTTTACGAAGTACCTAAGAATTTTCAAACCCAAAGGATATAATAATAATATTGAGGCTGTCTAATGGACCTCTGCACTTTTGCAGTTAAATTTAAAAACTGGGCAAGAGCATGTTGGACAATGCTCAGTGTATGTAGGAGTCCGAAGCGATAAGTACTACACACATTAAAATCAATTGGTGCCGTCTTAGATGATTTTAGTAGGTACTAGCGACCCGCCCTCGCTTCGCTCCGGATTAAAGTATTATACATATAAACCTTCCTCTTCAATCACTCTATCTATTAAAAAAACCGCATCAAAATCCGTTGCGTAGTTTTAAAGATTTAAGCATACATAGGGATATATATCGCCTGTATCTCAAGAACCAGTGATTTTTAGTACCTGTAGTTTTGGATGTAGGGTGGGGGGGACTCAAGTGTCCCCCTAACAAAAATTTGCGCTTTCAAGCTTAATATTTCATAAACAGATTACTTAATCGATAAACTGTTTTCACAAACCCATAATATTTTTGAAAGACCTATCTAACGACACTCCACACTATAGGGTAGACGAGAAAAAAAATACATCCCCACGTTACGTGTAGGGGAGGTAAGCTAAAAATTTTATTTTTTTTACATTTTATTGTACCACGGTGTTGGCGTGACTAATATGCATATTCATGCCAAATTACAGCTTTCTACTACTAATAGTCTCAGCGCTAGGCTGCGGACGGACGGACGGACGGACGGACATGGCGATACTATAAGGGTTCCTAGTTTGACTACGGAACCCTAAAAATGTAGTAGTAGCAAAGTAGCACTTCCAGGGTCCCTAGTTTACTCTACGAGTGTTCAGAATTAGCATAGGTAATGGTTTGTGCCTACCTATTACCTACTACATTTCATACATGATACAAGATTATGTAATATTATAATAAGTATGTGTACAATATGTTACATGTGGTTATTCTATAAATAATAATATTTGATTATTCTTTACGTAACATACATAACATCACGCCTTCATTCCCAGACGTGGGCTAGGCAGAGCAACAGAAATACCAACAACTCTAAAAAGACTTGTTGATAACTCTGTAACCCCTTTTTGCACAAGTAGGCTAAGATGTTTAATAGTGTGTATAACAGGCCTTTACACTAATAAAAATACAATGAACGAAGCCTATAATTCTGTAAATGTCAAAAGAAAATTGACTCTTTAGTTTTTTTTTATGGGATAGGAGGCAAACGAGCAGACGGATCGCCTGACGGTAAGGGAATACAACTACCCATAAACACCTGCAGTACCAGAGGTGCGTTTCCGGCCTTTCAAGCTCTTTTTTTGAAGCTTTGAAGGTCGTATCGGTCCGGAAATACCGCAGGCGACAGACCATACCACAGTTTAGTTGTGCGTGGCAGGCAATTCCGAGTAAAACGCACAGTTATGGACTAACCATCCAAATGATGGTGGTGGAAACTCTGTCGCGTAGGACGAAGGCGGGAGGATGTGGCAGGAATTAATCCGAAAAGATCCTCGGAGCACTTCCCGTTTTACAAGCGATAGAGAATGCAAAGTGAGGCTACATCTCTACGCAGCGCCAAAGAGTCTAGCCGATCAGAAGTACGCTGGCAGCCGACAATTCGAGTCGCTCTCCGCTGGATGCGGTCCAGAGGGAGAGGCAATATAAAAAAAATAGCCGACATGTATGTATTCTACATGATTAAAGTGCGCAGGCGCAATAGGTCACTTTCCTGTGGGATTTTTATGGGATCAGTTTTACCAGCGTGTACAGACACCTATATTTTTTATATTGTAGACACACTTTACAGGCAGAAGAAATCGTAAATTTAAAGTCTGAAATTTATAAAGAATATACCTTTTGGTGATTGGCTACCTGGCGTTTTGGGATCAATTTAACTTAATAACACCCATACAAAGAGGCATTGTTCTACTCAAAAATGTAACACACTCCATAGCATGCTACCCATTAGAAAAAGGACACATGTAAGGTAGGTAACGATACTAACGCGTGTGCACAGAGAATCGGACTCTCGAAAATTAAAGTGAAAGAAGGTCGTAATCTAAGCTGCAAACACGCTGACGGCGGAGGCGACGCGGTGCGAAGGCGTCATAACGCGGCGCGGAGTATACATCACATAGAGAAACCGCGCTAGGGATGGCGATTCTTTCCGAAAAACATCGATTTTTAAATCGATTCGAATCGTGACCTAATGAATCGATCCACAAAAAAATCGAGGCCAATAAGATCGATTTCTGAAAAATCGATCTTTTTCTCAAGTTTTTGTTTATAATGTAATAAAAATCTATTTTATTAAAAACAAGATACGTATTATAATTTAACGATCTCTTATCAGTAACATCAGGTAATTCGATGATAAAAAATATTTTCATTACCATATCAAAACATCAGATCAGGTATAAAACAAGACATATTAATTGTAAATACTTTTTTGGTTTATACCGTTTATACCAAAAAATAAAAAAAAAATCGAATGTCGATTTTCAAGGGTGAAATATCGATTCATTGAATCGATACAGTACTACATATCGATTTAATAAATCGATCTTTTTGGCTCCAAAAATCGATACTTCGATTAATCGATCTCAGATCGCCATCCCTAAACCGCGCAATATCGCGCGGGATTGCGACGCGGAGGCACGGTATGTGTGACATACATAATATGAAGTAGTATCGTCTCAGCCTGTTTCGAAACGTTACTTGCAGCATATACTCGTATTTAGCAACCAAATAAAGGGAAATTGATTTGGAGACAAAATATAAATAATAAAAAAACTAAAAAGATTCCGACGAGTTGAGTACCTACTTACTTCCCCCTTTTTTGAAGGCGGTTAAACAATAAATATGTACAGAAAGCTCCGTCTTTTACTCGTATGTAAAGAAATAACTTCATACAAAGACCGATTTTATATTTATTTCTTCACGAGTACTAGCAAGACCTCGGCTGGTGGGCTCTCTGATTTTCTCTCTCTGGGTCTTCATACAACACAATGAACGCAACACAACAAAAGTCAAAAAATATACCTACAACTCCGCGTACCGCACATAATATAGGTAATGCAGCTTCACCACCGCCATACCGCCGCACGGCTTCACTTCACTTCACTTCTTTAGTTTATGGCTTCTGTAGCTGTTCAACAGCACAATTCTGCCAGAATCAAGTGTCGAGCTTCACACGAGTATAAAGAAAAAATAAAAAATAAAAATAAAGAAAAAATAAAAAAAGCACTCAGAGAGACCACGTTAATTCTGTAAACACACATAAACAAACACATCTAAACTACCATAGCCTTTATTAGAAATGTTTAAATATTTGAGGGTAAAATTCTTATTTTACAAGGAAATATTATTTTTTTCCATAAATTTACTCAGTGTAACGAAAACTTTTTTTTTGTTAGTATAGCTTAAAATAGAAGACATGTTAATAGGAAGGGGGATTTTTAATTTGGTTAGAAGGGAATAAAGAGCAGGGGAATTATTATTAAGGGGGCAATCAAAGAATATATGGTCAATAGATCCAAAATCCTGCCCACATTCACACAAAGGAGAGTCTTTAATTTTGAAATTGAATAGTTGGCTTGGAGAGCAAACACGACCCAGTCGTAATCTAATGATGATACTTGTGTGTCTTTTCGATAGGGATCGATTCTTAAAAAACCAGGGACGAGACGGAATGATAGGTTGAACAGAGGAATAAAAACATTTTTTTGAAGAGGACCAGCGGGATGACCATTTTTTCTCCAGAGAACGCTTAGGTATACTTAAGATATCAGGGGAATAAATTTTAAAAAAGGAATCATCTCCGTGGATAACAGCATCCTTAGCAGCTAAGTCCGCAGCCTCATTTCCCTTAATCCCACAGTGGCTAGGGACCCAAACAAACGAAATATCAATATGCGCTGAATGGCAAGCATAAATCGATTTTTTTAATTGTGAAACTAGATAGTTACGGGCGCAGTTTTTAAAGGGGTGAATTGAGATGGTTTGCAAAACACTAAGGGAATCTGTAAAAATAACACATTTAGGTAACTTATGCTGAAGAATGTAGTCGACAGATTTTAACAGGCCCAAGCATTCCCCGGAGAAAACTGAAGATTCAGGAGGGAGTTTGAACTTGTGCATAATATTTAACCTAGGGCAAACGAAAGCAACCCCTACGCATCCCAAATCTGACAGTTTGGAGGCGTCCGTGAAAAAGTACATATGATCCGGGAAGCAAGAGTTTGCATACTCATTAAATAATGAATTAGCTTGGGCAGAATTTTTGTTTATTCCAGTGTTAAAATAGATATTAGGAAAATAGATTAACGCTTCAAACGGGATAGAATACATTGGAAGTGAAACACATCTCTGAACAGGGGCTCTGAGGGAGGCTAACTTATTAAGGCTTAGGATTAAATTAGGCCGGGCTTTATTGCGCCAATAAGGTTTGGAAGAACAAAAACGTTGGAGCAACTTGAGTTTAGGAATAAGAGGATGAGAGAAAAAGGTGTAAGCTTGGAACAAGAATCGTTCAGATAAATATTGTCTCCTAAGGTCAAGGGGGGGATCTCCGCACTCTACTTGAATCGCCCTATTAGGAGACGACTTCATGGCACCGGAGACTATTCTGAGGGCCTTCATCTGAATCTTTTCCAGGACTTTGAGAGCCCCTTTGTTGCATGGTTCAAAGATAAAAGTACCGAAGTCCAGGTGACTTCTAACAAGAGCATTATACAGCAACTTTTGAGAATAGGGATGGGCGCCCCACCAAGAGCCTGACAGAGCCCTAAGAATGTTAATGTTCTTTTCGCATTTCCGGGCAACATAGGAGAGATGAGGAATTCCCTGTAGTCGTCTGTCGAAAATCACTCCGAGAAATTTTACTGTGGCTGTTAATGGAATAGGAGTGTTATTGTATTTTATGCAGCACTCTGGAGGGGAACGACTTCTTGAGAAAACTATGGCAGAACTTTTGGATGGAGATAAGGATAGTCCATGGGCAGAAAGCCAAAGTTGGAGCGACTCCAGATCTCTATTCAGCTTTTTAGCAGCTTGTTGAGGGCTCTTATCATTGCAAAAAATTACAACATCATCTGCATACTGTAACATGCGGCATGACATATTAATAGATCTATCAAGATCATAAGTGTAGAGGTTGTATAACAGAGGGCTGAGGACCGAACCCTGAGGTAGACCTTTCCAGACATGTCTATCAGCCAAAAGTAAACCTTGCCACCTAACTTGAATCGTTCTGGCCTTGAGTAAATTGGAGATAAAGTTAACCACTTTCGAAGGAATACTCAGATTAGACATTTTGTCACTGAGCACTGAAAGCATAACATTATCGTATGCGGAAGACACGTCTAAGAAGGCAGCCGCCACTGACTCGTCTCTCGAAAAAGCTAACCGGATATCTGAAGAAAGGATGGTATGGCTGTCTAAAATGCTCCTACCCTTCCGAAAGCCTAATTGAAAGCGAGATAGGATATTATTGTTTTCCAGGAACCAATCTAGACGGTTTTTTAAAAGGTGTTCAGTGACTTTACAAAGGACAGAAGAAAGGGCAATCGGGCGGTAGGAAGAAGAAAGATCTGGATCTTTACCAGGCTTCAGGATAGGGATAATGTACTGCACTTTCCATGAGTCTGGGATAAGTCCAGCCTCAAACATACAATTAATAAGGGACAGAAAAAAAGACAATGTTACGGTGTTGGCTTTAGAAAGGAAGGAGTAAGTTAATCCATCTGGGCCAGGAGCCGAATCCGAAAGATCCTCCAGAACACACCGAAGTTCAGATAGTTGAAAGGAAGAGGAAAGAAAATTGTTGGGATTAGAGGAAGGAGGAGAGGAGGGAGAGGGAAGGTCCGAAGAGTTGGGAACAAAAGGAGGCGCCAATTTGTTAAGGAAAGAATCCAGCCAACCAGGAGCCTGAGAGAATGAAGATGGAGATTGCGAAGATGAACAGGCTGAACGAAAAACTTTAACGTTGCGCCAGACAACAGAGGGAGGTGTAGAAGGGGAGATAGATTCACAAAATTTGGTCCAACCGAGTTTCTTTTTGGTAGAAAGAGTTTTCTTGCATTTTGCCTGGGCTCGTTTAAAGGAAACAAAGTTTGGGATTGAAATATTGGAACAGAAGTATGTCTCCGCAGCATTTCGATCTTTAACACAAGATGAACAATCCGAGTCCCACCAGGGGAGAGAAGGGCGCTTATTAACGCTAGAATTTTTGAGCGGGATAGCTAATTCCGCTGCACTCAATAAGGCCTGACAAAAGAGAAGATACACTACCAAGCAATTATCACGAGAAACAGGAGGAAGAGAGCGAATTTTTTCATCAGCCGTGATAGAGAACAAAGACCAGTCAGCCTTTGATAGCCTGAACTTTTGAAGAGGGGGAGGAGGTGTGGAGGCAAGAGGGCTGGAAGAAAAATGGATCGTGATAGGGAGGTGGTCGCTACCATAACTCATGGAAGATACGTCCCAAGTACATAATGGAGCCAGGTTAGGAGAACAGATAGAGAGATCAACCGCAGAAGGGTTTTGAGCGGGAGAAACACGGCGAGTAGGTCTCCCATCATTCAGGATACATAAATTATGGGAATCTAGAAATTCAACCAGCCTGCTACCAGATGGGTTAGAGGAAAGAGAGCCCCAAAGCGGGTTATGGCAATTGAAGTCTCCTAATATTAAGGACGGTCCAGGGACATTGGATATACTATTCCAGAAAGCTGATATAATACTAGGTGTTGGATGTGGAATATATACAGAAAAAACACTAATGCCCATGACTCGGCATGCGACAACGAAGAACGAGTCGTGAGGAGGAAAATCAATCCGTGAATAGCTAAGACCATTTTTTATGAGAATGGCACAACCATCGTACCCATCGGGACCATCCTGCCGAAGGCAAGAGTATCCAGGGAGTCTAAAGCTTGAAGAGGGTTTTAGCCATGTTTCAGAGAGGGCTAAAATAGCGGGTTTGATGCTGTGGCTAAGAAAAAGAAGGTCAGCCTTGTTCTGATTTATACTCCTAATGTTCCATTGAATGACTATAGAACCCATTATTAGGACGATCTGATGGTCCTCCCTTGGGGAGGAGGGAGTGTACAAGTTTCAAAATGTCGGCGACGTTGGACGGTAAAGGAAGGTTAAGGAAAAATTCTATTAGGGTAGACACGGCTGAGAGTATTGCAGGTAACAAATCAGGGGATTGGGGAGAATCAAAGGAGGGACGAGGATCACAACGTAGATGCTGAGGATGATAAGCTTCCTGAGGGAAAGCAACCCCATTGCCGGGCAAGGGAGTGTTATACCCAGAGATTAAATCATAATGGGCTCTTTGGTCGTAACCATGGGAAGAAGAGGGGGCAGGAGTCCTTTTTTGTAAAAAAACTGTTTTTTTATGAGAACTATTTTGTTTGACAACCTCATTGAATGGACGTTTAGAGATGGCATGCTTCTTTTCAGCTTCCGAATAAGAAATACATTCATCTGCCATAGTCAATTTAATCAGTTTTTGTCGACCGAATTCAGGGCAATTTCTATCCGTAGCTGTGTGTTGGCCTGAGCAGTGAAGGCAGCTGACACGATCTTCGGTTACAAGGCAGGATTCAGCCTCATGGGGCTGTGAGCACTTAGAGCATCGAGGTTGGGATCTGCAATGAGCCTTCACATGACCAAATCTACAGCACCGGAAACATTGGATGGTAGGGAAATTATATTGGTCCACCTCAAGAGCGCAGTTAAAAAGAAAGACTTTAGGAGGTAACACTTGGCCGTCAAAAGTCAGGACCACAGTTTCAGATGGGACCCACTCGGTTGTGCCATCACTAGAGTTTTTTTGCTTTCGGTTAAGCCGCCTGGCCCTAATAACCCTACCGCACCCGTGCGGCGATGTAATAAGCTTGGGAAGATCTTCGTTTGTGAAATCCTTGGGGATATTCTTAACCACTCCTGTCCGCGAGATGTGGTAGGAGGGGATGAGGGCTTTATACTTAGCTAAACCCAGTTTTGGATGGTTAAGTAAAACATTTGCCTTCAGAGCTGAAACAAATTCCATTGACATTCTGTTACGACCAGCTTTTTTAATACTACCCTCTTTAACACCATTGTTTAATGCATTGGAGCATATAAATTGTCCGAATTTAATAGGGTTTAAATAACCAGATTCAGCATCCTCCCTAATAACATGGACTATATAGGGACCAGGGTCTGAGAAAAGGTATTCATTCCTGTGGGGTTGGGATTGGTTGGTTAAAGGGGAACTATGGGCCCCATACATAGAAGGTTGGGGAATCGAGGTTTGGGATAGGGGGTGTGAATATTGTGTTGCGCATAATTCCATTTCAGTAGGGGACTGACACATCTGAACATGAGAAGATCGCGAAATTTTCGGCGGGTCGACTGAAGTTGGACTAACGGGGGCATCTTTAGTTGGCGAACGTGACCGCGAGCGATCCCTCTTTCTAGCGGGAGCAGGGGATGAATCTATTTCCACGAAGTACCCTGGCGAAGGCATATTAGCAATAATACCCGATACATCAGGTTCTATCCCGGGATCGTATGGGTTATTGGTCGCCATGATGCGACCGGGAAAAGGTGGCAATGAACTCACATAAGAGTTATTGCTACCCTTTCCGTACGAGAAAACTCACCTGCACCACAATCAAACATAAAAGGACTACCACAGGACAAAAACAACACTCAAGTTTACAATTAACGGTTAACTCTGGAAAAAAATACACGAAAATACAATTCTGACACGTGCACCACTCGAACACTCGAAGCCGCCGCACGGCTTTCGCGTCGCACTCGCACCGCCCCACGATCTGTCATGACGTTTGAGAACGCCTCGCCCGCTTTATTCCGCGCGTTTTCAATCCGGACTCTCTCATGCATGGATTTTTTTCTAGCTTCCGTTAAATAATCGTCAAGTTTGAATAACTACATACAATCGAGTTGTTAGTTACTTTTCCCGGTATCACCTCAATCCATTTTTTATGATGTCGACATTAGTAAACAATAATGATAACCCAGGTAGCATTTCGACGTCAATATTACGTCCATTTACAGTCTTACTCGACGTACAGGACGTCATTCTATGACGTCGGGTAGGCCCATCAGGTGACGTCAATTTGTCACAGCCTCGTGACGTCTTTTCATGACGTCAGTAAGACGTCGGCACAGACGTTTAAATGACGTCATACACTTAAGTCATAGAAACGTCATCAGGACGTACAACACTGACTTTGAGTGACGTCATACACTTAAGTAATAGAAACGTCATTAGGACGTACAACACTGACGTTAGTGACGTCATACACTTAAGTCATAGAAACGTCATTAGGACGTACAACACTGACGTTAGAGTGACGTCATTAACCTAATTTATGGAGACCTTACTAGGACGTACCCACCGAACACGGCCCACACTTACGTTAGAGTGACGTCATATACTTGGTGTATAGCAACGTCACTAGGATGTAGTCTGTGCCCGTATTATGGTCGCCTTTATCGCGGTGGATTAAGCATCCGTCGCTCTCGCACTCTCAAATGCAAATGCAAATGTTGCATACCTCGGTACAGGTATGTAACGGCAGGTAACTAGAGGACTTGAAAGTAGGGAGGATCTACACATACAATTTTGTATGTGCAGATCCTCGCAGTGTTATTAATACATGTACGAGCATGTGGAATATATGGTTTGTAATTAAAAAAATAATCATTCCTCAATGTATTTTTATTCTAAATTAAAGTACTCTTATATAAATTAAATTTACAAATCTTAATTATAATTACCTATCAATCACAATCATAATCATGAAGCATTGGAATACTTAAAGTATAGTTTTCATAGGGAATAACTACACATTTGGTTACTATGTCATCAACGGATATCAATTTAAAATCTGACCAATCTTTGACTGTAACAACATCAATAGTTACAGAATTAAAAGGATACTCAAAGAATGGCTGGTAATTTAAAAACTCCTTTCCATAAATGTATAAATTATCACTTTTAAGGATATTGTATATTTTAAACACTTTTCTCTCCTTAGTAAGACAATAACAATCAGGTTCACGATATTCTGCTACATACATAGTATATTTTCTGTATAGAAGTTTTTTATAACATTCATAGACACTTTCCTCAGGTACGGATCCAGAATAGAACCGATCAGAAACAGAGATGTTAGATGAATATGAGTAGCCGTATACTATGGAAGATTCCATTTCTTGCAATTTTCTTACAATTTGTTGTAATGGCTTGTTGGGCGATCTTACTAACTTTTTTAAACTTTTTAAATGATTTTCAAATGGGAATGCTGAATATTTATCTAATTGCCAAATATACGTACATCATCGCCTATGTGACACAACATGTGGACATTATAAACTTAAAATTTTATTCCATAAACGGATTTTGAATGATTTATAAACATCAATAGTAATTCCTGAGCCAAATCTATTCCAAGTTCTTTTATATGTTTGTTTGAACAAAGAATAGTAACAGCTGAATGAAAAAGAAGAAAGTTTTCGTAAAGTGAACGTGGTAAAACGTTTTTTAAAACAATTGGTCCAACATATAGCAAAAACATTCGATATTCAGTAGCTTTCCATCGAGCTAATTCAGTTAAACTTCGCGGTTTTCTGTTAAATTCAATCGGTATAAACTTCGAACAATGGATTAGTTTCTCAGATATGATTTTAATCAAGTAACTTTGTAAACGAACATTTAAATCGCCACCGATCCAAACATTTAACATCTTACGCATTACGCCCAGACATATATTATGCATGTATTCAATAGGAAATGATGATATCAAATCTATAGGGAGACGTAAAAGTGGTGACTCACCAACATGGTGGTCTTCATCTAACTGCATACGAAATGATTCATCGGTCCTTCTGGATGCTGACATACTTTCATATATAACTCTACCTCGGTATTCGCCTGGCTCGACACATTTGTCGCAAGCTGAATATCCACCATGCTGTTTAGTACGTTTAATAAAAGCTCGTGCTGGTGCGTCACAAATAAAGCTATGGACTTTAACGGTATAATGAATATTGTCAATATCGAAACCATTTTCCAGTAAGCTAGCAAGTTCCTCCACAAATGGCTTAAGAAAAACATCTAATGGTGAAGGTTTAGCTTGACCACAAAAAAGAGAGACAACAAATGGTCTAGCATTACGATAATTTTTAATCAGCCCGAGAATGGGCCACAATTGTGTGTTAGAACTTTTGAATAGAGGAAGTCCGTCAACGTTAAAACAGATATTAATTTCTCTACTTTCTACACTATTATTAAACAGTTTAATTTGCGTTTGGATTTGTGACAAAAGACCTAAATATACGAATTCCCCAGTATCTAACTCAGCACTTTCCAGACGCAACGGAGTTTTTAACAATGTTCTGCTATCTTTTGGTAAATCAGGGCATAAAGGAGACAAAACTTTGAGAAGACTATCTAATGCATTATGCGGTATTTGATGCTGAACAGTTGCCCAATGTTTCAACTGGGTTTTTAAATCATCACTTTTCCCAGAGGCAACAGAATTTGAATCTGATAGTGTATGCTCATCATCAGAATTTGCAATATTATATTCAAGAGAAATCTCATGTTCTTTAATTGAATTAGAGCTATTACTTAAGTTTTGAAGATGAGAATTATGTGAAGTAGATGGCATGTTAGATAAGGAAGAGCATTCACAACAATTATCTGTACTGTCTTGTACATCTGATATAGCACTTAACTTAGCTTCCTCAATGAAGTTCTGTGAACTTTGAAGAGGATTATTATGTGAACTAGATGGCAAATTAGATAAGGAAGAGCATTCACAACAACTAGCTGCACTGTCTTGTAAATCTGATATAGCATTTAACTTGGCCTCATATGCTCTTCTTAATAATTGGCGTTGACCAACTACAGCCTTCTTTGAGTATTTTATTTTTTCTGCCATTTTTAGGGTTCTAAACCAAAATCGTAAAAAGTAACCCTAATAGGGTACTTAAGGTTTATTTATTGTCTTTAGACTTCTTTAATCGTTCTGGGGCATGCTTCAACCAAATTTTTATATAGTCCTCTACTTCTTTTGCCGTGGCTCCAGATGATGTGGCCACAACTCCATCTAAAAAATATAAAATACTAAATTTATTTACAGAAACATCAAAAAATACAAGTCCCAGACTTCCAGAGTGTGACAGACGAATAGAGGGAATGAAAAAACTACAAGGAATTCTAGACTTTTTCCAACTTTTAAAAAACCGGCCAAGAGCGTGTCGGGCCACGCGCAGTGTAGGGTTCCGTAGTTGCCCGTACGCCCGGTTAGTAACGACTAATAAAAATATCCATATTATTATCAATTTTTCTATTCAAAGTTATCACATCTGGTTTTTGTAGGTAGTATAAACACGTTAGTCGCCTTTATCTCAAAAACCAATCAAGTCTACTTAGTCGTGATAGTTTGTTTTCCTTTAAAATTCGTTATATGTGCTTTCATTGATGATTTTTAGTATTTGTAGTTTTGGCTGTAGGGGGGGGGGACACATGACTAACAAAAATTAGCGCTTTAAAGCTTAATATTTCATAAACGCATCCCTTAATCGAAATATTGTTTTCACAAACCCGCGATACTTTTGAAAAACCTATGTGGTGGACGAGAAAAAAAATACATCCCCACGTTACACGTAGGGGAGGTACACTAAAAAAAAATTTATTTCAAGATTTTAAATTACCACTTTGTTGGCGTGACTAATATGTACATTCGTGCCAAATTACAGCTTTCTAGCACCAAGAGTCTCTGAGCTAAGCTGCGGACGGACGGACGGACGGACGGACGGACATGGCGAAACTATAAGGGTTCCTAGTTTGACTACGGAACCCTAAAAATGTGAATGAGACTACAGTTGAACTTACCTACAACACAGTCTCGCAGGCGCAGTTGGTAAAAGGGCTTTTTATTTGATCGTTTTCCGTAAAAGTTAAATTGTTCAGCTATCTGGTCAGTGAAAATAAACTTCATGACGCGAGATACTTTATTTGAAATATCCCTGCCTCCTTGTTTTTTAATGTATGAAACCTGTGGTGAAAAATACATTTGTCAGATCGCTTGTAGACCATCATTACATAACTGGTTATTAAAAAGCAACTTTCATACTTTTATAGTAGTTAACAAAGAATTCTTAACACAAGCTCTTGGAATGAAGGCGTGAGTTTATGTATGTATGTATGTATGTATGTATGTATGTCTTGACATAAGGAAAAACACGACTGACTATTTCGCTCATCCAACAGAATAATAACGCAATTGAAAAAAATCGATGATTAGATTTTAATGTCATATTCACATGTGATCTCAGGGGGTTATCTGCCGTGGGTAAAAATGAACAGTAATTTCAACGATTAACGCTAAAGGGAGATTTCATTTGACGATCGAGCGAACTTGCCGCGAAAATGGCGTATATAGGTACTATGTCAGCTAAGATACACACACGTAAATGTAGACAACACAGATACTTTTTATATTGTTGGCGAAATAATAATTCACTAATACTTAATACTATAGTGTAAAAAAGACTTAAGTGTGGAGTCATGTTTTATGTTAACGTTTTTATAACAATAACACATTTTTAGAACGCATTTTTTGCTTCATGTAACTAAAGGTTTGTGGTAGATTTATTAAATAAAATAACATAAAAAATCCAATTCAATACGGTTTAAACAGGAAAATATCAAGGATGGTATGAAATCGTTAAGTTGCTTTCCTTTAAAATCGAAAAATAGCAATTCCATCATTATTTGGTTGAGCAATTAATTTTTTATTTTCTTAAGTTTAACAACTTTAACATCTGCACCAAATATTGGTCATAAATAGCTATACACAACTCTAATTGTCTTTTTTAAGAGCGTTGTTAAGATATTTATGATCCTTATTTTATACAGATGTAAATGTTACATTTGTACAAAATATCTTACTTTTTTAGTAAGTAGGTACGGTCGAACTCATAAGTAGCTGAACACATTAGTACCTTGTCGCAGCCTTGTTGCGACAAGGTACTCATGAGATTGACTGTACCTACATTGTCTCTAAACAAAAATTATGTAATAGGAAAAACTTACCAAATTGTCAATATATTCTTTATTTTTCAATAACTCTTCGATGGTTTCTAGGTCTTGGTCGGTTTTTATTGGGAATGTAAAATCTGGATTTAAACTACCTTTTGTTTCGGTACTGTGCTTCAGCATTTGAATTATTTGTGCGTTTTGAGTTTTAATGGCCGTCAATAATGACAGCACTTTTATTTGGTAACCTAAAACATAAAATTTTTGATCATTAATTTTTTGGCATGAATATGTAGGTAACAGAGTGTCCCACAACTTTGCCACATGGAGTTAAAGTACCTTAAATACTATAGATAGAGAATTTTACTGGAAGAAGACTTAGTTCTTATGTTAAAAACAATACAAAGTGCATTTAAAGAACTTGTCAGAACCGGGAATCGCACCCGTTAAATGTTTTAAACAACTGTGATTTTACTGTACCGATCGAAAGGCTCTTATCGGCGGGGTCCTTTCGGATACACTTATGGTCAGGACAAGACATAATTTAAAGGGTTAATGTAGACTCTAAAGCTACCTATACAATCCTATAAAGCTTTTCATAGCCAGATACATATTAATTACTGTTATTTGTTTTGCAAATGAGTAATTAGATATGTATTTGGCCAATACTTATTTCTAAGTTTTTGAAGTAGGTAGCCATTATATTACCTGTTAATTGTGCGACACATGACAGTTGTTGGCTCTGAGGACTACCTGCAGGCTGATGTGGAGGACTTAACGGCTCAGTTTCGTCTGCTAAGCCTGCAAATAGTATTTATAAAATTAATAATGATGCCCAAATGTATAATGGATATATACGAGCAACAACGAAAGTAATGATTTAATGAAAAAATTGTATCGCGATTGAATCACTGCAGAGCTAGGTTCTATTTTAAGACGTAAAAAAATATTGCTTTTGACCTGTTATCGTATAAATTCGTATTGTCAACGTTTGGATAGCTCCTATTTATTTGCCACGTCAAAAGCAATATGGTGTTACAGTGTTGAATAGAGGCCCAGTAGCCGTGTCCAGCGACTGTATTGCGACTTCTACCAAGAGCTGCATCAAGTCGCGCGTCTGTGTAAACTATAAAGATACACACTTTTATTTGTATTTTTAATTAATTTTAATGTGTTTAATTATTAATTTTGCTTTATGACATTTAGATGTTTTTTACTTTTAAGTATTATTGTATTTTATGGTTAAAAAATGACCTTCTGCTAAAGTTTCTTGCGGCGCTTCTTCTCTGCAATGATGGTCTTGTCCGAAGCGCTGGTAGATTCACTCCATATACTGACGTGTAAAAGAGCCCTGATGTGGCCAATTTACTAAATAAATGATTTGATTTGATTTGATAGACTGTCGAAAAGTAGCTGTAAAAAGTCGCAGTGTGTAACCGGACATAATAATTTAATAATAGATGCACCTTACCTTGCAATATACTGCTTGTCAAGAGAGGGAGATTGTCAACATTCATTGACTCATTATATGGTTTGAGGGTATCTGTTGACAAGAGGAAAGAGATAAATTTGTATATTCACAGTATGCAGAACTGATTACACTAAATATTTGAATTAAAAAAGAATAGTAAACTTCAGCTAGGTTAACTATTAATATATTTCTTATATAGTATATACATATATAACATACATGTGTAACTCTATATACGCAAAACCTGAAAACAGTTTATTCAGAATCGAGAGTAGAATCCATTCCACCACTTTTTAATATGCATATCCATACTAATATTATAAATGTGTCTGTCTGTCTGTCTGTTACCTTTTCACGCTTAAACCGCTGAACCGATTTAGATGAAATTTAGTATAGAGATAGCAGGAGTCCCGGGGAAGGACATAGGATACTTTTTATCCCGGAAAATTTGACAGTTCCCAAGGGAACAGCGATAAACGACTTCCACGCGGACGGAGTCGCGGGCAAAAGCTAGTTAATTATAAAACTTACTTTCTGGTATCAAAGAGGTTTCTTCATTGTTGGTTGTTGGTTGAGCTCGTCTAATATCTGTATACATAGGTATAATAACTTATGAATAACTACCTATTTTATTAATAAATAAACAAATTCAAATTAGAGTTAGGGTTATAAGCAATAATTTTCAAAAAGGTTCAGCGTGATCCTTATTGAAAATTAATGCTTTGGTTAGTGTTATACACCGTGTTTTTTTTGATTTACGATAACTTTAAGGGCACGTTCTTCAAGTCAAATTAAGCTAATTTCCCGAAGACAGACATATGATAACTCGTACGGTTATAAAGATATTCAATTATTAAAATTAATCAGTTAATCACGTTAAACTAATGTAAAAGGCTCTTAATTGATACCTAACAATTTTCCTTTAATTACCTATTATGAGTAAAGAGTTTTCAATTGTTAGGTCGTGCACCTGTCAAGTGTTATCTTTACTTGTGTGTGTGTATGTCACGCTGACTTGACGTATTTGACACTAACTATGAGTTAACTCTAAAGACCCTTTTAGAATGATTGAAGACACAACATTTAATTACTTTGTTCTAAACAATTTTTTTTTTTTTTTTTGCATTTTTTTAAAATCTAATGTACCACGTAGTTTCTATACGTGTACCTAACAATATGCCGAAGTTATCGTAAATCAAAAAAAACACGGTGTATATGTGCAATGTGGGTAGATTTAGTAATAGTGAATAAAAGGAAGTTGCTGAGAAATCCAGTCTATCATCGAGGTTCTACAGCTTATGCATGCATGTGCTCAACTCCAAATTAGTAAGTTATAATAGTGGCGACGAGGATGGGATCCGAACCCACGCATGCAAACAATAATATGTATTCTGTTTCTTTTATATTTTAATACATGTAAATGATATCCACAGAGTGGCATGATGAAATGATTAATTTGCTTTTTAAATAAAACCTGTAACTATGTATTACGAATAGTAAATTTCTCCAGTCATGTCTTTGTGGTCACTACCTAATTGAATTATCACAGACTATTAAAGATTACATTGAAATTGGTCCAGTAATTTCAGAGATAATTAAACAAACCATGCAAAATTCTATCTTCACTGTTGCAATGGATCTAAAAGCAAATTGTTACTTGAGATAAATACAACAATTGTTGTATTTGACTATTTATTAGTTTACATGAATTTTATAATTTGCCTCACAGTTTGTCTGTGAACATCAAAAATTGATTCAAAATATTCTAATCCAAGCAGTAGTTATAGTCGATTGAGTATTGAACAGCCAAACTGGTGAACTCAAAACATGAAAAGAAACACATTTATAATAAACATGGGATAAACAGTCCTTACCTTGAGTTTCTAAAGGTCTAAATTTTTTTTTTAGTGGTGGTGGTCTGATGTGTGTGTCATAGTCCTCTTCTTCACTACTAATGTATCTTTTATTTGTTAATCTCCTACGTTTAGGACTGTGTGCTTCCTCTTCTGTCTGCAAATCTGAAGTGTCCTCCACCAATTTGAGTTTCTTTTTAGCTTTATCTATGTTGTCTTTGCATGCAAATCAAAATACACACAACATATTATGCATTACAATAAAAATAGTACCTATTAGTAAAAATGTGTTAAGGAACTTAAGGAATATCATTGGGAGGAGCCAATGGAACTGTAATCTCAGTTGGATAGTTATTTACATTGTAGAACAGCGTTTTATTATCAGGTTACAAGGGCATCGCTATTTACAGTTTTCTATACTACAAAGTCAGTTACTTTATAGTTTTATTTTTCACAGACTTAAAAGCAGCCTTTAAGCTCATTGTAAGTGCACTATTGTTCTTGAGAAATTAAAATCATCAAAACCCAAGAGGTTTCAATGCATCTGTATAATAGGTATGTGTTTTATGTATGTTCAGGTATAATTTATTTCTTTAAGAACCCATTTTAATGATTATAAATTAATAGATTTAAATGATTCATAATGATTGATTGATTGATTGATTTTAAAGTTTGTGAATTTCTTTGCAGGTAGAATTCACGTCATCTTGATTTTCTGATTGCGTTATCTGTAAGGCATCTAGTACTGTTAGGAGATGGGCTTGCAACCTGTCACTAATACAGTGGTAAACATCTTAAGCCCGGTTTCAATATTTGCTAAACAAGTCATTTTCCTTACTATTCTTAGCTAAAGTGCTTAGTAAATCATGCATTTTTTTTTACTGTATCAATATTCAACACTCCATATTATTGTAGGTAAAATAATGGTAATTTGTAGGTAGTTTAAGCTTACATCCAGTATGTAAATGAAAAGACATATTCAAATCAGTTGCATGCATGTAAATGCATTACTGCCAAAGCTTCAAACAGAACAAACTCTGTAGCAACAAACATTCAGAGGTGCAAACCAGTTGTAGTCAGTGACTAAATGTAAGAATTCTTACTATAGGAATTACTGACCACGGCTTAGACTTGCATTTAGGGCCCTATATCACGAAAATTTTCAAGCGTACAATTTGAGAACATTTTCTAAATTTTTTATTAAATTATAATGTACATATTGTAGACTTGAAATTTCGTGTTAGGTATAAGCCACAGTTATACATACATGGCCAGACTGGGCATTAATGCCTCCCTCGCCAATTAATTAATGGTAAAGTTATAACAAAGAGGTACTGCAGCTCCTGTTCTAATAGATACCCTCGAGCATAAGACCATACCATAACCACAAAGTTAGTAAAAGTAATCATTAGAAAATACGTACCCGTCTCATAAAAAATTTTTTGCACACCATATATTTTCCATTTTTCATCAGGTGTGGCGTCCTGACTTAAAAGGTGATTGAACGCTTGTGTTCCCTTTACAGGCGGCCAATACACCTCGCACCTCCTCGGCGTAAGCCACTGATTGTTCACTATTGAAACAGTGCCTCCGTCTTTTTCAGCAAATTGTATCAGTGCGTACATATTATAATAGAGTTTAGAGTTTATAGTATTAAAACTATTAAAATTAATACGAAGTAACGAACACAACGCA
Source organism: Acleris holmiana (assembly GCA_949316455.1). Taxonomy (NCBI): domain Eukaryota; kingdom Metazoa; phylum Arthropoda; class Insecta; order Lepidoptera; family Tortricidae; genus Acleris; species Acleris holmiana. The sequence continues at coordinate 12,327,047 of OX438772.1, read as the reverse complement.
AACAAGAGCAGCTCAAGGCGTGGCGTCACAGGCAGAAAGAAAAGAGGCGGGAAATCAAAAACGGGTTTTTGACTCGATTGTCAAATTTTTGCGTTCCGTTCCGACTGGTAAAATTTTCAAAAACAACGCTATACTTATAAATATCGTTTTATTAGCTCTGTTTTATTATTCTAGGTAACCAAAATTCGTAAAGTCATTGTTTAATTGTTTTTTAATCTCTTGTGTATACCTACTTTATGTATTTTAAACGACCAACAACAGTAAGTTAATATAGGTATAGGTATAGAAACGAAACGCGGCACTTTTTATTAAGGATTGGCAATATTGGAACATGTATTATTTTATTACTGTTGGAACCCTTAAAACGAAAATGAACATTTTCAGTCAGATATAATGTTACGTATATAAATAAATAAATGCTAAGACAGGACAAACAACTGACGTCAAAAGAAGTTTTGATGTAGACTATTATGGGACTGACCGTCAAATGACGTCACTAGGAGGTAACATTCATCACCAGTGCATGACAAGAGAGCAGACTGACGATAATTGGACGTTAGTGGGACGCACGTACAAAAACGACGTAAACCGTACTGACCCTGAATCCACCTAAACATGACGTCATTTTTTCGTCACATATAGACGTATGCAGTACTGACCCTAAACTCGCCTAAACATGACGTCATTTTTTCGTCGCATATAGACGTATACAGTACTGACCCTAAACTCACCTAAACATGACGTAATTTTTTCGTCACATAGAAACGTATACAGTACTGACCCTAAACTCACCTAAACATGACGTCATTTTTTCGTCACATAGAGACGTATACAGTACTGACCCTAAACTCACCTAAACATGACGTCATTTTTTCGTCACATAGAGACGTATACAGTACTGACCCTAAAGTCACCTAAACATGACGTCATTTTTTCGTCGCATATAGACGTATACAGTACTGACCCTAAACTCACCTAAACATGACGTAATTTTTTCGTCACATAGAAACGTATACAGTACTGACCCTAAAGTCACCTAAACATGACGTCATTTTTTCGTCGCATATAGACGTATACAGTACTGACCCTAAACTCACCTAAACATGACGTAATTTTTTCGTCACATAGAAACGTATACAGTACTGACCCTAAACTCACCTAAACATGACGTCATTTTTTCGTCACATAGAGACGTATACAGTACTGACCCTAAACTCACCTAAACATGACGTCATTTTTTCGCCAGATAGAGACGTATACAGTACTGACCCTAAAGTCACCTAAACATGACGACATTTTTTCGTCGCAGACGTCATCTTGCTACCTGGGAACTGCTTGCTCGTGGTCACCCTACTAACAGAAATCACACAAACTTGCCTGTGTGTGAAAGGATATCCCTGGATAAGATTGTTTGTTACAGCCACTCACAGCACAATTCGTTTTAACCATAGTTCTAAACTAAATTACACGAAAACTCACAAAATCCGAAATAAGTGTTTTTTCCTTTCAAAAGTGAAGTAAATTGAAAGTTACTGCCATTTTGATATATCAGTGTTGCTAGTTTTGTTCTATAATCTCTTCTATTACCATGAATAATCAAATCAATTATTGAAGCGGGTTAACTTAAATAATAATTTGATATATAATACATGCATTCGCTGTGCCTAATTTTAATAATTTTTTTTCAGTATATATATATATATACTGAAAAAAAATATAACACCTTTACAATTTTTTATAGTTTTCATTTCGTACTAAGAACATTGTAACTTTTTAACGTGGCAATTGTGTAAGAGGGACAAACTAAGACAAAGTAAGTCTCAATACAGCCTTCTGACTTAAAACATTGAGTTTAATTTGATTTGTCATGTTTTTTCAAGTAAGCATTCCAGATGTATGTAATACTTAGGTACTATTTCCATGCTCTCATGTAACTTCGAACGAGACAAACAGAAAACGACGCCTCCAATAAATAAAGTAATGGTAATAATCTCTGCCCTGCTAAGCCAAATAGCAGTATGTCAAATAAGTCTCCTGTAGCAATCAAAACCTTATTACTAACAAGAGAAGATTGAATCTACTTTGGCAATTGAATCTGACATACTGTGTTTTAGCTTAGGAGGGCAGATCTAACGCCTAGCGCCCTAAGCCAAGCAACTGAAGGAGTTTTCCTACTATAAGGAATTATATCGTAATACTGTGGCCTAGCGCGCAATCCCAAACAGCAATAATGTTACCTTACTAAAACAAAGAGAGACGGTTTATTTTCGAATGGTATCACTTTCGAGCTCTTGTCAAACTCACTCAAGTGTCAAACAAAATTGTCATAGGAAGATAAAGGCCAATAATGGACAGTTTCTTATAGTAAATATTTTCCAGGAATGATAACAAGAAACCAAAGATAAGTTCTTTAATGAAGTATTAATGGCCAAACCACCGAATGGCTGGTTTCAGCTGGTAAGTGTGTCCACTGTACAGTTACTAATTGTATCATTTTAAGGGAGTGTAAGTAGTTGTTTATGTGCGTATTGTCTTCCTTGACACCAGTAATTGGTTAAAATTGATCAATTGACTGTGCATTGTGCCCAATATCTATATACTGCTTGTTTAAGACCTTCGGCGCAGATCATAATAGGCATGTATATTTTTGGCGAAGTCTGTTTATTGCGAAATCCTTCGTCTTGTATCTGGTTATGACCCATAACTATAAATGTACCTACTAATATGACACATTTGTAAGACTTTGTAGAGAATTAATATCCTTGTTTACAAATTCAAGAATTTTTTCTTTATTAATTAGAATGAACCATTTTTTTGGTTTCAGGTATCTGTCTGAAGGCTTCCAAGTTATTGTTGAGAAGTCAAAAGATGCAAAATGCTCTTTACAAGATGTTCAGTTGCGTTTCTTGTGCCCTGACGATTTAGAAGAAGTAAGTAATATTTTTAAATTTTATTGTTAAAGTCTATCAAGTATTCCTATTTTCTGATTTGAAGCAAAAACTTAAAATGATGAGCAGAGCGTATGCATTTCTAATTGAAATTAACTTCAAATATTATCTTTGCTACCTGTAAGTGAGTTAAAAATTAAACTCTTCAATTATGTGAGCTCCGTGTTTACTGCAAAGGAATGCTAAAATGATTGGTATATGATAAAGACTTAAAATTAGGCGCATAAAGTAATTTTCCACTATAAACCTTTAATGAGAAGAATCTGTGCCACAAATCTTCTAAGCTGAAAATCCTCTAGGAGTTAGCAGGTCTTTACTTGACACTATACACAGCGTGTGTGAACACTGATATTCTGATTTCTGATTCTAGGTGAGGGGTCTTTGCCGAGAATGGTTTCCAATAGAATACCCGCAGTCATGGTACGAAGACATCACATCGTCAGAAAGATTCTTTGCTCTGGCGGCAGTGCACAAGTCCCAGATCATTGGCCTCATTGTGGCTGAGATCAAGCCTTATCTCAAACTTAATGCGGAGGACAAAGGCATATTGTCAAGATGGTTTGCCTCAAAGGACACTCTTGTGGCATATATACTCTCCTTAGGTAAACATCATTAATTAATTTTGATTATAATTAGAATTATCTTTGTTTACCCAATGTACAGAAATATCTAACACGCAGCCTTGTATAGTAGGCATAATATTGTATAGTAGGCATATTGTTGCTGTTGACTACAGTATTCAAGTGAATTAAAGTCATTCAAAATGAAACTAATTTATGCAACTGTTACACTTCTATGTAGATGTTAGCACCACTGTCATGTGTCCTTAATTTGTTTACCCAATGTACAGAAATATCTAACACGCAGCCTTGTATAGTAGGCATATTGTTGCTGTTGACTACAGTATTCAAGTGAATTAAAGTCATTCAAAATGAAACTAATTTATGCAACTGTTACACTTCTATGTAGATGTCAGCACCACTGTCATGTGTCCTTAATTTGTTTTTGTATAGCTTCAATAGTTTTTAAATAATCATAGTATGTATACATATAGGTATACAATGTGTTACAAAATAATCCGTAAAAAAGAAATTACAAAAGCAGTGTCAACCCTAGTATACTGTATACCTAAGATACTGAACTTATGTAATTTAATAAGGGTTGACACTACTATTGTAATTTCTTTTTTACGGATTATTTTGTAACACATTGAATATTATATATACGTAACATCACGCCTTCAGAAATAACTCTAAAAAGACTTCTTAATAATCCTGTAACCACATTTTGCACAATAAGGTTTAGATGTTTACAGTGCATTAGGGACAAGTTGCAAGCCCATCGCCTAACAGTACTACAAGCCATTATTATGATTATTAAATGATCTTAATATTCATTTATTAACAAAGAGCGGAATTCTTCATAGCAAAAATCAAACTGTCAGAGGGATTGACCTAACTGTTTTATCGACTTATCGATGTTACGGAATAGTATCGCATTAGGTATCCATAATCAACTTAAAAGATTATTCTGTAACATTTGACCTCTTTGATAAGCAACTTGCATCTCCATATTAAAGTAAATCATGTCAGCGTCACATATTTCATTTATGTCACTTGAGTTTTCATGAGTGATTTCCGTGCCGTGCTACTAAAATGGTTAATCCTAAAAGAAAAACAATAAAAGAATGGATACAGAAAGATTCTTCTCTTAGTTTCAAAGAAGATTCTTCCACAATATATTGCTCTAAATGTGACGTTCATTTACATCAGCTAAAGAAACATTGTGTTGACAGTCATTTAGTGAGTAAAACTCATTCGTCACAATGCTCAAAAAGTACGAGTTCAGACACATTCTATATAGATTTAATCATATTTTTAGTTTCGTGCAATATTCCATGGAAAAAGATTAACAATCCACAGTTAATAAAAAAAATCCAAAAATATATTTGTTGTTCCTGTACATCAAAATCACTTCCGGATGAATCATTATAAAATCAGCATATTTGATGCTGATTTTATAGAAAAAAGTGATTACAGCCAAAACACCGTTATCGAGTACTACAAATATGCTCCTGTTACTTCAACTGAGGTAGAACGCTCGTTTTCATCTTATAAATGGATCTACAATGAAAAAAGGAGTAATTTGAAAGGTGACAATGTTGAAAAAATAATGACTATTTTCTTTTACTACAGGGAAGATGAAGAAAACATATTTAGTACAGATTTAGATTTCGACTTTGTTATTTTGAATGAAGATTAGTTATTTTTAATGATAAGTTTCATATAGAAAATTAAAAAAAAAGTATTTTCTGTTTTATTCTTTACTATTATACTAAAATACAGTGGCGGTCAGCTAATTAGGGACACCGTTAATTTGTTTATATGTATATCCAAAAGCCTGATTTCATTACTTTAACTTTGTTTCGTTAAGTGACAAATATTTATCGATAAGTCGATAAAACAGTTAGGCCAATCCCTCCGACAGTTTGATTTTTGCTATGAAGAATTCCGCTCTTTGTTTATTAACAATGAAAGAAGAAGATAATATAATTTTCATTTTGAAAAAAGTACTAGGTAACTTTAAAACTTTTGTCAATTGATGTGTAATGGTTATTCATTGTTTGATCAAAATCATTTTCCGTATAAATTATAAAAATACTTTTTTTCACATGACTTTAAACATCTTTACATGTACATTATCGGTCATTAACGTCATAAATAAAAGCCAATGACATCATCTGTGACCCTTAAACATGAGGCGGCTGAGGCGAATCTGATGACTGAGCTGAACATACTTGCCCACTAGTAATTGTAACAAATTGAAGTTGCATTTGAATTCTCATGCATTTATTGTTTATTTTTTGCCATATCCTTGCTATAGATTAATAATAATACAACATATCATTAATTTGTGATAAAACATAGCATATCAATACGCCCATATGCGCCCGCGCCTCGTCGCTGAATGCTAGTTTTAACGCTATAAAGGTTGCTAACGGTTCCAAGTTGCGTACCGAAATGTTTGATCGCAGCGAGAAATAATATATTATTATTATTTAATTTAGTGTAACTTAATTTTTGCAGGAGTGGTTCGGTCGCATAGGCGCTCGGGCGTGGCCACGATGCTCCTAGACGTGCTGCTCAGCCACCTGGCGGGAGCCTCGCCGCAGCCGCCGCACCAGCACCGCGTCAAGGCCATCTTCCTGCACGTGCTCACCACCAACACCGAGGCTATACTCTTCTATGAGCAGAAAAGGTGACTAAATGAGAACTCCATATCAAGTTCGTTTGGTGTGGGAACTGGGAAGTTGGGCACCTGGACCATAGTATTTGTTGAGTTACGTTTAGAGATGTTGTCGTAGATTGAAAAGACTATAGTAGACATGTATTCTATTCATGAGAGGTATTTTTGGCTCATGTTTAAAACTGGTTATATAGATTACGTAATCTCATGTTAACTGTATCCCCCATGTTAAGAAACATTGAACAGATAGAACTCGTCGTTTCAGGTTTCGACTGCACTCGTTCCTGCCCTACTACTACTCCATCAAAGGGCGCTGCAGAGACGGGTTCACGTACGTGTACTACGTGAACGGCGGGCACGCGCCCTGGGGGCTGTACGACTACGTGAAGTGCGTGGCGCGCGCCGCCTGGCGCGGCGGCGGGCTGTACCCCTGGCTGTGGGGCAAGCTGCGCACCGCGCTCACCGTCGCCTGGCACAGGTAGTCTTCACACTCGTAGCGCGGCTGGCCCGGCCTCCCGGGCGGCATCCAGGTGACAAACGTACAGACAGACTGCTCTAATTATGTTCCTCAACATATAAAACGTGTCTAGATCTCATGAATCCCCCTCCTGCTGGGTAATTTATATGCACGGGGGTTACTTTTCAATGCATGTTACCTTACCAGTCTGTCTTTACCGTAAGTCTTTAAATATAAGAGCGATGAACTAAGTGAAAATCACAATTTTTGACGCAAGTAAAGACTACCGTTTAAGCAGTCTTTCATTATTTATAATGTGATCATGTCTATTATACTCGAGGATCCGTTTTTGTTTTTTGATAATGACTGATCGTGTTTGGTTGAATTGAGACGTAAAAACCCTGTGAACACTACTCTACTGCCGGCGTAAAAGTGCATCCTAGTGCGATAGCTAATTTAAACATTATATAGTTTGCACATAAGCCGATAACATCACAGGGAGTCAAGAAAACGTCGCTGAGCTTGCATGGTGTTTGACAGCTTGGGCAGACAGAATTCGCCTCCTGTATCAAAGTGAAATCGCCATCTGTATTAACGAAATTTCGGACTCTTGTATGATTTCAACGATTTTATTCAAGCAAATATTTAATTGCAGAATCGCCGCGAGAAAATCGCCTCTAGAAATATCGACATAAAATTGCCTTTCGCTCTTGTTACAAACTTACAAGACTATTATTAAAACTGTATATCGAGCTATGTAATATAAAATAAAACAATCGACGTAACTGGTTGTTTTTGTGTAATCGGTTTAAGAATTTGATATATTGAATTAGGAATCTAAATGTCAACGCGCTTTTACCAAGTAACTGTAAACTCTAGTTGGCTTTAAATAGTTATAAGATGAGATAAGATACTCCCGTTTTCTAAAATGAACTTTTTACAGGCTATTTACTCAACTGTGATTATTTTGATCAACACGTACGAATTCCCGTTTTCACCACATAGATAAAACTTATTTTACTTATTATATGAAAGCATAATGAGTTTTTGAATGTCTACGTCTAACAGTGCAGTGAGTTTTTGTCATAAAGTATGCCTTCTTTGTGATTGTTATATCCCACATTGATATTCTAGTCTCAAGGGATATTTCAGTCTTGCGTGGCGGGGACACGGTTTTGTAACGAAATAATCGAATAAGTGAATCATTGCTTTTACTTCTTTTATTCTCCTAATTCGCTAAGTTACTTGGTAAAACATATGTTAAAGTTGTTCTTATGACCCACAATAAAAATCCGCTGAGACGCTATTACATCGTAATGAAGGTGCATGTTTAAAGACCTTGAGGAATCTACTTGACTGCCTAGGGCCTAGTCAGTCGGGCGTAGTGATTGTATTTCTTGCTATTTGAAGGACAAATTAAAATTTCGGAATATGTGTTACGTTTTCAGGAAAGCCTACAGAATTTAGTGGCGCACCGCTTGTGAAGTAAGAGATGACAAGATTGTTTTAAAGAATAGAGGTTGTTTATTCATTTTGAAGCACTTTGATAGTATTATATAGACATATTTTATTTTATTATTTGACATTATTTACAGATCAATCTACAAAGATATATTTGTGATAAATTTTAGTTGTTATGTTGTAGGTTTTGAACTGAAATTATTTATTAATGAATAACTATTGGTGAACGTCGCGTGACTCAGTAATACGTACGTCTGCGTAACATTTACGCCGTAATAGACAAGATGAAGGAGGCATGGTAGTGCTGCAAATGTTGTAACGTAAGTGTGCCATGGATTACTGCCAAGTTTAAAGTAAGGTGCCTGTGTGTTCATAATAGGAATTGCGAATTATCAATAAGAGATTTTCATTTGAAACTTGGGACTAGAATCTTATGTTTCATGTCCTCTCTGCATTTTTTTGACTTTCACAATGTGCGATACATTGTGAACGCAGTACATTGCAAAATATCACTTATTATCCCTTCATATTTTTTATGGGTGCATTAATTGGTCTATTACACTAAATATGAAGCATAATAGCTTTTCAAAGTTTGTTCTGTACCTTTATTTGAGCATATTATTCTGGCCAAAGGTGCCAATCAAGCCGCCACCGAATAGAATTTACTACCTTGCTGTCATAATATTAGTTCCAGAACTATTGGCGAATACGGGGATGATACTTTAGGCAACTTGAAACAAAAAATATATACTTTACCTATACATCGTCTCATCATCTTTACCTGTACAATCTAGTAGTGAGTCTAAGGCCGGTTCCTGACGTTTCGTTATGCTTGCAGTAAAACGTACAGGCGGCGTAAACGCTGCGCATTGATGGGTAGATGCCACTGGTTGCCTAGAAACCCTTGCCGATTCCGTTGCAAGCATACCGACGAGTCAGAAAGCGGCCTAACAGAGCGTTTGCAGTAGTTTTTGGTACCTTTAAGTTGTTTCCCTTTCAGTCTGTTCGCTTTTGTCGATTACAATTTAAAAGAACTAAAATACCCTCCCATAGACTAATTACTAAATTCAAACAAATTCGTGTGGGACCCTCGGCGACGTTGGCTGGGAAGAGCTTCGAGGTGGTAACGGGAGGTACCACTTCGCACCGGGTCGATATTGTTTGTCATAAAATAATTTGCTCTAAACTCATATTATATCATTTCATATGATCTAAAATGACATAGGCATTCACATTAGAATTTCTGTGTTTAGTACAATAAAGTGTACATACATACATATTTAAATTGATTAATTTGCCAACTTCAAATCATATTATTATCATATTCTATAATTACAAAATCTCTTACGTACATAATGATAGTTATCTATTAATTATGTTATAAATAAAAATTCATAGATTAAATAACGGTGTTATAAAACGCCCAAACTAATTTTGTAAATTCGACGGAGCTCGTTGACCGTAGCTCCTACTTCTGGGTGATTTTGGCTCTCTGGGCCTGCTGCAAAATTAACCTAACCTGAACTTCCATCCCTCATTTATTATTATTGATTTTACGTAAAAACTAAAAAGTTATGAGATTATAATATTTATATTAAATAAACAATATAGGTGTTGAACGTTATATATTCCGATTTTAGAGCATGTGGTTGTTATAGGAAATGAAATTAGATATAATAAAATCCTAGCATTACATTTTATATCAAACAAGGGTATAGGTACTCTGCGCACCACGAGCCGGCAGTGGCCTCGCCTTCCACTACGTCTACTACGTAACGAGACGGTCCAACACGAACTTGTTTGCCTATAACTCTGTAGCTATATGTTGCTATCAGGGCCTCTATTCTACTGCGTTATAACCATATCGCGTTTGACGGGTTTTAAAATCGTTTATGACTCGGTCGCCATTATTGTAAATGACCTACCTAAGAGTTATCAAAACGTTGACAATACGGAAACACATCAAAGACGATATCGTTATTACCGTGTAGAATCCCAGCCCTGCGTGCATTAAAATGCATACAGTTAACAAATCCAAAAAACCCTATCATTATGAAAGCGTCATGTTAAGAGAAAGAGATTACGTCAGAATTAGTCTTTGTCAATCTGCGATAGGGTTCTTTAGTGGCACAACATTAAAGTGGTTGACTGCACATCTGATTTTTGGTAATACGCCACGTGTGCACGGTATATCGAAACGTTACACAAGGCATTATCTTTTGTTGTACTAAGTTTGGGTCCCTGTTATGTTTAACACGTTCACTGTCCCCATTCAAAACGATCTGACAATGTCACAAGTCCAACTGACAGTTTTATGTCCATTTAGTATGGAGATGTGACCCCATGGTGAAAGCACGGACTCCTGAAAAAAAGGTTTGGGGGCACCCGGACAGAGAACGTGTTAATCATCAGCATCACCCAATGTTACTTTATTGTAAATGACAACTATTGTTTATATTTTTTATCTATGTAGTGTGTGATCAGATCAAACTAAAGTTTAGACTTAGTATTGTACAGTCGATGTCAAAGATACTTTAACATTTTTCAATTTATTTCAATTGAATAAGGTAATAAAAAACATATCTTTGACGTCGGCCGTACAGTGAACACAATTGTGACCTATATACTATAATTAAGGTACAGTTTGTCAAAATTAGGTGTTCCGGGGCGCACGCGCCCGAGCGCGGCGCGGCGACTCCGTATCGGGCACCGTTGCACGTCGCAATCGTCGCCGAAGTCTGACCGTTACTCGTTGTAAACCAAAGTATTTAATTTACTTCCTTTTGTTACTCACTATCGATGTGTTTACTAATTATTAATATTTTAACGTTAAGTGTTTATTATGAAACAAGTATTATTAATTTGGACCACGACTCTTTGTAGTTTGTATTAGCACGTTTTCACAAATGTTTATAATCGTAAGTACGATGGTTTTTCTTCTCATACTGTTTTGGGCGAGTAAGCGAGCGAGTTCGCGGGCGAGAGTGATGCAGTTTCGCTTTTACGTCCCGTCATTGTTTCGCTTACTTACCGCTAGTTATGGGTAGATTTTATTACTTTTATCTAAATTTATGACTACAGTCAAGGTCATCTATAGACATTGTTTCAAAAATGTGTTCATAAAGTCCTTACTGAGTTATCATGGAGGCGTGTAGATATTGTTGACGTTTTGAAACTTACAATTATTTATAAATGACCTCGACCGTATACTTTCATACCTATGTTGTCAAAAATTGTAATGTAATGTAACATTATTCGTTTTCACGTCCACCTTTACATCATTTCGTATCATTAATGATAAATATATGAACATGATTTCGAAATAAATATCATTGTTGACTACAAACTGTTTTTGTTCACTGGTAACAGAGATGACCCAACACCACATAAAAGCCGATGTATCATTAAACCTTTTGACCGTCAAACACGGCATATCACGTCATCGGATTTTAGTCCCTGGGGCGCGCGGGCGCTCGGTGCGCTACATACATTTTATATCGGCGCGGTTGCGGCATATGACGTCGACGTCGGCGTCTGGGGCCCCAAAACTTGTAGCTGACCGTGGCGGTCAAAAGGTTTAAGGAACGTTTAATTTTGTCTAAGTATTGTTTGTTGGCGAAGTTGGTTGCAAGTGAGAATTGTGAGTAATCCTCTCATATAGGTACTATACCAGATATACCGATTAAGCGCAGGAACACCGAGGTCAAGGCAGGTCATAATTGTAATAATTATAACGGCCACGATTCACATCCAGCGAACGTCTCAAAAGATATATCTACGTTAATCTGCAACAGGCACTGGTATTGTTGGCGGTTTGCAGCAATAAAAAATAATAAATATTAAATAAATGTATTTCTCACTTTCAATCACATTATAATAAATAACATTCACATTTCATAATCATAACTAGGAAAAGGACACCTAACTATAGTTTGATTAAAATTGAATTGATTAAAATGATTAGCATACACTCCTACACCAAGCTCGGCTGTGTTAATTAATAGTTAGGCTCTTGCTAAGAGCGACATTATTTTACCGTGTTGAAAAAAGCCTGTGAGCACGCGCTTCTGCCTTCAACAGTAAAAATGTAGTCAGCACGTCTTGGATAGATGCGGGTGGGACTGTGGGTTGAAAACACTATAACGATTGACGTTTATTAAACGGAATTGCCAACACAACACTCGACATGCAACGCACAAGCACTCGGACTCCCATGAAGATATACCTGTTTGTTTGTATTGGTAAGATGGGGGAATGGCGGTCACTTAAGCAGTTTTTTTTTTCTGGGTTTTACGGTATAGGTAACTGACTTTTTACATAGCTTATATAATGTATATGAGGGACATTATCAATCTATTACGGGTAACTTATTTTTTTATCATTTTTTAAAACCCTTCGTTGACCGCTATTACCCAAAATTAACACGGGGTTGCTTCTAAAATGTACCACAACGAAATAAAACGACAGTTTATTTATAATTATCTTTATTTTTTATATTTCAATCAAAATTAACCGAAACATTTTTATATTTTAACCAAAAATAACTCTTTTTTTTTATAAAGAAACAAACATATTATTAATTATGTATATTTCTACTCTGATAATCACATTGAGACGCATAGGAACTCTCTTTTACTTAGATTCTAACCATATTATCTTTAGTTTTTACAACTCTGTCACTAACCTAAGTCACTGACCGGTATTGCCCGCTTAGAATGATTGCCATTACCCCAAAATACGAAAACGGTTTCTTATGTTACTCACAAAAAAACGTAAATACTTTCTTCAAATCCAACAAACACATGGGATACACTTGTAAACGTGTAGTAATTTACTTTAAGTAAGAAAGATATTGATTGGTATAAATCACTTTAAGCTTACCTTTCACCGAACTTTCGATTTTATTACAACAAAACACGTCCGAACCTGTACACAGCTGTCAAACTCACTGCGCGCGAAGGAAAATGGCCCCGCTTGGTAAATAAGTTTACTCGGCCGCATACTACATGGCGACACTAGTAGCGATTGCATAATGTTTTTGGAAGTTTTAATTAATGCTATTTAATAATCAGATTGAGGATTACAAACACTATATGACTGGACATTCTGGACAAGCCTAGTTTTTAGCTATTGCCTCCTACAATTGCCCTTGTCAGATTCCTAGAGTGGAAACCGCGAGTCGGAAAAGAAGTATAGGGCGCCCTGTGACTAGGTAGGTGGTGGAGTGACGACTTACGCCGGGTTGCTGGCAGCGACTGGAGGAGAACAGCCGTATAATTTGACTGCAATGGCTATGTCCAACAGTGGGGCACGGGCCGATGATGAATAACGATGATCGCCCTTAGCTTTTCATGGTGCCCTGAAACCTCGCCATCATCGTGCATCCGAGGGTTCCCTTGGTTGCTGAGGTAGGGTTTTAGCAAGGCAAGCAATTAACTTGAACTATAGTGAATTCCGATTGGGATAATTACTCAGGTTAACATAGGTATAGTGCGTTCTGTTAGCTTCAAAAATTCACTAGCACCAAATTTTAGTATCTTATTGTTAAACATGTCATTCTATTTCTCACAGAACGCCTAAAGTCCAGAATGACGAATCCCAAAACATAATTATGAAATTGAACAAGTTGATTACCTACCCTAATATCATGGCAGCTGAACTATCCTGTCATTATTTATTTCTTTTACATTTTGAAACCCACATTGTGCCTATCAGATGTTTTGGATTTAAGTACCTAATTCAGATTTCATCGTATCGTGGTCGTATCAGAAGTCAGGCATTTGGGGACTCAGACGTTTAAGATCAGCCTTTATGAAATTTCGCATATTTAAAGAATGAGACAATTTGACATTTCAGGCATTTATAGGAAATATGTCTTTTATAGATTCAGCCCAATTCCAGGCATAATGAAATTCGGTCGTAAAAAAACCTACTCGAAAGAAACATCCAAGACTTGGGAACAATTAGCTACTCGCACTAATATTTTTTAAACTCGGCAGCTCAAAAAGGCAGGTTTTGCTGTGAGCAAAATTCTATTTTGCTGCGAGCGTGAGTCAAAGTAACTTTTTAATTATTGTTCACAATATAAGGTGGTCGTGGTGTGGTGCCTTTATTTATTTTTTACCATGTTGTCTTTTTACCTTAAGGTATTATTTATGTTCTCGCTGCTGAGTTGAAAAGTTGTATGTGCAACACTAGACCAAAGTTATTTGTTTCTAGTGTCTTTGAATCCCTCGCTGCACTCAAGATCGTAACCTAGAATCCTTCGCTTGCTTGGGATTCAAAATCAACACTCGCGGCAAAAAACAACTTTGCTCTCTTGTTATTACATTATTGCCTAGGCCCGGAAAGTAGGGTATTGCCCAGGAGGTGGTTAGCGGGCCAAGCCTTGGCGAAGCCTGCTAAAATACGAGTCAGGCAATCCCATTTCCGCCGAGGTATGTAGTGTGTTTTTTCTTACTGGAACCGTATGGGAAATCCAAAACCATGAACTTTCCTAAGAAACATTAGGACTTTTCTTGTCAAATAATTTTTAGCATAGGCATATTTTTTTAATCAAGAGTGAGTTCTCCGTAAAAAAAATCAATAAATAAGAGGAAATGATTTAAATGCATAATTGGAAGTATGTATTTCCAAAAAAAAAAACGACGTTTTGAGAGAGAATCTCATTTTGAAAACTATTGAGAGTATTTCACAATGACCCGCCGCCCGCCGGCGCGGCCCAGCGCTACACCCACTTTTTAATCAATTGGGTGTATGGGATATTTTTCATGGTCTTTTGATTTTACAGGCCATAGAGATCATTTTGAAATGAAATATCGCAGCGGACAGGAATCTATTTTCATACTTTTATTTTACTCCTAGGAAAAATGAAGCTCTTTCCGTCATCTTGTTACAAAAGAATAGCTATCGCTCCGAGTTTTAAAACATGCGCGAAAATTATGGCTCTTCTTTTGAATGTATGCGCAGCTACGAGCCGGTGTTCTAATGAATTCCTATATTCCCCTTTAAACCCGTTAGTACAGAATAAAATTTTAGATATTAAATTGTTATATTGCAGCATTGTGCGTTTTTATTTAAATGCTCTTTATAAAACATAAAATTATCATTTAAATACGTTGTTTCAGAAAAGCATTATTTTATGCTTCGGTGGAAACGGTGATTGCCTGACTTGTACCTCCTGGCCTCGCCAAAGTTCAGCCTACCACCAACCTTGACAGGCAATAATCCACTTTACCCGCTAGCGTAAAAAGAAAGGTTGTACTTAGGGTTGCCACCTTTTTTTTAACAGAATAAAGTATAACTTACCTGAAGAGGAAGAAAAATAAAGTACACAGCATAAATATAAAGTATATTTTTAATTATTTTTAAATACATATTTTTTATCTGACCTTGCTTTCTCTAAAAGTGTTTATTCCATTTTTAAAACATCAACAGCGTCCAAACATGGCATACTCAGGTTAAGATATATAAATAGCTCATTTTTCATGACGTTGTGTGCTGCTTTATTTCTGTCGTCCCGCCACTTGGCCTTCATCATCATCACAGAAAATACCCGTTCTGTAAATGCTGAAGTAGCCGGAACAGACAGCAATATTGAAACAACTTTAAATAAATTTTTAAAATAATTTGTTTCCTTGGAAAAAATGACTTGCCATTTGTCAGCAGTGCTTACATTTTTAAAATTTAAATCTGACTCTAAAAGCTTTTCTCGTTCTTTGTTAAGAATATAAATTTCAGAATACAGAGTATCCATGTCCAATTTAGATTGTAAGTTTAAAACTTCTGTTATTTTAACAATGTGAAGAAATTCTACAGGGGAATTTAAATTTAAATGGCTTATAATGGCCAACCAGTTACCTGTTTCAAAATTAAACCATTTGTTCAAATAATTCACAGCTTTTTCAATAAAAAAATCAAAGTTTTTATAAACTTTACTTTTTAATCCTAGTGAAGATTGCTCCAGCTCTTCTACTTTTTTCATAGTTGAAAATCCATAAAATTTATCTTCTTTTCTTTGTAATAATTCTGCTTTTATATTTGTCATTATATTAAAAACATCTATAATTGTTATTGAATTACCCTCTAGGCTTTTAACAGTTTTACTAAAAATATTTAAAATGTGGCTGCTAAAGTTTAAATACACTTCTATTGAATCTTCATTAGAATTTAATAATAGTAAATTTTGCATTATCATAGGGCAATCTTCACCTAGACTCAGAAAATAATCTTTTATTGGTTTAATTCACAATTACACTACACGATAATTAATTATAATATTTATAATAATGAGGCATAAGCACTTAATAAGATAAACAAACAACCATAACACCAAATAACCGCCAACGCAATTTTCAAGCGAAAGCGAACTGAGGTCGTCTCATCTGTCATACTCAAACTGTCATGTCAATGTCAGTCAAGCGTTAACTCGACGGTTGGAGGCCATTTGCAACGTTAAAAGATGGCGGACGTGTGATTTGTTTTAGACTTTAATTTTTGGGTAATTAGGTGTTCAAAGTTCTTTTCTGATAGTGATTTGTACTTTTTATGCCTTTGTGTCGCACAGTGATTGAAGACTTGGACTTATTTCGTGTATCTGGCATCTTTCTTCTCGTTTCAAGTGGACTCGCAGTGGTGCAGAGGTTAAAACTATCTTGACCTCTGACCTACAAATCACCGTACAACGTTGCCCCCAATCTTCCTAGAGAAGATTGGATTGTGTTTTATTGCTATATTGATTTATAATTATATATACTTGACACTGGCGAAATCACCTCACGTGGAAACGCCATATCCCCGCGGTAGTAGCTGTTCAAGTCGCCGCGGGGGCAAAGAAAGAAGAAGAAGAAGAAGAACTCGACGGTTTCTGACGTTTGCGTTCAGAAATTTTATCAAATGTCTTTTTCTATTTAAAATTGAGGTATATGTCATTAAAATAATTAATAATTTCAAAAAAAAAATCTTTAATAACTGAATGTCATAAATAAAGTACTTTGGCGTACTTTATTGGTTGTGTAAAATATAACGTACGGGAAGCTTAAATAGAGTACAATACTTTATAATAAAGTACGGGTGGCAACCCTAGTTGTACTCGTAGCGTCGGTGCGAAGGCGGCAAATGGTGCACTTGCGCGAACACAAACACTATCTGATGCTCTTGAAATTGTTTTTTTAGCACTTAGTAGGTATTTTCCTCTCTACGGAGCGAGGTGAAGTATTGTATTTCGGTAGCAAATTTATTTGCGTCTCCTGCCTTAAATTTCCTCTGCCCTCAGGGTTCCTTTTTTTGAATTTTTCTTTCTCTGGATCACATGCATACTATCTTCATCGCTCGCTCGTCAAAATGGTTCTTTGTCAATCGACGTAAGAACAACCCTCATGTTAATTAGTATGAAAAGTATCGTATATGTTAAGTACACACTGATGATGTTGATTTTGAATGACTGGTGACTAGATATCAAATAAAAGCCGGATAAACAATTTCAGAAAATCTTTAATTTTAATAATTGCTTCTCTTTTTCATCAACTATGCTGTACAAACTATATCGCTTAAATTAGAATTAGCAATTAATAATTGCACGTAAAAAAACTTAACAAATAGGTACCTTCAACTTTTCGATTGGAATGAACGACTATTACATTATGTAATATTTTTACATTATTTATAACCCTACTAAATGATAATATTCAACAAGCAGTCACAATCGCCCAATGATATGTTAAAATTATTTGAAAAATGTCAATCTAATGTTATTGCGCTCTAGTTTTGCTTTAGTACTTGTGGTATCGCGACTAGGCGCAGGCGCCGGCTACGTGACTAGGTTCTCCCGCTCCATGGCGCCGGGCTTGTGGTTCTGCCCCTTGAAGTCTTTCAGTCGAATCGGAGACGACTCGTTGCCTGAATCACACTGGAACCAACATTAAGTAATCTCTGTTTTAAATATAATATAGTTAATAATACAAAGAATTTGAGCCTTCTAAGGTTGAGAGAGGGCGTATTACTTGTATATCAGATTAAAGAAAGTTATTCATTTTTTCCGTTTCTTTCTCATAGCTAAACGGTTGCCTTATCACTAGTCATCCCTTTGTATTAAAAGTATTTAAGAAGAGGAGAGTGAAAATATACAGAACTTACATAGATCAATAAAACCGGGCGATAGCAATGTCGGACCATATTCAGTTTAGATTCTCTAGATTTTTAGGGTTCCGTAGTCAAACTAGGAACCCTTATAGTTTCGCCATGTCCGTCTGTCCGTCCGTCCGTCCGCAGCCTAACGCTTAGACTCTCAGTACTAGAAAGCTGTAATTTGGCATGAATATGCCTATTAGTCATGTTAACAAAGTGGTACAATAAAATGTAAAAAAAAAATCTCGTCTACCCTATAGTGTGGGTGATTGTTGGATAGGTCTTTCAAAAATATTACGGGTTTGTGAAAACAGTTTTTCGATTAAGTAATCCGTTAATGAAATATTAAGCTTTACAGCGCTAACTTTTTTTAGGCTCAAGTCACTCAATCCCACCCCTCATACAACCAAAACTACAAATACTAAAAATCTAAAAAAAATACTTAAATTAACGAACATATAACGAATTTTAAAGGAAAACTATCACGACTAAGTAGACATCATTGGTTCTTGAGATACAGGCAGTTAAACTGTTTATACCTACCTACTAAAATCATCTAAGACGGCGCCAATTGACTTTAAATAGAATATTAGTTATTACTTGTTGATTTTTATGTTTGTAGTACTTAAAGACTTCGGAACCCTACACTGAGCGTGGTCCGACATGCTCTTGCCCGGTTTTTTAGTATTTCTAGTTCAGTTGGGGTGGGATTGAGAACACGCAACTCCGGTGAAAATGATACTTATACCTAGACATCTATATTTCGTAAACGGTCCCCAAAAACTTAAAATAGATCATACATACACAATGGTTTTTGGAAACAAAAGAAAATATTTATATTTGCCAGTATGCCTACCTACTTATGAATAACTAGCGGCCTTTTTTTGTAAACTTTTCCGTGGCCGATTTTAGGGTGCTTCTTTTTATATACGTTTGCCTAGACAATATTCCAAACACAGACAATATTAGGATTAAATTTCACAAATTGACATACTTTATTTATACACGCATTAGATGCTATTGCTGATATTAAAAATTTCTAATACAATGGTCAAGGTCAAAGGTTTCAATAGCTATCTAGGTAGCCAGCCCTTTGATTTACATGTATACTTTTTTTTTCACTATTGGTTATATTTTTAGAAAATTTTAGCTTTTGACTTTTAAGAGTTTCTGAAAAAAACCGAGTGTTATATACGTACAGGCAGACAGACATACGGACAGAAAGACATGGCAAAACTGGGGATCCTAGTTTGACTACAGAACCCTAAAACCGATGTAGATCTACAGTACTGTGGCTGCGGCCATACTTAATTAAGGCACTGGGTAAACCCCATGATTCTACTTGCTTTGACGAAACGCTTTCTTTCGAAATTTAATGTTCAGATTTGACTGACTGATTTTAAGAAATAAAGTTGGAATGGATCAATGCTGCTTGGCGACAGGTTAATATGATTGATGGTGTTAGTGGTCCAGTGGGCCGTGCCTAAGGTTGTGTATGCAAGAGTGTAAAACTTATTACGTTTCCGCCCTGCGAGCCAGCCTCCTGGAGAAGCAGCTCGCTGTCAGTGCCGCGCTCTTTGTTCTTGAGGATGGAGCGCGCGCGTGAGTCGCCCTCGCCGCCCCAGCCACCGGCGCGCTTGTTCCCGTTCTTACCTGGAATACACAATCACTAGAAATAAACCCTTTTTGGGTTCTTGACTGACCTGAATTTACCTAATAGCCCCAACCCCCACTTACTTATTCCTTATTTACAATGTAGTAGGGAATACAAACCTCTTATATTATAACCGAAACCGGGTAACCGGTTATTACCTATGTTGGAGACTTTTTTATACCCGGTTATTAAATTTAAAACCGGATTTGGTTCGGTTTGTTCTTTATCCGGTTTATCCGGTTTTTTTAACATATTTTTTTCAATGAATCAATTATTTATCTTTGTTTACTAGTCATGACAATCATTACAAACATGTAACTATAGTGTCACTGTAAATTGCCGGTAGGTAACACAATAATAACATTCCTGAGTGATATTGATTGAGTGAACCACTCTTAAACATTTCAAAAATATATCAGTGAAACATTCATATTTTTAGTGTATCGGTTGTTTCTTTATCCATACATTTGACAAAAAATAATATATTTTCCTGAGTGATTTTGATTGAATGAACCGCTAATAAACGTTTCAAAAAATATCGGTAAAACATTAATATTTTAGTCCACCTATCTTATTCGTGAAAAAAGTTATGGTTTAATACATACAAAACTACAAAAAAACACAAACATCGCTTTATCTTTTTGTTTAATATGGTGACAAATATCTTTCGTCGTTTTATTTGCTTTAGTCGCCATAAATTTGCTTGTTTGGTAAGACTTTCAAATTTAAGGATCCTCTAGGTTCCTTTGGAAAGAGATAGGTACGACCTTATAAAAGAATATTTGGTCCTATTTTAGGTCTCTAAGTTAACTAACAACAAAACACTTTAATTTACAAAAAAAACTGGTTAAGTATTTTCGAAGTTACTCTGTGGTTTATAAAGTTATATTTGTAAGCAGTTGTATGAATAAAAGACGGGTGGGCGATTCTTTTTTGCCGATGAGTATATGTATATACCTTACTACTTCGGTAAATTTAATTAATATTAGCACTAAAATTGATTAAAAAGATATCCAACAATGCCTCCTGTTTCATTTATGCATAACTATGATTAAACTCTTATTTCTTTGATTCCAGCAAAAACATTAAATAACCGGTTATAACCAGTTATCGGTTATTTTTCGGTCATAAACGGTCGAATAACCGGTTATGAAATTATACTGGTTATTGCATTCCGTACAAAGTAAGTACCAAAATGTAGAAAAAAAAAACACCCTCGCAAAAAAGGGAACTTACGATGATTACGTCTTACGTCTCTCGTTATTGCCCCGGGAACCCTTGAAATTCCGGGATGAAAAGTAGCCTGTCATTAATCCAGGCAAACTTTCACATTTATTATATTAAAAGGACTATTATTTTTGCACCACTACTGCTTGGAAATATGAACACTTTTGGTCTCTTTGTGATCAGGAAACATCACTATTATGACTGGCTGTTTTCATCCAAAATGAAAATGTTCTTGGCATATTTCATATTAAATACGTAAATAATTAATTTGAAAAAAGTTGAGAAAAGCACTACTTCCGCCTCGGCAGAATGTGCAATGTATGGACTAGTTTCAGCCTATGACTCGTCCACAAGTCGCGTACTTTCTACCCTCTGTAACAACGTATATATATATATTCTTCGTAAGTAAGAGGTAGGTACTTTCTACATTTTGTAGCATACAATCTAATTTCTTTACAGTATATATTTAAACTACTTGACAAAGCCAAAAACGCCCGTTTCTTTGAAAACGAGTAAAAAGAAAAAAAAGTAAGCCCCGACTGCATGTTTTTATTTTCATCTATGTAACATTTCCATGATAACCTTTTTAATCTACTAAAATTGGTATTTGTTTTAAATTGAAGTACTCTACGCTACGACGAATCTAAAGGCAACACGTTAGTCTAGACGTCTGTCCACTCAGTCTGTTTCTAACAGGGAGCAAAGAACCATACGTATATATGTTACAGTCAGAAATTTTAATCGGTTAAAACTACTTTTAAATGCAAAAAAACAGTTTAAGTGCTTTTAACTAATACTTTTAACTTCAAAATAATGATTAATAGTGCTTTTGACTAAAAATATTGGTTAAAAATGGTTTGGACTAAAAAAACATCAGTTAGTTAGAAGCGGTAAACCAAGAGTGTCAGTCAATAGTGTTATTGACAAGAAAATATCGGTTATTATCGGTTGTGACCAAGAGTATTAGCTAATAGTGCTATTTGCAAAAAAAAATAGGTTTAAAGTGGTTTTGATCAATGATTTGTTGCAAAATAGCAACCTTCCTTGTTATACGGACGATAGGTTAGGGCTGCAACCCTAACAAAAACGAGCGGCTGCCAGAAAAGTACGTTAGTTAGGTTAGAACTGCGACCCCTTACAAAAAGTACCAGCGGACAGAAACGTAGGTTAGGAAAAGTTAGAACCGCGACCCCATATACATTTGTTATTATTCAAATTTCATGTATCTAACATAGATTTAAGCCATTGTAACGAACGCATTTATATGGACCTCCGGTCTGAAATAAAAGTTATTTGAATTTGAATTTGAATTTGAAAACGATTAGCTCACAGTGCTTTGTTCAAAACTATTTTTACCGGCAAATACTTACTTATTTTCTTGCTTAATAACAAAGAAGGCAGCTAACTGCATAGTAATAGTATAAGCATTTCAAACTTAATGTAGTTACCAATGGAGTATAAAATGCTTCGATTACTACATTGCAATTAGCCTTTTTTCGTGTTACGGCAGTTTTACGTAAAGGCGGAAGTCAAAAAATACTTTTTACCAACGCCCGTGGTCGAAAGTACTTTTAACAGTAATATCAGTCAAAACTACTTTTGACCACGGGTTAGGTAAAAGTACTTTTGACTGATTTGTGCAGTTAAAAGCACTTTTGACCGATAAAGGGTTTTGACTATAACATATACATACCTAATACTGGGCCTCTATTCTACAGGGTGTTTCAATGTTTTAATGCTTTTGACCTATTATATTATGGTTTTTATCAAGTACAGTAGAAGTGGGCTTCTACTGTACTACTAGTCATACATTTCATTAGTAATATCTACGTATATCAGTTATAATTATGAACTTGAATGAACAATGTGTATCTTATACCAAAAAGGATGTGATGGTTGATAATTCTGGTTGCTATCCCTCTCGGCGGCTTTTTCTCCTCCTCCATCCACTCCTGGAAAATGTACAACATAGAGTTTTACAATATGGAAAACCACTTGAAGCATTAAAAATTGTTACGGAGTCATATCTAACCATAATTTTAGTACACAAAACAAAGAGAGAAGACGGTATACATACACGCACTGGGTACTGACAATACTCGGACGTAGGTACACTACTTATGTTACAGTTGCCGTGCATAGAACATTCACTAGACCCATTTAAAGTAAATTACAGAGCATTTCAAACTTGCCGCAAAACCTGAGGTACTCGTAATAAGTGTCGCAGTGACCATCATCTTGGTCGATGGAAAGAAATTGTGTCTGGAAGCCTTGTGATATTACCTGTTGGAAACGGGCTTTTCTGTGTTTCGGCTTCGTGTCATCGAAGGGGAACATTGTGGCGACAGGAGTTTCGTCGCGGGGCTGCTGTAGACTGGCGCGCGAAGCACCGAGATCCCGGGGCGCGGGTGCGGAGCCGGCCACCGGGGCTGACGCCGGGCCCGCGGCGCCGGCGCCGGCCGCCGCCACCTCGCCGGGCGACAGGCTGCCCCGCGAACCGCGCGGCGACCCCTCCCCCTGCGAACCTTTCGCACACAACACACTCCCGTCCCCGGACGCACTCTTGCGCACTCCCTTAAACTCTGACGGCACTCCACCCCCACTCGCGCTGCCACCACTGCTACCGTCCAGAGGATTCACATACAAGTTTGATGAGTCGTTCTCGCACGTGATGTCGCCCTCTGAAGGAAAAGGGTGCGTAAGGCATGATGCAAATGTATCTGTAATGTAAAGACATAACACGCACATAGAGCCAAGCACAAGCACCACCAGACTGACATGGAGTCGCAGGGTGTGCGCTGCTCATAAATGATGCAATGAGTGTGTGCCGTGCAGGGAACCAAGAGAACCCAACCTTTTTTATACTGCGACTCCCTTTATTTGTAAGAAGATACCCGCGTTACGTTACGTCGCGTGCTGGTCTCTTGAGCATACCGGTTTTGCGAAGCCCTGTACGGTTAGCATTAAGTAGTTTTTCTCGCTTGTATCTCGGTGCATCTCTATCGCTACAGAGTAGATAAGTAGTAAGGGAGATCCGAGCGATGAACAAGGCGCGGACAAGTTGTCATATATTATGATCGCCTTTATTCAAATACCTTAAATTTAGGTTGGTGCTATCGGTTGTAAAATCTAACTAGAGATCAAGATCTCTTTCGAGACTTTCGGGACAAAAGAAGATAAGAAAGCAATGATCTTCAGAATCTCTGCAATCTGCGGCAATGATCTTGCCGTTTGTAAAATAGCAGAAATGCGGCTGCGTACCAGGGCTGTCGAGGCTATTAGGAGTGGCTTCGGGCAAGGCGCGCGGCGCGGGATGCCGATGCAGGCACGCCAGCTCCACGCACACCGGCTGCCGCAGGTCGGAGGTCGGCATCGGCATAAGCTGCTCCGCGTCTATGAACTCCTTGTAACCCTACATAAAACGGCAATGTTCTCGATAATCCGCAATGTCACATATTGTACCGAAAACGAAAACTTCAAGAAATTATATTCGTGAACTAAAAAAGTAACCGCAATTAAACAACTCATTTTTTGGATGACACATTATAACTCCTTAGATAAACATCTACCACTGATTTAAAGTACATATAAACTTTTCTTTTTGGTTTGGATATAATAGTCAGTATTAATACTTACTGGTACCTACTGCCTTTGTAATCATTACTTAGTGGGTAAACAGAAAGGTAAACAGCATAACACACGTTAATTTGTACAGTTACTACATTCAATCGGGGATCTAACAAAACCATAATGTATCTCTTATGTTTCTGAAAGCGGATTAGTATTTTAGTAGGTACCTTGAACGTGCAAAAACAACATTCAAACTCAGAAGGCAGCTGATCCAAGTCTAACTGTTTGTCAGCCATCTTCTTTTCCTAAAAAGAGAGAAATTATTAGTAGACGGATAGACCTACTCCCGGATTCTACTTCGAAGTTAAGAAAAGCTCAAGGTTACCTTCGACTTTAAAATTAAATGTTGAATTGTATTATGATTAACTAAAATAAGAACTAGTTAGGTATATAAGCTGAACGATCATGGCAACGTCGCGGTCTCGCGATACATGTTTATTGTGCCTGCAGTCACGACTGTAATGGTGGCGGCGCTGTTGGTAGCGACATGGTAAGGCAGCAAGTGTAGCGTAAAACATATCATGGGTTCTTACTGGTGTCGGATCTGGGTTTATGAGCAAGCATTTTTCCGGCGTGTCCGGCCCCTCGATCGAGTAGCGGCGCTCTATCTGAGGGCTGCTCTGAAACTGTGACTTTGTGGGTTATCAGCAAGCCGAGTGCAAGTAATCTGCCCTGGGTGCGTCCTTTAATACATGCGTAAACAATTTAGCTATATTAACAAGTCACTATTTTAAAAGCGAGTCAGAAACCACTTTTGTAGTGCTTTAACACTTTGTATAACGGCTTTAATTAAATACTTAATTACGCCAATTGATAAGACGCAAATCATGCAGATATTATATCTCGTATAATCACGACTCACGACGATGAAGTACAATTTTTCCAAGGACAATTTTCTAACTCGTTTTACTTATACATACATATGAATACTTTTGTGGCATTCAAAGTGAATTTTGAAAAACATCAATGTGATATTAAATTATTTCATACCATTGTTGGGAACAAGAAAAGTAGATTCTATATTGTGTAGCAAATAGTAGATAATATGGTGCAATGCTCAATCATCCTTATAGTATTAAGATGTATTTAAGAACTCAAATTATTTTGGAGGATAAAATGAAAAAATCTAATAAGAACTACATATTTAAGTTTCTAAGGTTAAGGTTCAATTCTACCTACTTAGCATTCAGTCAGACGTTTCAAGTTTCAAAGGAGAGTGGTTAAAAAGTTACCTTGAGGTATATTAGCAAGGGGCTGTGGCGGCAGGGGACGCACCCGCCAGCTCGCGGGAGCTCTCACCTGGTTGGGGTCAGTACTCTGCTCGATCTTATTGGAGATGGCGTGTTCGTACTGCTTATAGCAGCCGGTCGAGGACGGGGCTTCGCCCTCCAGGCTAGTGGCGTCCTCCTGCGACAAGTTGTGTCCTGGAGACACACACCAGCTAACTAGTATCGTTCTCGATATTTGCACTCGTATCACTTCGCTTTTGTATAAGTTATTATTTTTATGTAGTAGTTATTTAAAGTTTTTATTAATTTAACCGAGCTAAGTAAACAACATTTATAAGAAATGGCAAGAGGTAAATATAGCAGCAGCGTGAACTACACAGCACACAGTCACACGAACAGTCTAAATATCCAGTGTCCTCCGGATACACACATCGGACAGAAGAAGTAAGTTAGTTCTAGAAAGCGTTAGGCTTACGCTGACAATTTATCGACCTTAGAATAATGTCTTCTTCGCACATCGCTAGCTACACGCGACGCGAGCCCAATCCCCGTTACGGATATATTACTAAGAGGGCGAGCGTGACGACTGTGCATAGTAGCAAGTAGCTCATCTGGCGTCGTCTCTCGCCTCAATGAGGACGCACTTGTCACCTGAAGACAAGGAATAAAACACTGAGTGCACCTCGTGGGAACGAGCGCGTGAAGTGAGCTGTAGCTGCGACGTTACGTGAACTGTTTGAGATGTCTGCGAGTCCGGAGAGCCAAACAATGCGGCGTGCGTTCAGTCAACATTCATGCATTTACTGACATTTACAAACAATGTGGGATGAGCAAAAAGAGCATGCATGAGTAAGAAAGAAGTTACATTCACGAGCGGAGGACACCATGACATGGAGAAGCGGCGAAGCGGGTGGCACGCGCGACACTGACCTGTGTCGACGATGACGTCGATGAGGTCCATGCTCTTGGCGAAGGCGTCGCGCAGGTTGATGTGGTGGAAGGACACGATGGAGCCCTCGCGCTTGGCGCGCTCCAGCGCCTCGCGCCGCTTTAGCGCCTTCTCGCGCCGCATCTGGTTCTTGTAAAACTCGGCGAAATTGTTGACGATAATGGGGATGGGTAACGCAACGCAATTACCAACACGCCGCAAATACAGCATACTGAGCCAATGACTTTGCCCAACGGAGTCGTGGGGTAAATGTCACCGTATCCGACTGTGGTCATAGTGATGCCGGCCCACCAGAACGTTTCCGGGATGGATATGAATTTAGTCCCTGGCTCTTCCTTCTCGGCGAAATATGCCAGCGAAGAAAATATGAGCACTCCCATTGCGAGGAATAGCATGAGTAGTCCGAGCTCTTTATAAGAGTTTCGAAGCGTAAAGCCGAGCGACTGCAGCCCGGTTGAGTGTCGAGCGAGTTTGAGGATACGCAGGATTCGCATAATACGGAAGATTTGTACTACACGACGAACGTCTTGGAACTGGTCCGTGGCGTTTTTGTTTGTTTCAAGTAGGAAGAGAGATACGAAGTACGGCAGAATCGCCAATAAATCTATCACGTTGAGTCCGCCCTTGAAGAACTTCCACTTATCCGGCGAGGCACTGAAGCGCAGCACGTACTCGAGCGTAAACCACGTGATGCACACGGCCTCTACCATGGCCAGCTGCGGGTTGTCCATAGGCGCGCCCTTCTCGTCGTACACTTGCATCTGGGGTATCGTGTTGAGAGTGAGCCCTATCGTGGACAGCACGATGAACAGAATCGAGATCACCGCGATCACCTGCAACACGCACGGCCGGTGAGCGGCGGGTGGCCCACCGCGCTCCTCACGCTTCGACTACTCTACTCGGGTTATCGGGTACCTAGTGTGCCACAGTGTCAGGTAGGTATAATATGCCAGTGTCTATACAGAGTAATATGTCCTACACATTTTTACAAAGTTAGTTACGATGTAAGGTAAGTATAGTTAGTTAGGTATAGGTTATTTACAATGTAGGTAAACGACTAAAGCCAATATCTTATGTAAATATATAAATATATGTCTTAAAGTAAATGCTAAATTTTGGTGTAAAAATAACATCTATTCGTGTACATGTTAGTAGTGTTGTGTGGTTGAGGTGTGGTAAATTTAACAACGTTAACACCGGGTTGGACGGACGCGCGTGGAGGGCGCAAGGCCAACCATGAGCCGCGAGGCGTCGCCGACGCTCGTCCGTCCGGCGCCAGCGTCGCTCGGTTAGTATTGTGTTAGTCGGAAATACCACGAAGCGTTTCCAAGCACTGATGGGGTTTTATATAATGATGGATCGGGAGCGGAGCCGTGTAGTGGGAGCGGTGGGATGCGGGAGGGGAGCTGGTTGGACGCCGGCTAGGCGGCGCTCAGCCGTGGTGGGAGGCGGCGCGGGAGCGGAGCGCACTGCGCACGCGCGTGCGCAGGGCGCGGGCCGTCCCGTGCCACCCCGCACGCCGGCCCACGCGCCGCCGGGTGCGGCGGGTGGTCACATCGCGTAAGCCCATCCCATATTTGCAACTTTGCGACAACAATTAAGCTTTGTTTGTAAAGGTTACCCCCATTGGAGAACAATCGACGCGGCTGTGAACATTTTATAAAAAATAACTGTAACGAAAGTGATAATTAACAACACGGCAGGTGAATTTTTTTGCGCCAAACTTAAACTCATAAAATATTCGTAAACTGCTAAGTACAGTTACACAAAAATGTACTAATGATATTGATTAGAGGTCATTCACGCACGTACGGCAGTTGATGACGAACCAACTGTCGGCTTTTAACTGTACCGACTATTTTTCGTAATTATATGGTTTAAGGTGATACAAGTTTACATATTACCAAACTTTTTTCACAACTTTTAAATGCGCTTTTTGCTTTAAGTTAAAGTACTTTAGGTATATTCTCATCTTAAAGTTGTATGAAAATGAAAACTGGTATTTTTTTACATAATTTCGTTTAAAAATTTGAACATACATACATAACATCACGCTTTCATTCCCAGAGTGGGGTAGGCAGAGCTACAGAAATACCAACAACTCTAAAAATACTTGTTTATAATTTTGTAACCACATTATGCACAATCAAAAATTGTAAGTTTAATGTAAACGTTAATTTCCGCATGAGTACGTTTATAGGGACATATATAAATATATCTACACGTGTCAGGTATTTACCCTTTTCCATGCAATTGGTAATATATTTTAAGGGTTTCTATTAAAAAGGTAAATAAAAATATAGGTACTTACGTCGAAAAATTACGCTCTCTTTTCAGTATGTACCTACAACGTATGACGAAAGTCTTCTTTTTAAACCGACTTGAAAAAAGGAGGAGGTTTTCAATTCGT
Source organism: Acleris holmiana (assembly GCA_949316455.1). NCBI lineage: Eukaryota > Metazoa > Arthropoda > Insecta > Lepidoptera > Tortricidae > Acleris > Acleris holmiana. The sequence continues at coordinate 12,297,711 of OX438772.1, read as the reverse complement.
CGGGATATGTTTTTTTATTATATTTTCTAATTTTACGGTTATGGCTTATTTTATCCCAGAGTTTTGATCGGAATGGGCAACTGACCTTACATTCTTAACCATGGAAGTTCAAATAAAATGAATTTTTGGTTACCATCACAGTTGAATTTTTGTATTATGTCATTATTTCCTACTCCCTAGGTAGGTATTTTTTATAAATCTTTACTTAGTGTAAACCAGTTTAAATAGTTTTGCCCTACTAAATATTTCGAATACAGTTAGTGTAAAACCAAGATCTAAAATTGCTTTAATCCTTCGAGAATTTTTTATTAATAATCGAAGTAACGTTTGGGTACCCCTAAAGCAAATAGTTTTAAGTTGACGTTTTACAATTTTGAATATAGCTCAGCTGGAAAATGGCAGTGGAGCCGTCATCATTGTAGTGATTACAAGTACCTACCTAAATATTTTTATGAAATACAATTACATCATAATATAATACTGAATTTAAGCATAAAATAATAAAGTTAAATAAAGTGCCAACGGATTGATTGTAATAGATCGCATTAATTTAAATGTAACAGGATAATTCTTACATATATAAATAAATAACATTATGTATAGATACAAACAAATACAATAAATACTGTTCATACTTACACGAAAGGTACCGCCGTTGTCGAAAAGTTCAAGCGACATTATTTATTTGTTAGAACATTGCTGACTCGTAAGGTTAACAGCGAGGTAAAAACTCTCCGTAGAAACGAGCATAGTTTCGACAAAAGCGATCCATGGCATGAGCACGACAACATCGGACACAACACCACAATTCATAACACAAGTCATACAACGAATAACATAGAGAAACGCTACGGATAGGGGAAGGCAGTGATAGATGTTATTCATGCACCACAATCACGACATACATCAGAACTAAATAATATTCACGTGCCTATAATACTTAAGATCGCAAGAGTCTGCTCCGCTATTTGTGAAACGATTTTTCTTGATTTGGTGAAATTCCTTTCGAAGAAGACATTAATTCGCAAGGCAGACTTTTGAAAACTTGAAACTGTGCTTAATATCTTAAATTTATATTTAGTTTAAATACGTAAATATGCACATCTATTGTGTTTCTAAGCTTACGAGTAAAAAATGGTTACCCAATTACATGTAGTGTTAATTTAAAGCTGAATTCAATTACTTATGAATATGATTGTGTGTGAAGCCAGGACGTGTACAAGTGTAAACGTGAATAGTACCTACTTAATACAATCACTGATTATAATATGGCGTAGACCAAGGTGTAGACAAAAGTGTGGTTTAGAACTAATATTTCAAATTTACTTTACTGTGCAAATTGTTATTTAATTCTGAGAGTACATACTAGCTCACAGTTGACATGAAGCATCTACTATTTCACCTTTAACAGTCATCTGATTTAATTAATGAGTCCTCGGCAGGCGTTGCTAGAGATTAAAATTAGTTTTAAGATATTAATGAAGAGGACGTTGTGATACGTTACCCTAGCGGCGATACTCGTGGTAGGTTTCTCGAGGAGGTCCCAGAGCCACTTCTGGTACTGCGCGCAGGTACCCTGGCCGAACTCCTCCTCTTCCCGCTGGCGCAGGCTCTCGGCCTCCTTGCGCATCTCCTCGTGCACGTGCTCCTTGCGCTGGTGGTACTTGTGCTGGCAGCAGGACTCCAGGTAGAGCTCGTCCACGCCCCAGTACTCCAGGTCGTCACTGAACGCTAAAACGCACATTTCGTCCACCAGGTGCAGCTTTCCCGTTCGGTAGAAGTTTAGGATCGAGCTGAAGCTCTTTGGGTGCCTGGAATCGTACAATAAATCATTAACTCCTATAGGTATACACACATACACATTAATAGGTAAAAGTATTTTATTTGTTCTATCCAAAAGTTAGCTGAACGTTGGGGGGGCAGGGGCACTTGTGTTTTATAACACAGTGCTCTAAGTTTTTGTTAGATAGTTGCAGTTAAGTTTGTTCTCTTATTAGAACTTAGAACCTACTCGTATCAACAAACAATACCTAGGTTGCAAAGGGGCTGACGTCTGCCCGTCTATACATATAAGGCTACAAACCGTGCCCGGGACGTACCCGAAGGATATTAACTAGGTCCAATTTGGCTTTTTAAACTTTTCATTGTTTTCATACAAATGGAATATTTTCACTTCTTCAGGAAACAAAGTCTAAGGACCAGCTGGCAACGCTTTTCTTGTTATTATCACTTGTTACGGAAAATCCCCCTGAAAGTCTAAATCGAATAATAATCGAACTAAACTGTACCATGGCTAAAAGTGACTGCATTTTTTTTTCTTAATAACATGGTGTAGGTTATCCAAATGGGGATTAAAAGTACTAACCTGTAGTCTTATCCGTCTCGTGGCACAAGGGACTAAGTTTTCAATTGCTGACTGTACAAACTCGACTAGAGCCTCTCGCCAAAATTCTCGGGCCAAAACCGACCACGACCGGGGCATAGCGAGACGAGGGGAGAGTGAGTGACACAAGAAGATAGTAGTGTGCACACAGTCGCTCTTAGCCTGTTTCGGGTGTCTCAACGAGTGTGTACAGCCGGCATGAGATGCACATGGTACTTCCGCGATAATAAAGGCTTTACTTTTGTAAGCCCTTTCTTGGCTACACTTTATCTCTCTATCCTCTTTCTGAATCCATATCAGTATATGTACCTGTCGAAAAAGTACTCGTTGTCTTGCAGAGAGTAGTCGTCGCACAGCTCCGTGATGGCTTCGTGCGTGTTGCAGTCGCGCAGCCGGCCGAGCCTGGTGTGAGGGAGGCGCTCCAGCGTGCGCCAGAGCACCTCATGCCGCACGCCGCCCACATTAATGATCACACGCTTGCTTAGCGCTTTCGCGCGGAGCATCATGAAGGGCTCCGGCGGCAGCGACGACATCGACCTGGAACCGTTCAGCAGCCATGATATTTTCTAACCCAAAAAGATGAAAAAGAGTCATCAGGTGGTTCAGACTAGTTTAACTAACGTTAGCTATTTACGAAAACTGACAAAATGTGAGGAATTGACATAAGCAGCCGACGCGATAGATCGTCAGCTTACGTCAATCCTATACATTTATTCTGTTTTCAAAATCGCTTACGATGAGCGTGCCTAACTTAGCATGTAAGCGAGTGTGCCAGAAGCACTGCTTTGACGATGCGTGCAGGTGGACCAGGGGTACCTGATATGAACAATATCCGTTGATAGGGCGTGTAGGGTGAAGATTCGGCTGGTACGATAAAGAATTAGATTAATACACCGCACACGGGTGAATGAAGGTACCTATAAGCATGCTTGTCAAAGCTTTGCAGACAAGATAATCAGATTATATAACAAGCGTTTGCCAACTTCAGTAATTACGGAAGAACAAGTTAATTGAATCTTAACTAAAACAAAGAATCATTATGTATTCGAGAAGCAAATATAGCAAGTAATTTAATTCCATTCTTGAATTAAGTATTTAGGTTACGATTACGCGGAATTTGATGAAATGAAAGGGCTGAAAACGGCATTATCCCAAAAAGAATGCGATAGGACGTACTTGAGGTCTGAACGTGTATCCTGTGTATCATTCACGTTTTTCAGACAACTCGATGAGTTTGACTGTCAGTTATTGGTCAGTAGGTGAATATGGTGAGTGAGTGCGTGAGTGAGTGCGTGAGTGCATGAGTGCGTGAGTGCGTTGGTGCGTGGTGGGTGGTCCATCGCATTGGAACAGAAGAAGAATAAGAATAATAAAATATTTATTGTGAACTGTGTACAAATGGCTGGCAAACTGACGGATGTAGTGCATATTAATACGACATTATACTTGATCGGTAAAGTGTGAATTCGTCTTGCTTTCTCAATTAGCTCACCGATGGGTAATAAATAAAGCTGACTGAGAAAGCAAGATAAATACGAACTTTTCCGGACAATTTCGTATATTGATTGACTACATTTATACCTAATTTATCGAAATGTTTTAAACACATCCAAATTTTCCAAAGGTCAAAAACATTTTAACATTATTTTCATATTTTTCAATGCATCGCAATTTCGCAACGCTGTACATTGCACAATATCAAAATAATGTAGGGATACTTTTGATCTGTAGACATTTTTTATATAAGTATGTAACATCTTACTAAAAACGTACATTTCCCGTTTTGTTTACTAGTTACACTGTGCAATATGACAAAAATAATTTCGCTAGCAGCAAAAGCTTTACTACTTTTGTTTTAGCTTTGTACTAGAAATAACACTAATGATTTACTCCTAGTATTAATAATCAGAATATATCACCTCGAATACTGGAGGTCCATTGTGGGTCTGTGGGGCAACGATCAGTTTTAGATTTAATGTTACTCTTCATTGTTCAGGTTCGTAACGACCACAACTTGTCAGTCCCTAGTTAGCTGGAGCTAACAATGCTGTTGTTAAAAAATCACAAGACACAAGACACTTCGAAAAGAAATACTTGCTTTTCAGTAAATATAAAATGAGTATGTGGTTAACTACAGCATAGTATACACTATATTAACAAACAATAGTCTAATGCCAATTCTTTATCATCCTTAACAAAATGTCGCAAACCAATATTCAGAGACGTTCATCGTTGAGTTCTCTTAGTACTGCACTATCATTCCACTTCACGACATGCATTATGATAGTAATTAAAAAATGTTAAAAAAAAACCAAGAACTGTCTTAAAAAAGCAAGAATAATAACTTATTTTAAAATGATAGGAGTAGGTCAATCCAACTGAATTCGGCTTTTGGTTAAAATATAGTGGAACGCCGACTTCAGTTGGACTGACCTATTCCTATCATTTTAGAAGAAGTTATTTCTTGATTTTTGAACACGATTTTTAGTTTTTTAAAACGTCTTTTTTCACACCTTTTAGTGATCATAATAATACTTTTGTTTTATGTCGTCCACATATATTTATTCCTATAATATTTGAGGAGTTCCCTCGATTTCTCCAAGATCACATTATCAGATCATGACGTGCTGGAAATGTGACCAACTAGAAAGCATAACAAATCGAAAAAAAAAAACAAATCCGTCCAACGGTCTTTATGTAATCAAGGTACATACATATAAAACAATATTGGATATTTTTTTAATGTAATGTATTTTTATTTCATGTAACTTTAGTAAAGTCGGCTAAAAAGTAACATGAAATTTTAATAAAAAATACATCGGTACTCTTGTAATACTTATTAGTAAGGAGTTCCGTTGGTCATCTCAAGTTTTCATCATCATCAGTTCCATGTTTCCAAATGGTAGATACTTTTGGAATGCAAATATTCAAGTTCCTAAAAAAATACCGAAATCTATAATTATAATTTTGAGATTGCTTACTCGGTGGCAATAAAATGGGAGCACATCAAAAGTACACCCACTTACCCCTTCAAAAAGAAATCTTTTTCAAAATCGTTCCACAATTGACGAACATAAACATAAATAACAAAAATCAGACAAGCTAACACTATGTCCGCTCTGTGTTATTTATTAGTTTAATTACTTGTTCTCTTTGTTTCAGGGCTTGACGCTTTGCTTGCGCGTTTTGCGACTTACATTCATGTTCTTTGTAAATATGTAGTACTAGTATTTAATAACACTATTAGTATTGTATTGTATTTTAATTTTATAAATGAGTACTAGTTTAGTAAGAATGAAACCTTCAAAATTAACCTCGCAACACAGGTAGGCCTAGTGGAAGTGGCTTGTAAACTGTTAAATTGATAGCTCGTAGCAGAAATACCTATTATAAAATAATGATAAACTAATATAATTTAGATGAAAACTCAACAGACGGTTAAATTTACAGTTGTTTTATTTCACGAACCCGGGAGGGCCACTTAAGAAGTGATTAGAATTATGTGATAGAAGTGATATTGTCTTTATTATTTTGGTGCCAATGGTTTACGAATAAAAAACAGAAAATTAAAAGCTTAGCAGTATCTTTTAGTATAATTGGAGACACAGTTTTACCAATACATTTTGATTAGACACTTAAAAGAGTTTGCATGTTACCTGGAGTGTGTCCGCTGTAGCGCGGCATGCCCGGGCGGCGGCGCGGGCGCAGGCGCGAGCCCGCGGTCGAGCGGCGCGTCATGCGCGGGCGCCGCGAAGCCCATGGGCGCGCGCGGGGGCGAGTCGGCCACGTCCCAGCGCGCGCCGCGGCCCGCGCCCTCGCCCCCCATGCCCGCTAGCTCATGGTGCCGACCGACGCCGCCTCATCCCACGAGGGCTGCCACCACGCGACACGCTCGATCCTGTAACAAACATACGCATACTTTATCAATAACAATATTATTATAGGCCCAAACAAGGCTGTCTAAACAAGAATCAATATTTGCATACTTGTAAATGGTGATTTACGAGTAAAGTTAAACGGATCTAAACAAGGTAACAAGTATGAAAAGGTCGGTATTTACTTTTTTTATTTCATTTAATTTCTGTTTAGAGCCGTTTAACTATAAGTAAATATGAGCGAAAAACACGAGTTTGTAAATAAAAGATGTACGTTTTCCCTGCAATAATTTGTTTAGTATTTTACGGGTCACGGGTATTGGGCATCCATTCCATTCCAATTTGTTTGAGCCATCTTTTTTTTATTTTGTAATCAAATTGCTGACGTTATTAGCAGTAAATGTTTTATAACGTCATAAGTGTAATTAGCTAAGCTATTACTATAATAAATTTGTTCACTATCACATATGTGAATGTAAAAGTAAGATTAGGTAAAACATATTGGAATGGAATGGATGCCCAATACCTGTGACCCGTAAAATACTAACCAAATTATTGTAGGGTAAACATACAACGAAATACCTTCTAGCTGTATAGATATGGCGTCAAAAATCATCTCAAGGTAAAATTTATACCTACACTATCTTGTTTTGTAGGTATGAGATGTTAACCGTCTATATTCCAACTTAAATGCTAAGGTCTGAAACAGCTACCTAGTTAACTATCAAGTTTTAAAACTTTTTATACCTAAATCAGCATACTCGCACATAATCCTTTGTCAGCACACAACCTAAATATTTACTCGATGGGATAGAGTTCGGTCACGAAACTGTGCATTCAATAATCCGGATCGCCTAAAATTTTAATTGCTTCCGAAACCCATTATCGCTAGACGGTTTGACCGACGGTCCCATATATCCAAATGTGGAGGCAGCATCCCCTGCGTCCCGCCCTTGACCTTTCCACCCATGTTGTGTGCCTTGAATCTTGCCCAACACACCCCTAGCTTATCTAAATGTAACTTCATTAACAGAAATAATTAGCTCTCGGATTTAACCCCTACCTACTGCGGTCTCAAACATGACATTTGAGAAAGTTTAAATTAGCAAAATGTCTAGCTGAAACTGGAATTTGACTAGAGAGGAAATTGAACTAAAAGTGGTTTGGACTTTAATTAATTACAATACTGCGTTCCGTTTTAAGCATATTTATAGGATTGGGTACTTAAAATATTAATAATTGTTAAACGTTTCCATATAACAAAACAAAAAACGTGACAACGTACAAAAGTATTTATATTTGTTTATTTTTCTTCGCCTTCCTTATGATATTCCAAATCCGGACACTGCTTATTATTTAAATTAACTTGCCTCAGTGCCGAATACTCAATATCGGGTTTATTCTATTATGTAAATAACAGAGCCAGGCGCTGAATTTGTTTATCAAAAGAACTTACGATTAGCTCGCGGCTGAATTGATCCAGCGCGTGCGTCGACCCTGCTCGAGATAGTGCCCGTCATTCATATTTGATGTCATTTCGGCGGTCCACGGACGCGAACGTGTCTACGTGGCGTGTGTCGCGGCACGCTCCGAACTCCGAATATCAATCAACAAGTCATAAATGATTGATTGTTCCTCGGTTATTAAAAAGCCATAACAATACTACTAGTAGCCAAATAGTGGCAATCGATGACGAATAGGTGCTCGATATTGTCTAATATAGTTAGATGATTGCTAAAAAAGAAAGGCTATTTTTGTTTAATTTTTACAACCTTGTTGGTTCCGTTTGCTGAATAAATAATATGTTAGCAAATGCTTTTCAATGTCCATCCAGTCTTTCAATTATAATATGAAACATCACTTGCGAGATATAAAGTATTGCCCTACTTTAACTATGGTAAATAATTACAGAACATATCGCACAGTGTACTACAAAAAGATGTATCCATTTTTTCACCTTATTGCATTGTAATAAGGTCCAGAAGATACATCTCTTTGAAGTGGACTGTACCTACAGTATTTATCAAGCACTAGGCCCGATTTTGCGTCCTATTCTCGGTAGTGTCATATCAGGATAGATCTTAACGTTACAGCGTCCTATTGCCGCCAGAGGGGCAGGCAAACGGCTCCCACCCAGGCGCCTGACGGCATCAGCAGTAGCAGACGTCAAACACATTTCTCTAGTTACCCTGTGTGTACAGGCAAAGGTAGATATTATTTGTTTGGAGAGCACCAAGAGGGCGGCGACGCCATCGATTACCGGATCGCGTGGCGCGCCCTCCGCCCGAGCCGATCGACCCTAATCTAATAATAGAACCACACTCATTGCACTCGGAAACCAACCCTAGATCTACCTAGTACACCTGTAGCCGCATGGTCCAAGTTCAACCATTTATTACAGTCCTATCCTACATCCTCATCAACAAGACTTTATCGACTTTATGCAACAAATTTGACGACACGTTGGCCTAATTGGTAGTGACCGCCTACGAAGCTAGCGGTCTCGGGTTCAAACCCCGGTAAGGGCAGATATTTATGTGATGCGCACGAGTATTTGCTTAGATGTTTGTCTCCATAAGAAGAAGTTTATCGTTGTCTAGTACCCATAATACAAGACTAGAGCTTAGTTTGGGTCGAGGTCAATTTGTGTGACATTGTTCCGTGATACAATTTATTTAAATAACTAGCCATTGCATATGGATCGGTATGAGACGAGATTTAGAAATGAGTTTTTGGACTCTAGTGTCTTTATGCCAGCTTTATACTGACAAAGGGATGAAGTTTGCATGAAAAAGTATGTAGCGTAAAGTTTCTCAAATGACTAAAAGTTCGACACATTTTCCTTTCCGAGGTTCGATCTCCAAACAAGTGTCAAGTTAAATAACCATTGTAGGTATATCAGACTTAGTTTTCAACTTTACCAGCCTCCTCTCTACTGCATAACGTATTCATTAATTTTATCAATGCTTAAGTTCCCCAGATTCATATAAGGATAAATCTTAATTAAATAATTATACTAAATCTTTTGTGCTCAACCTTTCTAACAGTAAAAGCCAATATGGCTGCTTCAAAATGGATACAACTTTATGAATAACTATTCACCTGTTAAAGCTTAACCTTTTATCAACCTTTGCAATAGTAACCTTTTCACACTCGGTGGTATCTACCCTTTGTGTCGATAAGTAACTCGGGCGAAGCTCTTTTGTCTGGATTAAAATGCTGACTGCGGAATCCGGAAAGTCATCGAGATTGAGTGTCTAATCTAATAAAGAATGTTAAGTTCCTTTTATGAACTTGATTGCGTTTATTTACAGCGTTAAATTGCATATTTTAGAATGGTTTTCATTCACAATAAGTACGGAAATACATTGTTATAGTAATTCGTTACACAAATGGGTCCCTAGCTACAATTAAGCAAACCTTGACACGCACCCTAGTAGGTACGTCAGCTAATGTGACGCTGTATATGACGTGTTCATTGTTATTCTGTAACATTCCGCACATTTTAAGATTACTTTATAATTAGCTTTAATCACGTGTGGCTGCCGGGTTAGAATAGAATAGTGCCACTCCATGTCTTCCCGCGGATGTAGTAAGAGGCGACTAAGGGCATAGGGGCTTGTAGTACTATTAGGCGATGGGCTTGCAACCTAGGTCACTAATACATTGGTAAACATCTTAGCCTACGTGTGCAAATTGTGTTTATAAACAAGTCTTTTTAGAGTTGTTGGTATTTCTGTAACTCTGCCTACCCCACTCTGGGAATGAAGACGTCATTTGATGTATGTATGTAGTAGTGTCATCTAGATTGTACACTTACTTAATTAAACTGGGAGCCCTAGCGGCGCTCGGGCTTTGCCAAAGAGACGTGTCAAATCGTTCTCTTGACCTGAAAAACTATTCCGTTATTTTCGGCAAAATCGTAATCGACATATTCGGCACATGAGTACCCCTATACAAAATCATAAAAGGATTAAACCAATGTTTTAACAAATGAATCTACAAAGTTTATAGAATTATAACAAAATACCAAAACTAATTAAACAAATGTATTACAGTAATAACAAAATTCAATAAAACCAAAGCGCTATTTTAATGGACAATATGGTGGCAAAACCAGAAATTGCTTATTGATACATCAACCAAACCATCAGGTGTAGTAGACGTACACTCAACTCCATTATCGCAGAGTAGCGGGGCGCCTTAACAACTCGCAAATGAGCTAACTCGTTACCGCGGCGCCACTCGGTCTCGCCTGCGACCTATGACGAAAGCCTCATCTCCTGCACGAACTAGGTCAAACCGGGAAAATCTTGTTGATTGACTGCGTATATAAATGTTTTTATTACATATCAGCTACACAAATATATTGGCTTGCGAGCTCTTTGTATTTAGCTATTCCAGCCAAGCCGTAACAACTACCTACACACCAGACCTTTTACAACTACATGTGAAATTTACACGAGCTGACAATAGGTAGCTCATGAATGACCTAATTCACAAACTCATTCATCCGCTAATGTATCTATTCTACTATTCGCAGGCGAACGTGTCTAATCTGCCCTTGAGGGACGCACATATTTACTCACTCGTAGCAACCAAAACCCGCACGACAAAAACATATATGACATTCAACGAAGCTATTAAAATAACTAAGCGGCGGTAGGACGCTAATTTAAACTGATTAGGTTAATTATGGATCCATTGAGAATAGAATGGCCTCAAAATGCCATATTTACTAACAAGCGCGACGCGGTTTTGCTCGTTGCACGGAGTTGGCATAAACATACAGCCAATTGCAACCGATAGGCAAATTAGTCCACGCAGCTGACCTTACGAAAGTCATATTGTTTTGGTCAAAAAACAACCGGTGAGTGAGACGGAGCTAGCTTAATATAATGCTGAATAGGCTCGCGAGGGGAGACAGCCTCCGTATTGATCTCGGCGCCGGTAAACATCGCTACATCTCCAAACTTCGTCTTATCGCGATGGGCTGCCGACTGCCGGCTGCGTGACTACATATTGGGCCCACGTACGAGTTTCATGGACGCAAGTTTGCCCATGACACTCGCATGGGAGAATTTTCTGTTCCACACGTTTGGGACATCACCGCTAAACAAAACTACAACTATAGTAGGTTTTTTTTAAACATTATCTTTAACAAAAAGAACGAAAGGTTGAACGTTTATTTACTAATGTCTTACACAAGTGCAGACAAATTACTTAACATACAAAACCACAACACAAAAATAAATGAACTGGTGGCATACGCAGCAAAATGGTTCCTGCTCAGCATGTCTACTGGTTTTTAGGCCGGAGCTGGTCTTTCGCACCATCACACGCGGGGCTGGTTTTGGTTTTTGGTCTTGTTTTCTTATATTCCTTCTACAGTCGACTACAAAGAGATTTAACCGCTTTTAACCTTATCACAATGCAATAAGGTGGAAAACTGGATACATCTGTTTGTAGTTGACTTTACTAAATTGCATTAAAGACTAACAATAACGTGGAAAAAATTGTTATCTTATTATTTCGTTATAGACACAACACAGCAATTCCTTGTGTCATTTTATAATCTCCGCTACAAGTTACTATGTAGGTACGGTCAAGGACTTTCATTGTTACGCTAATATGGAACCCTGTCATAATGAGCAGCGTTAATCATTAATTTTAGCTTTCTTTCATGTAGTTTGAATCTGTCATTATTACAGGGTTCCATAGTGGCATAGAAATTAACTTCCTCGACTGTACTTATACTAGGTACCTACCCTCATATTAGTTATGACAAATAATTTGATGACTCTAATTACGCATCAAATATAAGGGAGAATGGAGAGCAAGGCCTCTATTCCACTGTCTTAACCCTTTTCCAGGCCGCAGTGGCCGCACCAATTTAGATGGTTTAACTAGAATGCAATACATATCCAAGTTATTTACATATTGCAGAGCAAGTAACTTTTCACGTAAATTCAATTAGATTTGAACCCTAAATTTATGATACTAAGGTTGAATTTGTAACCTTTGTGGTCAATATAGAGCCTCTGCCTGGAAAAGGGTTTAACAATATTGTTATCATACTGGGCTGGGATTCTACACGGTAATAACGATATCGTCTTTAAAGTGTTTCCGTATTGTCAACGTTCTGATAACTCTTATGTCATTTACAATAATGGCGACTGTGACATAAACGATTCTAAAACACGTCAAACGCGTTATCGTTATACCGCAGTAGAATGAGGGCCCTGTTAACGTTTACAGCCACCTGAGCAGTCACGATACCAAGAGCTACCGTAACGTAAATATAATATTGAATAGAGGCTTTGGCACATTCCTCGCTCCACCTATCAGAAATGCAACTCAGCGAGGAAACGTTGCCAGCATCTTCGACACAGCAGCGCCGCAGAGACCATGTTATAGATTTAAATAGATTAAAAAGTTTCACGTCGTGAATACTTCTTTCGTATTGATTTGTACATTTTATCCAAGACTTATGATATTCATCCGAGGGAAGGGGATAATCAAGTCGAGGATAAAATGGGTATTTCGACCGAGTTACTCTGCTTTTCACTTCGATTACGAGAAAATAAAACAGTGATAATCTAAAACCTATTTCTTGGTTTTTTGGCGGGAATTTCTGTTCAAGAAGTTCTTTTGCATTTATTTCCATTATAGTGTAAGGTGTGAGCATTATTTCCTTTTCACTTAACAAGGTTTTAAAAAAAAACCGTAAACAAGCTTTGCAAAGAAAATAACTAATTAATAGGCCAAAACGAGACTAAAACCTATTTCCCACCACTCTCTCTCTCTCTCTCTTTTTGCAATATTTTTTTAACTTAGGTCGAACGCAATATTGCCAAGACATAGGTTGATTATATGATGTGATGATAGGTTGCAATACAAATAAAAACGTTTATTTAGTGAACTAACATCGTCTGTCTAGCTATAGGGCTTAATTTTTTTAGTCTAGATGACGACAACACTTTATGCACTAGTGCATAAAATCCGATTTTATGCAGCCTATACCCAGCATAAAGAGGGACTTCACGAGCATGAGAAGTGAAAACAATATTTTATTGTAAGTTTGTGTTCCTCTTTCTTTCTAAATCAGCTCACCGATTGGTTAAAGCTGGCTGAGAGAGCAAGATGAACACGAACTTTCCCGACCAAAAACGATTAATGTTTTTTACCACATCCGTACTCCTGTTCCCTCCCGCCTCTAGTTATATTCCATTACTTATCAGTTGTTATATCACATAGACGTTTCCAATATCGAGATAAAGTATAATATACGTGTGAACATCAGCACGGGGCGTTGTTCTCGTCGGGCACAATAAGCCACAACGCAAACAAAGTTTTAAATTATTCAGGACTGCTGGTGCGGGGGATCATCCTATTTAAAGGTCGAGGTGGAGCCCAGAGTTACTCATCAGCTCATCGCAACACGAAACATTCTACTCGGCTTAAAGGTTAGGAGGATCTTCCCAGAAACCAAAGGTAACCCAGTAAAGACTCTGTAGGTACCTAGGTACTGGAAACGCTGAGCTTGTCTGTGAAAAATGTACAAATATTGAATAATAACCTCCGACTTACTTATAGCACTTATAAAAAACACCTAATCAGGTAATAAATCGTTCAAGAATGTCATGTCACGAGTGCCGGTTAGGTACTATACAATTTAGAACCAAAATAAATATTGTTGGATTGCGCAGAGGACAAGGTTGGTAACACGCCATAAAGTCGTTTGTACTCATTTGTATTATTATCGCATTTATCGCAATAGTTTTACTTGAAGACCTCCTTACCCTTTTGTACTACAAAACAAAGCTAGCCACACTATTGCCATTATCATCATAATGTTCACCGCTATCACATTCTAGATAGATCGTATTTTTAGAGAATTCTGAGATCCAAAATAAACAGATGACAATCGTAAACCCCGATGACGTGGCTTGTTGACACGTTGGAAATGTTGGGATTCCCATTTTATTCATTCTGAAATTATGTTCGAAAACAAAGCAATTTAAAAGTTAGCTCATTACGTTATGGCTTTCTTTGAACAAGGAACCAATCACTTCCCACCTAACCTTACCCAACCCAAATAAAAAGTTAACTAATTTAAGCTTGAGAAACCATATATTACAAACCGCTACGTGCTACGACCCGTAGCGCTGTAGCAGGCTGCTACGGAACGGAGCGTTCCTTATACCTTTGACCTTTTGTATAACACCGTTACGATCGTGAGAGAACTGCAATTTGCATTTAATTTATCACAACATGTACTTTACAAGCACTTGACAGAGAAAACTTGTAATAATCTTACTTAATCTGTAATTCAGTTTGCAAAATTTGCTTTAACATGCATAATACTTACATAATTAAAGCACTTTTTTCTTTTTAAATACACCATAAAACTAGATTTTATACTAAATGTCTTTTGCTGTTTTAAGTACTCTAGCAAAACTCAAAAGTCATTTAAAGAGTTACATTAATAGTTATAATAAAAAAAAACTTGATTTAGGAAGAAAGTGTTTTTAAATGTTGTTATTAAAGTAGACGTTAAAGAGGTATATTTTATAGAAAACCTCGCTAGCGTGTAATTGAATCGACCGCGCATGAATAAACCATGATGATGCGATCCCGTCGGCTCCTGGCTCGATACTTACGCTACTATCGAAATTAAACGTAACGAGCGACTTTCGTTTAAATACATATATTATGTTGACAAAGTAGGGAAATTTATGATCCGCTTAATAAATCTCACATTTTTTTCTTTGTAACAACGAATTTAGGATAATATTTAAATGAAGTTAAGTTCCGGGCTTGTACGATGTTAGAGTTACGAAGCATTACGTCGGTGGATTAAGGCGTCTACAATCGTGATATTTGGTTGATTGGAAGCATTTTCAGCACGCTAAAATATCGTTCAGTCCGTTTCATAGGAGCCCTATCACATACTAGATTTTCAAAACTTCGACCTACTCGCCGTTGTATTCAGGCGCCTGAAACATGTTTTCGGTCTGTTTCAGGCCCCCTCTATCATCACATTGCGCCATTTTGAGAAAACCCATTCCAAGCCTTTTCGTCAATGAACTCTAGCTAATTATCGGTGTAATTTGTGGATTTCTATTAGTTCCGTTTTGGGGTACAATTTTAGAGCTTTTTTACGGCTTAACGATTAAGCAGTACCAATATTTATATGGCGATTTTTACAAAAAGGCTGAAAACTGGTGTAATGTTGTGTTGACCGGTTGGTGATAAAGTGACAAATGTACAAATATTCTTTAAGACGATTTAATTATCTACAACTCCTTTTCCAACAATTTTTAGGGTTTCGTAGTCGTTGGGTAGGTCTTTCAAAAATATTATGGGTTTGTGAAAACAGTTTTTCTATTAAGTAATGAAATATTAAGCTTTAAAGCGCAAATTTAGCCCGTGTGGTTGCCGGGTTAGAATAGTGCCACTCCATGTCTTCCCGTGGATGTCGTAAGAGGTGACTAAGGGAATAGGGGCTTGTAGTATTGTTAGGCGATGGGCTTGCAACCTATCACTAATACACTAGTAAACTTCTTGGCCTGATTGTGCAAAATGTGTTTACAGAATTATCAACAAGTCTTTTTAGAGTTGTTGGTATTTCTGTAGCTCTACCTACCCCACTCTGGGAATGAAGGCGTGATGTTTATGTATGTTTGTATGTAAAGCACAAATTTTTGTTAGTCTCAAGTGCCCCCCCCCCTCCCCCCTACAGTCAAAACTACTAATACTAAAATTTAGAAAAAAAACTTATTTGAAAGAACATATACCGAATTTTAAAGGAAAATTATCATGACTAAGTAGACATCATTGGTTCTTGAGATACAGGCGATTAAAGTGTTTATACCTACTAAAATCATCTAAGACGGCACCATTTGACTTTAAATAGAAAATTAGTTATTACTTGTTGATTTTTATGTTTGTAGTACTTAACGGCTTCGGAACCCTACATTGAGCATGGTCTGACATGCTCTTGCCTGGTTTTTCTCAGATAAATAGGTAAAAATAGGTAGGTATCAAGGAATATTCGGTTAAAAACGTGAGGTATTCAAAAATACTCACTGTCTCGGAGCGTGTAGCTCAAAAACGATTATGAATTTGAAAAAGTGTAATGTGTAAAAAATTGTAGACAATTTTGTAATTATATTTTTTTTCTGTTCTTTGTTTTCTTTGTTTCTTTTCTTTTCTCTACGTCGCACCATTCTCGAGATATAAATAAAAAAACTAAAAACGGTTTGCCCCCTCCCCCCCCCCCCCCCTTACTTGGGGACTTTTAATATGTTTCCTCCATAAGCATCCTGAAGAAATTTCTTAGGTTCCTGCTCACGCACTCTATACCCCCTAGCCATTTTTAAGGCGGCCGAGTTATTTAAAAACTAGACGATAACAATAGGTGTGAAAATAATGTAGAATAAGGCCACAGTTTAATATGCGAGCTTATCATCATTAATTTACACGATTCTGATAAATACGAAAATGACGTTACGCCATAAACTCCAAATGTACTATGAACTTTGTAGTTGTGGAACTTGCTTTAGAATCTTATTAGAGCGCCGGCACTTGCAGTCTACCGTTACAATGTTGTGCGTGGTTTTATAACGAGCAGCATTCAGCCTGTTCCTGTGAGGAAAACTGAAATTAGGTCATGAGACGTGGGGATTTCATCGACGTATCCCTAAGATTAAGAATATTGATTACAGGAGCTTCGCTGGCTTAGGGGGTCGACTCGTGATCGTTGGGTACTGAGTTCGAACCCCCGTGGTCACCATGTAGGTACCAATGACTTTTTCTAACTTTAGTACATTACCCAATGCTCTTACGGTGTAGGAATAAACATCGTGAGGAAACTTTCACATTCAAACAGCTGAGTGTGTAAGAGAGTAATTGTACAAAAGATCCTAAAGGGGTCGAAGTGTATCTGAAAGGGCCCATCTGTAGGATGAGACGATTAAGAATAAAGACATATCTTGCAGCCAGACCTCGGACATTTAAGTCATGCGTCACGTTTTGGAATTGCCAAAACTATTCGAAAACGTGTTTTGGACCTATCTATAGCACGAACCCCTAAATTAAGCGCGCCTAAAACAACTCTATCCCCGAGGAGTGTACTCTGCTTTTCTTACCTTTTGCGACACTATAAAAAAACAAGGGTACTAAAATGAGCATTTTGTTAAAGTAAAAATTGATGTTTGATACATAGTCCTGTTGTGGAAAGAATCGAGTAAATGCTGGAAATAGACCAGAAGCAGACACAGACTTTTGCAGTTTTTCATTTGTCGAATTCGTTGCAGGCTTTCAGGTTTTTTCCAAAATTAGACTTTAAAGACGTAACCAAGTAAGTAATTAATTATGAGTAATTCACAGTATCGAATTGTTAACCAGCGGGACGAATTGAAATTCAGTACAACCAAGGGCTATAACGACTTTCTTTACGCAAAGTTTGCGTGTTATATAATTTGGCATTGTCGAGCATATGGTGGTGACTAAAGGTGCTCGATGGCGAAACGGAAATCAACGTCAATATCAACTTGCTATCAAATTTAAGTACGAACACGGTTCATTGCTAGTAATCGCCATACGGCCATACGCATTTTCTTGATGACGATACGTTAACGTTACTTACTCTATAGAAGGTAAAAACCCTAAGTTATTTTAGTCTACAATATACCACTTAATCATCATATCATCTTGCCCTTATCCCTATCTCACTCTTGGCTGGC
Organism: Acleris holmiana; assembly: GCA_949316455.1. Lineage (NCBI taxonomy): Eukaryota > Metazoa > Arthropoda > Insecta > Lepidoptera > Tortricidae > Acleris > Acleris holmiana. Next base: position 12,279,703 of record OX438772.1, on the reverse strand, counting down.
GCAGCCCGTCTCTTCCTTCCAAACAGCCCTATCAGCCGTCATCTCGGTATTCACCCTTGTCTTTCATATCGCTCTTCACACATTCCATCCATCTCATTTACTACTGAATATCTTGCCTTATGAAACGGTAAGTAAAAAATAAAAATTATGAAATTACTTCATAAATTTCCCTTTATTTTGTAACCGTAGATAGTAATTGTATAATTACAATCGTGTATAATAGTACTGGATTTTACTTAGACTTGCCTTCGAAATAATTCACGTCCCGATACTGAAACCTCGTAATGAAATCACTTTCTTGAAATTGTTGCCACATGTGCATTTCCCAGGGGCCGTGTGAGGAGCAAGGCCCGTGCGGCTCAGCCGGCCGGCATACCACAATGCCGGCCGGCATTATGGTATGTTACAACAATAAATGACATTTTAATTTTCAGACCACCTGCTCGACAATGCCAAATTATGTATCATGCAAACCTTACGTAAAGTAAGTCGTGCCCTGGTTTTATGCGGGTCGTAATGTTGTACTGAATTTCATTACATCCCGCTGGTTAACAATGTGATTTTCAATTCGTATAATTGTTATTGGTATGTCCTTAAAGTCTAATTTGGTGAAATTGTACCACTATACTCATAGTTCCCGCACAGCACAGCGCACAGCACAGCCCCGCGGGCCAAAGTCGGCACCGTCTTATTTCAAAATTGAACTTATTCGAATCGGCCACGGCAACCTTAATGGAACGCCTTTTATATAAACTAATCAACAATCTATTAAAACTTCGAGTAGCAAAACTGATTTCACTCCGGAATTCATTAAATTAGACGCCTTAGGTATTGGTCATAATTTACTGACAAAAGAGATAAAGATACCTGAAACCCATAACGATTTCGTCAAATGAAATACTGCAGAAGGCGCAAAGTCTGTGTCTGAATCAGTGCTTCTGGTTTATTTCCAGCATTTATCATAATTATCATATATCATCGACAAGTCACATTTTTTCCACAAGTGGACTAATGTACTTATTAAACACATTTGAATAAATTCGGTTTTTAGTAGCCTTCCTTTTTTATTGACTCGCAAAAAGTGAAAAAATTATACTTAAAGCTGTGTTGGGCTCGCTCCCTACGCTTGGGAATTAACTCATAACACCCCGCTACGCTCGGAGTTTAATCTGGAGTCCTTCGTTACATTTAGGACTCTATATCGCGCTCGTGACATGAAACAGTGCTTTATCCCCTCGGTGTGTAATCTACTATTTCAAAACAATTATCTCTCGTTTTAGCCCCGTCACATCACCGGACCTATATTAGAGCTGGTGCGGCAGATGAAGCGTCTGAAAGCATCGAGGTGGTCTTGCCCCAGAATATATTCGTTTTCCATTCCATTCGGCAGTACTTTAATGCCACGGAAGACTTAAGCGCTCTGTGTTTCCTCGCTCTACGCTTTCAATTCAGCGAGAAAATACTGCCAGCAATTTTGACGAAGTTACGCGGGGTCCTTATTTAGATTATCATGTTAGTTTCAGTTTAGTTTAATATCAGAAAACAGAAAAAAAAAATACATTTATTCACTTCACAGAATCAGCTTTAATTTTTATTTATTATGTTTAAATGGTTTTAGGATAATTTACTAAATTATATTTTGTAGAAAAGTACTTCAACAACCGAGTACGAGTTTTTAATTAAGAGTAATAACTCTAGTTTTAACTCCAACTTGCCTTACAAATAATTCACGTCCCGCGACTGAAACGTTGTAATCACTTCCTCGGAACTTGTTGGCACATGTGCATTTCCCAGGGGTATGAGGAGCATTGCCCGCGCGACGCAGCCGGCCCATTACCATCTATTACCCCGGCATTACGAGCAACAATAATGATCGCCCCTATTTTGAGCCTCATGTCGCAAGTTATTGTCTGTATCCCGAATCGGCTATTTACGAATTACCACAATAATGTACGCCGCTTATCAGGATAGACGTTAATCACTAAATAGTGCGGCATACGAGTTATCAGATAAACAAATACGTGGGACAACGCTGGACATGTTTACAAGCACGTATTTATTGCACTATTATGAAACTATTTCGAGGCTATGTCTAACTAATAGGGATCGAGTGTCAGTGGGGCCCAAGCCAACAGTGTTTTGATTTCATTTTTGTCTGTTTGCTTGTTACTGTCTTATTAAAGAAAATCTATCACGACTAAGCAGACTTGATTGGTTCGCGAGATACAGACGGCTAAAGTGTTTAGGTGATTTTTAGTAGGTATACTGAAAATCACCTAAGACAGTCCCAAATAATTTTAAATAAAAAAATAGTTTATACTTCTTGTCTTTCGAAATAGTTTGTTGTGTTTGTAGTAACGGCGTTGGAACCTGACACTAAGCATGGTCCAACATGCTCTATTTTCCGGTTGTTTTAAGTAAAGCTTCTTAAATGCACTTCGGTTTAAGTTAAATTAACGTGACATCACTATTCTATAGCTATTCAAAGTATTTTTTATCTGAATTATTTAGTGTTATCACAAATCAGCGAGACACTAAATGAAAAAACTTGAAATTAAGTAATTTCGTCGCCTTAAATGCCGCTCTTGAGTTTTTTTACTAGCTTCACTTCGATGTTCACATTTAATGATACACATAACATGCTTTACTTACCTATTGAGGTAGAACATGCTTAGGGCTGGATAAAATCCGTCGTCCATAATGTAACATCAGTCCTTATGTATAACATCTGTACCTAGTTCTCTTACAAGCAGACGACTCAGCCTTACAATCAATCTCAATAACCTTCCTGAAGGTAAAAACCTATCTGACAACCCCACATTATTAAACGGAGTATTTTTGGCACACCTATACGAAGCGTTGGTAGCGTACATGGGTAATTAGACCAAACTTTTCAGTCTCTCCAAAACTAATAGCATGCAACTAACATTTATTTCTGTAGGAAAAAATATAAATAGGAAACCAACACATTTATACAATATGGTTACTTAATTATTAGCATTCCTCAAATGGTAACATATTTTTATAGATCAAAGAAAAAGTATATACGAATAGATACGTTAGTAAAAAAATACCTACACTAACTAACATTTCATCGGGTAATAAACCCAATAAGTAACGACACTCCCGTGTTTAATCGGTGTATTGCCCCGGCAATGAACCTTTGACGTGCGTTTACGAGTCAAAATGATAAAAACGTTTACAACTTGACGGCAACGAACTTGCATACCACTGGACAATTTAGCACGAGTATTCTGCTACTCTTTATGGAACAAACGACACATTGGTCATATAATTGCTAATACATGTGACCCTATTGGCAACTGTGTCAGGTTAGATCGGGTTTGGCGATTAAAATGCACGTTGACCGTATTTACTTTGAAAAACTGTTTGCCGATAATTAATTTCATATTTATTCTTACTTTTGCATAACAATATGAAGTCAAAGCGTTTTAATATACGGAATTTTCATGCAAATGCCCGAAAGTTCGATCGCTTGGTAATGATATGCTATTTATTACTTTGCAGAATAACTTTCCATTTGTCACTGCGTCATTTCATACTAAGTACGAGGACTATGAAGACGCTCACCCGAAGCATACTAAACGAGGAAAATTATTATTAAATTTAATCTTTATTCGATTGTTTTTAAGTCACCAATTTCCTGTCAAAATTTAATGCAATAAGGAAAACAGCAATCTAGTCCAGTTAAGTTAAAAATGCCAGCCAGGCGAACGATTAAAGCGACCCTGGAGAAATCACACGTGAGTGAAACGGAGTCGTCCAGCAGGTCTACGCTCTTATGGAACGTTTAATTTATACGTTCGCTGCAATATTACCATTATATTATATAGTTGACGTCATTTTGTAGGGAAAGCAAGATCATAGGTTGATCTTGCTTTCCCTATCAGTTTCTTACATTAATTTAAAAGATAATAGAGTTTAAAATTTCAGAATTGTTCTAAAGATTTATATCACGGTAGGTACCTATCACTTTATTCGTGTAAATTATGTTAGCCTCCTGGAGTTAATACGTATATCATGGTCGAACTCTCGAGCTGGTTTATTGTTGATTATATTGGAGCTCATATTTTCAAAGTAACACGGTTCGACATCATTTTCATTACTAGTTAGGTACTTAAATAACGGTGAATTGATTCCCTAGCATCTTTTGACCCATATCAAGAATTTAAAGACTTCCGAACCAGATTTTTATTTTCAACTTTGACGTTTATGCTGATCGTTAATACGTCCAGTCTAATGGAAAATCAAGAGCTATGGAGTTTCAGCAACAATCCCGATTTATGTGGCCGTTGAACCGCTGTCCAATCAGCTTAAACTATCGATGCAAATGAGTTTGTTTATCACGCTAACTTAGTCTGGGTAGCGATATCGGACTTTGGTGTAAATATTTGGCTTGACAATTTAGTTGCGGCTATGGGTACAATGCTTGTTTCCAGTATTCTGGTTGACTTGGGTTCTTAGACACATTTTCATGACAATGATGCAAGTCCTGCTATGATAACGAAGAGGGCTGAAATTAACCAATTTATGGAAGCAGCCAATCATATACTCATGTCGTCTATACGAAGAAAGATCCATTTCTTCTTAGCAGTCTCATGTGCTCAAGATGAAAAATAGGCAAGTTATAACATTTAGGTACATTCACCCAAAAATACGATACGATTACTTTCTCCCGAAAGTTTTTTTGTATATTTAACTGTCTTTGAATTTATAACGCTCGATTCTATAAATAGAGGTATGCCATCTTAATCTAAATTGTATGCTTTGCTTCAATTATCTTTAAAAGTGTGCCTTGGCTAGTGCCGTTGACATCGTCACACACTTTCTCGTTTAAGTAAAATACTCGTAGCGGAATAATTTATTCAAAAATTTATCGTGCGACAAATCGCTGAACAAATTGATGTCAATTTAGCGGCTAAGATATGAGCGCCTGCCTAAAACGCGTGAAGCAATAGAATACATTTCCGGGCTCATCAAACTGATCCGAATTAGACCGAGTGTCGGCGGCTCACGGCTGCAATTAGGCGTTGTTTATCTGTTTATATGTCCCCGCGAGGCGCCGCCGCCGCTTAGCCCACTCGCCCGCTCGCCCACGATCGCAGAGTCAATATATGTATGTATGTATGTATGTATGTAAACACTTTATTGTACAAAAGAAAAACCAAAACAATACAAAGAATAAAAATAAAAAGATGTACAAAGGCGAACTTATCCCTTTAGGGGATCTCTTCCAGCTAACCCTTGAGAGATTGAGAGAAGTGAAAGGTTGTGCATCGAGTAAACAGGTGTACAAATTTATTTAGAGCACCCAAAAAACAACAAACAAACTAACCAAAAAGACTATAAAAACAAAAAAAGAACCATAGAATAAAAACAAAACTAATACATTCAAATACTTACATAAATAGATAGAAAGATATGTAATTATACATAAATAAACGTACTTAAACTTACATAAACTAAATATATGTATATATCAACATTTGGATAATTGATACAATATTTAGGAAATAGAGTCAAGCCAGAACTTTTTTAATTTGCCTTTCAGGTAATCTACCGATTGTGATTGCCTAATACCCGCTGGTAGCCGATTCCACAACCTGACAGAGTGCACAGAAAAGGATTTGGAATAGGATTTAGATTTGTGAGACGGAAAAGCGAGGGTGAGATTGGCCTTTGAGCGCAAACGGTTTTGGGAGCCGGTGGCCATGAAGCTAAACCGCTCAGAAAGGTAGGAGGGAGAACGAGGATTAAAAATAGTGTTAAAAAGCAGCGACAGGACGTGAACATTTCGGCGAAAACGAATTGGTAACCAGTTTAGCTGTGCACGGAAGTGGGAGACATGATCATATTTCCGCAGACCGAAAATGTACCGAATACACACGTTCTGGAGGCGCTCAAGTTTATCGAGCAGCCGTTCTGAGAGGTCCATATATGCAACGTCAGCGTAGTCTATGAGAGGGAGGAGAAGAGATTGCGCTAAAGTTATCTTGGTTTGCTGAGGAAGAAAATTCTGCAGGCGCCTTAGAGAATGAAGTGAAGCGAAGAGCTTGCGGCTGACATCGGTAACCTGAGTTGACCATGAAAGAGTCTGATCCATTGTGACACCCAAATTTTTAACTGTGGAGGAAAAAGGAATTATGGCACCGTCAAACATCAAATTGGGAATCAGAAGGTCAGACAGCCTCGAGATGTAGTGCGGGCTTCCAACAACAATTGCCTGCGATTTCTTTGCATTGACCTTTAATCCAAAATTAGTGGCCCACTTCTGGATCGTGGCAAGATCGTCATTGATAAGGTCAATCAGGGAAGGGAAGTCATCAAAACTAGCACCCGCATAAATCTGCAAATCGTCAGCGTATAAATGGTAAGAAGAGAGAAGAGAGGTCGTTATACCATTAATAAAAATAGAAAAAAGAAGAGGAGAGAGCACAACTCCCTGAGGGACACCAGCAGTGAGAGCATTCCAATCTGAATGATTATCATCCATCTTAACGCGCTGGCGCCTACCAAGGAGGTATGACTGAAACCACATAAGGGCCGATGACGAAAAATTTAAATTTTTGAGTATGCCGAGAAGAATATTGAAATCAACTGTATTGAAGGCACTACTGAAGTCCAACAAAACCAGGACAGTCAGATGTTTATTTTCTATATTTAAACGAATGTCATCGGTGACCTTGACCAAAGCAGTGACGGTACTGTGCCCGGGGCGGAAACCGGATTGGAAGGGATTAAAGAGATTGTGCGTATTTAGAAAACGAGACAGCCTTTGATTGACAAAGTGCTCTATTATTTTGGAAAGTACAGGAAGAATAGAAATTGGACGATAATTGGAAAAGGATGCAGGTTTTGAAAATTTTGGGAGAGGGAGCACACGTGCAAGTTTCCACAATGTAGGAAAACAGCTAGATGAGAAGGAAAAGTTAATGATGTCTGAAAGGATAGGAGCAATGAAATCCGCCACCATCTTGAGCATGTCTAAGCTTAGGCCATCTTCACCGACGGCCTTCGTTTTAATAGATTTCAGAAAGTCTATAGTCTCCTTTGGAGTAATAAAACCTAATTCAAAAGCGGGAAAGTCGGGGTTCGGGGCATTAGCAAGAAGAGATAGTGTATGATTCTTTACGGCAGGGTCTAAAGCGACCGGAGAAGTACTAAAATGCTTATTCAGGGCGTTGAGGTCCATTTTTTGGTTAGAAGAATGAATTTGAGATTTGCCTACCCCTAATGACTTTAAGAATTTCCATAATTTATGGGGAGGACAATTATGTATAGACTCATGAATATAACGACGTCTTGCTTCCCGACACTTCTTGTTGCAACGATTTCGCAGGATGACATAGTTACGCTGACGATCCTCAGACGGGCTGTGACGCAGCCGCACGCGGGCGCGGTTCCTCTTCGCCATCAGGGCTTTGATATCCTCGGTCAGCCACGGCGCAGGATAATGTTTCACGCGTGTAGGCTTCAGAGGGGCGTGTCGGTCGTAAATTGCAAGCAATGTGCTGTTGAAAATCTCAAGTTTAAGGTCGATGTCAGTTATACACACATAGGTAGTTGATTGCCTATGCAATACATAGTTGATTGGCCAATTCAATAAATAATAAGTAAATAAGTAATAAATAAAAAATCCGTCTATCCGTCAGTCTGCAGTCTAGCTCAGAGACTCTTTACCAAGAGTCTGCCGAGTCACAGCTTTGTAGTACGCTAACACGCTGCAACTTGGCATAATTATACATTTCAATAACTTCAATTACGCTGAAAATAGGGACTTGAATGCGTAATAAATAAACGCTTACCTCGACGATTCGACTGTTTAACAGCCGTGGTCACGAGAAGACTAAAGTGGAGGGTTCTCGTTTGCTTGTCGTTTTCGACCTACTCGCACCTAACTTGGACTTGTTTTTCTTTTCTTTCTCACTCGATTCATAGATTTTGCACGAGTGAAAATCGGTTACTTCAAAACAATGTCGTCACTATAACGTCAACAATATTAATATGATGTAAAAGCAGGATGGAAAAACAAATTGTAATAGAGCCGCAGGTCTCGACAAAACCATCAAAGTTATTTTTATCGCCTACATGTGGTTAAACATTCAGTGACAAGCGGATGGCATAAATAAGCACGTTACTAATTAACAGCCGATCTGCAGGGGCACGCGAGGGACAGCGGGACATTCGCGAGGCGTCGCGGTCGTGACGTGGCGCGCCGCTTTTAGCGCGGGTGTTCTTGGCAGCGCGCGCGCCGCTTGCGGCTCCCGCTGGGCTTTTCCGATCCCCGGCCGTATAGTCGGCTTAATAAGCATCTGAAAACTACTATTAGTTCGACTGATCGGTTAGCCTAATAATTTTTGGTCGCGATAAATTCAAACTTGATTTCCTATTTGCTTATTTTGTATGGAAACCTACAACTACTACTATTTTCTTTTATAAATGAAGCAACTTGTGACAAAAGACAAAATTTCAATATTTTTTTCTACATTTTGACAGAAATCGGTTGATTTTACGTCTTAAGGATCGATTATTTGTGAACCATTATGTGTGGCCACTGTCTAATACAATATGTAATGTAAACTAATTAAAACTTTCGAGCGCTATTTCTAAACAAAGAGCAACATAAACAACACAGGCTCGCACTACGCTTATCTTCGAATTACTTTTGCAGCTGACTATACGGGCTACCCTGTGTAGATGTCCTCAGAAATCATCATCGCTCACTACGTCATGGCATTGACAATCATAAGATTACTTCCGAGCTGGTAGGCAATATCCTGTGTAAGATTAGAGCGTCCTTGGCAGAGCGGCGACGGAGTACAACCAACAACAACGCTAACACCATGCACTTTAAATGCACTGAAGTGGCAAGTAACGCTCTCTAATGTGTCTTCACCGACAAACACACTAATGAGTAAAAAAATACGGATTAAAGGTATTTCTCGCTTCTTCTCGCCGGTGGAAAAGCACACTAACACGGCTTTATAACAATGTGCAAATGCTGGCGTATCTGTTGGACACGCTAGAGCAACAGGAAATGTCTGTCGGTATGTTCTGACAGGTCGTCGGATTTCGGTACGATATAGAGTAGGGAAGTAGTATACGGTACATACTACGGAGCAATTTCTTGCTCTGCAAAACATCATATTATTATATCTACCTACCTGCGAGAGAGAAATACAAACCCGAAGATGATTTTAAACGCATGAGGGCTCTATGCTACTCGATAAAACCACATTGGTTTTGACATGTTATCGTATTGTCAACGTTATGAGAACTCTTATTTACATGTCAGTAATCATACGGCCTCTAGTACTCAATCTCGCATAAGCACAGGGCCTCTATTCTACTGCGTTATAACGATATTGCATTTGACGTGTTTTAGAATCCTTTACGTCACAGTCACCATTATTGTAAATGACATAAGAGTTATCAAAACGTTGACAATACGGAAACGCTTCAAAAGCGATATCGTTTTTACCATGTAGAATCTCGGCCCAGTGTGCGTTCCTAATAAAACACACTTGAAACACAACATAATAGGACACTTGAGTCTAACAAAAATTAGCGCTTTAAAGCTTAATATTTCATAAACGGATTACTTAATCGTAAAACTATTTGTGCAAACCCGTAATATTTTTGAAAGACCTATCCAACGATACCCCACACTATAGGGTAGACGAGAAAAAAATACATCTCCACGTTACGTCTAGGGGAGGTACCCTAAAAATATTTTTTTTTTACTTTTTATTGTACCACTTTGTTGGCGTGTCTAACATGCATATTCATGCCAAATTACAGCTTTCTAGTACTAAGAGTCTCTGCGCTAGGCTGATGACGGACGGACATGGCGAAACTATAAGGGTTCCTAGTTTGACTACTGAACCCTAAAAATGCTACCGAAAAAACAAGGTAATAGCTAAACATGCGAAATGTAGCGACTGTGTAATCGCAGACGCATTCGATTATAATATTGAACAACAATGTGGTGAAATAATATTTCACTTCTCACACTTGGGACCTAGAGAAGTTTATTAGGCTGAAAACCAAGTTTTTAGTGGGTGATAGTGTTGGTACAAGCGCATTATTTATCACTTAGCATTACAAAATTAAATTAATTTGGGATGTAAGTAACATAATTTATCTAATATAAAGCTTTTCTAAAAAGATCTTGATGTAATGTAAACTCGCTGGAACTTGCAAAGCATCGATTGTATCTGTATCTCGGCTAAATTAAATTTCTTAATGATGGTCTCGGTAGCCATCTGTTTTAGAATTGAATTTAATAAAGACGCTAAAATACTTGGCATCCATATCGAACAGTGAACATTTTACAGCGTCTAAACGTAACACAATGGCTTTATGCTCACAATTTATATTCAGATAATGTCGTTTAACGATCCGGCCAAGAACGTGGCCGTCCCGGGTCGAAAAATACGATTGCGTAACACTGAAGCCTGTCCTAGTTTTAGAAAATCGACAGACTCGGTCGCAGGAACTTTCATTAACTGCCCACTAACTTACGATGGTCTAATAAGATTATGAATTCTCTGTGTAGTATCAGCACGAAATTTAAAATTTCTGTTAGCAATTTAACTATTATATTAAGTACCATATTTTGCATGAGCAATACAGGAGATTTAGATTTTGTGTAATGATTAAGAGGCCGTAGATATACGAAATTTAGCCAGTTTTGCTTCTTTTTGTGATTTTACAGTTAAAATGCTACTTTTCAATTCACATCATGAAATATCATTTCAGTTATGATCGAATAAATGAGTTACGAATGAATGAGCTTTTTTTTTATTTTTGTCGAGTATAATAATGCAAGATTTAGGTTGTTTTAAAACACTACATATGGCACTTTTCTTTTCATTTTTTCTAAAAAAAAATAGAATTTGAATTGAAGTTTATTACTGTTGTTTTAATTTTATTAACGAGAGTTTTAAGTAGACGAAATCTAAAACAATTTTTTGCCCATTTTCCATAACATTTTACCTAGTTAATTATTTTTTATCACAAAAAAAAATATTTAAAGAGTGGTTCATACATTTTTAGACGACTTTTACAGCAATAAATTGTAATGTTTTCATACCTTTTAGACGTCAAAACGATTCGTGAATATGCGATATTCTAAACCTCTTACAGCAAAATTCACAAAACAGTCGCCGGTTTCAGGTCGATTACTTAATCAAAATAAAATAATAAAAACATAAAAGTAGCTCATACATTCGTTGAAAATAGAAATTATCTTTCATGTTGCGCACTAAAATTTGTAGAAGTAATGTATTTCAACAGTAAAATCACGTAAATCAGCGAAATCGCCAAAATTTCGTATACGGCGTCTTAACTTAGGTACAATTCAAAATATTGCAGACATTGTTTGGTTCGCAAAGTTTGCAGTGTATGACTTTCGAACGCTTAAATTATATTATTTCCTATACTTTTGAGCAATAACTATAGATTCAGAGTTAATATTTGGATTACAATACAAAATAACAGCTACAGCTATTATAAGTCTGTAATGTATGGATGGCATGGCATGTCCACGCTTGTGTTCCAGAAAAGGTTAATCTTATTGAATATTGAATAACCTAAGCCAATGACTAAAGTTTATGTCTACAACTGTGTAGATAACCTGGTTTAACGATCGGCCCGGTTTGGGGTGGAATAACGACTGCACACGGTCGCCGGCCGCGTGCGCGCGGAGGGAAGTGGTTTTATTCGGCGGGCACGGGCGCGTCTGCCATTTACCTGTCACTGCCAACCCTCAACAGGTAGGTAACATTCGAATTTACTCGCATGCTAATGACCATTTTAATAACAGTATCAACTGTTGATTCATACATGAAGGAAATGGCGGTGTAACTGCGTTGTCAACCTAACCCTTTCCGATGTGTTGTAAAGATATGCGTGCGTGCGTAGACATTTTATTGAACGGCCATAAGTATAGATCGCTATAAGTAGAGATCGATCGTTGTATTCCTAACATGAATCGAATTTTCTGTTCGAAATTGGCGTCTTAGTGCGAATAATTAGCGAAGAAGGGCGTTGACTCGGCGATAGTGGGGCACGGTGACACAAACTGCGCAGGAAGTAAGATGTTTCTCCTCTCCGAAATAACGCGGAGTCGTGTGGCGCCGCCGTAGGTCAAGACGGGTATTTTCGTGCTCGCCTTGATACAGGGCTACCGCATATCACACGCGTCAGTTTAATATTAACTCTTTCGTCAGTCACCGAACTCGCAACGACGTCGAATCCGATTGGAACGTTGATCCTGTGACGATGACCAGACGAAATAGTTTCGCTACGTTGATTCCACTCTACATCCTACGTAATAGCTGGTTAAAGGGCAACTCTATATGCGTAGTCGCACTGAAAATAAACTGAAGTTATTAAATTGGTCATCGCTGTATTAAACTAGTTCAAGGAACAATAATGAATACTTCTGGGTGGTGAATCATCTACCGTTTAGGTAATGTTGTGTTTAGGGTTCCGTAGCCAACAAGGAACCCTTATAATTTTGCTATGCCCGTCAGTCTTTATTTCCGTCCTTTGTGTTCGTCTTTGTGTCCTCGGCTTAAGTCATAGACACTTGGTACTACAAAGCTGTAAATTAGCATAGTTATACGGTTGAATTACGCCGACCAAGTTGTAAAATAAAATAATGAAAACAAAAAATATCGTTTACCTCTCATTCATGGAAAGCAAAGGTTTTTTTTTACATTAAGCATAATAATATTGATTGCGGTATCATTGGATTCCTCTAAAAAAATATGTCTGCGTTATTATACATTTTTAGATTTGGAGGCCCGTTTAGTAAACATTGTACTCGGAAAATGTCATTTTTGCTAGAGTTTCATGTCTCACTACAGCCAAAACTATAGATAATAAAAATTTAAGGGACACCCTGTATGTGCTTTTATACCACATGCCACCTTGGTCTAGGGCATTTGTTTTAGTACGTAGAGTCAAAGTTGATGAATTAAAAACGAGAAATACTTTAGTGGCTTAGAAAGTATAGATTTATTTTGAATGCGTAAATATTTTGTAAGTCATGTAATAAATTTCTACGTTATTGAGGATTGGATTTCTTGTTTCAAATTAGAAATTATAGCAGATGTTAGCCAAGGGAGACAAATGTGTACTAAAAACTATATTCTGAACCGGTAAGAAAAGGGCTTTCTTATACTTTAATATTTACGTCAAGTTCTGGGATCCCCTGTAAAACGGATATTAAAATAAAACTATCGCGACTGAGTAGACTCGATTAGTTCCTAAGACACAGGCGGGTAAAGTGTATATACCCGCTAAATAACATTTAAGACTTGTTGTTTTGAGATAGACGATTGTCTGCGGCCTACTTACTGAATAACCATCTTTCATATCCTGTAAAAAAAAATAGTACCGGGTTCGGAACACTGAGCATGGTCCGATACGCTCCTTCCCGCTTTTATTTACTTGATTAGTGGTAACCTCATTACCCGCCAATAATATATTACATTTGGGATCCTAATTACACTTCATGTGTTCTCAAATTCCCTTTTTATGGGGAAAAGTTGACGACACTACAATTGAATGATAAATACCTATCAAACATCCTTCACTCGGGTGCAAACATTCGCGCTCATGATAGAAAATGTGCATTTAGCAGTATTTGAGCCCTGGAACCCTATAACAGTTTCTATAGTAACTTAGTTACCCTAACCTTACACTAACTTTCAACTCAGATGAAACATATGTTTATGTACTTTCTATGTGTTGCGCGGGGCAATTACGATTAATAAGAGGGCCTAATTGAGCTTGAGACATTGACCCATCCGTCCAGTGCGATCGGAATAAGCATGTCGCATTCGCCGCGTGTGCAGTGTGCGGTATAACAGGGTTCCATTACGGCCGCGAGCCAGTGCGCGGTATTTTCGCCTGCGCAGCTGTCAGATGCGACCGCGACTCATTTGGCACATGGTTCGACGCAATCGCTTCTGCAATAACTCCCCTCCCTAACGCTCTAATTGACTTTCTTTGTAAACTAATAAAACTTACTCGAGGCTAACATGAATTCCGAATTCGAAAGTCGTTACACGTTATCTAGCATTTATTAATGACTTTGGGGATTCATGTAAGATGTTCTAAAAGATTTTCTCACGACGTCATAATGGTTATAATCGTTTACGATCAGAGGTTATTACTCCATGGTCCGGCTTCCCAGTTATGTAAGCAAAGACAGGTGCCAAGAACTAATAACATTGTTTTGCGCAAATTTTGACATTAGAGCAATTTAAGAACACGTGCTTTATACACAAGCGACCCGCCCCGACTCCGCTTTGTATTTATTATATACTTAATCCTTCCAGAAACAATATCTTAATCACAATATCAACCGCATCACACTTTATGCAGTATTAGTTTTTTAAAGTACTAACAGATAAACAAAAACTACCGATTCTAACGTGACGTTGACGACTGTTGAGTTTTTTGCGGCTTTTCTTCTTAGCGGATGTGCTGGTAGATTTTTGAAAGTGCTTGTGCGGCGTACTTACAGAATAAACAAATTTTATCTTATGGTTAAGTATAGCATTTATAAACCTTCCTGATAAAATGGCTTGACAGATATCTTACGTGAGCAAACACAATAATTTTCTTCGTTTCATCTTCTCTAAAGACGTTGTTTGCTGTTTTGTACTGTAGGTAGATGTATAATCAGCCGCGAACTGAGTTTGTTGATGTTAGAAAAAGTATTGAGGCGTATCAATTTGCGGTGTGAAATAAATCATTGAGGCTTGTTTTATATACATCACTCAAGTAAAGTCATTCATGTATCTGAAACTGAGCATTGATGTGTACCTATAGCTAGCATGCGCTGGGAACTTGATTACGTAAGGACAACGATACGTTTCCAGTATTTTAATAAATAAGTAACTTTGACTAAGTAATTATTTAATTTTTAATTTAATCGTTTTGGACTATAGGTTTAGAATACCCATATTAAGAACCCAGAAAAAGCAAAAATAGATATTCAAATCAAATCAAATCAAATCATTTATTTCATAAATATTATTTATTTTATTTTATTTTATTTTATTCATGATGCTTGTCTAAATAACCTCAATAACGTACTCTAAAAACATAATAAGAAATCGATTAACCAATATTGTATACTCGTAACATTTAAGGCCGATAATCATTCGTGAATCAAATCTAAGAGTTCGAATAACACTTCCCCGCCTTGCTTCCGTTTTGTTCCGATTTCCTGCCTTCGTTTTTGAAACGGAAGCGCTGACTTTGACGGTCATTATCTTGGTCTTTCTATAGGATAATGTAGCATTGTAGAAACAGATTGTGTATTAATCTGTCAATTAAATAATGGCACAGATTCAAAACTACGTAAACGTACGTAAAGTGTGAGGTGGTCGTTTTACAGTAAATTCCGCCGGAAATATAACGAAAGATATAATAATAAGATACATGAATATTGAGTAATTATCGATTGAAATCAATATTATTTATTTCAAAACTCAGTAATTCTTCGTATTACTGAGTAATACCTAAACCAAATGATCTACCACAAAGCAGTAGCGCAATTTAACGCCTTCCGGTCATTATTCGTGTTTGCTTGACGTTGCGGTATTTAAATTCATTGTAGTAAATGAGTTGTCTGGTTTCTGTTTACTACTCGGTCTTGATTGAAATGTTTCGCTATCTAGTAAAATCCCAATCGTTAAAAACTCTATTGTGACAGCAAATAAATGCATAGCTACGCTACAGCTACATCATTTTTATAAGTCCATCATTTTCGACTCGAGTTTCCGATGGTAACCAAATGAACCCATACCTACTTTATGGCAGGATTATGATGTTCTTTTTTCATATCACAATTATCAATTAAAGAAAGGTAACATCGAGCCGACTATGGTCACCGAGGCCTGCTCGTCGCCACGGGTTGCCATAAAGTGTCCAATTTAATGGCGATCAATAATGATCGACTTTACGAGTTACCTACTAGCCATTTACGACACATTGGCAACCTGCCGACCCGGTAACCGTGCTCATAGCACATTCAGACTTTAAAGAAATTTCCAATACTTGCTGCACTTTATATACTGCACTCCACGATAATTCACGGTATAAGATTATCATCAGTTACACAGAACAGCAAGTTCACCGCAAAAGTATTAGAATAAATGCAATAAGTCTTAAGTTTCATATTACTGTACAAGTACATACACACATCAAAAATGTCCATGTGATATTTTGCAATAATAATACTGCTTTGCGATACATTTAAGGTAAGGTATAAGGATTTGAAAAGTGAGCCTTGTTACCAGAATTAAAGGTTTGTATTCAACTGTAATTTATGGTGTGAATTTCAGAAAAACAGAAATGTCATACTTGTTCATGCTGTCGTGGAAGTTTAGGCTGATATCAAACTGAAACTGGCTGAAATTTATTGACGTCTAATGTCCGGTTCCTATATTCAAACCGCGGATTGATAAGGTTACTTCGAGTCAAAATTTGGCAGTTGCCACGTACAAAATGTATCAAATTTTGACCCAAGATAACCTAATCTATCTGCGGTTTGATTATAGGAACCGGCTGTAAGTGTATATGACGGCTACAAAATAAATTTAACTTATGTAGTTTTAAGAAAGTAGGTAAGTTCCTTTGTTATTATTGTTTATTTTTCACTTATACCAATTATCGCAAGTATCGCTGTTAAAACCTGTAACTATTTAAAACTGTTTTATTTCTGTCACAAGAATGATGTGGATGATTTTTCGAGCTCGCAATTTTTGTCTTACTCCTCGATAATTATTTTTTTTGGTTATTTTGCTACTTAATATGCTTCCGTGAAAGTAGATTAATTCGGAAACATGAATATGATTCAGCACTCTTTTATGAACCCGTTCAATAATTACTGTTTAAATATTGTGTCCAGACTAACAAGAAATTGACGACAGAGGAGTAAAAATAGGTACAAAAAAGATTGTGATATAAATACTCGATTATATTTAAATACATTTCATTGTATATTTGTTTGGATACCCCAATAGTTCCAATTATATTACTTAGATACGTATCGAATTTATAACATAATTTTTTGAAGTACTTCAAAATGACTACGTGAGTTTCTAATAAATTACCTCCTTTCGACATTTTTACGAAATAAAAAAAACAGCATCGAAAGTTATGAAAACTGATCATTTTCTCATTCCACTGGCACTGGCAAATTTAAAAGTTGCACAAAAATTAAAACAAAACTAACAGCGTAATAAAAATGTTACGTAAACCAAGGACAGATAAATGACATGTTTTCTTCGTAGTCGCTTGTTCCTTAAATGTCCTTATGATAGAGTTGATTGAAACCCGCTCCAGAGAAGTAAAAATTTTATAGCGGACAAATCTGTTTTCCTCAGTTATAAGAATAATACTGCAGGTGAAAATTACTTGTTGAATTTTGTTAATGTAACAACTAATTTTCTTCTATATGGTCACTATTTTGATTGATAATGTTGACTAAATTAAAATGGGAAACGAACACGACAGATTAGTAAGAGTAATTGTTTTTTTTGTTAATTTTTAGAATCAGTTTTACCCAGATATCCCAGATATCCGATATCCCAGTTAAATATTATATGAATATAAGCCAACTCTGAAAAAAAAACACAATTGGAAACTAAAGAGCCCATTAAGAATTAATTAACACAGCGTCCGTTTATTGGGCAAATAATAGCACAAAAAGCTTTTCATCAAATATAAATACGTCGTATGTCAGACTATCGGATTTACTGATTCTTGTGCCAAATAACTAAAATTTGATAGGCATGTCGCACAAATCCAACCTTAAACAAATACTGCGCTTATTCATTACAATAACGTCCGTACATTTACTCGTAAATAATGGTAAGTATATAGTAATACCAATAAGTCACTGAATTGTTTGAATACTATGTTAACTCGGCCTATGGAGACGTGGCCGATAGCGTGGTTCGTTCGCAGAGCGTTCAAACAATCAATACGTACGAATTAATCATAGATTTATGTGTACTTGCACTTGAATGGTGCGGTCATTATATTTCATTAAGTACCTACAAATTCGAAAACTCGAACACATTATATTACGAGTACAATCTTTCTTTAGCTGTATTCATATACGTCATTTTTTCGTTACTGACATACTAATAGATCTGCAAAAAACAGAGCTAGGCTGAGATAAAAAAAGAACTATAAAAAAGGGTTTTTGGAAACCAAACATATAGGAAGGACAAACGGAGTTAATTTGGACACACCGTACTTTTACAAATTGTTGGCATTCAAAATCCAGAACAGTTTGAGGATAAGGCTCCTACATTAATTTGTCAATAAAAAATGAATAAGTGGTTCTCATGTTGGCATCTTACACTTATTGGACTAAAACGTTTATTAAAGCAAAGGACATCGACGGTACCTAACACAAACAATGAAAAAGTTTTTAGTGGTCAAAAACTTGCAAAGGGGTTAGGTACAATGTACAAAGGCCAAATTAGTTTTTTAAAACTGCTTAGTCTTAAATAATTTTAAACAAAGACCAAGTAAATACGCGTAAAAATTATCCCAATTTTTCTTTTACGCGTTGGCACTCAGAAGTAAACTACGAGTACACTAGTACTTATATGGAACTATGTAACTTTATTTTTTACAAAAGGGCCTGTTTTAACTACCTGCTTCAATCCCTCAAACATCGAGTTTTATTTTAATTAACGTAACAAACTAAAATAATTTATTCAAATGCACGAAACGAGTAACAAGTCTCTCGAATACGGTTTTATAAAAAGATCTCGACTTGGTTTTGTTTTAGAAATCAAGTCAAGTTTTATTTAAACAGCGGTGTAACTATTCTGTATGTCAAATTCACAATCATCACAAGCGACAATTATATTGGTAGTAGTTTGACATACCTATAGTTCGTATTTTTAAGATGATAATAATAACGGTCAAATTCGAACATGTTTCGCAATGTAGCCAATACTGAGAAATATTAGTGCAAATATTCTAATTTTTGTTATTAAATACTAGAGACAATTGACTTCGCTAAAGGCAAAAACAGCAAAATAACGGTCACTTAAGTTAATACATTACATTACAGTATACAGGGTGTTAGGTAATGAGTGGATAATCCTTGAACTACGGATAGAGGGCACTTAGGACGTTATGAAAAAGCTAAAATAGGTCTAGTAAAAGTCGCACGGTTTTCGAGATATTTGGACTTTTAATCGGATTTTTTGTCATTTTTCTTTATGTCCGTGTTACGAAAAACCCCTAAGTTCATGTATTAATTCAATTTTTTTTTCGTTGTTTCTTGCAAGGTTAGAATCACTATGAACTAAGGGAAGTTTTTAAAGCTACATGCCCAGTTCTTTTTCATGACAACTTTTTGAGTAAACGCACAAAGTTTGTTTTTCCATACTACGTGAAAAACAAACGCGGGGATTTCTTAGTATGGAAAAAGTAACTTAGTGAGTTTACTCAAAAAGTTGTCATGAAAAAAACTTGGCATGTAGCTTTAAAAATTTCCTTAGTTCATAGTGATTCTAACCAAGCAAGAAAAAAGTGAAAAAAATATGAATTAATACATGAAATTAAGGGTTTTTCGTAACATGGACATAAGGAAAAATGACAAAAAATCCGATTAAAAGTCCAAATATCTCGAAAACCGTGCGACTTTTACTAGACCTATTTTAGCTTTTTCATAACGTCCTAAGTGCCCTCTATCCGTAGTTCAAGGATCATCCACTCATTACCTAACACCCTGTATACATTAATAATAATTATATAGAATAACATTTTTGAGTTCGAATATAGCAGAACCAAACCTCTGGATAAGTGACGTTGTAGGTCGAAGGGGTATTTCCCCAGCTGACTAACTCAACTTAATCTTTATTGCGCCATAATAATATATGGCACAATTAACTAAGATTTCATTTGTCCGTAATATCCGACAGGAATGTTTGACTTAATGTATATTTAAGGCAAGCATCGAATTCACCGTCATAATGACTACTTACAAATGTGGTCATGATAAATTAAGCGACGGTTTATCCGCATGGCTTTAATCTTATTAGTTAGTCATAATATTTGATGGAAGGTGGAAGCTAGGAAGCAATCACTATTATAATTCGGTCAACGTAGGATGATGCCTCATGTGATAGTCATATTTCGTAATGTGAAACAAGGTATATACAACATGGTATTATTTATTTAAAATACTGAACGTGGTCGGAACGTTTGTATTAATGTACCTAGTATGAAACGTCAAAGAAACATGTCCAACGCGCGAGATTACCGAACATTATTTTGTTAAAATATAAACTAAAACATGTCTTCTTGAACCTTGACATTGGCGGAATCATCGATAGTCTCGATGGCGCTATAAAACCAAATTGATTGATTGATTGACCCGACTATAGCGAATAAAAAGTAATAAAAACCGGGCAAGAGTATGTTGGACCATGCTCAGTGTAGGGTTCCGAAGCCATTAAGTACTACAAACATAAAAATCAACATGGTAATAACTAATTTTCTATTTAACGTTAATTGGTGCCGTCTTAGATTGATTTTGGTAGGTATAAACACATTAATCGCCTGTATCTCAAGAACCAATGATGTCTACTTAATCGTGATAGTTTTCCTTTAAAATTCGTTATATGCTCTTTAATTTAACATTAGCGCATTAAAGCTTAATATTTAATAAACGGATTACTTAATCGAAAAACTGTTTTGAAAATCCCGTAATAATTTTGAAAGCCCTATCCAACGACACCCCACACTATAGGGTAGACGAGAAAAAAATACATCCCCACCGCGGGGAGGTACCACTTTTTTTTTACATTTTATTTTACCACTTTGATGGCGTGATTAATATGCATATTCATGCCAAATTACAGCTTTCTAGTACTAATAGTCTCTGCGCTAGGCTGCGGACGGATGGACGGACGGACAGACATAACGAAACTATAAGGGTTCCTAATTTGACTACGGAACCCTAAAAACAATAAATGTAGGCTAATATCAGACCAGAGAGTGGTTCTTTCAACGGTTTTCCATTATCAATATTCGTTTTAATGTTTTAAGAAGCAAGAATTTGATATTTTGGAAAAACGAATGAAAGTACCTCATTAGTCAATCTTACTTTAGCAGCATTTTAAACCTTGCGATCAGTTGCATAGAAGGTAGCTTCTTGCGTGTATAACAGGTACGAAACAAACCTTTCGGTAGAATGTTGACAAAGAATTGTTGCTTGCAGTGTTAGAGCTTTACCCTGACGCTGATCGCTCAGCCGCCAGGCGCGAAGCTCCTCTCGGTCTCTGTGGAAGAGAAGTTAGTTTTAGCTAACTAAATCAATACGCCGACCGACCAAGTCTAGATATAGCTCTGCCCTAAATTTAGATTGATAGTGACGTAATGTTCTCGTTATATCCTCTCGTAGTTATTTGTGTCAATGAATTAATATAGAAAGGTCACGAGCGGTTAAGACTGCCATGCACCCGATAAATCCTTACGTAAACTGCCGTGATTTATAGTTCATAACATATTCAACCGAGGCGGTTAACGTTTTTTTTGATTATGAGAAGTGTCATGTAACATATAATATCTGCTTTCAGTAACAACAAAATGATCCGATCTTTACAAATACAACAACGCGTATGGCATAAACGTGACTTAAACAATATATACTTGCCCTAATCTTATCGTGCTACTGTTGAAATGTACTTTTAGACTTATTTACAAAGCTCTAGTAATACAAAACTGATGATAGAATAGTTTATGATATGTTTTACGACGAGCAGTTATCATGAATAACTCATCTTACTTTGAAGTATTTCTAAAAATCTAAACCGACGGAATCGTTTAATGGTTCCCAGAATTTTAATATAGGTACTCCAAGAACTCGATTCTTTTCTGTTTCGCGGTATTTGTTCTATTGTTTCCTCTTTTGAAAAAAAATAAGCTGGCTGAAGAGGATTAAAGGCTGCAGAGGAATTCGGTGTAACGGTCTCTGTAAAGGCGCGGAGGGCACTAGGCGGCACTCCAGCGGCCCTCGACACGAGGACGGACCATCGAGCCCGAGCCGCTCCGTAAACAAGATGTCCCGCTGCGACTCAATGGATATGAATCACAAGGCATGCAAAATTTGTGTGAACATTAGCCCTTTGTGTTTCACTCTTATCTGATATTGTAGGACGCTTGCGACTTATACGCGTAAAAATAGATTTCCGTTACTCCCGCTTTCCTTTCCATAGGGGCTGATTCTCAAAAATCCTTTCTTAATGCACTTCTAGGAATTTAATCTATGCCATGCTTATTTTAAGTCCCTAGAACCAGCGGTTCAGGTACTGCGTGGTCTGTCAGAGTTAGAGTTTTATATGTAGGTATTTGAAGCAAATAAAAATAATAATAAAGAGAACAAACATAGTGAACTTATTAGTCTCTCAATCCAGGCTTTGTCCTAATTATCTAGGTACCTATTTCCAACCGTCTACTACTCCTTACGTACAGAGCGTGGTATCCGACCACTTGCCGATTTTCAGTTCATTTTGTCGAAGTCTTTATTGAGAGAACAGCTTTCTCCATTAACCGTACATACTCACCAAGCATGGAGCCCATCTCCCATCATTACATTGTGAGAGTAAATAACAGAAACTCCACCAAGCCCAAGACTCAATAGCTGAAAGCATTAATAACAATTTCCGTTTAAACGCGGCATCCCGCGCCGCCTGACAAGCGACGGACGAGCCGCACGCATTTACAATAATTTACGTGTTCCGTCAAATTCACCCGCGACTTAGGGAAATTCGAGCGCTAATAGAGCCGACCTTGGCAGTCGTAAATATTTATAACATCTTTACGACGACGGTCAGTGTGAATGTCTTCTAATTCTGACCGATCTCGTTTGATAAATAACCTCGCAAGCAGCGGTTCAGGGTTTTACACTCAACGTTAATCAAAACATTTCCTGGGAAATCAATATGATGACCAAACACAGTCTTCAAATTTTTGGAACTTATCATGGGTGTAAATTTGGAAAAAGATTTGGACAACGACACCGTTAAAAAGCGGAGTTCCACCCGCTGTACCTATTTAGAATTTTCGTATTATAAAACTTGACTCCCCAATTTCTAGCTAAAGTTTTAATTAAAGAGGCCTTAGAAGCCAACTGAAACCTACCCGCCAATAATTACGTAGCTTTGGAGATTTCTTGATAATTTAGTAATTAGTCTTATTTCTTCTTGGCCTTCTGTGTATATAATATAATACAGTGCCTAACACGGTATTGTAAACAAGGTACATGTATATGTACCTCAATGTTGGGTATTTACGAGTATGTACCTATCTTTTAGGATGTCTCTTCTTTTTTAAAGTCTGGAAGAGATTGCTATGTAACGGGGTTTTTAACCATATTACAATAAAAAAAATATTATTTGTTTCAAATTGTAAATCTTTTTGGTGCATGGGCAATAAGAAATTTGTTTTGTATTGCACTGCCTTGTATTATATTCATGTCCTACTAGCGGCCCGACTGCGGCTTCGCCCCGCTGCAAATTTCTGACTTTCCCGGTGGATTTTTCTATTTTTCTGTGATACAAACCTTGCCCTGACAATAACGAACACAATAAAAAACCGAATTATCCAATTTGGTGCAGTCGTTCGGAAGTTATGCGTACATACATTTCGGCGATTCATTTATATATATACATATATATATATATATATAGATTTATTGTATCAAAACAAATCATTTTTCAAATTATAGTAATTACAGTACAGTAGTTGGCTACTTATTTTTAAGTATAAAATATACCTGTGCTAAGAAGCAGCCGGTGTATATGAATGTAAATAGTTTATTGTATTAAAGCAGGGCCTATATTCAATGCGTTAAAACGATATCGTGTTTGACTCGTTTAAGAATCGTTTATGTCACAGTCGCCATGATTGTAAATGACATAAGAGTTATCAAAACGTTGACAATACGGAAACACGTCAAATACGATATCGTTATAACGCAGTTGAATAGAGGCCCAGCTACATTAAACAAATATTACAATTACAGAAATAAAAATGCATTCTACCGGGTAAATTTGGTACATACCATCGACGTACAGTCATACACCCAAGACGTCAAACATGTCTTACGCCCTTACGCTACTGCCAATAAGGTTTGAGCAAGTGTAGGGGAAAAAGTTTCTTCGCATTTTATATGAAACCTAACAGAGCGCCTAGAGCAAGATGCATCTTTAAAATCAAAATTGCCAGATTGAAAACGCTTAAACCAACTTTGTGCTACTCTTACTGACACTGTAGTAGGTCCATTAAACTACATTCGCGGCTTTATTTTTTTGTAATACAATTTTAAAATGTATCGAATTTCTTCATTAGATTCACTCATTTGACAGAAAGAAAAACAAATGAAAAATAGCGGGAACAACATTTTACTAAATTGATTCTCTTTTTGAAATGTAAACTTTTTTATGTCATCTATACCAGCCAGATACAAATAGCCAAAGAGATTTTATTACAAGTTTAAACATACTAAATGCAAAAAGACTCTTTCCCCGACCTATTATATTTGACGCAATAGTTGTATAGCTACCTATTAGCTTTCGTCTGGTCCTATCGCACTCTTGGGTATTTACCCGGTTAGTTGCCCATCTCCATGAACACGCGGCGATCCGCGTCGCACCGCCCGCAGCCCGCAGCGGGCCCGCTCGCGGCAGAGAGAACCAATGACAAGCCCCGGCGCGCCGCCGCGCCGCCGCTTGCGCCCTAATGAAGTGTCACGCTGAACGGCGGCGCCCGCTAATAACCACTTCTTTTGCAAGTTAGCTTGGCATCTAGTTAAACGCATATTGACTGAGTTGTTAAAGACTAAATATTTTTATTTTCTTTGCCATTTAGTTTAAAATGGGATTTAAAACATTGTGCATTTTGCAATTTACAAAACGGCTCATTGCATCGGTTATGCTACTACAACATGTAAACCGTTGCGGTTTACTCTTGCGTTTGTACGAGTATGAAGAATGACATACGCGAGGAGTGGCGAGGACTTTCTATCAGACACAGGCATATTGACACAAGCTCATTTTACACTAAAAAGGATCTAAAACGTCAAACTTAATAAAGACAGTTGTTTCAAATCGACTTTAATTTTTAATTTTTTCGCACATGTGTTACCTATTTGCTTTATTAAAAAGCAACTTCAGACGCTTACTATCGACCTACATATTTTTTTTGCTTATTTTTTAATACTAATGTGTGTTTGTGTATATTCTATTTTAAATTTTAATGTATGCCTGCAACGATCCCGTCCACGTAATAGTAGATTCTTCAACAAGGGACTAAAGCTCGAGTTAAACACACTACTTTTCACTTTGAATGCGAGAAAAATAAACCTTAAATTATAATGGTGTTATTATAAAAACGGAAATGTATAGCGTGTAGTTTTTGTTATAACAGCGTTATAGTTTTAACATAAGACACGTAAAAAAAAATACAACTTAATAGCGCTAACATTTTTACTCACAACCCGTCACTGTAATGCAGAACAAAACAACAGCAAGATTGTTTTTGGGGGGTTAGAACACAACAAATAGTCCATAGACAACATTTCCAAAACTAAGTCCTGATGGAGCCAAGGCACACTGAGGCGACAAAGACAAAACCATCAAATGGCAACATGTATCTGGCTGTTTTTGGCAAGGAAATTAATAATAAAAAGTACTTTAGTCTACAGGGAGTAAAATGCCACTTTAGTCCCTAGGGATCCAATGCATCATTTTAGTTCTACACATACATACATGGCCTAAACATGGCTATTATGAGTGGGAGAATAAATAAGCGTATTTCGCAATGAAACGCAGATAATGTAGCAGTCGTCTCGTTAAAACTGACTTACAAATCTAGATCTGGGATCATGGTCTAAACTTTTCTCATTTTCATTCATAAGCCATTTTCCCTAACGTCATTAAAAGTTTTAACTGGGGAATTAATGTGTTTTATATGCCACTGCAATCTTTTTATGTTCATGCTGTCTGGATCGCTCTGATGACCCCAGTTTCATGCCCATTTAAAACTATTTATTACCTTGTCTGGTTTTTCTTGATACAGCTCTACACAGCACCAACAATTCTTGTTTTATTTTGTTGGGTTTTCCGAATTAAAAGCAATGCCGGCATACTCAACGTTGGATCTGATCTAGGTAAAGCTTGGTCCATGTATCAGTGAGCCAATGTGCAATTGCATGGCAAATTGTAAAATAATAAGCAACGCAAAATAATGCTTGTAAATCTTGTAAAAGAACGCCTTAGTTGCATATTTTGGCTGAAGGAGCCACATATAAATGAAGGCACCTCGTCGGCGTCTATCTACAACGGAAGCTATTTGAACGGAACTTGGCTGGCCATAAAATCCGTGAATGATGTATACACATTACCAGTGATATACTCGTACAGTAGCGGTTCTAGGAGTAGATATCTTGGATCCTAGGCCTGGGCCTATTGCCAAAAGCATTAGAGTCCTCCGGTGCTAAATCTTAAATTAAACTTTTTTACCTTTAAAACCTACCCAAAGCGGGGTCCAGCCCCTCTAACCCAAAATCCTGAATCCGTTACCGGAGATATAGGTGCTCACAATATTCATCAATTTATTTCAGGCCACCTCATGGTAAGTTGTATCTGAGACTCATAGATATTTTAATTCCCAAGACTATAATCTCAAGACAGCAACCATAAGACTTCAAACCTATTACCTACTCAATCATCCATCCCGCCAATATTCAGTGTTTTTTTGGTAAGAAGTGTTGTTGTATTCGCACCACCAAGGTGAAGTTGGTACAGGGCCCTTATTTTCTCGTGACTCTTATGCTTATCAGGGTAGACAAACTGGCTGATCATCTTATCTCATACCTACTGTCCTTCGTATTTAAAAAGCTCATCCATTACCCGAATAAATAAAATAAAATTACTATATACGACGACGCGTTAGCGTAGTTGATTAGATAGTGACTTTGCCTTTGCAGCTCGCTAGCTTGTCTGATGAGCGCTAGTTTTCAATGGTACTCTACATACGTAAATTTATCGTTGTCTCCATAGTATAAATCTAGAGCTTAGTTTCGGACTAGGTCAAGTCTCGTGACATTGTCTCCTGATATTAATTTATTTTTATTTCATTACCAACCCACAACTGCCCAAAAAAGCATGTGTCACTCTTTCCGATTGGAATCTGCTATTAATATCTCCTGAAAGTGTGACTCCGAGGCCGAAAATAGCTTGACGCTTTTTGACATGTATATCTACGTCGAAATAGCTTTCCGTAGACAATATGCAAAGTATGATGTATGTTGAATGCAGATACGTCTGTTTTTTAGGGAAAAAATGCGGAACTCGTTATTTATTCAACATAGGTGTAGGGAAAAAAACCTATAACAGTATAGAAGATTTGTTCATAGATAAATAGTTATAGATCGTTTAATATCTTATATTAGTAACATGGTTTCGTTGTTTTACCTCCGCCAAAAAGGTGGATGTTATTATAAGTGTGTCTGTGTGTGGCATCGTACCTCCCAAAGGGATGAACCGATGTAGACGCAGTTTTTTAAAGAAGGCTAGTTTGATTGGGATGATTCTTAGCTAGGTATCATGAAAATCGTTTGGCCGTTTAAGAAAACCTACCAGCTCCAAAAGAAGAGGTCACCATTGTAGGGATTTTTAACAGACTTAAAAAAAAGGAGGAGGTTATGCGTTTTTCACCAATTACTCCTTCAATTGTAGACCAATTTTGAATTTATTTTTTTGGTTTGATAGAGTATACTTTTGAAGTGGTCCCACTGTCACCAAATCTGAATCTGATGAGGGAATCAGTGCGGAATTGAGGAAACTCCTCAAATATTTTAGGCAAACGTATAGCGATTTTAGTATTTTTTGTAAGAAGCCCTGCATTTGCATTCAGAAAGTATTATTTGGGGAAGTGGAACTGATGATGAAGACCTCATATGGCCATCGGAACTCCTCAACGGTACCTATTTCAAGGGTGGCTTTAACATATCTCGATTTAGATAGCTGAGCGACTACAACGAAGAATATTTACTTGTTAAAATATGACTATGACTTTCCGGCGGCGTTGCTTGCGGTGCGCTTGAAACTTAAAGTTTCATATCAACTAATAAGTGGGAGTACGGAACAGCGTATTTATGATCATTAAAAAGTTTAAAATAAAATAAATGTTTAAAAAACAAAAACCGCCTTCAAAAACACATTTATTTCATTAGCTATTTAATGTTGAGGTAGCATCAAAGAAAAACATGTACTTTTTCAGGCTAGTTTTATGTTAACAACGCCCTTGCAGGTTCACGTTTGGGATACCACAATCAGGGAGTTTTTTGTAAGGGGGTTTAGAATCCACCAGTAAAACAAAAAGTTCAATTACCTTTCAAACCACGGAATAGTTTTCTGTTCTATTTTTGAAACAAAAATGGTTATGGACTTACTCTTTAAAATTAAGTTAAAACTAAGTTGCCTTAATTATGTAACTTCTCGGAAACGCCGGGTCTCACGAGGATACACTTTAAAAGAACTTTCACTACGTGAGGGCAATAAAATCTTTTGAATTTTAGGTATGTAGCACGCCAGTGATAAAACTCTAACGTACCTGCTGACTGGAATATGTCAAAGTTTGGACGTGCATGTGTATCTGTGATCGATCAGCCTGTGTAGCGGTGTTGAGGCGCGCTCAGTCACGTCTCCTAGCCGTGAGGACACGACAAAGAAGAAGTTTCTGTGATGTCACCTTCTCTATGGTCCCGTAACGTCGGGCGGGGCTTTGAGGGCTAACTGGTAACTCTTACTGTTCATACAGTTTTACTAAAAGTAGAATAAGGCCGAGTTAATTTAACTGAACTAATGGTTAAAATTCGAAAAAAAGAATCGAAAATTTTAATATATTTCCTTAAAATTTAACCATTAGTTACGATTTTTAACAATTAGTTTAACTACTGATCAAACAACAGGCCCTAAGAGTTAGAATTAGGTACTCCACAGTCGAAATACGAGTCGCTCGCTCGACCTTAGCATTAGAAAAGTCTATATTTGTTCCTGAGTCTTGGATGTTTTCTATATATTTAATTATGTATTTCTCTATTTATGTATGTTTATCGTTATCTAGTACCCATAGTACAAGCCTAGAGCTTAGTTTGGGACTAGGTCTATTTGTGTGACATTGTCCCGTGATATTATTATTATTATTATTGGGAAATAACCCAAGTTCAACGGACTATTTTCATTTTAAAATATTGCGGTTTTCCTCGTGTAACATAGCATTGAAAATGCACACTTAACTAAAGTAAATTAATGTTTTTATTGGTGCTTTTCCACTAGCGAAGAATCGTTCTGTTTTTGCGGCTGCAGGTTTATGGAGTGCGCACCGGCGATCGCAGTCGTTAACGGGGATTTATCTCCTCGACCACAGCGCGACTACTAACTCGAATTAGCACATTTATTATTACACATCATAATTATCTCGTATTTTCAGCGAACAAGCTAACGACTGGTAGATTCAGTGTGTTTACACGTTATTTAAGCGTCAGCTTTATTGCGCCTTCGAACCCGACGCATTGTTGTACATTCTTTTTTGATATGTTACTTAAAGAAGTTGATATTTAAATGGGGTTTTAAAATGGAAAATCATTGGTTTCAAGCATCTTCTAAACTCCTTCGCGATGACTATCACAGGAAATCTTCTGGCTTAACGAACCATGGTTCAAAATCAATTTAAACTTGTGATACGTTCACTTTAATAAAAACAAAAATGTAACAACCAATCTTCCAACAAGTAAATCCAAGATTAACCCAATTATCCTAAGTACACAAGAGTGCAATCACACGGCACTTTGTCGCCGTAAGTATAGTCTTAAAAGCTTTGAAAATAGCGCCTTTGTGTTCCGGGCTGGGAGCTCGCCGCAGGATGCTCTTGAGTAAATACTGACAGAATTCAATATTCAACATAAACAATATTCCATTTCTCAAATCTAAAATTAATTTCATCGGCAATGACTCACCATATCCGAGGTCGATAAATCACAAGCGAACACCGATGAAATAATAAAATATGTGGAAATGACGATGAATCAAAATAAAATGGATCGTGTATTTTTTTTAATTATCCGTTTAGACGGAGAATGCCAGCTGTTTCCTTTTACTCGTATTTCCAATAAGGTTCCAAAACATAGTTAAATAAGAAAATTGAGAATGCGAAATACATAAACGTTATTAAATTTACCATTTATTGGAATATACCTAACACGCAATATATAAACCATACCTAGTTTTGTAATAATAAAGTTTTCAAGCGGCAAAGTGGGACATGACCCGCTACCGCTGAAGTGTTCCCTGAAATAATTGGAACTAAGTGCCTTCGCGCGTCGCGGTCCCTTCCAATACATCCACTTGGCCGCTATAGTTATTTAATGGGTTTCCATTATTGGAAATCCAACTAAAGTTACGTATTACAGACATGGTTTCAGTAAAATGTGTATTCCATAGATTGGGAAAACTCAACTAAGTTATATGTGTTTAATGCGCAAGAAAGTAGGTATACAATTATAAGACAGTGTTGAATCACCCATCGCTTTTTGGAACAGTGGCCGAACCAAGTCAACAATCTAACCTCAAGGCAAGTTAGATACTGTAAGTACGAGTAGATGTTAACGAACATTTTAAACCACCTTTTATACCTAATAGTTATTTACTTTGAAACAGTTGTTTGCTTTGAAAGAAATACGGAAAAGTATCATCGGAAGTGTGTGCGCAGAGAGTAGCGGGGCTGGCCCGGCGCCAGCGCCGGTCGCGCGCGGTCGCCGGCGGAAACTTTTTTGAATATTTCGCATACATCACTGATCACTCACACTGATATAAACAATAATACTAAAGTTTTTATTCGTCTAGCTTAGGAATAAGGATGGAAGTACGGTAAGTTCGGATGGTAGCACTAAACACAAGTAACTTCAACAAAGAAATGAAAACCGTTCCTTGTAACAGAGGTTGGTTTACAATTTAATATCCCATCGGCAAAGGAAATATCGCTCCATCTATCACGATACCTAAATGTAATATTAAAACCCTCTTTATACCTATAATCTGTACTTACAATCTAATCTAAGGACACACCTAAATAAAATATATATAGCACTCGTGAGACCCGAACAAATGTACATTAAAGCTTTTCTAAGGAAGAAAATGCACAGCCTGCTTGTAAGGAAAAAGACAATTTGCTTTGTTCCGCGGCCGCCGCTCTCGCGAAGTGCTGGAGGAGAACATTTCGCAACTCAAAATCGTATTTCAAAGTGAAATGAACCACAGCCACTCCATCTTGTCATGCACTTAATTGTGACATCAGATTTATAACTGTTAACGAGTAGGTATAACCTGATTGTGCCAGGAGCAAAAGCCGGCGAAGGCGAAGTGCGATCTCCGACTGTTTATTTACCGAAGTTGAAATGCACTTCATTCTCATGTAGTAAACTCAACAGCTTCTTCAAAATGTTTATACGTGTAGGATATGCAACTCATCTTAATTGCAGCCTCGAAGTGACGCAATAAACGCATTTAGTAGTGCCAAATGTAACGTAACTGCATGCAAGTGCCCTCGCGGTGACGCGACGTCAGAAATATACTAGAAGCAATGACTCTAGGCCCTGGGCGCAGCTGGTGATAGAGGTCGGTTATTTTCTGCAACTCGCTGCGTGTTGTGCGTTCGTCCTGTCCTCTCCGTAGAGCTCGGGCAGGGCTGGGGGGCTGCCAGCTGAGGGTGCCAACTGGGTGAGCGCTGGTAGTAGGTACGGCGGGCCACGGAGGCGCGTCGCCCTGTCTGTCTGCGGCACACACTATCGATTTATAGCCTGTAACTTAATGTATTACGAACGCAGCATACGTGTGTAGTGTTAGGTATTATCGCATTGAATATCATGGGAATAATTAATGTCTCAAAAGTATCTTACAATGCTTCAAAATTATACAGAACATACGATTATTACTATTATCGTACATTTCTTAGTTAAAACTTGCCTGTGCGTACTTAGTTTCATACTCATTTTACCCCAGTGATTTCAGTTTTCAGTGTATTACGTATTTAATACCCCCCAACCTAAACGCCTACCCGCTAGTTGAGAATAATTTGTGTTCATGCTTTTCCTCTATATTTCTTTAGCCACAGCCTTTAGCCAAAGTCAACGCATAGCTTTTTGGATTTTTTACACCAACCTCATACAACTTTAAACAGGAAAAACAAACAGCAAAGCCTAGGAGTAATTCGGTAGCGTAGGTTTGTAACATTTCCCTGCACGCGAGAACCGGTTTCGATCAGTTGGAAAGCTCCTAAAGCTCGTAGTTGTAGCGCAGGTCGGAAAGGGGTAATAAATTGCTACGGTCATATCTGAGGCGCACATCACTGAAGGCCTTCGAAAATGGGGCACGGCGGGCGCCGGCCAAATAACAAATGCACGGGAATGGAGAATAAAGCATCCTTGGAAACAACTTAGGTACTTCATATAGTTCTGTGTGGCAATGTGGCTCTATAGAAAATTATAAGTGTAGAAATTCATATTGTGCCACTCGGTTCTCCTATCCCATTCACACATCCCCACAGAAACTGAGGACAGCCACGGCGTCGTATGGGTGCTTAATTTTATCTTTGTACTCGTATACCTAGGAGTATCTTAAGAAATATACCTACTTACACATAACATATACCTACTTATTTAACTCAGTCTATCCCGAAGTAACGAAGTGATTCGCGGGAATTGCAAAATAGGTATTTATTTTGTTTTATTAATATAGACCGGGCTTGTATTGACGTATGATTAATTAATTGAGCGGTTGGCGTAAATCGTCAGTGATACTGCAATACAGAGTAACTAACAAATTCAATAAGTTGCAAAATTTACCTCACTGACTTACTTGCTAGGGTGTAATTGCACCTTATTTTTTTTGTTACGAGTAGTTACAAAGTATTGAAATGTCACCGACGAAATGTAACTTATGGCACGACGGAAAATTCAAACTTTGGCATAATTAGCGCTTACTTCATTTGCGTTAAGTATTTCAAGTACACCACGCTTTTATAATTAGTTTTTTTTGTGTTTTAGTTTTATCTTGAATTTATATTTAAATTATTTTTATTTTAGTCGTCCATTTATACATTTAATTTTCGTTACTCACATGTAAAAGTTACCGTAACTTTTTATTTCAGCCCTTAATTAGGTACAATTTCTTTGAAAAATACCCACATACCAACATAACGCCGAGATCGGAATGTAATGAAAAATTGTAATAGGCGAGTCTGTCCCGGATGACGTACCGCATTCTCTGAATCGTTTAATCTTGCTCTTCATTGCCGAAACCACGAGCTTTTTCTTCGTCAAAGCTAATGATGACGAATTTAATGATATTAATCCATCATACAGCCTCGATAATTATGAGGGGTGAAGCTACTCGTGAGTGAACCAATCTAGGAACGGAACTTTCATCCGCATTTGTGACACGCTAGTTGATGGTCTGCTTCTAACTGGAACCCTTTCGCGGTTTTAAATGTCCTTTTGACGGAAATTTATAGCCGATAACAATGTGACTTACTCTAATTTTATGTAACAGAATGAGAAGTTCTGTTGACGGGCAATTATTGCTCAAAGAATTGCACATCTAAAGCTCACATTCAAGTCATGGCATCACATGTTACTTTTCCATAAGTATTTCTTAAGATTTTACTACAAAGCAAATGATTTCAGGAAAATTAAGTGAAACCACATCCTTGTTCAAAAACGGACACGATATAAGTCCATTATAAACCCATCAGACCCAAATACAACCTAATAACCGCATCAACCGTTCCAACCCTTTTGTCAAACGATGTACAAATAGAAGTAGGGCAGGTGCACCTTTACATACGTGGCCATCAACGTAAGCAATATACGTAGGCTTAATTAGAGAATTCGTACTTGTATTGATAAAAGTGGAACCAGCTCGCGAGTAATCAGTCGACGTGGGTGCGTATGATGGGCAATCTCGTTAGCATGCATATGGCAGGAGCCGGAGAGACTGCCAACTCCCGCGCCGGCTTACCGACCGCGATTATCAAGGCTGCTGCGCCTCTTTAACGCATTGTTCATTGTTGTTTGCATTATATGCCGTCGTATAGTCGGCTATGTGCGTAATGTTAGCTTTCGTTGTACAGAATACGTAGCAATATGCTTTGGACAGAGTATGCATTTTCATTGCTATTTGGCCTGTTTTGTTAAGAGTAGCTACATGCTAATAGCGCTTTGAAGCAAGCTCATTCTTTATATTTATCAAAGCTTGTCTTAACAACGCCTTATTGCTGATATGTAAATAAGCTAACTACTTAAAGTATTTTACACAGCAGTCGCTGTTGCAAGGAAAAATAGAATAACAAAACACTATTTCCGCAGTTAATTTCAACGATGGTAGGGGCTTAAACAATACGTACATCGTTACTTATCGCGGTGACGCGGAGGCAATATATAACGTATTAAGCGCAGCTTGCAGTCAGTCAATACAGATAACAGGAATTGCTAGTTGTTGAATACAAGTCGATATCAGCCGATTAAATAAGATATAATATGCCATTCTCATTTCCAAAAAGATATAAGTGCCTGCGCGCCTTCCGTTTTTTTAATATCGTTTTTTTATCTTTCAGAGAAGGTGTCTCCATAGTGTAGGTCTACGAACTTGTTATAATAGATGTACTATACAAATTTATAATTATGACTGTCTACTGAAAAAAGAAGTTGCATTTGTGTTATAAATAGTGTTTTCTTTGTAGCTACGTAAATTTGATCAAGTTTATTATTCATCAAATTCTCGTATATTGACACAATCGTGTAATGCAAACTCCAGTTCCAGCGGTGGTCATGCTTCGTGGATTGAAAACATTATAATACTCGAATTCCGCACATTAAACTAATTAGAGCTGCATCTCAAAAAACATGTTTAACCATTTAACGACGTTATCAGATTTTCGTGCCGAGGACGCCGGGCACTATCGGTACGCTACATACATTTTGTATCGGCACGTTTGCGACATATGACGTCGTTGGAGTCAGGGGTACAAAAATAGCAGGTGGCCGTGGCGGTCAAAAGGTTAATAGTGATGGGACCGAAGTGTCCGGAGTATTTAGGTGTCAATAGTTTCCTAAGTTACTTTTAAATTCTACTGTTCAGGTCTCATTTGCTATTTATTATTGCACTTAGATTCAATGCGAAACTGACTACGAATCGAGCGTAGATATAGAGGGTGCTCTATGTTACGTAGGTCCTTAATATGTTACAAATGTTGTGAGTAGAAAATCCTATATCCTTCTTAATCCTATAGAATTAAGATTCTACTCAGAAAAACATTGTTTCGTACTTGGCTGCCATTGCTGCCAAGTAAATAGAAGCTATCATGAGATTGCCAATATGATAACATGTCGAAAGCAATATTGTTTTAGTAAGAAGAATGGAGCCCTTGATTGGAGCGAACTTTGATTGATGAGCAGAGCTCTTTTTACTTCATTAATATCAAGTGTAGGTAATATTATAGATACACCTTAGAAATAAATATTAAAAGAAAATAAAACTTTATTAATTATAATTAAACTAAAATGACAATACATTATGTACAATACGAGTAAGTACTAAGTTTTTTAATTATTCTAAATTTTCTTTGTTATTGTAATAAATAACTATAAGTTTTTCTATATTTTAAATTTTCAACGTGTTTCTTCTTAAATTTAATGGCAGGTTTGATATATGCATATGGATATCTAAAGAGGTTTGCTAAAAACCTTTCTATAAAATTGATTTGTTTTGATGGCTACGTAAAGACCGTAACAGAAAGGCGTTTATTAGTTATTAAATTACACCATATTTACCATTGAGTATGTCAAGTTTTGTCCATGTTATGCAAACTCTGAAAGCAGCTCACCCCTGCCGAGCTCTGGTGATGAGTGCAAATGTTTGTACCCAACATCATGCAAGTTTTATATCGAATCTACTTGAAGGTATAAGTATGTACATACACGTACTTAATATAGTATTGCCAAAGTGGGTCATACACGCTCTTAAAAACAAAAGTTGTCTCTCCTGTGGTCAATAGTTAAAAGCTTGTGCACTTATAAATTATGCTTTTATATGATAGGTCTAAAGCAGTCCTGGCGGCGTTTTTGCGGGAATGGGCTTAGCCAGAAAATTAGGTCTTAAAAACGTTAACTTTCGGTGTGTCCATAGGAAAGACGGTAACCTAAATCTGTGTATGACCCAAGTACTCAGCACATTGAAGCTTATTTTGGGGCTATATTGCGCGTTTAGTGTACAAGATAATTTCTACTAGATGTGAAATGATAGCGTGTCGCGCTTATAGCTATAATAATTAATCAAACATGGCGCCGCCAACTGATTTGTTTTGATCCCAGCGTGTACCATCTTGTGGCGCCGCCGTATTTCCTCACTCACCGAGTTTACTGGCAAACAACGAAGGTGCTAATTAGGCTGAAAGTTAATTAATAAGTTGCGGAAGTGGGAAACTTTTCATAATTGAAGACACAAGTGGCCATAACTAGAGCATACAGTTAAATAGGAAGGGATCTCACTGGTACCATGGCACATTCATACCCTGAGAGAAACGTAAACGTACTCGGATTTACTCTTTAAGTCTCTTTAAACCTAAAGAGTTCAGTGAATGTCTAAAGCAACTGGTAGTAACTTAAATAAACTTGTTACAAGTCTTAACAAAGAGCAAGTTTTTAAAACCCGACTGCATGGTTTGATAATGTCGTCTATATATGTTAGTTATACTTTATTATTTTTTTGTGCCGCTACATTTTGTTTTAATGTAAGTACCCAGTAACACTCGCGACGTTATGACGAATCTAACGACACCTTGCCTGTTGAAATTGGCCCATCGTTCCAGCCCCTACTTTTGGGCTTTGCCGCAGTCAGCCTAGTTGGTAAAGACCCTGCCTTCAAAACTAGCGGTCTTGGGTTCAAGTCCCGGTCAGGACAGATATTTGTGTGATGAGCGCGAGTTTTTCTTCTTGAGTCTCGGATGTTTTCCATGTATTTATCCACATAAGTCTATTTTCGAGTTCAATATTGTAACGTTGCGCTTTTATCATTGACTGGAACAAACCCAAACTCTGAGTACTGGCAACAATCTTTAATATATTTAAAGGCTGGTCACTAGATTGACATTCGGTATCGATTTGCATAGGGTTGTCAGCCCTAGATTTTCTACTCGTATGTAGGGAAATAAAATTCAACTTCATGATTTATTACTGTATGTTTATTAGGAAAAATGTATAGGAAGCTTTTGCTGAAACAAGGTTTTGTAGGAATTTAGGTTTCAGGAGGAACAATGAATGTCTTCTACGATAATCAACTGTTTAATTGTTTTCTAAAATACAAATTTCACAATTTGAAAGTCAATACTTTCGGGGTAAATTCTGGGGTAAATATTGTGGGAGAATTTCTTCATCCGAGGGTGCTCCAGGGTGCTCCGTTCGTCAGCCATATTGGTTAGAGGTTGCTTACAACTGCAGCTCCAAGTTGAGTGCGAGCAGAAGCTTTGAACATCTTGTGCAGGACGGAGGTCCTAGTTTTGATAGAAGTCTCCAGTGGCTTATGTGGCAAAGTAGCAGCCGATTTAAGAATTATTTTGTGGCAGTAACAAAACCGTAAGTAGATATTCCGTCTGAATAAGACATGTGCATCATGTAGACTGGTTTCTTAACCTCGTGGTTAACTTTCAGCTCTTCAAACTCAAATTATTTGAAACCAGAGGGTTCTTTATGCCGGGACGGAGGGAAATACAGCGTTTGAGATAATCTTTATTGGATGGTCTCCGGTAAGCTCTCTTGATCTGTTACATTCTGCTCTTCGCGTAATTTCTGCCATGTGCATATCCTAATCGAGGCAATTTGCTTCTTTCCAGCTGGATGGGAATTTGGAAAAGATTAATATAATTTGGAAAAGATTAATATAGTTTGGAAATTTAAAGAATTTAAATAGTTTAGGAATTTAAAGAATTTGGAAGAAGTTAAAGCAATTTCATTTGAATATAATTTAGAAGGGGATTTAGAAAACACATTTAAATATAGACCTTCTATTTTGGGGTCCAATCTTGGTACTTGGCTTCCTTTCTTTGACCCTGAAAGAAATAAGCATATGTTCAGTAAATTTCACTTTCCACTAGAGATTTAGTTTGTGAATGATTAAGTTAAGGCTTGCTTTATTTTGTGTAATTTAGTAGTGCGGGCTAGGTACCTTTCACCAGCCGCCATTTTGTGTTGCAAGCCCATGACTGTCTCTTTATAAAGCCTTCTGCACCAAGCTTTTTAAACCCCTCAAATATTAGAGGACCTTTCTATTATCTTCACGCGCTTACTGTGTGGCTTGCAAATGGAGCTTGCATAGAGTCGACGCCCAGAGCATCGCGTCTCGACTCACACTGCCCAGATCCAGTCTGCAGCCGGACAGCCCTTTGCAGGAAGGTTTCTTCAGAACGAGGTCTGTGAATTAATTACTAGTTAGGGAAGTAGGATTTAAGAGCAAATTAAGTATTGGAATTGATGGCATTAGGTTCCTTAGGGACTAACCAACTTTGGTATGGATAATTGTGAACCTATCTTAAGAACCATATTGTTTTAAACACGACCCATGCTTTACTGAGCTGTTAATTAATTTAGAATCAAATGTCTGGTCGTTCAGGACTTCAAGGTTTACAATTAAGTATCTAATGGTTGTAAAGAAAACGAAGAAATAAAGAATGTGTTAAACTTACTAACTGGTTTCTTTCAGCTCCATAGGATAGACCCACTCTTAGTCCAAAGGTCACGCCGGACATTAGTTTTGTTTTATTATGTTTCGACATTTTGTTTTATTTTGTTTACGACGTGCTCCCTTCATCTAGCCGGGTAAGGGAGGTCGTCGCAATATTTCCTACACGGCCCCCGTGTGGTTGCCGGGCTAGAATAGTGCCACTCCATGTCTTCCCGTGGACGTCTTAAGTGGCGACTAAGGGAATAGGGGCTGGTAGTACTGTTAGGCAATGGGCGTGCAACCTGTCACTAATACACTAGTAAACTTCTTGGCCTGATTATGCAAAACCTGGTTACAGAATTGGTATTTCTATAGCTCTGCCTACTCCACTTTGAAACAGGTGTAAAAAAAAAGGACGCGTCATGCACGGTCTCTCAAAGGAGTCTATAGCATAAACTCAAAAGTAACTAAAAGTTGCAGTTTCATTGCAGTTGCGTTTCACAGTCTTTTCTGGGCTTTACTGCAACTTTTAGTTACTTACTAAAAGTTGCAGTTTCGTTGCAGTTGCGTTTCACCGTCTTTTCTGGGCCTTACTCGTGAAGGTGACCGAGCACGTCGAGCCACAGGCAGCGGTCCGAGATCCAACGATCTCGGACCGCTGCCTGTGGCTCGACGTGCTCGGTGCATGTGGTGCTCAACAGCGCCACATGTTCCGGCTGGTTCGGTAGTACGTCGGGGAATCGCTCGCGGTCTACGTGCAGAACCTGAAGCCTAGCGAGAACCTGCAGTTTCGGCACGAGAATCAGGTTCAAGGTCAAACAACGTCCACAAACCAAGAGCAATGTGTCTTTCATTAAAAACGTTGGTTAGGTTAAAGTAAAATGTAGGTTAAGTTTCTTAATTAATTTAATTTCTTTATTATTTTATATTCATAACTAACCTATCAGAATTAAGAGAAGTACCCAGTGAAATAACGATGTTTACGAGTAGTATCTATCTGTAAACTCACCTA
Source organism: Acleris holmiana (assembly GCA_949316455.1). Classification (NCBI taxonomy): domain Eukaryota; kingdom Metazoa; phylum Arthropoda; class Insecta; order Lepidoptera; family Tortricidae; genus Acleris; species Acleris holmiana. The sequence goes on along the minus strand of OX438772.1, from coordinate 12,239,836 downwards.
AGTATTTAATAAGTTTTAGGTTGGTCATTTAAAGGGGAGAAAATATAGGGTATGCACGTACAAATATGTGGGTAGATTATGCATTTGTATTAAAAAAACCAGTCAGCTGTTAACCGCCTTTCATTGATACTGCTAAACTTAGCAGATATCACCACTCTTACCATCGCACCGCCTCGTGATTTCTTTTGAGTAATGACGGTACATGAGAGTTCAAATCTTCACTTTATATCCCGGAAAATTAGACAGTTCCCGCGGAAATAACAAACCAAATGATTTCTGCGCGGACGGAGCCGCGGGTAACTGCTAGTATGATATAAATCGATAAGGTGGACGTAAAAAATGATCAATCATGAATTTAACAGACTTGTCAGACCCTTTTCAGGAAAATGACACATCGGTGTATGTGTAAAAGCGGGAAACAGTCTACAGAGAACAGAGAACACATAACAATATCTAAACTCTGGTTCATCGAGTGTTTGTAATTATTCCGTAACAAAACCAAACAATGAGATTTTATAGTTCTGTTGAATTGTGCGAGAAAACGTCAATAATTTTACTATGTTTTCAAACGGTTCATTTGAGATATTGTTACTGAAACCACAAACCATAAATTTTATTGGGTGCTAAAAGTGCGTTCTTCATAAACATAGTAAACGCAATAAAATATTTACAGATTAATGCCGGTTACCACTATGTTAGTACCGCTAGTTTAAAATGAAGGTTATGGTTATTTGCCACGAATTTTTGGTAAAGTTCATAAATATTTAAAGACGCTCTTTAAAACCGCAGCGTCATAAAGGTATGTTCAATATGTGATTGAGGAAGTCATACAAATTAACATTATTCAGACCTGGCTTGTTTGTCCCTGGACGTTGATGGATACAACTTTACTCTCACAATGTTTACGTAGCATACTGTTCCTGTTCCTAAATCACCATCCATTTACAAATTTAATATGCAAATCCATATAAACATTGTAATTTAATATACCTAGCTGTTTATAGCGTTATCGTCGTCAGTATAATTGTCCGTATTCGAACCGCTGACCACCGAGCGTGCTGTTCCGAATGTTGTAGGGCGGGCGGTACAAAGACCGCCCTTTGTTCTCGCCGCCCGTGTGCGGTGCGCACGATCAATACCTGCTCTACACTCTTGACATCGAAAACAGGTGGCTGGTCCTTTCTGTTTTGGTGAAGATCACTTATTTTAATTGACATTTAAATTTACTGAACTCGTAGCATAACAAGGCTAGTCTGCCGGTGTAGCAACAACACCTTCGTTTTCTTATTGGTAATATTTACTCTGTAACGATTTCAAGATGAATAATAATAAGCATATTGCGAACTTTCACAATTTGACACACACGCACACACACACATACACTCACCCACCCACACACACACACACACACACACACACACACACACACACACACACGCGCACGCGCACAAACACACACACACACACACACACAGCACTTGAACGCCATTGACAGATTAGTGCAGCAGTTAAACATGACCTGCTTAAAGCCGACCGTACCTGTAGAATTGACGCAAGCTGTCTCGCAGTCCATCTCTAAGCTACTGCAGTCTGCTTAGCCTTAGCTTTATCACTTTTATTTCAGGGGCCAATCAACAAATGACTCGTATTTTATTAACGAATGCTTAAAAAATATATGTAAATGGATTTTTAGGATTTGTTCAAACTATGCACTGTTTACATAAAACTACCAAAACGAGAACACTCGAAACGCTCTGAAAACTAACAAGATCAAAAATAAAAATATGCATTTATTAAAGTAGGTAGCCATCTGTGATTCTAAAGTTATCTTCGAGCTCTCAAGCTCTCATTAGGATCGCCTCACTAATTACCGCCGAGGGCTCATTCATCAATGAACACGGGCTTAAGAACGGCGGAATTAAACGGGAGAACGGATCCCGCTCCTGATCTAATTCGAGAAATGGATCGCTCTATACTTACACTACCTACAGAGTAGATATATTTACTTCCTCACGAGTACCTATGTTATATCTTCTTCAGGAGAATGTGACTTCGTCCCTCGAATCTTTCACGTAACGTTTAAAGCTGTTTCACTAGGAGTTGTACATTTTTCAAAACAGATATTAGCTTTCTTCCCCCGTGTGGTTGCATGGTTGGAATAGTACCACTTCATGTCTTCCCGTTGATATCGTGAGAGACGACTAAGGGAATAAAGGTTTCTGCCTAGTAATGTTAGGCTATGAGCTTGCAACCTATCACTACTACATTGGTAAACGCCTGACTTATTTAGACTGACTGTGCAAAATGTGGTTACAGAATTATCAACAAGTTTAAAGTGGTTGGTATTCTGTAGCTCTGCCTACCCCACTCTGGGAATGAAGGCGTGACATTATACATGTATTATGACATTATTAGATATTAGTTTTATTTCAGTCTAAGGATGTTTGATAAGTCAAACATTTGCAAAACCAAAAGACGGTTAATGAGTGAAAATGACCTCTTAACGAATATTGTAAAGAGAGAGTTTGAAGAATTTTGTGTATATGGAGGGTAACGTCCGAAACCACAACACTAGGTGAAAAAATCTTTCCTCTTTTCAAAGGTACAGGTCTTTTCACATGTACGAATATATTATTATCCAACAAGGGTGAATTCGGGACAGGCTGGTATTTTTCATAAACTATTTAGTCGCAACTTCTTTCGAGCAGCACTGTAGCTTGTTTGCCATTTTTCATTATATCATCTCAACGCATTTGAGGTCTTAGAGTTACAGTCTTAAGAATTGAAACGTCTATGGGTCTCAGATTCCACTTACCATCAGGTGGCATAAGTGCACTCCCTTATCTTAAAAAAAAAATCTTTCCCCCCTCTCTCTCTCTCTCTCGGTCAATGGCGTCGAAATCATACGCTCACTTTCCGACTAACGACATTACGTAGAGAGAATACTAAAACACGGTTCTCCGTTAACTACACAAAGAATGTCGAAATAGACTATGATGGTGGTACCTATTTGGTTACATTGTTTAGCCTATAGAAGTAGTTTATTAGCACCAGCCTCGTTACAAACCCGCAGCAAATGAAGAGCTTTTATGCAGAACAAACACATTTGCCGAAACCGCCGTATGAATAAATTTGTACAATATGTTAATTTTATTTCCTTACGTGACAGACACGTCTAAGGTATGGGGTATAAACTAACTAATTAAAAAAGAACACGTTTTATGAACAAGAAGCTTAGTAGCTACGTACTTCAAATTATATTGGCCTATACATACTTACACAATAAATAAGACACTGCAACACGAGTAGTATTTTAGTATTACATGCATTGCAAAAATATACAGGTGTTTTTTTGGTCAGCAACTTCCACAATAGGGGTTACTATATTCATGTTTCTGAGCTCAAAAAATATATAATTTTTATTTTTCGTCAAAAGTGAAAAGAATGTCCTCGCTATTTTATAAATCATGGTCTCTCGTTTCTGTAGCTACGAAGGGGGTAGGCCGCTTATCGTCACGATGTTATTGTTTGATACTACCCTCACAAAACTATGCGCAAGCGACGTCAGTTCCATGTTTGTTTCGAAGCGACTGCTTGTTAAGTAAAGTATTACATCATTTAATTGATAAAAAAATGGCTCGGTGAGAAAATTTACTTCTGGACAATCGTGAAATGTTTGATGTTGTGAACTTTTACTTTGTGAGTGGTCAAAACATTGCTGACACCGTTAGGATTTGGACTGAACGATTTCCTAATGGGCAGGCCATTACGCGCTACACTGTACGGTCTATCTATCGTTGGCAACCTTTACGAGTGGGGTACTTTTGAAACGCCACGCCATGCTCAAGGAAGAGGCCAAAGTGGGCTTGCAGTGGATGTTAAGCAGGCTATTCTCGATTACTTCGAAGAACATCCATGGGCGAGTACTCGCTACGCAGGGCGACGTTTTGGTCTCGCACATTCAACAGTTTGGAATTTGTTACGAGGTGAAAGAATGCACCCATTCCATTTTTAAAGGGTTCAAGACCTTTACCCTTCAGATTACTCTAGTCGTGTAGCATTTTGTGAATGGTTGCTACTGAATCTAAATCAAAACATTTTGTGGACCGACGAAGCTTTGTTTACTAGGGTAGGGTTCGTTGTACAAAGCTGATTTACCTTTTTAAATAAAACTCTTGCGGTTTTGTAATCCATACCGTTATCTGTAGTTAAATGCCATTTCAGAACGATTTTTAACAACAATAATCTACAACGTTTTAACCTAAACCGTGTCTCTTCTTCATGTTTTTCTTCGTGTTTATCTTTGACGGTCCTAAGCCCGTAACAAGTATGAAGGGAAAGATGAATCATAGCACTGTGCACGGTGATTACGTCATTAAAGTCTCGGTAAACACGGCGCTTGGTAACCACAATTAAGTAAAATAATGGGAACAATTGAAAATCCTATTTCTCTGACCTCCTTAGGTTTTTTAATGTTTTAATAACATGTTCGGATTCAGCTATAATAGGCTAGTTGACTCTGTTTTAAAGTAGATCTCAAGTTATTAATTATTGTCCGATTAGATGAAAAAAAATATTCCCATATTTTTTTAGGACCTACAAAACCGCAAAACTTTATTTTAAAAGTTTAGTTTTCGTTAACAGGCGAAAACGCTTACAGCCATATTAGTCTATAGATTATCTGTGTTGTGACGTCATACGGGCCGAAAACAAACATTTGACATTTGACGAGAGCATTTGACATATAGATAAACAATTTATCATTTTTGAAACCTCGATACTTTTATTAATAAAAACAATGACTTCCACCAGTTTACATGGAAAATATAGTAATTAACGTTATTGTATATTCCGAGAATGCAAGAATACATCAATTACGACCCCAGGGGAATTATGGATTAGAATGCCCAGTGAAATAAATATGCGGAATACATGGCTAAAACTTGCTAAAAAGGATCCCGACTTCGACTGAAACAATTTTAGTTTTTTTTGCGAAGATTACTTTGATGTTAGTATTTACATAATAAGTTATTCAGTTTCTACAGAAACTTTTATCTTCAATAATAATAAGCTCGGCAGAGCAGAAATCTGGATTCAAGGCAAAAAAATTACCGACCATCAATGTGTCGATTCTTGGTAAGTTTGTGCTATCTGCATTCACGAATCCAGCATCCATGATTGCTCTTATCAATAAAACTAGAAAGCAGTAACAATAATACACAGATTAGGTTTTTACTAATGTTAAAACGACTACGATCATAACACAACCTCAAAAGTCCATGAGTCATAAATGTCAATGTCATGTCACAGCACAGAATACTTACAGAATATACCATTGCGAATTTCACTCGTATAAGAACCGACATGAAGTTTGCTTAGAGTCCTATGACGTCACAACAAGTCCGACAGCGTTTTCAGAGTTCAAAAAAAAATAAAAAAATGAACAATTTTAAATAAAAAATACGTAGCCATCTTACACTTTTAATATCTGAAATCGATAAATATTGGTTTCTTATGTCTAATACTACAGAAAATATTAATTTATTAAGCCAAATTTAATATGAGGCAAGTAGCCTATTGTACTATCTCTCCTGTTTTGGAAGTTGTCGACCAAAAAAACACCCTGTATTTTAAAAACTAGGTACTACCTACCCAACACTGTATTTTTTGCATATTTAAAGGTACAGAATAGGTAAAGTGTCATTCTATGGAACTTGCTAACTATGTAAACAAGCCGCCATACTAAAATTGACATTAGATGTCAATTTCAATATATTGTTTGTTTACATAGTTAGCAAGTTCCATAGAATTACAGTATAGTTACGTACTCGTATCGTCGGTGATACTGCAATAGCTCGTAACTAACAAATTAAATACGGTGAAAAATACACCTTAGCGAGTAACTCAATTAGGTAGGTACATTTTGCAACTTATTGAATTTGTTAGTTACGCGGTATTGCAGTATCACCGACGGTATGTCGGATTATACCAACAAATTTAACAGAGCTAAATGCCAATAGGTGGATTTAAGTATTTCGTTAGCTCAAACCTTATCGATGGTGATGTAGGTACTAGTATAAATTGGTATTTAATTAATGAGTTCTTTAAGGTAGCATTTATTTTCACAAGTCTTGAGACGGACATCTCAGTTAAGGTGATCTAACCGACAAAGAGTGAAAGTTTGAAGAAAAAAAACATTTATAGCCTATTTTTGTGTATTCCTCTGGAGAAAAACTTCCCTCCGGTTTCTCTACACGTCCCTTTCCAAAGCGCTCGCAACGCGCCTACGAGTATCATAGTAAAATGCCTACACAAAAGTAAAAAAATAAGGGATTTTTATATCCATGAAATGACAGGAACGTGTTACGTAAAACATAGGTTGAAATTGGTTAACCAAAAAAATACAAACGCAAGGAGTTGCGAACTTTCTACTTTTTCTTTTTTTGTTTGATGCCGTTCTAAATGTAAATATAAAAAAAAATAAAGACGTGTGGCACTCGGGGACTGCCGCGGTAAAGCTATTGCATAGCATTTTGTATCAACTTATGCAATTATAATTTTGTTTATTTATTTTATTCATGCAGTATTTCTTTTTCTTTGATATTAATTCAAGTTACACTTTTTGAGCGTGGTGACCGATAAGAAAACAAATTTTTCTATTATTAAATAAATAAAAAAAGTTAATATTGTTTAAAATATTTTTATTATTTTACAATACATGTGGGTTTTATTATCTTACAGTAGCTGTTGGTTATTCAGGAATATTTATCATTGAAACTATAGGTTTATGATAACTGAAATAAGAAACATAAGTTTGCGACTTAATAAGTTTGACGACACGCTAGCCTAGTTGGGAGTGACCCTGCCTTCGAAGCTAGGGGTCCTGGGTTCAAATCCCGGTAAGGGCAAATATTTGTGTGATGAGCACGAGTACCTATTTGTTCCTGAGTCTTGGATGTTTTATATTATTTAAGTATATATTTCTCTATATAAGTAAGTTTATCGTTGACTGGTACCCATAGCACAAGCCTAGAGCTTAGTTTGGGACTGGGTCAATTTGTGTGACATTGTCCCGTGATATTATTATTATTATTATTATAATATCCTCTAAATACCTAGAGAATACCGCGTCAATGGTGGTCCCATATTTTGTTGTGGACTCTTGTGGATCATTATTCATTTTCAAATTCAATGTTTTTGATAGAAAAGTTGTCAACTCGTCCGATTTCGGAGCAGCTCGTCTCGATTCGTGCGAGTTTCGTAGAGTCGTACAATACGTCTAATCGCACACAACGCCGTGTCGAAGACTGCCGAACTGAAACGACGTTAGACGATGCACGGCCTTCAAGCCACACCTCCTTGCCCGTCGGAGTGGGGAGCGTGAGGTTTTTTCGTTACGGAATTTCTGGATTCGGTCCCCGTGCTCAAGGCCCGCGATAGAAGCTATGCAATAGCTTAACTACTTATAGAAAATTCGTTCATAATTGTTGGTCGAGACAGTAACGTATTTCGTTTGTAACAACGGCATCGGAACCCTACACTAAGCATTGTCACGTGGTGTCCTGCCCGGAGGGGTACAACAGGTGACAAAACAAAATAAACGATAAGTGACAGAAAGTTTGCAGAGTAAGATACCGGAGTACCAATGGAGTTTACTGGGACCATACAATCAGGAGCTTAATGAAAACAGGTTAGTAATTATCACAGTCTTTATTCCTTTGCAGCTCTATACATGATGTTATGAAATTGTGAACATAACTTTGCACATAATCACTACTCTACAAGAATAGATTTAGCTCAGCGGAAGGCTGGTCGTGCTACACAAAGTAAAGGTTCTTATGTTATGAATTCACAATTCTTAGGTGGTAAGTTGTTAGTCCCTAGTTATAGAGTTGCCATCAATTCCAATCTACGAGTTCAAATAATTATTATTGATATCCTAATTCCCTAATATATAAATATTGTCTACAGACCTTGATCTGAAGAAAACCTTCCTTCCTGGACGATCAACTTAATGTGGTCCGCGGTTGACAGACTGGCGGAGCGGTCCCAAGACACTGCGTCGCAAGCCACAGGATCCTCGGTCAGCTCACAGCAGCTTGTCAAGGTCTAACAGAATCTTCGTGCCTATGGCACGCCTACCCCAAAGGTGTACCCTACTTGTATGACTTTACTGAATGATGATTTATTACTTACAGATTTAAAGAGAGTACCTGCCCAAACACTAATCACTTAAGAAACTACTTCATAGCTTCCAGTACCTAAATATGGTTGGACCCAGAATCGGAATAAACAAAATGTATTTCAAAATAAATTGTCCAACTATATTGGCGAATCGGAAGCTAACTTCTACTGAAAATATCTAAAGTTCGGAACCTACAAAATTTGGAAATAGCTACTTAAAGAATACTGAAATTAAACAACAACAACTAGAAGAACAAGTACAAGAAGACAAAAAAACTAAAACCCAGTCCAGCTGTAAAGACAGAGAGAAATTGCTCTGATTAGCACTAAGGTTGGAAAATATTTGAGACATGTGGACAGACATTTAGGTTATAAAAATATGCATCTTACCGGAGAACTTCCAGAAAAAGCCCTGGTAATCTCGACGCTGTGACATTCCCTCCTCTCCACGTGTGAGAACAAACACTGAAAATTCACCATTAGGTCAGAGAATGGCACATTAATTGCAACAAATGCCTCCATCAGAAAGGATGTTATTTATTCCTACTTACAAGTTTCTTTCTCCGAAATATGACTGAAAATATGTGCTATATCACCACAGCAGGTGCTTGGTTATATTATTGAGGCTGACTCTCTCAATGTTATCTGGTTAAAATCTGATTTCGTAATGAGCCATGATCCTGATTAATGCCGGACAAAACAGAATGCAGCTAAAATGCATAGAACCAAAATGCTAGACAAAATTAGTAGGTATAGATAATTACCTAATTAATAGATTACTTATATTAAATTTACTTTTGGCTCAAATGTGTTTGTTTAATGTTGGTTTGTGTATTTATTATTAAAAGAAATCTTTAAATTGTTTTGTTTATTTATTAACTTGCTATCTACTATTTCCTAATTTTGTTGAATAATTTCTGTTATCTAGTATCGCCCTAATTCAAAGGTAACGCGGCAATACCAACATAATAAAACAAAGGTGTGTCATTTATAGTATAAATCAAAACAAACAACGGTAATGCCAATATCACCAAAAAATATTTCCCCAGTCTTTAGGTTCTGCTTCACGCAAGAAATGCTGCGTTACAGCATGGTCCGACATGCTCTAGCCATCTAGATTTTTTGTTTTATTTCGAAATTTTGATCCGGCTTAGAAAAGAATGAATACAGTAAAAAGCTATAATACGAACGGTTTTTTTAATGTTATTATTTAATTTTATCTACTATTATTAGGACCCGTGTGGTTGCCGGGTTAGAGTAGTGCCACTCCATGTCTTCCCATGGAATAAATGCTTGTAGTACTGTTAGGCCATGGGGTTGCAACCTGTCACTATGTATTAGTGAACATCTGGTAAACATCTTAGCCTACTCTTGCAAAATGTGGTTACAGAATTATCAACAAATCTCTTTAGAGTTGTTGATATTTCTGTAGCTCTGCCTACCACACTCTGGGAATGAAGGCGTGACGTTATGTATGTACTATTGTTTGCTACTGATTGGATGGCTGACTGCATGTAACACCAATAAAAGCTACCATTATTTTCTGAATCATTATTGAAAGTAAAGTGACATAACAATAACTGAATAAGGTGAAAATATAATAACCATGGGGCCTAACACTCGTTTCACGGTCGTTACTTAAAAGTTACTTTAACTAAATCTTTATTCAGTTTACCGGAAGGATTTAAGTAATCTCGAATCGCGAGTGAAGGAGATCCGAATATTTGTATTTGGTACTTCATAGTTACCATTCAGTGGGGCTAGACAAGGTGTATTCGACACTCGCTTGCGATTATGTTTCGATTGAAAATATATGGAATTGACGTAAGTGTCACGTTACTATCTCGGTGGCTTACGTCAATTCCATACATTTATTAATCGAAACATAATCGCTAACGATTGTCGAATGCAACTTGTCTAGCACCACAGAGCTGATAAACCTTTAATGACCGATTCGAGATTCAATTATTTTTATTTGTGTTTAGGTACACGTTTTGGCCCTAGGCGATGACGGGTTGGGCCACCAAGGCTTTTAACAGAAAACATCATCATTTTTCAACACATTACAATTTCATCTTGCCCTAAAGGCGTAAGCACAACAATAAAAGCTGCTTACATATTTAGTTATCGTAATAGTTGTATTCCAATTACAGTAAGAATGCGGGCGGCGCCAGCGAAACGGCGGGTCAGCAAGGGTGGAACGCTGCCAACGCGGGCCAGCGCAGCCTGTCCACCAAACATTACTACGATTCTGTTTACCCAAGAAGAAATTTAATTCACTTTATTGCTCTTAAAAATACTTGTTTTATCGTCGTACAATCGGCAAAATCAAACCCTGACCCACCAGAGAACTGTGTCACAGGCGTCACAGTTACAAATCAAATCGGAATAATCGCTTCGCAAAATGTCACTGTAATACAGCATGGTGAGTCATTTCGCCGATTGTACCCCAGGAAAGTTACAATTTCTTTCTATGGAGACACAACATTAAATCTATTTAAAAAAATGATAACGTCAGCAATTTAATTGGCAAATTTATTAATTTCTCTAAATAGTACTCTCAGGAATCACGGCAGTTCAAGTTATATATAGAGCGAATGGCCCTTTTTTGTAACACGAATATAGTCTGTATGTCAGCTGCTTTTCTTCAAACTAGAATACCGTAGGACTTACACTATGAAAATAAATATAATAAACTAAGCGTGCTGTCTCAACATTAGTAAGTTGCCTGATTATGGGGACTCCATTGCAAGTTTTTGTCTATAGTTATGTATGTATGTATGTGTGTAAACTCTTTATTGCACAAAAATATAAATATTACAATTATAACACTGAATTAATGTACAAAGGCGAACTTATCCCTAAATAGGATCTCTTCCAGCTAACCCTGAATCAAATGAGTAAGGACAATGCATGGGGTTGGATACATACAAGTTTGCACAAAAAGTAAAAAGAAATGATAATACTTATAAATAAATAAATAAATTTTAAACAAATTAGCAAGTACACAAACTAATATAAACGTACGTGTATAATACACACATATATACATATATACATACATATACATATATACCTACATAAATATATAAATAACAACTTTAGTCATTATAGGAACCTGACTTCACGACTCATTCAGCCACAAAGTTTTTAAATTCCTCTTTAAAGAGACTACAGAAGGGGACTGCCTTAAGGACAACGGAAGTTATCCCTAAGAAAAGTGTCTTATTACCATTTCCAAACACTCGTCACCTAAATACTAGATTCTACCGGTCTAACATTAGGCAAAGCGAACCTAACATACTCGTATTTCGTTTTCTTAGCATTGAGTAGCAATTTGTTCAGTAAACCAATTAACGTTTATCCTACTGTAAACGACGGATTTTCGGTCTTCCAGGAAAATAATGATGTATCATCAGCAAATAGCACAATATCACAAAGTTTATCTACCGTGGGTGGTTGAGTCATTTTTAAAAGCCAAAAATAAGAAAAGACCTAATATAGAGCACTGAGGAACAACTTTATAAACTGTTGCTCCAATAGACTGTTTTTGGTTTACAACTGTTTGTGTTCTATCAGCAAGACGATTAGTTAGGTTTTGAAAACCTCTTCTATAATGTAAGTTTGCAGATTAAAGCTAAGTGAGGAAATTAAATGTATGACATGATGGATTACTTCAACCGAGCGATTTAAAAATGTTAACAATAGAAACTGCATCTGCGTGGCTAAAATCAAAGTTTATATTACATTTACTATCATTCGCTCAATTTAATTTGAACACATTTCGTGGTATTTTATATCCATATATTAGAAGTGCATTATACATTATTCGTATCCATTGATATTACCTAATAATATAACATTCGTTACATATTGGTTCGACATGCACCCCTAAACAATATTATTATTATGAACAATATTATTATTATGATAAAAAACCACACACACACACACACATACACTAGTAAACTTCTTGGCCTGATTGTGCAAAATGTGGTTACAGAATTATCACCAAGTCTTTTTAGAGTTGTTGTATTTCTGTAGCTCTGCCTACCCCACTCTGGGAATGAAGGCGTGATGTTATGTATGTAAAAAAATACCGGGCAACAGCATGTCAGACCATGCTCAGTGTAGGGTTCCGAAGCCGTTGAGTACTACATCATAAAAACCAACAAGTAATATACGAATTTTCTATTCAAAGTCAATTTGTGCCGTCTTAGATGATTTTATTAGTTATAAACACTTTAATCTCCTGTAACTCAAGAACCAAAGATGTCTACTTAGTCGCCATAGTTTACCTTTAAAATTCGTTATATGCTGTTTCATTTTGTAGTTGTGGCTGTAGGGGTGGGGGGACACTTGACTGTAACAAAAATTAGCGCTTTAAAGCTAAATATTTCATAAACGGATCACTTAATCGAAAAATTGTTTACACAAACCCACAATATTTTTGAAAGACCTATCCAACGACACTGCACACTATAGGGTGAACGAGAAAAAAATACATCCTCACGTTACGTGTACCGTGAAATTTTTTGTTTTCAAGATTTTATTATACCACTTTGTTGGCGTGACTAATATATATATTCATGCCAAATTACAGCTTTCTAGTACTAATAGTCTCTGCGCTAGGCTGCGGACGGACGAACGGACGGACATGGTGAAACTATAAGGTTCCTAGTTTGACTACGGAACCCTTAAAAACTATTTAGAATATCATGTGCGAATAGATGCTAATAATACCTTCGACCTATGAGATACATGATTAGGAAATTATCACATCGAAATCAGCTGTTTGAAGATCAATAGCGTACGGTACATACATACATAAATATATGTATGTTTGTTTACAAGATGTACAAAAATATCTTTACGTCTATGCCACAGACAAGTAGGGTCTGTGCATGTCTATACTAATATTATGAAGAGAAAATATTTGTATCTATGTGTGTAATGTAACGAATAAACTCAATAAACTCAAAAATTATATTGCGCCGATTTCAAAAATTCTTTCACCATTTGAATGGTAAATTATATTTTTTTATAATTATAATATGTAAATTATTCCACATTAATTTATTTAGGATTTTTTTTAATAAATTGTAGAAGCATTTCAATGGTAACGTAAGGCTTTCAACGTGTCTCGGGTGGCAGTTGGCCTGCGGCCAGGGCTGCTGGCACATCTTGCCAGCGACAGCGGTAAACCCCCCCCCCCCCCTTCTACTCTACCTAGGGTGGTCATCCGTCCGGATTTTCCCGGATTTCTCCTGGTAGTCCATCTAGGGCGTCCAGGGAGCGCTCGGGGGGAGTTTGTTTTGTAGTCCGAGTTCAAAAGTTTTTAAGTCACCGGTCGTCGCCTTACTATTTTTATTCAAAACTATTTTTTATTTTACTGTAACACTAAAACAATACTGTTGACATGGCCGGGTTATGTTATGAGCTCCAAAAGTAACTAATTTTTACACTAATTGTCCTGGTTGCTATATTTTAAAGATGGCAACCCTACCTCTACCTATATGTTATAACGAAAGAGAGGCACTGAGCGACAAGCGATAAAACACTAGTAATGCTCCCGCGCGCGATGAACGTGACCGCGCCGCAGTTTCAGGACGACTTCACGAAAGTAGAGAAATTCGTGTGACGCATTTAAGTTGCTTCTTCTTAAGCAGCACGTTTTATTATCAACGATGAGTTTATTTACAATGGACGCATATCTAATTATGTGATAAATATTGTTTGTATACATTATTATATAACTAGCGGCCCGCCAGCGACTTCTCCCCGCTGCAAATTTCTGACTTTCCCGAAAATTATTCGAATTAATCTCGCCGTAAAAACCATCCTTGGACTTCAACGAACATTTAAAAAAAAATTTTTGTAAAATTGGTTCAGGCGTTGTTGAGTTATGCGCTTACCAACACATTTTGCGATTCATTTTTATATTATACACGGTAAGAACGAGTAACCCGCCACATTTTAACCATCGATTCTAGAGCCTATTTGGAGTATATACACCGTGTTTTTTTTGATTTACGATAACTTTAAGGGCACGTTCTTCAAGTCAAATTAAGCTAATTTCCCGAAGACAGACATATGATAACTCGTACGGTTATAAAGATATTCAATTATTAAAATTAATCAGTTAATCACGTTAAACTACTGTAAAAGGCTCTTAATTGATACCAAACAATTTTCTTTTAATTACCTATTATGAGTAAAGAGTTTTCAATTGTTAGGTCGTGCACCTGTCAAGTGTTAACTTTACTTGTGTGTGTGTATGTCACGCTGACTTGACGTATTTGACACTAACTATGAGTTAACTCTAAAGACCCTTTTAGAATGATTGAAGACACAACATTTAATTACTTTGTTCTAAACAATATTTTTTTTTGCAATATTTTAAAATCGAATGTAGCACGTAGCACGTAGTTTCTATACGTGTACCTAACAATATGCCGAAGTTATCGTAAATCAAAAAAACACGGTGTATTGTAGTGTAACATGAAGTTCAATAAAGCATAATTTAAGAGATTGTCATGTTATTAAAAACAATTCCATAGTTAATTTAATTTGAACTTTGTCACCTATACCTAAATCATTATTTACTAAGAAATTGATTAAATTAATTTATGCTGTACGTTGATGATATTGCTACTTACAACATTAATCTTTTTAGTAAAAAATGCTTTAGGTTAAGGTGTCAGAGTTCAGATTAAATTAACTATGGAATTGTTATTTAAATTATAAAAAAACTCGGAAATTCGTACAAAGTCCATACATACTATTGTCTCTAGGTTTAAACAAAATATAGACATGTATGATGTGACAGGGTCGACGGAGCTCCGCTTCGCGGAGCTCCTATTTCTAGATGGTTATTTTATTGGACTTCATGTTATACCACATTATATACTCCAAATAGGCTCTAGAATCGATGGTTAAAATTTGGTGGGTTAGGTTAGGTTAGGTTAACTATGGTACTTAGAATTGAATAAAAATAATAGCAACCTTCAACCTTCAACCGGATGACAGTACGGGAGATGCACTTTATACCAGCCGTGCAAACATTTCCCGGGAGCAGGTCTGCTAGAGTCGGAAAACGCTTGTGTCTGAAAGTTGAGGGTTTATTGGAGCAGGTTTCGAACTGGGGTCACCTAAACTTGGTAAGATTCAACCGTCAGAGAAACAAGTCTGCGCGTTTACCGCTAAAAAACAGCCATTTGTCCTTTCCCCTTGTTTCGAGGGTACTCTCCTTAATACCGCGTCTAGTATTGGGATGCTAGGTGTTGATATTTCGAGCAATGTTCAGTTCCGATGTCATCTGGAAGGTAAGGCCGAGCTAGCCTCGAGGAAGCGAGGGGTGCTCTGGAGAGCGGGACGGTATTTCACGCCGGCTCATCGCCTTCGACTTTACAAGGTACAAATACGGCCTCATTTGGAATACTGCTCTCATATTTGGGCTGGAGCACCCCAATGTCAACTTCTTCCACTTGACCGCATTCAGGGCAGAGCTGCTCGATGTGTCAACAACCTGGGACTTCTCAAGAAACTGGATCCACTGGCCCTGCGGAGAGCCGTTGCGTCCCTTTGTGTCTTTTACCGCATTTACCACAACTCGTAGCAAACTGTCATTTCATCGACACCACCTTGATAGTTGGAAATCGTCCACCGTGCGATTTACGCGAGCCTTTGTGCCACGCACCTTATCTTTGTGGAATCAGCTCTCGGCGTCTGTGTTTCCGAATCATTACGACTTTAGGACCTTCAAAAAACGAGCCTACTCTTTTCTCAAAGGTTGGCAGCGCACTTGCAATTCCTCTGGTTTTGCGGGCGGGTGTTTATGGTTCTGGTGACCCGCTTCCTCGTCTGCCACCTTTTACCATAAAAAAAGCAAAAGAGATTTATTAACCTTAGCTTTTTTTTGTTCGTAGTTCGGGTAGACCTGTGTGTACGATCAAGTACAAATGGTATAAACTCGTGAACTTACCATGAACGCTTTAAGAATTTTCAACACAAAAATGCCTTCAAATCAAGCTATTATAACTTTTGGATATTTTTTTAGTTAAATGTAAAGAATTTATTCAATTGCTTCCTATTGAATTTTTTAAAGGATTCGTCTTTTATTTTTTTATCATAACGGCTTATTGTGAGAATGGCATGTAATCCCAATTTCTTGAGAGCAAACATGTATTCTATCAAACCTTAATCCGTAGCCAATTGGAAAAGAGCCAGGAGGTTGGCACAATATAATTAAAAATCACATAAACACAATAAACAAAAAGTAATCAAATGTGAACAAGGAAAAGTAGGAGGCCATTTTCCTCCCGACACTTTCACTAAAGTCTGTTTGTCTTTTAAAGGTTAATTGGTTTCAGGAAAGTAAAACCAAATAATCTGCCACCTATTTACAAAAAAAAAACAATTTTCCGTGTTTTCTTTATAGAATTAACGTTTAATCACTAGTGACGTGTCTGTCAGAAGATTTACATCGAAGCATAAGGTGCTAACTGCAGCAAAGAGATTGCCTTGTAATAAGGTTCAAAGTGGATAAATTTATTTGTAGTTGACCGTGCCAAACTAAGCAATGTAAGCAATCGATAAAAGATAGCGTTATACGTAATTATGTAGCAGGCGGACAGAGTCGTAAGACGTCGGATCGATATTGCCGGTCTTTTGTAACTCGCTTGGCTGATCGATATGCATGTGATGTGTGCTACGGAAACATTAACATTATCAATACATACTTGTTACATAGCTTATATATATATATATATATATATATATTAGTTACGTACTACCATTTAAAGAGGTGTTATTCTACCCTGTTTTTTTTATTTATTTACCTTGTGATCTCAAGACAAATCTAATGACACCTCACTCTTCAAAATCGGTCAAAGCTGTTTAGGCTTCAGGAGGTCCCACATACAAACGCGCAAGAAACATGACCCTCCTTCTGGGTCAGTCGGGTAATAAGCGGTTCTTATTGTGAATGACTTAGCTATTTATTTAATAATAGCCAAAAATTACAATTGAAATGCCACGGGACCTATCAAATACATACCAAAACGTGATGTGTGTTGAGTCTAATCAAATCGTTTTATTTTCCAGAATCACCCAGTATCCCTGAAGATGCGTTGGTAATGAGCACGATGCAAATAATGAAGCATCGCTCGTGATTGCGGGTAACCGGAAACTAAAGTTTGATCCTCAACAACCATTGCACTTGTTGCACGACACGTTCGCCTAGTCGGCCCTGCCTATGAAGCTAGCGGTCCTGGGGTTCAAATCCCGGTAGGGGCAGATATTTGAGTATTTGTTCCTGAGTCTTGGATGTTTTCTATCTATTTAAGTATATATTTTTCTATATTAGTAGTTTATCGTTGTCTACCAGGGTAATACACACTCTTAAAAACAAAAGTTGTCTTTCCTGTGGTCAATAGTTAAAAGCATTGTGTGCATATAAGTTTTGTTTTTATATGATAGGTCTAAAGCAGCCCTGACGCCGTTTATGCGGGAATGGGCTTAGACAGAAAATTAGGCCTTAAAAACGTTAAACGTTAACTTCCGGCATGTCCACAGGAAAGACGCTAACCTAAATCTGTGTATGACCCAACAATAATGCCAGCCTAGAGCTTAGTTTGGGACTAGGTCAATTTGTGTGACACTCTCCCGTGATATTTATTTTTTATTAAGTCGATCGAACGGTTAAATGAACAAGGGACAACTTTGTACTTTAACTTCAGTTTTACGTTGAGCAATCGAGGCAGGTACCGTGACATTGAGGTGAATAGAAATTCGCGGGGTGAATAGAAAAAGCACCAACAACCTAAAATAAGTCATAACTACTAATAAGGACGAACATTAAATAGACAAGTCTATTGGAAAATTATGTATCTCAGTCTTATAATGAGTAAAATATATATTTCACTTCTCTCGTTCTAAAATGACTCATAATAGCCATGTATAGGCGGGCTAAGGTGATGAATTGAATCCCTAGGGACTAAAGTACTTTTTCTTGTTAATTTCCTTATAAATTAGCCTTGAATAACCACAAACAGCCAGATAGCCGTAGAACCGATGGAGGGCAGGGCAGGCTGGGACTGGGCATACAACCCTCACCGCCTCAGTCTTTATTTTGGAAATTTTGTTTATAGATTATTTGTAATGTTCTTACCCCAAAAGCAACCTTGTTGCTTATTGCAGAAGCATTGCAGTGACGGATAGAGAGTAAACATTACAGCGCTATTAAGTTGTATATTTAAGGTGTCCATTTTAAAACTATTACGCTCTTATTACTAAAAACTTAGCCACGCCTTAGGCATGTTTATAGTGACAGTTTTCTATGAATTGATATTTACAAAACAAGTGTTTAATGGTTGTTTACATTTTTGTTATAACACCGTTATAAGTTAATGTTTGTTTTTCACGCAATCGAAGGGAAAAGCAGTGTTTAACTCGAGACTAAAAAAACCATTGCTCGGATGAATAAATATTTCGTGTCATAATGGCTTACTTTAGTCCCTTGTTGAAGAATCTACTATTATTTTAGGTTGTGTTTCTATTATTTTAGTGGTGATAGGACCCTGTGCAGGGTCCGTCCGGATCGCTACCACCATCTTATCCATTAACCACCCGCCAAGCAACAGTGTTCACATTGTTGTGTTCCGGTGTGGGGATAAGACAACCGGTGAAATTAGCATAGAGGCATTCCAAGCATAGAGGCATTCCATCTTAGTTCTCAGGGTTGGCAACGCATTTGAGGTCTTAGGATTATAGTCCTGAGAATTCAAATGTCTATGGGTCTCAGATTCCACTTACCATCAGGTGGCCTGAGTGCTCGGATGCCTTCTCCTAAACATAAAAAAAAAAAAAACACCAAGTACATCGTATTTACCCCGCTAATTTCTATTCACCCCATTTTATAGTAATTCTGTAGCAAGTGTAATAAATACAATCGTATTATTTTTAGCTCGGCCGCCATTACTGTCAAGTAAATAAGAGTTACCATAACGT
Source organism: Acleris holmiana (assembly GCA_949316455.1). NCBI lineage: Eukaryota > Metazoa > Arthropoda > Insecta > Lepidoptera > Tortricidae > Acleris > Acleris holmiana. The sequence continues at coordinate 12,220,642 of OX438772.1, read as the reverse complement.
TGACAATATAATAACAAGTCAAAAGCAATATAGTTTTACCGAGTTAACTTGCTTCACTACGAATGATTAATGCCGTCGCATGTCATCGTAGGTTTGATTTGTGAGATATTCGGCGTTACTAAACAAATCTACACCATCCTCGTCACAGACACGCGTTATGAGTTGACGACAAACTAAACACGACATAGGTTTTTGTTATTATTAACATGGAATAGGGGGGTAATGGCTATGCAGTTCATACATTACAGTGTGTGAATGGAATACGAGGAAACATTTCAACCAGATATAGGTTAGCTCTACAAGTCATGTGGATGTCGAAGTTCGTTAATAACATACATACATAGAGCGCAATAATTTTCGAGCAGCAATGTACTTGAAACCTTGTCAGTTGAAACGAAGATGTAAATGACAGTTAATTGGGCTATTTCAAATACATTGCGTGGCGCATTTATTAGATTGAAAAAAAAATACAACTTATGTTATGATACACACGTTTTTATGTTAATTAGGATGCATACTAACTGTCGTTAAAATATTTGACCGTATTGAATTTACACACTGTTTAACGGTGAGCGTAAAAGACAGAGCTATAGGAGTTATGTAGCTCTGTCATTTTCTCTCAGCGTAAACTGAACTGCAAGCTGTCATTATAACTCTCCGGGGGCTCTATTGTAATGTCAATCGTGTAACAATAACGAAAGGAGGCTCTGCGTCCTAATTCTACTTTAGGTTTTTCTCTACATATTTATATAGCCCCTGAATGTGCAATGTTTAGTGTAAAGTGTCGTTTGCGCGAGAGCACGCCGAGGGGCCCACCCTCACCTGTGGCGTGTGGAAAATTACGGAGCAATAACAAATACATTAATTAAACTGCGATTTCTTTCTGCTAGACTTCATTTATTCATTTTAGACTAGTAAATATTTTTTTTAAATATCCTTAAATATCAAATAGCGAATAATTTTTAATATTGCTAGAGTTTTTTTGCCGTTTTTTGCTCGACATCAATAACTGAAACAGGTAGACGCTTTAAATATTCACAGAATATTTTTTTGTACATTCACTTTAAAAGTAAATAATTGAATTTAAATATAATAAATACTAAAAAAGGTTATAATATAGTTTCTATGATGTTACGGTTACGGATAATGGTACGGAACCCTCATGCGCGAGTCTGACTCGGACTTGGCTGGTTTTTTGCTCATTGCTTTTGACATGTTATTGTATTGTCAACGTTACGATAGCCCTTGTTTATTTGACAGTTAATGGCGGCCGAGTTAATAACACGTCAAAATCAATATGGTTATGAAGACCGTAAGCTGACGATCTACCGGGTCTGCCGTATTGCGTCAATTCCATAAAATTTATCTAATTTCAAAAATCGCAAACATTAGCTCTGTGCATGCTCCCATACATACCATACATACATACAAAACATCCAAAAGGCAGGAAGGAATAGCGCTCATCACACAATCATTTATTACAACCGGGATTGCTACTAGAACTAGGCTAACAACATTGTAGATGATAGGGTATTACAGAAAACACTCTTATAACAGCTACGGTAATAATAATGAATTACATAAATATTAATATAGTAATACATTATTCAATATTTTATGTCTTGCATACTTGTCATCGAAAATACTAAACATTTCTTGAACATTAAAAGGCCGTCTATACTCCTCGGTAAAACTTTTAAAATGCTATCTATGTAAATGTTTTTAACTTGGCCGCCGTTACTGTCAAGTAAATAAGAGCTATTGTAACGTTCACTACACGATAACATGTCACAAGCGATATGGTTTTACCCAGTAGAATAGAGGCCCAGTACCACATTGGCTAAGTCTTTTATAATAATCAATGATATCGAACGCCCAACCTACCAAATAATAGCATGAATAATTAATAGCGCGTAGCACGTCTACGAGCACTAGGAAGGATCGTGCTACGAGGCTACGCGCTACGCCGACCCACTTTAACTTAAGATTGACACGTCTTGTACATTGATAAGGGAAAAGTTGTAAGTAAGATGGTAATATACTCATAATAATGTCAATCACGTGGCATTGGGCGCGTGGAAATATTCATTAAAATCATTAGTTTCCATGTTAAACGACAATGTTTTAGAAACAATTTAATCCAATCATTATGACAATCTAAGAAAAAGCTGGGAAAATGCTCACATTTACAAATTGACTGCTAAAATACGTTTACTATATACAGGAGAGTGTACTCGTAATAAAATACGGTTCGGAATCAGATGACGAGAGCAACACTCTAGGGGCATTTATTGTTTTAGCGCATCTTACTTCGATATCGAAGTGATAATTTAACTTTGTGACAGCTCTTATTCTCTTGATAATAAGCGCTGTAATAGCGTGTAACAAGTGTAATTACGACATCGAATCAAGATGGGCGATACCAAATTGGAGTAAAGGCCCTAGTCCTCTATGCTCCTGAATTAAAACGATATCGCGGTTTAGTATTGTTTATAACTTGGCCGCTATTACTGTCAAGTAAATAAAAGTTATCAAAACGTTGATAATATGGAAACACTTCAAAGGCAATATCGTTTCAACTGAGTAAAAAACAGGCCCAGGGCCTCTATTCAGGTGCGTTAAAACGATATCGTGTTAGACACGTTTACGAATCGTTTATGTCACAGTCGCCATTATTGTAAATGACATAAGAGTTATCAAAACGTTGACAATACGGAAACAGGATCTATTCAACTGCGTTATAACGATATCGTTTGACCTGTTTCCGCACCTGAATAGAGGCCGGGCTTATTATATATATTGTTTTTACTGTCAAGTTAAGAGCTGTCATAACATTTACAATACGATAAAAATAAGGTAAAATACAGTGTAGAATAAGACCCCAGAAGTTATACTCGAACTTAACCTACACAAAATTGGGATACCCCATAAACCTTTGTGTTCTCTTCATAGATTAGTACTACTTATGATATAAATATTGTTTGCGTCTTGCATTGCTTTTTCAATTAAACAATTGATTCAGCCAACTTCAATGATGAAAAACTTGAGCGTAATATTGAATTACAAAGTCACAACCAAATATGCTCCATAAGTTTGCCTATATTATCTATATTGATACAAACGTGTGTTGAAATTGTTTATAAACAATTAAGAGTTTCCATATATACATACAAGTATATGATCTTAAGTAGGCATAGATAAACACTGATAAGTTCTCTAATTGTACCTCTCTAATTATCTGTTAAACATGTGGTTGGCTGGTAGAGAATGCCTTTAGGCAATTTGTACTTCTTACGTTTATTTATATTGTGCAAAGATGATTAAATAATAATATATACTCATCAAACTGAATTCCATCGTCACACCATTATCTTTGTCACGATAAATACCGCAAGTTAGCGCGACGTGCTTGCTGAATGCCGTATAGGCAGCCTAATTGCTAAGAGGGCAAACAGGAAACAGGCGGGTGCGGTGGCAGCGGTCGGGCTTATTTGCTGAGCAGTATTTGTAGATCAAGCGTTGCCGCTTGCTGCCCGAGAGGGTAGGGGAATATGCTGTGACGAGAAAGACCATATTTTCTGACGTGTATAATTGTTCTTATATCTAAATGGATACCCACCAAATGGACAAAAGCTCCAAAAGGGGAGGGAAGGTCCACAAATGGACTTGACCTGAGTGCTCAGGGTTGGGAACGCATTAGCAGTGTTGGTATTGTAGTCAAGTACAAATGTCTATGGATGCCAGATCACACTTACCATGGTTTGTGTTCTGGTTTGCCATCTTAATGCCATATAAAAAATCGTGGCAACGACTTAAATAATAATGTGACAATTATTTCGTAATTATTATAATGAAATTAACCTTGGCACTATCAATAGCTGCGATGTTTTTACCACGCGTAAGCAATTATTTTGTTTCACTCCCGTGTGACCGGTCCCGAACATTCTTAAAATATACTCAACTTCAAAGAAAGCGTGAGTAACCAAGTGTCTCACGCGCTATTGCCAAACGTTCAGTTGTCGAATGTCGATGTTGAAAATGGGTCACGGGGTGTCATGCACCCACATGCCACCGCAAACAAAAGCTTAAATGTGCTGAATGGACCAATGTGTGCAACGTTAACATTTTGAGTATACACACAACAGTTAACAGTTTTGACATTTTAACCTTTTCAACGCCATTGACGGATATGTCCGTCATGGTTGACAGCGCAAAATAGACCTGAGTATCTATGAGGCAAAGTTCGGTCTGGTTTTGTATTTGACATAGCGTTGAAAAGGTTAATAGCGTTTTAAAAGGTTCAAGATTTTTTTTAATGATGAATAAATACACGATTAATGTCCTTTTAAAATAACATGACATCCATGTTTCCGAATAGAAGTTGTAATTATAACATAATCGTAACCTATCTTTCTTATATTATAAATTTGCGAAAGCTCAGTATCTAAACAAGTACAAATACTCTTACTAGTGAAACTTTTCGAAGACATTTCGATGTTGGTTTTCACCGCGCAGAAACGGCTCAACGGATACAACCCACATAGAGCCTGCATCCTGGACTAGCACATAAGGTGCTTTTTGCTGTGGAAATTTTATAAGTTTCGTGGGAACGTCAAATGAGTTGCTATGCAGATGAAGTCGTGACAGAAGGTAGATTATAAGAAAAATTACACATATAGTCCTACCTTAGCACATTAGCTCAATCAATATCTAATTAAAAAATAATCACTCACTTTTGATTAATAATAGGAATCAAATTATGAATGAAGTGGTCTGTGTTTACCTTCCGTATAACCTTGAAGCAGATCCGGCAGTTGAGGAACCGCGTTCCTTTGAGCTCTGTGTGTCAAGAGCGGGTTTGAGGTAGGAAGGTTTTCGGGATCACAGTCACAGCACACACGGTCGGGATCGGTTGCGAACGGGCGGCGGCGTGCGGGCGCGCGGGAGGCCGCCAGAGTCCGACTGCGCCGCGCCGGCTATTTGCGCCCGCTCGCCGCACCCCGCGCCGCCCGCCCAGAGAAAGCTCTGCGCAAAGCACATAACTTTCTTTTGTTCTCCATAAGTTTTTGAGACAAAGGTATGTTTATCTTATTTTAAATTAACATAACTGATTTTTAAAATATGTATTACCACACAATTCGCTTCCAAAGCAGAGGCAGACTAAGGAGGTAGTTGGATAAGCCTGACGCGTATAAACAGAATAATAGATCTTCTAGGGCTAAGTTGTGAATTCACTCCTAATTTCAACCGATCGAGCGAAACATTATCATGTTATGAACAACATTAGGGCAAAGCCTTTTTTTGTGTCCTGGGCCCGTAACATTTTTTAGTGGTGGTAGGGCCCTGTGCAGGGTCCGTCCGGATCGCTACCACCATCTTATCCATTAACCACCCGCCAAGAAACAGTGTTCGTATTGTTGTGTTCCGGTGTGGGGATAAGACAACTGGTGAAATTACTAGCATAGAGGCATTCCATCTTAGTCCTCAGGGTTGGCAACGCATTTGAGGTCTTAGGATTATAGTCTTGAGAATTCAAATGTCTATGGGTCTCAGATTCCACTTACCGTCAGGTGGCCTGAGTGCTCGTGTGCCTTCTCCTTAACATAAAAAAAAAGCATGGCCGAATTTATCGATGTGGATAAACGTGACACATCTGTCACTCTCGCACTGACATACTGGTCAGAAAAACCAAGAAGAAGGAGAATAGAAGAGATGATGAGAAGGCGAGCATGCTACGGGCCCTGGACGACATCTCTCTTAAATGTATCCTGTCAAAAACAGAGACGAAACGTAACCTCGGTGACCGAGGTTGTGAAACTTAACCTACACAAATACCGCAATATCATGAGCCTCGAGTTGGGCGCTACACCGCGGCTAAATGGGTGAAGTGGTCCTTGGTAATTCATCCTATAGATGAGAACCGTAAGCCGTACATGGAAGAAACTGTCCTTGATAAAGAGTAAGAAACGAATACCGTCTTACTTAACTTGGAATTTGTGAGGCTTGCTTGCCTGCAGTCAGTCAGTTTACGGTCTGATAGTTGCTTGCATGCATGCAGTTATCTGTGGTGTTGTGTTCAATAGTCAGCAAATGGCCCGAAAGAGGGTGCAGAGTGCGTGAGCAGTGAGTATGACCTTAGCGATTCCTTCAGAAACATGTTCCACATACAAAATAGGGAGCGAACATCTATCCCATTTTATCAGTATGGTACAATTCACAACTTATTAACGGTGATTAAAATGAAAAAATAATCTGTACTGTTCTTCACTACATAGTAAAAACAAAGTCGCTTTTTCTGTCCCTATTTCCCTATGTATGCTTAAATCTTTAAAACTACGCAACGGATTTTGATGCGGTTTTTTTAATAGATAGAGTGTTTGAAGAGGAAGGTTTATATGTATAATACTTTAATCCGGAGCGAAGCGAGGCCGGGTCGCTAGTATACTATAAATGAGATAAACTAATATCGACGGTTCTGTGACTCAACCTCGTATATATAATATTGTCCAGTATAAACTGACACGCACTAAGTATGTACTGGCGTACTTAGTGTGTGTCAGTTTATACTGGACAATATTCTATATACGAGGTTGAGTCACAGAACCGTCGATATATGATTAGTTTAGTTCATTCAGAATGTAGGGAAAGAATAAATCATTTTTATTTTACGTTATTTTTAACGGCGGTGACCACTTCCCATCAGGTGGGTCTGCCTGTCAGCCCGTCGATGGCAATTAAAATAAAAAAGGATATAATTAACTATTTCCCATAATCATTCGTTAGTCCCAGCAATTATCTGTTAATAAATTGGTTCTGAACTGCCGCCACCGCTTCAGGGTCGCAGTTTTTTCTAATACTCCTTCCTTACCGATGGTAACAGTGCGTTCTTGTTGGGAGACGCAGTTCTAACCTAATATTAGTGCTTATATAATTTAATATTATAGTTTTGTACATTGGGACTCGTACATTTTATGTCTTACGACATAAGTACAAAGCAAATTAGGTATTTAGACTATTAGGTAATGTAATGTTATGGATTATCACCATTAGGACATGAGAACATTATGGCAAATAATCAAATCAAATCGAAATGTATGCACTTAAGAAGCGGTTACAATAATCATTATGGTAAATGTATGATATGTCAAAAATGTTTAGAGCAAAAGTGTTATGGCATTTTACTGTAGGACATACGATGTTTTGGATCGCGAACGAGACTCTCAACAACCAATAAAGTAGACTAAGTCTAAGTATCGTTCTTTAAATTTCTCATTTATTTATTTTATTCATTAGGAGAAAAAACAGGATACTAATACTTACAGAAAGTAAATTAAGGATAGAGTAAGTACAATTGTAATAGATAAATTTAATCCCATGAACAATTCTCACAGAAACACAATGTTACAATACTGGACATCAGAGCCAATAAATAGGTCGGATATCCAATTTTCACCAAAATCACTTTTTTTTATATACTAATTTTTTTGACCTCTTTCAGGTCATCTAACTGTTACATCGCTGTCTCTTTTTTGAACAAAGTTAAATTTTCTAAAAGGTCGGTTGTCCAAAATACCTTAGAAGAAAAATAACTAAGGTAAGGGCACCTATTACCGCTCCCCCCAAAATCGACACCAATTAACGCGGTATTTTTAAAAATGCGTTTTATGAACAAGTCGATTTTCTCACTAAGAAACTTATTTTACACGAGCAAAGCGTTGTTTGTAGACTACCGTTTTTTTTAGCGCTAGTGTTTATGCATCAAATAAACAACTCGCAAACCGCCAGTATCCGCGACGCCGGCGCAGGAGCAGGTTACAATCGCGAGACGCCATACGTAAGTAAACCCACATTTTATTTAGTGATTTGCGTAATAGTTGTAATGAATATCCTAATGCTAAGATTTTTAAATTATGGTTTATTGTTTTCTTTGTGACTTCCAAGTACTATTTTTGTGTGTTTTTGTCTGGAAATACGTTAAAATTAGAATATTAATACCGCGGTAATCGGTTTCGTTTTTTGCTATGGCTCCTTAATCCGGAATCGTATATCACGGTAATAGCTAAAATGGTACTTTAGTTTCAATGGCCTTTATTTTTTATATCTGCTGTTAGTTTTTTTTTTTTAGTACTATTAAAAACTTTATCTATCTAAGCAGTTAAAGAGCAATTTCCGTGGTATGAAAAATACTAATAAAGGCCTTATTTACAACTATAAACTTGTGCACTATATTACTTGTTTTCATAGAAACCCTTAAATGTTTTAGTCGTTTAAATATAAAGATATATTTAAAGATATTCCTGTTCGTTTTATGAGTTTTGTTTTATTAGATGGTTAAAATGTTAAGTTTTTATTTGTTTAACCAACGTCACGATAACTTATTTTTTTTATGGGTCGGAATAAAGTTTTATAGTACCGTGAATTTATCCTATACCGAGGGTAAGAAAAGATATCCCTCGGTAATAGGATGTATAGGAACCTAGTTCCGAGGTATTTAGATTTTTTTTATGGGTCGGAGTTAGGATCCCATAATATCTCCTATTACCGTGTGACAGTAAATGAAATATCAATTTTAGGGTACCGTAGTCCGGATTTCTTAATAAAATTAAGATGTTTTTGATAGTAAAGCTTACCTTCTTGGAAAGTGTTGTATTAACTGATGGTACAACGCTTATTTGGTAGACTGGATTTTTATATTAACCTGTTGAAAACTAGAATAATAGTACTAAGCGTATGTTTATTTTGTATTTCAACAATTTCGGTGAAATTACTAATATGACTTTTCTTTTTAAGAATCAAACAGTAAAATGGTTATTTTGTACTCAACAACCCAGTTGGTTAGCCAGTTTAGGGTAAAACATAATGTTGATTATTCCGCTTCCAGTTAACGCATTGATTTGACTTTTTTAATATAATTATGTAAATCTGACATCATGTCATCAGATTTACATAATTATGTACATAAAAAAGTCTTGTATTTAAAGAAATTGCTACATTGTATTCAAAAGAGATGGGCATTATTCGAATATTTTTTATTTCAATAAATTTTTATTTTTAGACTCAGTTTTAATTAAAAATAGACTATATCCACTTTTAAATGTTGTATTTAAGTAGATTAACTAAAAAAAAAAATGTTAAATATTAAATGTACGGAACCAAAAATACATTCATCCTCTGCCCACGGTAATAGGAGCCTCATCCGCGGTAATAGGGTCAAAGCCCGTCCAATACCACGGTAATAGGAGATGATGTTCTCATAAGATTGAATATATTTCAATTTCATTTTGAGCCATAGAGTCTGATTTGAACATAAGTCCTGTACTAATTGCGTGATAAGAAATTTTCTAACAGCAAAATATCGGATGTTAATATCCGACCACAGCATTATGCCTTAATAATTTAAGGTCGGATGTAACACCCTTTTGATAATTAAATTTGGATTGCATTGTTATTGTTAGCGTAGTAGTAGTAGAAAAACTTGTACGACAGAAAATACTTGCAATTATATGCTCTTTCTCTATTAATTACTAGTTTTATTAATTTTAATACAGTAAGTCAGTGTTCAAACCTTTAAAGTTACTTTTGCTCGTCCTGTAAAGTATCAAAAATTCACATCCGACGTATTGGCTCTGATGCTAGTGATAATTTATAAAATATCATAAGTAGGTAATAATAAGGTGTAAAGGGGTCCGAACAACATCTATTGGGCCTAAGCCGTCAACACGCATTAGACCGGCGTGGCGAGGTATGGCCCATACCAATAATGCATTGCTCAATAAATCCCCGGCCCCCAGTTCCCGTGCTACGATAGGCCGCTCGTGTTCCTTCTCCTTAACATGAAAAAAAAACAAACAAACTGACTTTGGCGACGTACAACGGGCGCACGTTATGGCTTGACTCTCATCCTGCCCACCTGTAGGAGGAGCTCAGGAACATAAGATGGCAGGTTCTGGGTTCGTGTTAAGTCCGAAGAGAGGGTGAGAATACCCTAATTCTAGAATCGGCTATACGAAAGGTTATACGAGTGTATGCACCAACGTCCACATGCTCGGACGATGATGTCACAGTTATTGTACCATCGCCCACACTGTTAACTGTCCATCGGTAGACCTTACGCCTTTTGTAATAAGGTCCACCGATGTACAGATAAGAGTGTTGCTGTTTGTATGAACACATAAGCAGCGGTTCGATTTTTGTATCTCATCGACGACAATGATACCTCTCTATTCGACTCCGACATGGTGGGTCTCGATCTCGACGCAATTCCGTCGCGAATTTCGCTTTCCAGTGCATACTGACCGATCCTCCGCGGAGTGGTCGACGACCCGTCCGTGCTGCTCCTATCGACCTGGGGCTCCACTTTAAAATTCATTATTCAATCTCCGTCTATTGCTATCCCTTTTGCTCTGGATGCGTAACTAATTTGCAAATAAAGTATACGGGAACATAAAAATTATTAACAGAAATGGGCTAATTGTTTTCATAGTTTAAAATATTTTAAAATATTCTGTTCATTTTCTATCGGATTCAGTTCAATATATGACAAGAAGTGTGTATAAAACATTATCGTAGGTACCAAAACTGAACCGATATGATTTAATTTACTCGAGTTAAGCAATTAATTTCCAATCAACATTTTTTTGTGACGCAGGAACTTAACATTAGTGGATTCTACAAAACTTTTAAAATTAAGTCTACTTTTAAAAGTTTGCAATGAATACGGATTTTTTTAAGGGTATTCTAATATATTAATAATTGAGTTTATCAGTAGTAACATAACTAAATTTCACAAGAGTAACATAATTAATTCATTTTACTTGGTAAAACAATAAATATACATGTTTTAATTTCCTTAAATATGTCACATAATTATACATTCTGAAGAAAAAAAACGATTCTGTAATGTAAAACGAACCTACACAAAGAAAATCATTTTTGAGACAAACTTTCGTAACTGAATTTACTTTATTTGGCATAGTCACCATCTGCTTATCAAGACGATTCTAACGAGCCCTAACACGACGGGTTATTGCATTGTCATCGGGTTTACATGTATGTCAAGTTTCAGCTCAATCGGTCCCCAGGAAGTAGTTCAAAATTTAAAATTAAAACTCCCTAGTAGTGCAAATTAAATATAAGCTTGTAAAAAGTTACGAGGTGATCCGTAGTTCGAATTACGGATTTCAAAGTAGAGCCGCTATTTGCGCCGCAACAAAACGCGCGCGGCGCCAGCCGTCGCGCCCGCCCTCTTTTAACGCTTGTATTTTTATTTTGTCACGTTTCGTTTCTAAAGTTAATGTATGTAAAGCCTGACAAGATTCTATTTCGCCCTATTTCAATACAAATTTGTATTTGTATGTTTTTTTTACCTTGACCAACGATTTGTTAGAAACTATAAGTTGGTCAATGTTTTCTTTTATAAATAAATGAAAGCAAGACATTAATTACCAAATTTATTTTGTTTACTACACTCACTGGGCTGTTTTTTGCCAAGGTTATAAATACCCTGTGTAAATACCTAATACTAAATTTGAAATGCTTACATATTGAACATAATAATAACGGAATTTTCAGCTTAGTGTGTATCCAGGGCAGAATATAAAAAAAAACTGATTGCCGGCGACAATGATAATAAAGGACCATACCATAGATAAAGGAAGAGAATTTGGACTAGAGGTGAGACGTACTAGGCAAAATGCGTACTGAGTCTTCCAAGTACGCGTCCACAAAAATACTAGTGCCAAAGACTAGCGCCACGAGTACTTACGAGTACGCGATTCAATGAGTAAAACGGGCCATTTTAGTATGCGTCCGTCTTGGCGCCGCCGGTCGCCAGGGTGACCCGAGCCCTTCCGAAATAATCCGACGGAGTCCGTCCGTGACTCGGGGCTCGCGGTCGGCGCGGCGCCTAAAGCGTGTTGCGCGCCCGATTGGACGTTAAAAGTCGCCTTATTCCTTAATACTCGTACGCTAAAATGCGGCCGCGTGGGAACGCGTACGTACGAGTAAATGATAAGACCTGTTCCAAAAACCTACTCCAGTAAATCGTCTCACCTCTAATTAGGACCATACGCGTTCTGTCATTGTACTGTCAAAAATAACGTTTAAATTGTGCAGCTATGAGAACAACACCCATTAACTCCTTACAAGTCGAGTGCAACACCCCACCTTTATTATTTAGATTTAAATATTTGAAACTCCGTTTTATTCTTAAACTTTTCTCTATAAAAAATCATCCTTTGATCAAGAAGCTTATTTCATTGCGTGATAGTCTTCCTGTTAATTCTCCGTTGTCTTCTAACATCCCTTTCATTCTCTAAGAGTTTTCTTACATGCTTAATTTATATAACCAGCATAATATTCATAATTCTGGCAACTGGCTGTGTTACGAAAAAGAGTTTGATAGCACTTTTCACGAACTGGATATTAACGTTGATTGCAAACAGAAAGAACGACAAGAAGTCTACAATCTTATTTCTCAAGTACCTAATCATAAACATATCTATACTGATGGCTCGAAAAAAGATGATAAAGTTTCATTGGCATTTTATATACCTCATTTGAAATTTGGTTACGGAACTCAGATTAACAAGGAATCAAGTATTTTCACCGCTGAGGCGCATGCCATCCTTACAGCTCTAAAATTCATCCAAGATAGACCTGAATTGTGTTGGTTAGTTATCACAGACAGTATGAGCGTTTTAAAAGCATTACAGAATTATCAATTAAGCGCCAACACAAATTATACTATAATAGAAATAAGACACTTGGTTCAACATCTTTCAACTAGAAATGTTAGTATAAAATTTCTATGGACACCCTCGCATATTGGCGTTACCGGTAACGAGCATGTTGACTTTTTGGCACGTTTCATTGTTGACAGTGACAGCGGCAGCCCTGTTAACGATGTTGCCTTACCACACTCCGACTTGTTACCTCTAATTAAATATAAAATTAAAAAGGACTGGCTTGAGAATTGGCTTGAAACATTAACCAGAAAAGGCTCTTGGTATAGAGATATTAATCAAGAATTAGGTAAAACCCCTTGGTTTTCTAAATCGCATCAGTACAGAAGCAGGAAATTTTACAGCATATTATGTCGTCTACGATTTGGACACTGTCGTTTTAATGCTCATTTGAATCGAATGCGTATTATTTCATCGTCTATATGTTCATACTGTAATAATAACTGCGTTCAAACTCTGGATCACATCTTTTTTGAATGTGCAGCATTCAACATTCAGCGACTATCATTATCCGAGCGTTTCTTTTTTTTTTGCCACTAGCACATTTTGCAGTGTCCCATGACTTTGCATTTAAAAATGAAATACTTAATGTATATAAGTAAAGGAGTTTGTATTTTTTACTTATTCGTCGTTTTATTTGCACACTAAAAATGATTTTACAATACATAAAAAGCATGGCATTTATTTAAAATTTATTAAAAAACGAAACCTCTACTTTTTTTAAGTATGAAAAAACGACTGTCCCATCGTAAAATCCATAACTTAACATTGGAATATCTTCATGATGGTCAATAAACCTATATGAACTTTTGAGTTTTAATCTATGCTTAGTAGTATTAAGATTCATTTTTCATATACTTTGTTGAGTTAACACCAGTAATATGGAAGAATTTAATTTTTAACTCTTGTCCCAGGAAATGTTCCGAAAGTAATTTCCTATTGTGTTCCCCATTTTACTAGCTTATATTAAACTAAAAACTACCAAAACTTATTATTTGCGATGGGCAACACAAACAAATGTCACTTCCCACGCGGCCATGTTGTTGCGGTTAGTTGTCATTCAGAAAAACTGAAGAGAGCACGTGCGTAGGTGTTGTGACCAATATATTTCCTAATGTGTACTTGTGATTTTACGAGGTAAGTTAAATAATTTACTTATATTTGGTTACTTATTAGGATAGTTAATATTATTACGAACACTTTGATATAAAGTCATAGAACATTTTCCATAAAACAAGCCCGGATTTATTTTTTTAAAACATTGAACACGTGTTGTGTAACTTCTTTTTGTGTTACTTTTGCGTGGTAACATATCAAAGGAAAGCTAAGTTACACTAAGAGGAAAATAATAAAGGCTAGGTTTCATTGTTGTACAGGGCTAAAAAAATGTCAGAGCAACCTACTAAGATTTCTGGGGCTGAAAAGATGCGACGCTACAGAGAACGGTTAAAAATAAATAATCCAGATAAGCTTGAAGAACAAAAGAAAAAAAATCTTGAAAGGATGAAGTCAAAATACAAATGTGAAATGACAGAAAAAGAAAAAACGAAAAAAAGAAAATACCTACGAAATAAATGGAAAAACAAAAACAAATACAGAAATTAAAAAAAAAATGTAAACAAAGTGCGAATATATCAAGCTCTCCGACGAAAACTGTTGAAACTTTTCAGTACGAAAGTCGTCTGAAAAGTCAACTAGACAACTATTTTTGGTGCAATTAAAGAAAACACTACCAATCAATCGTTGTTTTATTTGATCAATTTCACCTCTTCATAAAATAATTGTATTAAACTTAATATTGAGGTTCATTATACACATACCTTTACATTTCTTCCTTTGTTACCAATGGTTTTCTTTGTTACTGTCCCATCATTTTTACCGTCGTTATTTTCGTTTTATTTCATTTATATTATATAAAAAGAAATAATTGGGCTACTAATAAAACACATGAAAACGCAATCGTAATACAATATACAAAAACTTATTCAGATATGCTTACTTTAAATAGAAACAAAACTATAAGAGCAATTTTAGGTCAAGGTAACACAGAAAAAGAATCTGTACCAAATTTTCAAAGATAATTTATAATTTGATAGAATATTTTCACACGATTACATTACTTTTATAGTATTTTTTTATAACACACCAACATTAAGGGATAAATTGTGCAGCTTTTTATGATATTAATCAAATAAAAAGGAAACACAATAAGAACCAATATTCTCCTTACCCTCGATATTTTGCGATTTTTCATCATTTAAACCTATTAAAAAGCGGTCACTTGCACAAAATCTAAAACTTTATGAAATATTCTATCGAATTTCGTTCATAAACTATATGATTAGTGATATTTTGGTTTTTTGTCAATTTTGAAAACTAGTGGCAAAAAAAAAGAGAAACGCTCATCCGCTGACTTATTAACAGTTTATGGTAGACCTGAAAACATCCCGCGCTGTATCCAAGACATTTTAAAGAATTTTGGAGTATATTCTTCCATCTTTGACTTTATTTGTAATACAATTAATGACATTTGACCTTTCATGAACTACGTGTTTTACGCTTTCAACGGATTTTACGCTTTTCATCGGATTATTCAAGACAAGTTTTTACAAACTTGACTATTACTTTTGATGACTTGGCTTCGGCCTCACAATCCAGGATTTTACTATATATACTTATTAAGACATGGTGTAGATGATACGGCAAGGGAAATGGGAAAAAACGCGTACCTGGTTCTCTGGTGTTACGCGCTGGCAGAAGATGGTGTGGCTGCCGGTCTTACGCACTTCTCTGTCTTACACCTTTTGCGTTGAATTGGCGTAACGACGCCTGGTTGTACGCGACGGCGTAGCTGATGTACCTCGAGTTAACTAATTCGTAGATTAGGGCGAATGGCGGAATGGAGATCGTACTCGACATTGACCGACTCGCACCGTTGTCTTAGCTGGACTCACAGAGTTGGAGGGCAGTCAGCGCTGTCAGGTTTCTACCCGCGTTTTTCATAGGAAAGGGTATAACAAGGATGGGGGTAGATGACATGCGACTTGACGTTTGAGGTCTTATGAAGTTTATACTGAACATAACCGCCCCCCAAAGAGCTACCAAGCTCTTTAGATGATATCGCAACATGATGATTTTCCTTAAAAAAAATCTTAAAACTAATATTAAAAGCTATTTTTTTTTTAAATAAATTATTCGCTAATTGTCATAAGTAGGTAAGGGGCAAACCTTAGTGGTTGATCTGAGGCAAGTACCGGAACTCGTTTTGAGCTCTACTACGCGCACTACGCCGTCTGTGCCCGGATGGAGCTTGAATACTCGCGCCTTTCGCCATTGAAGTGGTGGCAAGTTATCCTCTTTGATGAGGACGAGGTCTCCCAACTGAAGGTTCGGCACTTCCTTGCACCACTTCTTGCGCTGTTGGAGGTTATGCAAGTATTCATGCTGCCATCGGCGCCAGAAATGTTGTGAAACTTGTTGGATAAGTTGCCAACGGTTGAGCCGTGAGATTGGAGTATGGTCGAAATCGTATTCAGGCAGGCTCACTAATGGATGTCCGATAATGAAATGACCAGGCGTCAGTGTTTCAAAGTCGTTCGGATTGTCAGACATTGGACACAGAGGCCTGGAATTGAGTACTGCCTCGACCTTGGCGAAGATTGTTCCCAATTCTTCGAAGGTGAGTACTTGTTCCCCAATAGTACGTTTGAGTAGGTGTTTGGCAGACTTCACGGAAGCCTCCCAGAGTCCACCCATATGAGGAGCATACGGTGGGTTCATATGCCAATTGACGCTGGCCCTTGCGAGAGCGTCAGTTAAGTCATGTTGATGTAGAAAAGTGTCTATTTCGCTCAAGTGACGTTTGGCTCCTTGGAAATTCTTACCGCAATCCCTGTAAACGTCAGAAACCATGCCTCGTCTTGAGACGAACCTGTCGAAGGAGGCCATAAAAGAGTTAGTTGTCAAATCCGAAGTCACCTCTAAGTGTATCGCCTTTACGGACAAGCACACGAAAACGCAGAGATAAGCCTTAGTGACCTTGGCCTTGCGTATCTTGGAGGTCTTAATGTTGAATGGACCGGCGAAATCGATCCCAACCTTGAGAAAGGGGCGTGCTTCGCGGACACGACTGGGTGGGAGATTGCCCATAAAGGGCTCTAATGGTTTCGCCTTCAAGCGATGACAACGATGACAAAGGAAAAGCCGGTGTCGAACAATACGCCGAGCTGATAAAATCCAATACCGTTGATGGAGAATGTTGATGAGCTCATTGGGTCCTATGTGAAGGTAGGCCAGATGATGATAATCTACGATGAGATCGGTAAGATGATGACGCTTAGGTAACAGTAGCGGATGTCTTGCAGCGTATGGCAAGTTAGAATGCCTGAGCCGGCCACCCACACGCAAAAGCCCTGACGAATCTAGGAAGGGATAAAGGCGAGCAAGTGGAAGCCTTAAGGCACGCTTGTCCCGAAGTAGCTGCAGCTCATCTGCGAAAGCGTCCTCCTGAGCGAGCTTGACAATTTTATTCAGGGCTCCTTGCAAGTCTCGAACGCTGAGGGAACCCATGGTTTTATTGGAGGGATGGCGAGCATTATGTAAGAAGCGCAACGACCACGCAAGAACACGTTGAAGCCTTGTAAGAGAGCTATACCGTCTGATGAAGAGCGAACCTGGTGATTCTACGTTCGCGTCAGTGACCTTGAGTGTTGAGTTCGCTAAAGGTTTAAGACCAGGTAGGTCATCACATGAATGTTGAATCGGCAGTGGCCAGGAGGATGGATCTTCCTTTAACCACGGCGGGGACCACCACAGCTCATGAGCCACGAGGTCTTGCGGTAACAAACCCCTACTGGCACAATCTGCTGGGTTAAGTGCTGAGGGCACGTAGCGCCAGGTCACGGATGGGACAAGACCTTGAACCTGTGAGACTCTATTTGCCTCGAAAGTCTGCAGTCTGTGAGGCGGAGTACGGAGCCACGATAACACGATGGTAGAGTCGCACCAAGCTATCGTGTCAGAAATGACAGTTTTGCCTCCCAAAACCTGCGCAACATGGCTGAGTAGGCGAGCTAGGAGCACGGCTCCTGATAGCTCGAGCCTAGGAATGGTAAGTTTTTGTTTTATTGGTGCGACTCTAGATTTGGCTAAGAGTAAATGAACTCCTACCTCCCCACTAGAGTCGAGCACCCGGAGATAGGCAACAGCGCTGTAACCAGCCTCCGAAGCGTCACTGAAACCTAAGAGATCGCAGCGCGCAGGCTGATTGCTTAAAATAAATCTAGGTATTCTAGGAATGTTTAGAAGATGGAATCCATCCAGGAAGGCATTCCATGCTTGAACGCTTTCCTTAGGAAGTGGATCATCCCACGAGAGATCGAGCGCCCACAGGTGCTGCATGATTACCTTTGCATAGAAGGTGATTGGTGCTAGGTAGCCGCACGGGTCGTAGAGGCGTGCGATGTTGGACAGAATGTCACGCTTGGTGTAACATTTTCCAAGCTTCGAAACGCGGTACACGAAACTGTCCGTGCTAGAGCTCCATTCGATTCCTAATATTTTGAATATGTCATCCCCTTCTTCGAACCGAAACGGCGTTTCGAGGTGATCAGAAGGATAAACATTTAGCAAGTCCTTGCTATTGCTGGCCCACTTCCTTAGTTGGAAACCCCCCTGAGCCAGTACCTCTACTACTTGCTGCTGTAAGACACTAGCAGACTCTACATCATGGCTGCCGCTAATGACGTCATCGACGAAAGTGTCCTCCTGTAATACGAGTGCAGCTTCAGGATGCGTGCCTTTATTGATTATAGCTAACTCGTGTATAACACGCATGGCCAGATACGCTGCGCTGGATACACCGTAGGTGACGGTCGCCAGCTCAAATTGCTGAAGAGGCTTGTCGGGTGACTCCCGCCAAAAAACGGTCTGGAATTTGCAATCGTCATCGTGCATTCGAACCTGGCGATACATCTGTTTGATGTCGCATGTGAATACGACTGCATGCGTCCTAAAACGCAAGATAATGTCCTCAATATTCTGCTGTAGCTTGGGACCTGGCATAAGGACCTGATTTAACGACACTCCTGAGCTACTGGCAGCAGAAGCGTCGGACACAGCTCGGAGCTTTGTGGTGCTACTACTCTCCTTAATCACCCCGTGATGAGGGATATAGTACCTCGCCTTAGATAAAGCACCCGTTACCGGCCGCATGTGACCTGTTTTTAGATAGTCGGCCATAAACGCCACGTACATTTCCCTCAACCTTGCGTCCTTGAGCAGCTTGCGTTCCAAGTTGTGAAACCTTTTAAGAGCGTTATTGTATGTGTCACCTAATGGTTTACACTCCGTTTTGAAGGGTAGCCTAACAATATATGTCCCTGTCTCATCGCGCGTGTGCGTCTCTACAAAATGTTTTTCACATTGGAGGCTCTCAGGATCAGGCAATATTTTTGTCGGAGCTTCTTCCACCTCCCAAAACCTGTTCAGTGTGGAGTCTAAATCAGTCGAACAATGTAAAGCCACAATATGGTTAGAGACAGCAGAGTCCATGGGAGCGGTGCCCATCAAAACCCAACCGAAAATAGAAGCATATGCAGTAGGTAAGCCTTCGCCTAGCTGCAGTCTCCTACCATCAAAAATCCTGTCATACAGGTCTACGCCAATTAACAGGTCAATTGGACCAGGAATGGAACATTTAGAGTCCGCTAAAGAAATATCCCCACACACCTGCAAAACCCTTGGCGATACCTTAATGTTTGGAAGGTCCCCTGTGATGCGTTTAAGAACAACTGCAGTAGTCACCAAGGCAGCCTTAGAAGTGTCAACTAGAGAGTTGATAGTACACTCTACACTGCCACTGGTGTGCTGCGCGTTTGAACCCCCCAACCCAAATAAAACACCAGAAGTAGAACGAGGAAGACGCAACTTCTGAGCTAAGTTTTCTGTAATAATGGATACTTGTGACCCACAGTCTAATAGAGCTCTTGCAGTATGCAGATGCCCGTTGATATCCCGAAGACCAACTAAAGCCGTCCCCAACATCATAGTGGATTCATTGAGAACACCATGACCGTGAAAAGATTTGACGGTAGAGCTAACAGTAGTGAGTGCAGCATCTGAGCATAAGGTATTAGGTGCAGGTTGGGTGGATGTTGATGCAATTGCAGCATCATCCTTAACCTTGTGTTGATTGGCAAGTTGACTCATGTGAAGCTTAGAATGGTGACGTCCATTACATATTTGACACCTGCTTTTAGACAGACACTTGCTGACTGAGTGTGTCCGCAGACAGTTGAAACATAAGCGTTGTTGAGTGACAAATTCCCTCCGTTGAATTGGTGACATGTTGTTAAACTTGTCACATGTATAAAGCACATGCTCACCATTACAACAAACGCAACGTTGTGAGGAGTTAATGGTGAATGTGACTTTTGTACTGTAGTAGCTGGAACCTTTGACCCACTGACAGTTTCCAACACCTTAAGATGAGTGTCCAAGAAGTTAATTAAATTCTCGAATGTTGGAATGCTATTAGGAGAACTACTATGGGCCAGCTCAAATTTACCACGTAGCTCTAAAGGAAGCTTACGTAGAACAATGTGTAGCAATAGAAAACTCCATGCCTTAACATCAAAACCTAGGGCATGCAAGGCTTGAGAATTCTCTTTAAGTGTGTTTACAAACTTACGTAAATTAGCTTGATTTTGTTGATTTGTCAATGATAAAATAGCTTCTAAGTGTTTATCTGCTATAAGCCGTTTGTTTTCATACCTATCTAATAACAGTCTGTATGCTATATAGTAGTTGTCACTTGAAAGTTCTAAATGTTTAACTAAACTCAAAGGCTCTTTCTCTAAAACACTAAATAGGTAGTGCATTTTTTGTGTAGGTGATAATTCTATATTGTTATGAATCAGACTATCATACATAGCTTTGAAATTGGGCCACTCAGTGTACACTCCAGAAAAGTGTGATAATGTTATTTTAGGTAAACAGACTTGATTCGAACTTGAAAGACATGGCTTTGTTAAGATAGATTCCTGTAATACTTGAACCGAGTAGTACATGTCGTAAAATTTATTGAAGAGTGCTTCAATGCCTGAACGTGTGTTCGGGTCCTCACATCTCGACATAAAAGTGTTATAAGCCTCTTGAAAACGATCCCGAATGTTATCAATGTCCCTATATCTAGCCTTAAAACTCTTTACTCGAGCCGGATCCTTATCAGATGAACCACTAATTTCGCCCGCTAAGTTATACAACGAAGTCATGAAATTACCTTGAACATTCATTGAAACAACGCTAAGTTTTTGTTGCGACTCATCCAAAGACTCTGTGGAAACATGTTGGTGAGCATTTTTGGTGTCTTTCGACATCGTTTAAGAGCAAAACAAACTATTTTTAATCAAGTTTACGAGGTTAAGATATTTGTTATGCTAAAAGATGACAGCTGACATAAGGCGTCAGTGTTGCCAGTGGCACTATGACAAAATAGTACACAACCGTTCACAAAGTTCAAGCTTGATTGCTGGTCGGTTTGCTGGACGTCAAGCATCAAGCAAGTAGTGTACTACAAGGAAGTTAGTTACCGGTTTTGTCTATGGGAACAAGATGTAAAATCTACCTGCGAAGTTAAATGAAAAAAATAATAACTGATGATTTGCAAAAAGGATTTTGATTAATTAAGAAGGGATGATTAATAGAAATTGTATAAGGTTAGAAGGACCAAAAAATGTAGATGATAAGGCAAGGGAAATGGGAAAAAACGCGTACCTGGTTCTCTGGTGTTACGCGCTGGCAGAAGATGGTGTGGCTGCCGGTCTTACGCACTTCTCTGTCTTACACCTTTTGCGTTGAATTGGCGTAACGACGCCTGGTTGTACGCGACGGCGTAGCTGATGTACACTAATTCGTAGATTAGGGCGAATGGCTGAATGGAGATCGTACTCGACATTGACCGACTCGCACCGTTGTCTTAGCTGGACTCACAGAGTTGGAGGGCAGTCAGCGCTGTCAGGTTTCTACCCGCGTTTTTCATAGGAAAGGGTATAACAAGGATGGGGGTAGATGACATGTGACTTGACGTTTGAGGTCTTATGAAGTTTATACTGAACACATGGCTACGGCCTTAGAACTCAAGAATTAAGGATAATATTATCTACAAAGACTTGGCTTCGGCCTTAATTGAAATGGGATTACGAAAAAACCAGATACAAAGACTTGGCTTCGGCCTTACTCTAAATTGGGAAAAGAAAAATGTACAAAGACTTGGCTTCGGCCTTACTTCAAATTGGATCATCATAATTATCAAACTATGACTAGGCTGTATGGATTTATGTCCTTTGCCTTTCCCTCTGGGATAAAACAAGAAAAAAAAAAAAAGTTTAAATTGTGCGTGCTGTTTCTTTTGTTTTTCGTGTTTTAGCGGTTAGACTGGCATAAGCAGGCCAAACATTATTATGCTTATAATAATAGTAAAATTGTCTGCAGAGATTAACTAAGTAGTACATTGATATATTACTCGTACACAACGTGCATGTTTGGAGCATTAAAGCTATTAAAGTTATGGGAGTAACTTACGAGGTTAATACTTCGAGAAGCAGCTGTAAATAAATTACAACTTTGAAATGTCAATGGTACCTGTTTAAGTTTTTAAACATCGTTCCTAATATGATGGCTAAATGGAAAATATGCCGACAACAGTTTGGAAATGAGGAGTTCGCTTTTGAAGAAGGCGAGCAAGTTCCTGTCGGCAGAGGGTTGGACAACAAAATAACTTTGTCCAGTATAGTCGTATCGAGAAATCACTGTGTTATAAAAGTTCTAAAAGACAATATTCTAATTACAGACCTAAACGTGAGTAAAAATGAATTTATTCAAAACACTTTAATGCTTTAACCTTAACCTATATAATTTCGTTCAGTTTATTAAACTCCAGTGCTAAGTAGTTACATATATTTCCCATGGTGGCCTAAAATATAATATTTCTCCAAATTTCTAAAGTGTTTCCTAGAATGTAAACAACTTAACTGATGTTTGCACCACAATATTATAAAATATAATTACCGCGTATAAATAAATGTTTATATGTTTGTCCTCAATGTCCTTCTTAAACTAATTGTAAAGAAAATTTGGTGGGTACTTTTGTGTACCATTACGTGGCACGAGGGGACTTCGGACTGGAGATTATGAAAATGGACACCTTATTAAGCTATGTGTCATTGTAATGCATGCTGGGTATTTCCTATTTAGGTACTTCATCATATCAGCTGACTCCACTGCTGCACATAGGCCATTCTGGCTAACTCTTAAAATAATAGTTGCATGTGAGATTAAAATATTTAGAGTTTTCTCACACTATGATCTCAGTGTCAACATTCAGAAGTATCACCATATTCAGTGTCTTTTTCTGAAGCATTTTATTTTAATGGCTATTGTTAGGTATATGCGTCTTCAAGATGGTTTGAGTTTGTTCTAATTATTCCTCTATCTAAAGACAATAATAATAGTTAGTTATATATTCAGGGATCAATGCTTAATTAAAGGTGAATTCTGGTAAAAAGTATTTGGGCAAATATTCAGTTGCGCCGAATCACTAGAAACAGGTTCCGCTGTAATAAAACTTGCTTAAGTAAAGAAACCCTGGTTTTTCATACTTAAGCTATGGTTTGTTCTTATTAATACAATTATTTGTATTTATATTTTAATGCATATTTATCTTTTCTTGATAGTTGCTTACATACATATCTCACACCTTTATCCTCCGAGTGGGGTAGGCAGAGCTACAGAAATACCAACAACTCTAAAAAGACATGTTAATAATTCTGTAGCCACATTTTGTACATGTAGGGTAAGATGTTTACCATTGTATTAGTAACAGGTTTCAAGGCCTGCGCCTAGCAGTACTACAAGCCCTTATTCTCTTATTATTGGGGTCAATCAACATTATTCTTTGTACATTTACATACAGTTAGTTGCAAAACTGAGTCAATATTAGCACCTTAGTAGAATGTTAATAAGTCGATGACAATCAAAGCTTTTTTCAAATGCTTAGTACAGAATAGTTATCCTTGAAGTAAGCTACAAAACTGCTGTATAAATAATTTATTTGTCATTTATATTTTTTTAAAGATTTTGAACCAAAAACTGTAAAAATTCAATTTATCTTTTATACTAGTAATTTAGTTTTCTCTATCTATGGCAACCCCAAATAAGAAAACTATTTAAATAGAGAATTCCATTCTTTTTAAAATGAGGTATCAACTGCTTGAATCAGGGATGTAATTTTCTAGTTATTGCAGAATTTTAATCCCCTACCATAGTGAACTAACAACCAGTTTGTATGGCTAATTTGTCTCAGTGCAAAAGTGAACCATGCACCAAACTAATGTTGCCAATAACTGCCACCAAAAGTATGTCCGATTTTAATAATTTTCTACTTATTTTAAAAAGGCTAAATTTCTTTAATTTTATCAGGGTCCTTATTTTGGGTTGTCACAGAGAGAATTACAATATTTAAGCCAAATAAAAAAAGTTAAATTCAACAGTTTTTACGATAAAATTACTTAAAAACTGTAAATGACAGGTAAATCATTTGGTAGGAGTATTTGTAGCAAATTTCAAGGAGTACTTGTCATATTAAACATTTAAAAATACCTTTAACTATCATCAACTTATTTACATTCTACTAAGGTGCTAATACTGCCCTGCTAACATAAAATACAGTATCTCAGACAAAACTTTTGTAGCAAGTGTAACCTTATTACTAACGGTATAGGATTGAATCTGCTTTGGCCGTTAAATCTGAGATACTGCTTTTTTGCTTAGGAGGGCAGAATATTGACTCAGTTTTGCAACTAACTGTATGTCTTAATCATACAACACTGTTAAACCAAAGCTCAATATAAATTATATTTTTTTATCAATTGATTCATTGTCAGTACTAGTGAAAATAAGCTATTCAAATCAGAATAACATTTTTGACAAATATACTGGTAAAATAGGGGACACACCACTATTTTTATACAAAACTGTGGATAACATGGTCCACTAAGTTACCAGTGAAAGAAAACATTTTAATTGTTTAATAAATATATCTACCGGGTCCTAGAATTTACTGTTTATCTGTGGTATAAAAACACGCAATATTTTAAAGAAAACCCATTTAGTTTTTCTTTATACTTAAGTCTTACAAACTTGAAAAAATAGTCTACAAAGAATAGTTGATTGACCCATTGGTAGTTGCTTAAAATGCTGAAAGGCTGCTAGGATTTGCATCCGACAAACTGCAAAACAACCTATGTTAGTTATTCTTATATATATTATATTAACTCTACATTTATTTTGTTTCTCATTTATTTTGTTTATTCGGTAAATAACAATGCGGCCGAATACAAACATTGAAAAACTTGCCGAATATGTCCAATACCGAATATTTACCGAATGTTTGGCCAATCTCTAGTTTATATTAACCTACATTCCGAAATCCCGGGAAATTCATTTACAAGTTTAACAAAATTGTGTTAAACCTGCCTCCATACTATTTAAATATCTATGCTGAAGCTAACATTCAAGTAAATAAGCATTATAATTTCTGATCCCTGTATATATAGTTAGTATCTTTGCTTATTTCTATAAAATAACTTCAGATAAGGGATTAAATAAGATCTAACATTAATTACACATGGAGATGTGGTTGTTTTTTATGATTTTTTCTTCTCTGTCCAATGTTTTTGCAAGCAGCAGTGTACTTTTAAAATTAATTGTGTATGTTTTTTTAGAGTTCTAATGGAACTTATGTTGGAACTAAAAAAATACCAACAAAGTCAACCTTTACGGCCAAAGATGGGGACATTATAGGATTTGGATGGACAACGCATGTTGGTAATTTTAAGGACATCACTGATAATGACAAGCATGTGTTTAAATTGGTCAAAGCCAATGAATCTATAGCTAACAGAATACAGTTTGTAAATGATAGTGATGATAATTTGGAAACTAAGATAGCTTCTTTAAATGAGTCAATAGCTGACATAATTAAGAACGAATCTGAGTCTAAGAACTTAAAACGAAAGTCTTATGATACTGTTGATACTGCACCCATCAAGATTAAGAAAGAATTGGTTAAAGAGAAAGAAAATATTTCATTACAAGATGTTAATGTTGTGAATCTGTTATCAGATAGTGATAGTGATGTAGCTATAGCTTATAATAATCAGCATGTAAATAAAATTCAACTGGATCCAATCCAGGAAGAACCCCTAGTGCTGTGTATTAAAGAAGAAAAACCAAAAGTTGAAAATGAGTTGCCAGAATATGAAGCTTTTGATGTGAAGCAAGAATATTTGGGTTATGATGATGATGAGGCCATACAAATAGATAGTGATAGTGATAGTGATTCTGAGCAATGGCTGCTGAGGCTCTCTCAGACCTCACCAGGCAAGCCATTCATTCGCCGTGCTCATGTAGTTCCCCAGCCAGAAAATACTTCTTACAGCCAAATAGAGGATCCTGAGCTGGAACTTGACAATGAAATTAATTATGAAGAGGAGTTTTATGACGACATTATTAAGATTCCTCCACAACAAGAAATACGAGACTCAGACGAGAAAAGTCCTGAAAAGCAAAAAGAAAGTAAACTTACTAATCAAGCAATAAATCTTGAGACAGATGATGAGGAAATGCTTAATGATATCATAACCTTTAATCTACCGGAATCAAGCTCCAAATCTCTAGACCTTCCAAAAGTATCTCTTGATCTTCCAAAAGAATCTATAGAACTTCCTAAGGAATCTCTAGAACTTCCAAAATTGGCTCTAGAACTGTTAAAAGAGTCTGTAGAACTTCCAAAAGACCATGATTTGGACACTGTGGATGGAGCCAGCGTAATTCCACCCAAGCCAGTTGCGGAAAATCTAGTTGAAACTGGTAAAAAGGCACAAATGATTGAGCCCCTTCTCCAGTTACCTAAGAGAAAAGCGCATGCTGCTGCAAGCACTGAATGTAAGTTATGTAAACGGAAATGGGTCTGCTAAGTTATTAAGATGTAGTTTGTATAAATTGACATCAGTCTTAGGGACTAACCATACGCGCGCCTGATCTGCTTACTATGTTACATCAAATCCTTTATAAACTTGCTCACGACCGCATCGGGCGCAACACGAGCGGCGTAGCTTCGCGGCTCGGGTCAGACTCTTGCTATGTTTCGTCACGAAAAATTTCAAAAATTTCACAAAATTCACTTCGCATTTGCAATGGTTAGTTCCTTAATTGTATGCTATTATAAACTTATCATCAGTTATTTCTTTTAATTAGATAATTTCATAGAGTCATCCCCCAATATATTTGCACAAGATATTAAACGGCTTCCCATAAAAATACCCTTGTAATCTGTATTCTTTCATGTCACTCAAACATGACATATTGGTATTACCTACTTGGATATTAAAGTGTCATTCTATGGAACTTGCTAACTATGTAAACAAGCCGCCATACTAAAATTGACATTAGATGTCAATTTCAATATATTGTTTGTTTACATAGTTAGCAAGTTCCATAGAATTATAGTATACTAAAATGGATAAACCTATTATTAAAAGTGGAGTTTGAGAACTTATTTTTAAGATGATAACTCATTTCCAAAATGTAAAAGAAGAAATTGAGTCCGTCTGTAAGCAAAAGGATCAACGTTTACATGAAATTCTAAACACTATGAGTAACTCCCCAATAAATTCTTGATATTTTATTTACTTTGATTTATTTCATATTCATCTTTTATGATATACAGGAATAATGTCCCATTCAAATGGTGAAACATTTTTTGAAATTGGTCCTGTAGTTTAAATCCAGTTGATTCAGTGTCCATTACTGTTTCGTAACGCCTAACGGCCACTGGACACAAGGCAGACTGGTGTGTCTGCCTCAGGCATTGTAAAACCGGTTTTATTAAATACCTGTATTTAAATTGACAAATTATTACCGCTAAATAAATAATACCTATATCCGAATTAGAGGTATTGTTGTCATTCCGCTCTTGTTTTTATAGCTATGTATACTCCATTTACAAAATTAAATACCTTTATTCAATACCGCTATTCATTGTACCTGATAAGTAAGACGTCAATTAGACTGTAATTAACTGTAATTTTAGACTTGTCTAAGGCGTATCAAAGTATTTTGCAATAACACCGAAAACATTTACAGAGACAAGGTATTAAGTACTGTTAATTAGGGGTACCTACTGATTTTTACGGGTAAAGTATCAAATAGAGGTATTTTGTCAATTGGCTAAACCATAATATACTTGAATATCGGTATTGATTATACCGCTAATCAGAGCTTTAACAATATAAATAGTGGAATGCAATTATAACCGGTTATACCTCATTTAAAACTGGTAGTCTGAATACCGGTAACGATCCCTGGTCTGCCTTGTGTTTAAAAAAAAAAGCGGCCAAGTGCGAGTCGGACTCGCCCATGAAGGGTTCCGTAGCAGCAAGTAACATAATATAAAAGTTCGTTGTAGCTTTGATCAATGTTTTTATGACGTATTAAAAAAAAACTACTTACTAGATCTCGTTCAAACCAATTTTCAGTGGAAGTTTGCATGGTAATGTACATCATATATTATTTTTACATTTATCATTCCCTTATTTTAGAAGTTACGGGGGGGGGGACACACATTTTTCCACTTTGGAAGCGTCTCTCGCGCAAACTATTCAGTTTAGAAAAAAATTATAATAGAAACCTCAATATCATTTTTGAATACCTATCCATAGATACCCCACACGTATGAGTTTGATGAAAAAAAAATTTTTGAGTTTCAGTTCTAAGTATGGGGAACCCCAAAAATTTATTGTTTTTTTTCTATTTTTGTATGAAAATCTTAATGCGGTTCACCGAATACATCTACTTACCAAGTTTCCACAGTATAGCTCTTATAGTTACGGAATAAAGTGGCTGTGACATACGGACGGACAGACGGACAGACATGACGAATCTATAAGGGTTCCGTTTTTTGCCATTTGGCTACGGAACCCTAAAAAGTGGTAAAAGTATACTGCCCTAGATTTAGCAGGGCAAAACAGGCTAAGAATATCTTGCCAATAATTAACACGAAAATATGTGTTCATCTATCTGTGTAACAAACATACAATATTTTGAAGCACACTTTTTAGTTTTTCTAGGGATAGTATTGAAAACTTGGTATGTTATTTGTCTTGTTTATTAGTTATTATCTTTATTAAAAATAAATACGTTTGTTTAATGATTCCAGGTAAACCACGAGGCACCTTGAAAAGTACTTCGTCATCTTCATCAAAACGCAGCAGATCATCAAAACATTCGTCCTCCAAAACTCGCATGACTGTCACACAAAAAGAAGAACGCAAAAAGAAATTAAAGGAACTTGCCACAAAAGATAAAAACGACTCTGAAAACACTTCAAATAAGTCAAGTAATGAAACAAACAAAGTGAAGGTTAATGCTAAAATAACATCTGCTAATAAAAATAGAGGAGCTTTTCTGAGTGACGTTGCCCAAGCTGTAGTCAAACCCATGGCACGCAAAGAGAGTCCAGAAAAGCCTTGCAAGTCCAAGGAAAAGAAAAGAGACGCACTACTGCGTTCTATAGATAACAGCGAAAAGAATCAAAACAAAAAAGAGAGAGATCCCTTAGAACCTGAAAATGGTAAACAGAAATCAGATCAGCAACCTAAGGTAGAAAAACAGTTACCCCGAATTCCTCTTAAAAGCGTTAAGCCATTATCAGAGAGTGAGGAGACGGGAAAACCAACTTCCAAAGTAGATCCTATGCCACCAAAAAAACCCAAAAAGACAGTACGCTTCTCAAATGCACCACCTGAAGTACATACATTTGAAATTGAACCAGGACACAGATTGAATAAGACTAGTTCTATCAAAATCACTTTCGATAAGCGTCAAAGGCCCGTGTTCTCCTTGGAAAAGTTGACCTTAATGAAAATACTTAGGTGGAACCCCCATTGGTTAGATGAACAGATAAACAACAATGAGCCACCTCCAATATTAGGGCATAATAATAATGCGTTAGGAATGTTTCAAGCCTTTGAAACTCATCATCAATATGTGGGGTAAGTAGTTTAAAATTAGGAGATTAGTAACTTAACTGTAACAGAATGAGTCCTCAAGTGATGAGGCTTTAATCTTTCAAAATTATGTATTTAAGCCTGTCCCTTTATATTGATTAAAGGGTACTTCCAAAGTTCATATTTAGTACTTCAGTGGAAAACGACGGCTCATTTCTTCGTTTTCGCAGGCAAGTAGGTGACTTACTGCTGATGGAGATTTGGGAATGTATCTCACAAGGCTACATGAGGGTGCGAAATCAGAAAAACGGGGTGCCAATGAAAATAGTATCTCTTCCTCCAGCGCCTCCGCAAGATCGTACTTATGATATATTTAATATTACAGTTGAAAGTGAGTATTTGGTATTTGCAATGCTGCTTAAGCTTAAGGCAATAAATAACATTATGTATTCCATAACTAGCTTTTGCCGTTAATTGCTATTCAAAAAATCCATTTTATTTATAAAATGTACCTTTTTTTATTTACTACTAGCCGACCGCCCCGGCTTCGCATGTGTGCAATGCTGATACTAAATATACCTACTTACTAAAGAATGTCCTTATAAACAACGTTTACAGCATTTTTGTCATTAGACAATACACACATGTTTTGTTTAGCGGTTACTCTTGAAAGAGAGACATATATATAATTGTACACAATATAGAACTTTCTAGATTATTCCAGAAAGTTATAGAACTTTCTAGATCATTCCAGCCATTTCCAGAACTTTCTAGAACATTCCAGATCGAATACAACAGTTTTACACAATATAAAACTTTCTAGATCATTCCAGATCCAATACAACAGTTTTACACAATATAGAACTTTCCAGATTATTCCAGAAAGTTATAGAACTTTCTAGATCATTCCAGATCCAATACAACAGTTTTACACAATATAGAACTTTCTAGATTATTCCAGAAAGTTATAGAACTTTCTAGATTATTCCAGAAAGTTGTAGAACTTTCTAGATTATTCCAGAAAGTTATAGAACTTTCTAGATCATTACAGCTATTTCCAGAACTTTCTAGAACATTCCAGATCGAATACAACAGTTTTACACAATATAGAACTTTCTAGATTCTTTTAGAAAGTTTTAGAACTATTTAGAACATTCCAGACCGACTATAACACAATTTGGAGTTTTTTAGATCATTTCCGGAAGTTCTCATAAGTTAGAAAAGGACAGATATATATTTTTCCACATTTTCGCCACCCACAACCACCCACTTCCACCCACCGCGACCTTACTCCCACCGGGAGACCAAGGGGTATTTACCACCCCAACGGGAAGTTGATTGGAGTTCGTGGAGATAGAGAAAACCCTGTCTTTACGTACAAACATTAGCATTTTATATATATATATTTAGATTTAGATTAGATATAGATTTAGTTTTAGATTAGATTTAGATTAACATATTATTATAGTCAAAGTATACAATGTTAAGTAAGTATCTACGTAATTTTCCAAATTATACCTACATTTTGCTTAAACAATATTTAACGCAAAATTTTACCAAGCTTTCTAGTATCTGGCCCTCCTTATGATGTTATGATATTACTAGCTTTCCGCCCGCGACTTCGTCTGCGGTGAGTCAGAATAAAATTGCCAGATAAAGTATATTCACTGCCCTTCTGATACAATTACGTCTTTTTGTAGTCGCTCGTTTAAAAATAAAACGTGTATTAAGATGATAGTTTCTGTTTATATGCATTGGTGCCATTTACTCATTTTTTTTATTAATGTTAGGTTTTTACGTAATAAATGTATCAATACCACTATTTGCATTTGTTTAAAGTTGTTGTTGTGTTTGTCACATTTAATGGATGTAAATAAAAGAGAGAAATGGAGAAGAAAGTAGGAAAGACTGGGCAAGAGCATATCGGAACATGCTCAGTGTAGGAATCCGACGTCGTTACCATGAACACAAAAAACTATCTCGAAAAATGAGAATTGAATTGAGAAAGAGTTATTTGTTGTTCTTGACTTGTGGCAGCCTGCGTAGTTCAGGTGTTCAACAACCTCTAAACAACTGCCATTCTATAATGCTCTATTACGACACTATAACTAAAGTATGTGAAGTTTTATTTTATATGTCCTTATGAAGTTTTATTTTATATGTCCTTATAAACAACGTTTACAGCATTTTTGTCATTAGACAATACACACATGTTTTGTTTAGCGGTTACTCTTGAAAGAGCGACATATATATAATTGTACACAATATAGAACTTTCTAGATTATTCCAGAAAGTTATAGAACTTTCTAGATCATTCCAGCCATTTCCAGAACTTTCTAGAACATTCCAGATCGAATACATTTTAGAATTTTCGAGAACATTCTCTTTAATCAGAATCTAGGGATATATTTGAGAACTTTCCAGATAATTCTAGAAATTTTCTAGAACCATCCAGATCATTATAGATCAATGATAGTCTCACATTTTTGAAGTTAACTTTTTTCAACCCCCGTATTTTTCACACCCTTATAGTTATTGACTTGCAACCACCATAGTGCACAATGGGAGCCTTGTACCTATTGCCACATACAAACACTATCCGTCTGCGATATGTAGTTTTGGCTACAAAGTGAAATATAGGGACACACACCTCAATTTTTATATATGTAAAGATTTCTTCGAAGGTTATACAAAATACCTAGTGCAATCGGTATTTACTATAAGGACCGTATCGTTAATTATGGAAACAAGTTTGAATTGCTCTAAAAAAAAAGTTACAATATTTTGTCTTTTCTGTCATATGTCAATCTGTTAAGCATACAGTCAAGTGTTAAAGCTTACTATAAAAAAATGTATAATTCGTATACATTGCAAGATGAAGGGTCTCTCAGAGAAATAACGACATTCAATTGTGACCAAATACTGTAAAGAATCAGGTATAACTATGAGAAAGATTGCTTCAGAAGAAGGGGTTAGCCTGAAAGCTGTTTACAATACGATAAAAAGGTTTAGTATGAATAATAATTTAAAAGATTTACCTGGCCGAGGTAGAAAACGAGGCCCTTCATGTCCTAATTTGGACAAAAAGATATGCGAATATTTTTCTCAAAAAAAGAGATATCGATTCGGGATTTTGCGAAAAAATGTCGTACTTCTATTGCAATGGTTCAGCGTGCTAAGGAACGTAACTTGCTTGTAACGTATAAAGAGCAAAAACAGCCTAAACGCAGCAAAACCCAGGAGTCTTCTGTCAAAACTCGGGCTCGGAAATTGTACGACCAAATTTTAACTAAAAATGAACAATGTATTATAATGGACGATGAAACCTATGTCAAACTTGACTATAAAACCCTACCCGGACCGCAGTTTTACACCGTAATAAAAGGTACGAAGGTCTCTAAAGACGACGAATCCATTTTTTGCGAGAAATTTGGGAATAAAGTGATGGTTTGGCAAGCTATTTGTTAATGCGGCATGAAAACGTCTCCGTTTTTCGTAACGGGAAACTTAAATTCGGATGTGTACAAGAAGGAATGCCTTCAAAAACGGGTACTACCACTCATTCGAAAGCACAGGAGTCTTACATTATTCTGGCCTTATTTAGCTGCGTGTCACTATGCTCGCCATGTGTTGAACTGGTATCGAGAGAATAATGTCGAATTTGTCGCGAAATCATTAAATCCCCCGAATTGCCCTGAGATCAGGCCCATCGAGAAATTTTGGGTTCTGATGAAGGGAAAGCTACGAAAACAAGCTAAACCAACAGATAACATGGACAAATTAAAAAAAGACTGGATCCGTACCCACAAAACTTTCAAAACAGTCGATGTCCAAGGGCTAATGAAGAGCATCAAAAGCAAAGTGAGAAAACTGGCAAAGGGGATCAATAAATAACTAAAAGTAGTTTGTATGGTTCACTTTGAAGATCTAAGAATCGCGTAGTTTAAGTTGTTTTTTTGTAATAAAAAGTATTTATACAGATTACACCATTTTATTTGTTTCCATAATTAACGATACGGTCCTTAATTATGGAACAGGGTTACGATTTAATTTGACGAGCGTATTTTTGACACTTGACAATTATAATTAATTATATATGTTTTTAGTTGCTCTTCCTGTTTCTGACACAAAGAACATACCAAGGATGGGTGAAATAATGATTGTTTATTTCGGACCAGAAGATGCGAAATGCTCCAGATTCCTTTTTGTAACCAACGTTCTGCAGCCGAGTAAGTAAAGTACCTGTATTTAGCTAGTAATAATAATCATATCGAATTAATAAATTATCTGCCGCTACAAATATATTCAGAAAATACTTTCTTACGCTGTTTGACTGGTGAAATATATAAATTTGCATATTTTTTTACTTAATTCAAATTGAAAATTTCAGATAACAGGCGTAAATTTTATACTGTTAACTTACACGCGACTTTCACTGAAAAGATGCGGACCTTACAACCTGGCGAAGTGATGACGGGTAAAAGCCTGGCGCATATACATAAAGAACTGTCGCTGTTCGAAGCTATGGAGTACCTCGCGGGGTCGCCTCTTAGTGAAGCGATTTTGAGGCCAGAGCAACATCATTTCCCTGAAATCACTCACAATCAGGAGTGCAGTATGAATTCGCAGGTATTTTATACTTTCCTTTATTCTCCTACTTCGCTTCGTACGCGTGGAATTAGTTTCCCGGTTCTCCCTCTATTTGTTCTCATAAAGTGTTGATTTTCGATACAGAAATCTTTGTTCACGCCTAGGGTACCCAAGAAATAAATAAATAAATATTCCCTCCAAATTTAAAATTCAGTGGTTTAGACTGTGCGTTGTCTGTCGGTCAGAAAGCCAGTAACGGAAGGGTTTTTATATGTAGATATTGATGATCATGACCGAGAGTCATCGATATGATGTAATGTAATCCTTGTTCTAGTGGACCAAAGATTTGAATGACAGTCAGAAGGCGGCGGTGAGCGCTTCGGTGTCGGCGGCACTGAGTGACCGGCCATATATACAGATGGTGCAGGGACCGCCTGGAACAGGTAATATTTATTGCTCTATATTAAAATAATACTGAAACATTCTAATTTTACTACACTCGCTGCGCTGTAGGATGGTGCCTGTGACAGCTCATTTAAACTCCTATTAAACTCGTTTCTTTAACTTTTCATACATACTACATTGGTACAAACCTAGCGACACCGTTCAGGAATTTTAATAATTAATCGCCTATTTTTTAATACCCCGCTTGTGAGTACAGTAAATGATTAAAATTACGAAATGCGGCTGTCACAGGCATCATCCTATAAAGCAAGGAGTGTAGAAGAAAGTGGTTCGATCTGTATAGCCCTCCAAGAATGGTGGCACACGAAAAACTTCAGGAATCCTTGCCACACACTTAAACATTTAAAAATAAGCATTTTTTAAACTGTTACATGATAACGAAACATGGTGAACTCTCTTTACAACTCTTAAAAGGCTGATTTTCGCTTCGCGGCTGATTGGTTTGATGGTGTGATGTGTGTGATGTGTGTGATGTGATGAGCGATCGAAGAGTGAATGAGTCGCGCTTTATACTGTCGCATCGACCGCGAGCTACGAAAGTGTACCTTAAAGGTAGTGTTAATGTGTCGGTGGTATCCAGGCAAGTCGAGCGTGATCTGCGCGATGGTGATGGCGTACTTCTACGACGCGGCGGCGCGGCGCCGGCCGCAGCGCGGCAAGATCCTCATCTGCGCCACCAGCAACGCCGCCGTCGACGAGCTCGTGCTGCGCCTGCTCAACATCCGCCAGAACCTGCCTAGAGGTTACTTTTTTGTCTGCAACAAGGATGAAGCCTATTAATAATTGCTTGGTCTATATACCAGTGAGACCGGTAACAACGGTTGATGGCATCAGTTCGTAATCGTAACGAATCGGTTATAAAAAACCGGGCAAGAGCATGTCGGATCATGCTCAATGTAGAGTTCCGAAGCCGTTAAGTAAAGAGAATAGGGAATATGCATTTTTTTTTTCTTACGCGCTCTGGTAAAGTGCTATGAAAGAGAGGAATAACTTTGCATTTTTTTCGTAAAATACCATTTTTACTCCAATATATTTTTATTAAAATATTACGTAAA
The DNA here is from genome assembly GCA_949316455.1 of Acleris holmiana. NCBI lineage: Eukaryota > Metazoa > Arthropoda > Insecta > Lepidoptera > Tortricidae > Acleris > Acleris holmiana. Next base: position 12,184,723 of record OX438772.1, on the reverse strand, counting down.
TAAAATGAGGATGCCAAGAAAAACTATATAAAAATTAAAATAAATTTTAAAATTTTAACAAGTTTTGATTCTACATAAAATCTTAATAAACGGGTCATAACTTAGTGTATTCCGATTTATATGTTTTAGTTTTTATTTTTTCCTAAACCGTATCTATGAAACTCAAATCCAATTTTCGTACATGCTCTCTATTATAAAGCACTATTTGCGGACGAAGGTTTTAGTAAAAGGCATTTTAGAGTTGTATGTACCCTAACGGAGATTATTTGTTGTTGTGTAGACGAGCGGTTCCGCATGGTGCGCGTGGGCCGGCTGGAGGCGATGCACGCGCGCGCGCGCGACGTCAGCTCGCAGACGCTCGCGCAGCGCGACGCGCGCCCGCGCGCCGACCAGCCCGCGCCCGCGCTGCGCGAGGAGGTACCTACAGCGACACCACGTCTGGTGTTCTACATTATCCTATACCAACGAAACTACCAAACGAACAATATTTCTATATACAGTGGTGGACATATAATTAGAAACACTTGCGACGTATTTCACATTATACAAGGCACATTGCCGTAAAACTTTTGTTTTTGGAAATAAAACAACAAAATGCATAGAATACGTTCAACAACTTATAATTAATTAAAAAACAAATAAATATCCGAGTTTACAACTACCATTTAGATATTTAGTTACGTACAAACAACTAAACGACATTCGCAGTACCATCCGTCGTGGACAAGTAATTAGAAACACTAAAGAAATGAGGTAAACATCAAAGTTATTAACGTGTTAACGTCAACAATTTCAAATTATTTATGTAAAATAATGTATGGTTTACAAAATTTCTTAAAAAATAATATTTAGTTGCATAGCCTTTGTTATTAATGACGGCTCTGCAACGACGTGGCATTGATTCAAGTAATTTCATACATTTATCGAGTGGGATCGAGTTCCATGCTTCAACAAAGGCTTCGTAAAGTTCATTTTGACTGGAATTACGTTAAACGGAGACTTTTTTTTTAACGACGTACCACAAATTTTCAATAGGATTTAAATCGGGACTATTTGCAGGCCAGTCTAACATGGTAACACGTTGCTCACTAAGAAAGGATTTAACACTGCGGGCCGTGTGTTTTGGGTCGTTATCGTGCTGAAAGATCCAGGTCACAGGCAAATGGTCGTCGGTGTAGGGAATCATTGTCTCTTCTAAGATATTTTTGTATTTAAATTGATCCATTATACCTTCAATCTTACGGACGGGTCCAACTCCGCAACCAGAAAAACATCCCCATACTTTAATATTACCACCGCTGTGTTTTGACTATGCTCCTCGTGTATTTATAATCAAAAGCATGGTTTATTGGACGTCTAACGTAGCGTTTGCCGTCAGAATTCACCATATTTATTTTTGTTTCATCCGAGAATATCACTTTTTTCCATTCTCGTACGGTCCAGTTAAGATATTTCTTTGCAAATAATAATCGCTTCTCTCGGTGTTGCTTGGTAAGAAGCGGTACCTTTCAAGAAACCCTCCCGAACAATTTAGCTTCCACTAATCTGCGGCGTACCAGTTTCGAGGAAATGTTCCTTGGGTCATCAGGTGAAAAAACTTCATTTCTAATCTCGTTGGAGCCTTTAAACGGGTCTTGTTTAGCTACACGTATTATTTGCAAATCTTCCCGGGGAGACGTTTTCCTTGGACGAGATTTTCTAACAACACTTTTAGTAGTTCCGTTTGTTTTATAATGAGCAATAGCGTTGGAAAACTTTCTTCACAGAACATTCTAGATGTTTAGCAATTCTCCTATAAGTCCACTTTCGATCTAAATGTAATTTAACGATTAATTGCCTAGTTGACTCGTCACAACTCTTATTTTTACCCATGTTTAACAATACTTATTATTCACTTAATTCCAAATTGACGTTTAATTGCCGCCGAAACTACAGGAAAAGCGTAAAAAGAGGTTTTTTTTTAAATTTCAAAAATGGACCGAGCCATGGGTCCTGTTTCTAATTAGTTGTCCAAGCGGCCAGTAATAGAAATTCAACTATCATGATATTTGAACTCTTTTAATAATTAAAGATAGAACAGATTTATTTTTTAATAATATTTTATGAGTTTTTTAACTCATTGGCTATATCTGGCATAGTTAATAGTGATTTAATCAATATATTTTTACTCATAACGATAGTTCATTCTGTGTTTACCTAAGTTTTATGTACTGTTTCTAATTATATGTCCACCACTGTATATATTTGTAATCTCGAAAACACTTCTAACAGTTTTTATGTAAATTGTAGAATCGTCCCCAGACATTACAATCGCCTGGAGAGTGATCTGTATAATATTGTCCTCTCTTCCTAGAGTATCTTTAATTTTCAGATATCCCGGTTAACAGCCAAAATCAACAAGTGGATTTCGATGATGCACGATGCCAAGGACCCGTCGCGCGTGGCTTATTGCGAGGACCGCATACGGCAGTTCGAGTCTAAGAGGAAAATGGTACGATTTCTCTATTCCGTGCCCTACGGATGTAATTGAAAAACTGACAGAGACGTGGCCGCTAAATGTAAACATCATTGAAATTATCTTTAAAAACCTTAATCTGTGTCTTTGAGTGCCTTAGTCAACAAGGTACGCTTAAGTTTCGCCATGTTCGTCTGTACGTCTGTCCGCGGGTTAACTCAGATTTTTGGTATGCTAAGCTGTCATTTGGCATATTTATACATTTATAAAAAAAAAAAACGTAAAGTAGTGCCCGATCGAAGCTAGTTTTTGCAGCCGAAACCGACACCGGAAACGAAACTTCTATATAAGGTCATGTTTTCGCGGAAAAAGGAAATAAAGTCAGTATTATCGTATCATAAAGAATTAAAACCCTTACACGCAACTGACACAACTTTAAGTGAGTCTGGAGTGTCTGGACACGACTGAGCGCGGGCGCGACAAAGGGACACTTCGTCGCTCGCAACGCCGTGCACCGAACATGCTCGATCGCAGCGTGAAATCTCTCAAACGTACTTTCGGTTTCAACTGGATTTTATTTTTTAAAAGAATTGAAGTGAAAATGAATGAAGCTTGTGTTGAAAAAAAATATTACTAATTGTGGTAACTTAAATGGAGTGATTCATTCGGAATGTCGCGATTTGTGATCGAGTGATATTTGTTTACTACTTAGTTGGATGGATGGATGTTTGTTACTCAATCACGTCACAACAGCTGTACGGATCTGGATGAAATTTGGTATGGAGATAGTTGGTCTCGGGGAAGGACATAGGGTACTTTTTATCCCGAAAAATTGGACGGTTCTCGAGGGAATAGCGATATTCGACTTATGCGGACGGAGTCGCGGGAAACAACTTTATATTTTACCCTCCTGCATACGAGGGGCTCAGGAAGCACTAACCTATCATATGCTTAGGAGCAGATCTGCCTACAAAATTTGGATACCTTTTGTATTTTTTTTTAAGCTTATTGTTTAGTTTAGTTTAGTTTATTTATTCACCAATGTAATATTACAATATAAATCGCATTTAATGTCAAAAAATATGAAATTACATTGAGATTGGCGACATAAATACTAATAATCAAAGAATACAAAAATAACATGCAAATAATCAAAACAAATCTATTAAATATCTAGTAAATGGTCACTTATCCGATGTCAATCAATAGGTATACATAGATTAATAAATGTCAATACAATAATAATTTTACAATTTGAGTTCTATATATTCATCCACGGAGTACAATGGATTATCCAATAAAAGGTTTCTCAGCTGATGTTTAAATGCTTCGTCGGATTGTACATTGTTAAAGCAGGCCATACACGTTAGGGTGTACCTGAGAGGTTTGCCTGCACAGTTCAACTGCACAGGTAAACCTGAGCGTGTATGTTGCACAACTGTGCAGGTTTCCACGCTTGTACAGGCAACTCAAAAAATATAAATTTTGATATTTTTTGCCTGTGGGTATACCTGTGCAGTTCAACTGTGCAGGCAAAACTGAGCGTGTGTGGCGGTCAACAAACAATAAACCTATTAACGCTACTGCGTCGATATCAAGCACCGCTGTCGGGGCCATGGCTTCGACTGAGAGTTTGTACAGGTTTACCGCTACGTGTATGTCCTCTACGCAGCTCAGGTTTACCTGACAGGTGTACCTGTACAGGCAAACCTCTCAGGTACACCCTAACGTGTATGGCCTGCTTTAGTTTGGCGGGTAGACGCTCATAGTACGTGGGACCTATGACACGCGGGTTCTTACCCGCAAGTGCCATGCGACGGGGAACTGTTCTTAAACGCCCGGTGTGGCGGAGCTCCTTGCCAACAATATTAACGCGGGCGAAGGAGGAAATATTATTTCTTACGAACATTAATATTTGGAAAATGTAAACAGAATAGTGTGTCAATATGCGGTGCGCTATGAAAAGGCCCCTGCAAGAGTGAGTGTTTCGGATTATATTGTAATTTGAAGAGACTAGAACTTGGTATTTTTTTCACCTCCCGCATATCGCATAGGTTAAATTAAAGGAAAATGATGCAACTAGACGTGTGGGTGGTGTGGTACGAGTGCGTTGGTGTGTCGTGTTGCAGCTGGGCGGCGGCGAGGCGGCGGGCGGCGAGGCGCCGCGGCCCGAGGAGGTGGCGCGCGCCGAGCGCCGCATCATCGACTGCGCCGACCTCGTGCTCACCACGCTCGCCTCCGCCGTCAACCAGAAGATGCGCGGGTACTCTCACTACCGACCACACATTCACGGCCCGTTTACCATTTCGTCGCTTATCTTATCTTATCTTACAGAGGGGCCCTTTCGGATACACTTCGCCCCATAGGATCTTTTGTGCAATTACCCTCTTACTCACACAGCTGTTCGAATGTGCAGGTTTCCTCACGATGTTTTCCTTCACCGTAAAAGCATTGGGTAATGTAATTAAGTTAGAAAAACTCATTAGTATAGATAAATTAACGAGAGCATGGAATTGCATATGTAGTAGTATTGTATGTTTACAGGCATTCTATATTTGAATTTTCTATTTTCTCGTACTATCAGCATAAAAAGACGTTTGTTATATATTAAAGAAGTAAATACCAAAATAATGTCAGTGTCAAATTGTGAATATTATTTACGTTGTGCATATATTTTTACGTCTGATTTTATTGTACTCTCACAATTATCAGAATAATTTTCTGTCAGCCCGTATGACTAAGTGTAAGTTACATAATTTTCCAAAATTATGGCAGCGAGTAATTTTGGTCCGATTGAGAGTCAAAGTAAGCAAATTATTTTTAACTGTTATAAATATTTTGAACTTGAACTGAAGAAAAATTTAAATTCCCTTTGCACGGCTGCCCAGTTAGTTGAAAAAGCTACAGGTGTTTGTCTCTCTACTGTTTATAACATTGTGTCTGAGAGCAATAGTGAGAAATTCGCATCAACAAAGAAATTCACCTCCCCGAGAAATAAAAAAATTACGTACTTGTCCGTCATCAGCAGTAGACGATTTTGATCAGGAAGTCATCCGGAGAATTATATACAATTTTCATCTATCCCACAAGCAATTTCCAACCTTAAAGGCACTCCATTCTGGGTTAAAATCCGATATAGATTACAAATTTGGCATTTCCACCTTACGAAAACAAATACAAAAAAAATAGGATTTAAATGGAAAAAGACCGAGAACAACCGAAAAATACTAATGGAAAGACACAACATCATATGACTGCTAAGAATAAATTACCTTACCAAAATTGCGGAATATCGGTCTAAAGATAGACCACTAGTTTATACTGATGAAACCTACATCCACACTTCACATGTGTCCGGAGAGGCTTGGACCGTTGGAACAGAATTTGGTGTAAAAAAACAAATATTTATAGGCCAGCGGTTAATAATAGTGCACGCAGGAGGAAAAGATGGTTTTATTCCCAACGCTTTGTTATTGTTTAAGGCAAACCAAAAAACGGGAGATTACCATGACCAGATGAACTTTGTCAACTACGAAAAATGGTTAAATGAAAAATTATTACCGAACCTTAAACCGAATAGCGTACTTATCGTAGATAATGCGTCCTATCACAACAAACTTTTGAATCGTGCTCCAACGTCAAATTCTCATAAACAAGAAATGATGGATTGGTTGACAGAACACAACATTTCATATAGCCCGTTGATGTACAAAACCAGTTTGTATGATTTAATTAAACAAAATAAAGAGCGGTTTCGTGAGTACCACATAGATGCAATTTTAAAAGAACATGGCCACTCCGTTTTAAGATAGCCACCGTATCACCCGAGATTCAATCCGAACGAAAATATTTGGTCCATGGTAAAAGGATATGTAGCGAAAAGAAACGTTTCTTTAAACATGCAAGGCATTATGAGTTTAGCAACTGAACGAATGAATACTATTACTGCTGAGGACTGGGAAAATATTTGTCGCCATGTCGAAAGTGAAGAAAATAAATATCGATGTCAGGAAGGGGAAATGGATCGAATTTCAAACAATCTTATTATCAATACTTTTGTGACAGCTCAGGTGAAGAACATGATAGCGACTAAAAGCAAAAAACAGGACTACTACTTATTCCATTTCTTGAGAGTATGTAATTTTATTAAATTAAGAGAAAATTATTCTCCTTTTGCTGCAAACGGTACAACCACTGCAAATGCAATTCCATGTTCTCGATAATTCATCTATACACGGTGACCGCAGGGGTTCGAACTCGGTACCTTACGATCACGAGTCGACCCCCTTAGCCACCAGGCCGCCGACGCTCTATTATCAAATACGTTTAGCAAATGATTTACATTTTCCAAAAACAAACGTGGGCGTAAAACGTTTTCTTACTAATCCTAGAAATGGCGACTAAATAAATAAAAGACTCACGCAAATATTTAGGTAATTGAGTTAAACTTGTGAGCATAAGAAAATATTAATTATTGATAATGCGATAAGAAGTGGTATTGAGCGAAATAAAGATTTGTAATGGGCGATTTAGTGACGCTTTAGTGAACTGGCTGTACAAATATTCACCGATTACTCCACCGAGATCGCTCTTTAGCGATAAGACCGCCTATTGTTTACCTCTACTTTTAATATTCTTGGATATGTTGCGTTCTTTAATATATCGATATCTGAAGTCGATAAACGAGACGTCCCTATGGCAGCTCAAAAGTGCTACGAGAATTCCAGCCTATGCTCATTATCTTCTCTACAAACAGACCGATACACCTGCTCACTCATCACTACGCCAACTCACTTATTCTTACTCATCCATCACCTATTTAGTTACTCCCACGTTAGTTAGCATCCACTAACAAATGACTGTGTTCTACAGTTTAAAGCGCCGCATTGCGCTGTGCATAGTGGACGAGGCGGGGCAGGCCATCGAGCCCGAAGCGCTGATCCCGCTGACGCTCGACGTGACGCGCCTCGCGCTCATCGGCGACCCGCAGCAGCTGCCCGGCTATATCTGCTCGCAGGTCTGTGTCTGTGTGGTATCAATCGTCTTCCAATACACACCTGGGTCAACAACTTAAATTGTTAAGCTATTAAACCTTAAAAATAATAGACGTACGAACTTGAATTTGGAGTGTAAATTGCATTTAGACAGGACTTTTAATGTAAAATGATGATTATTATTATTATACAAAAAAACCTGTACTCAGCTTGGGAATCTAACCCGGTTGTTTTGAAAAAAATAAACTTCACTATTTCTATTTAGATATCGATGGTTATTTTAGTAGGTACAGGTTTTTTTTTTAAATGTATGAATGCAGTTTTTCTTCTTATTTAAATCGATGACATGATTCCTAAGAACAGATCTCCGTATGTCTTATAGTTTCAGAATTTCCCATACTGACCGATTTAAATGAGACATCCTGTATATTCACATTCGAGGTGTCCTTGGCTCACGTGTCTGGAATGTTCCGCGTAATAATGTCTCTTTTTCTAATCACGTTATCTCTTTCACATGCTTCTGGAAGGTTCTCAATATCGCTGTATCTATGTAATCTTGCTATCTCTTTCACTATTACTGTAAAAATATGCTGTATACTGAAATGTATTTTGAAGGATCCGTAAACGCGTGAAAATGGGTTTTTAGTTCATGGCGTAATCTGTTAAACGGGTCGCCTGAAACTGATCGAAAACATGTTTCAGGCGCCTGAAATGGACTGAAACGATCTTTCAGTATCCTGAATCCGCTTCATAAGCACCAAAAATAACGATTTTAAATGAGACTTTAATCCCGGTGTAACAATACACTACACGCATAACTGTTGTAAAAATGTTTTTTTCTGCCGCTTATAACTTCTTACCTGGAAGATACATAAAAATACGAGATACGGTGCACCATTTTGTCTTTTTATACTTCCCGCAGACCAATTTCATAAATTCAAATTCAAGTTGTCGTAAATTCCATTATTGAGGCATTATTTAAAAAATATATTTTATCTCAACTCTCATCCCATAACAGCAAAATAATTCTATGCTCCACCGACGATTGACGATTTTTGTTACTTTGGCTTGTAGAAATCGGCAGATATTTTTTTTTCTCCTATATGCTCAGAAATGTTGGCTGCGTTCCAGGCCTCGGCCAAATTAAAAAAAAATGTTATCATTTACCTACCATTCGTCGCGGTAAACGGGTATGAAATTTTAAAAACGCGGTACGTTTTTTTCTTTTTAAATCCATGTTTGGACTAGGAAAACTAACTCCATTTCCCGGCCCGTATTTTAACATATTTTAGTCAGTCGGAATCAATTTATTAATACGGCCCTATAAGCTTTGTACACGCACAGTGTTATAAAAATAAAACCTTTGTTCTCCGCCTACCTAAAACGGATTGTGCCTATGTGGCTACAAAGTCTAAGTCGTACATCGTCGGTTACACTGCAATACCGCGTAACTAATAAATTGATTAAGTTGCAAAATATACCTTAACGAGTAAGTCAGTAAGGTACACTTTCCAACTAATTGAATTGGTTAGTTACGCGGAATTGCAGTTTCACCAACGACATAGTATAAAACGCTAACTTCCTAATTAGCAAGATGCGTTCATCTCTGTTGAACTAATCGGTAATAAGACTAAATGACTGTCAAGCTATATCGCGTTATGACTAACACGCATTTGGACTACAGTGGGATTAAGACTGAAATGCATTTGGACTGCATCAGGATTGAGACTAAAACGCATTATGCCTGAAACGTATAATCCCTAAAACGAAATACTTAGTAGAAAGGGCGTAGAAAGCTACTCCCTTATCTTTTATTTATCAAGTGAAAAGTCCTGACTCACTCACTGACTGACTCATCCAGCAATTTTATACGTTTAGTGTCATTCATTATTGAGCGATCATGGTGGCTTAACCAAGATGGCTTGAGTGACAAACAGGCGATCAGACCTCTTACTTACTCTCCATTGGTAATATTCAAGCAAAAAGTTGGAAAAAAGTTAAAAAAATATATGAAATGAAAAGCAACGTCAAATTAAAAACTATATTAATAATTTTGAGACACTTATTTTAAACAAAAAATTAACATTCTTCATAATAATGAACTTTAGGCAAAACGCGACTTAGTCAAATGGCGGAGTATGTGCATTACCGAAATAGGCATTGTACTCAATAGATCAACAGCGAAATAGACAAATTAACCATATAGCCTAGATCCTACCAAAGAATGAAGTTTAGGCAAAACGCGACAAAGGTATAATGCGTTTTAGGCTGACGTAGAACAAAGGTTATAAAAGACATAGTGGTCAGGTCGAGCCGCGATGACGTGGGCGTCCGTGTGTGACGGGTGTTCCGTGGGGGTGTTGCAGCGCGCCAAGCGGCACGGGCTGGGCGAGTCGCTGTTCGCGCGGCTGGCGGGCGCGGCCGAGGGCTGGGGCGGCGGCGCCGTGCTGCTGGACCGGCAGTACCGCATGCACGCCGCCATCGCCGACTACCCCAACCGCGCCTTCTACGCCGGCCGCGTGCTCTCCGCGCCGCGCCCGCGCCCGCGCCTGCCCGTGCCGCCCTACACCATCCTCACCATCTCCAGCGGGGACAAGGGGCAAGGTAACTCCCCCCGTTTCTATTTTAACGCTGCTCGCTCACTTCGGTACTATGTTTTGTATTTAAATATCAACCTATCAATCTGAGCAGTTATATTCTATAGCTTAAGTACGAGCTCAGAAATCAGTTTGGAGTGCAGGACTAGGTCAATTTGAATAGAATGGTCCCTTTTTAAATTAATCTACCAACAATCGGCCCCGGATAGCCCGCGTAGGATGTACTGTATGTCATGTATAGACTCGGGCGATAATCGCGCCGTTCCAAAACCGAAGTACTTAAGTGTCACTGTACGCATGATTGTAAAAACTAATTAAAAATCTATCGCATAGTTTAAACAAATAAGTGCACGAACGGATAGACAGAAATATAATATAATCACTGCTCGGAAATATGAACATTTTTGATTTAGTTTTGGGCAGACTAAGTATGTCTGCAATGTAGAAAAACTCGTTAACTAGAGAGCCCCACATAATATTTTTGAACTCGTCCCTAAATCGCGAACTTTGTATCCTCGGCAACAATGTACTGTTATATTATTTAAAACTAAATAATAATATCTTCCCGTTCTATAGGAGTTAACGAATGTGTGGTCTATATATCACAGACACCGGCGGCGGCAACGAAATGGAGGCGTGGGGCGTAGCACGAGTAGCGGTAGCGCTGCGCGACGTGGCGCGGAGGCTCTCGCTCAGCCTCGCCGTCATCACGCCCTACCACGCGCACAAAGAGCTGCTCAAGCGCAACCTGCGCACGCTGTGCCACGATCCGTGAGTACTGAGAGAGACTGTCGATCTCGCGGACGCTACGTGAGAACTGCACGGCTAGCACATGATGGCGCACTAGTTATGTCGCCCGCGAGATAGACTACCTGTCTTTTTCTGACCCTTCTAATTAGACAATAGTCTATCTAACGCGCAGTCGGCTTAGCCTTCAACACGCGAGCGCTGACGGGAAACAATAATAGGACTCGCAATCATCAATTATATAGGTATAGGGGGGAATGCCAGGGGGGTGGGTCATGATACCGCAGAGCTCATTTCGCCAATAGAAGAATTAGAAGAAGAAAATTGTAGATTTGGTGCAAAAAAACGAAACAGTTATAACAAAAATTTAATACAGTGGGAAATTTAATTAGAACCGAAACATAAAAGTATTTAATAATGCACCAAGTTGGGTGCCACTCAGCAGTGTCTAACATAATTATAGGTGCCGTGATGCTGATTTTCAGAGCAACTATTCGGGGAGAAAGCGCTGCTGGTCCTTAGATGTGTGTAGATGAAAAACTCGAGTGAAGGACCTGGGCCTCTATTCAACTGCGTTATAACGATATCGTTTTTGACCTGTTTCCGTATTGTCAACGTTTTGATAACTCTTAAGGCCTGTACCGAAAAAAAACTGTAAATTTCAAATAACTGTCATTTTTATTCCAAACAAGATAGCTATTATTTTCTTGCTGTCATAAATAAGTGTCATTCTTACCTTAACCATTGCTATATAAATTACTCGGATATGTGGAAAAACTTACTTTCGACAATGAATAGAAAACAACGCCGTGAAATGGTCGTTTCCAAATGGCGTGAAAATCCGCAACGTCCTACGAGCCTTATCGCCAAAGACCTAAAGTTACAGCGAAGTTCTGTGGATTTTATTTTGAAGAACTATTTTAATACATTGTCTCTTGAACAGAAGCCCGGAAGTGGTAGACTTCAAGGGCCAAGTAACCCTAGTAACCCTAGGTAACCTAGGTAACCCTAGGCTTGACAAAAAGATAATCAATTGCATAAAGCGGAATCGAAGTATGTCCATCAGAGATATTGCCAAAAAATGTGGCACAAATGCATCTATGGTGCAACGAGCTAAGAAAAGAGCAAGTATGCAGACCCGGAAGAAAGTTACGACGGCAAAAGTGACCGAAAAGCAGCGTTCTGTAATTAAAAGCTGAGCTCGAAAACTATACGATTTCCTTGGCACAACAAAATCACATTTAATAATTGATGACGAAACTTATACCAAAACTGATTTTACAACGCTTCCTGGTCCGCAATACTACACGGCGGGTAAAGGAGAAACTCTTCTCGAGTCTGAAACAACTGTTAAGATTGGGAAATTCGACGAAAAATTTTGTCGTATGGCAAGCTATCTGTGAATGTGGCGACAAAAGCTCCATTTTTGTCACAAAAGGTACCGTCAACAGAGAAATATACATAAAAGAATGCCTTAAAAAGCGGTTGCTGCCATTTGTGAAGAAGCATAACGTCCCTACGTTATTCTGGCCTGATCTAGCCCCAGCCCACTACGCTAAGGACACGATAAATTTCCTCAAGGAAAACCATATCCCTTTTGTACCCAAGGAACTGAACCCACCAAACGTCCCACAGTGCCGCCCAATCGAGCATTATTGGGCTCAAATTAAGGGAATTTTAAGAAAGACGGGTAAAGTGGCCAAAAATATAGACGACTTCCGCAAAAAATGGAATGCTGCAGCCAGAAAAGTTACAAAATGCTCCGTAAAGGCTGATATGGAAGGCGTTCGAAAGAAGCTGTACCACGAGTACAAAAAGTATTAAAATTTAAAAAATACTTACAATTAACTTAGCTGAAGATAGGTTGTTATACTAATATATATTGATATCTACCAAAAATATCGTTATTTTTTCATTTGAAATTTACAGTTTTATTTCGTTACACCCTTTATGTCATTTACAATAATGGCGACTGTGACATAAACGATTCTTAAACGTGTCAAACACGATGTCGTTTAAAAGCACCTGAATAGAGGCCCTGTTGTATGTAGGTAGCTGTGTACAAAAGTAATATCGACGGTTAACCACCAATACCTCCTAACTGTCATTTTTGGTCAAACAACTTTTTTCGCAATTCGTGACAATTACGACCTAACGCACACAATAGAAATATCTCCTATTTTAAATAAAGTATTTTTGTGGTGTTTTTTATCCTGGTAATACCTGATTGAACCTAAAGCTAAGTTAAATTAGTTAAGCTTTTTGTGTCTACTGTAAAGTTGTAATATATCGCACCTTCGGTAGAACAAGGACACAATGTACAATGTGACTACAGGGGAAATTGTGCCCTTGTCCGGTAGAACAAAGGCACAATGTACAATGTTACTAAAGGGGAAATTGTGCCCTTTTCCTACCGAAGGTGCGATATTGAGATAGGAGGGATTGGCGGTTAACCGTCGATATGGAGCTTGCGTCAAGTTTCAAATATATAATGTCAAACGATCTATACAGATGTGTTACAACTACATAGAACAGGTAATTTACTTGAGTTTTTCACCTATACAATATTATAAGTATAGTTTTGTGGTGAATAAGCAGTATGAACTGTATAATACCGAAGAGATCGGACAGATGTCGTGTGTTAAAAAGAAAAGTGACGTTATTCAAAAAAATCTGAGTTTTGTTTTATTGCATAAATGGACTACATTCTAAGAAAAGTAAATGATGTTAAGAGGGCACCGAGCTTTTTGCGCTCATTAACTTTTAGTAGTTTATGCAACTGTATCATAATAAGGGCCATTGAGACACGAGTGCGTGTTTATGACATGAGGCGAAGCCGAATGTCATAATAGATACGCATGAGTGTCTCAATGGCTGATTGATTATGAATAGTTGCATACATTACTTTTTCTATGAGCTCAAAGGGATATGTACCTACCTACAAGTAGCACAAAATTTTCTGCCCAGGTATAATGGGCGGAATCGTAAAATAAAACATGTACAATATACCAATATATAGGACCTTTTTTCGATTTTAAAGGTAGCAAATTACTGCTCACTTCCATTGCCGCCTGTTTTATTTCTGGCGGCGTCAACATTTCCGCATCACTTAATTCGCCAAAGTCACACATTCTCACACATAAAAAGTGATTAACTCTTCTTTCTTTTAACTTTCAAGAACTTCGTGCAAAAGCAAAACAAAACAAATTCCAGCTATTTTGAAACGTTTGTTTTTTTTACTACAGTACACCTTAGAAAAGACCCGGGAACTTTAGGTCATTCAGCCAAATTAAAAAATGTTAAAATACTATTTTTTTATAATAACTCTTAAATTCACTTATTTGTTTGTGTATACATATTATAATTAATCTATAAGGTCGATTTAACAATAATTGAGTAAATAAAATAGAATAGCAGCTGTTGATAATATACGGTGAACTTTTTTTTTTAAACAATAATTCACGCCATTTGCAATGCGAAAAAGAACTTTGTGAAACGTTTCACAATGAAATGTCAACGTTCCGATCACACAAGGCACCTCATTGGATTACCGATAGCGGTATCGTTAGCAGCACATTGTACTACGCGAGTAGAAAGTCTTTTCGGCTAAAGAGAATAAATCATAAGTAAAGAATCAGAATCAGAATCAGAATAATCTTTATTCAAGTAGGTTTACAAATAATAAACTCTTTTGAAACGTCATAGTAGCGACTTAGCCTAAATTGACTGCAGGTTCAAATCGCGACCGATCAGAGAAGAACCTGTAAGAAACTCTGTCGGATGTCTTTTTTTTTTTTTTTCGACGTTCGCAACCTTTTGTCGTAAGGACTAAACATTTTATTACAAGCAATTCAGTCCCAAGCATTGTTATCATTAATATAGTCTTTAATACTACACTCGGCGTCAAAAATATCGCCCCTCCTCGGAAAATAATTACAACCGACTTTAAACCCTATTTGATCAAGGACAACAATATGATTGTTAGGTATCATTTGAAAGGTAATAAAGTGTTTTTTTAGGAAATTAAAAAAAAAAAAGGATTTTTCCTTGGGGTCAAAAATTAAAGGAAATGACGTTGCGAACAGTTGAAAAATGTTTATTCAAGTTTAAATTTACAACAATAAATGGATAACAAAATTTTACAATAAGTGCCTAAAATTAACTTAAAACCTAGTGTTACCCCCCCTTGCCCTTATCACTGCCTCTAAACGGTCTTTCATTGATTGCACCAACTTTACGATGCCCTCTTGTGGAATGTTGCCCCATTCTTCTATGACTGCGTCCTGAAGATCTTGCAGGGTGGTAGGGGCGGCATCTCGTGACCGAACCCGTCGCTTCAGCTCGTCCCAAAGGTGTTCAATCGGGTTTAAGTCAGGACTCCTGGCTGGCCACGGCAAAACGGGAATCCTGACCTCCTCCAGATAATCCCGAACAATTAATGCAGTGTGGGAGCGAGCGTTGTCGTGCATTAATGTGAACCCGGGAGCCGACGTAACCCGCATATGGCATCACATGCTCTTCCAGGATCTCGGCAATGTATCGGCGAGCATTCAGGGACCCTTGGCCGCGAGTGCCTCCAGTCCTGGAGACGCAGACAAGGTCGGTTTTGCCGTCTATAGACATGCCCCCCCAGAACATGCAAGAGCCACCTCCGTAGCCCACTGTCTCTTCAATACAGGCTTGAGCAAATCGGTCGCCCGACCTTCTGTAGACTCTGGCCCGCCTGTCGTTGCAATAAAGACAGACTCTCGTCTCATCGGTAAAGAGAACCTGCCTCCATTGCTCAAACGTCCAATCGACGTGGTCGCGGGCAAATTGCAAGCGATCTCTGCGATGCTGTGCGGTCAACATTGGGCCTGTAGCAGCCCTGTGAGCCACGATATCCTTCTCCCGCAGTCTTCTTCTAACCGTAGAGATGCTAACTGATCTTGTCCGAGCTTCTCTGAGGCGTTGTTGCACCTCAACAGCACTAGCGAAGCGATTGCGTAGAGATGATGTCACGATGAAGCGATCATCTCTTTTGGATGTGCAGCGTCGCCGACCAGCCCCACGTCTTCTGATGTAGCCCCCAGTCTCCTGGAACCGCTGAAATACTCGGCGGACAGCATGACGGCTTAAATTGAGTTGCCGAGCGACATCACACTGCCGAACTCCTGCTTGCAGTAGTGCAACCACTTGAGCTGATTTAGCAGCGGTGGTCTCCATGTTCGAGGGTTGTTTTCTTGCTTGAGTTCCTTAGATGTGTTCTCTTCGACGTCTGGATAGTGAATGATTGACATTTGACCTTGCACAGGCATTTTATACCCCTGGAAAAGGGCACAACTCGCGACCCTTCAAATGAGTATTTGTGCACTTTTTTTTCGAAACGCTCTGATTCACAAGCCATTACGTTTTGTTTAAATTAAACATTATTAATTTAAAACACATTAAACGTGCTGTTAATTGATACTAATATTAATTATGTAACATAATTTCGCTAAGGTCTAGATTAGCTTGAATCTGATTTTCGCGGAGGGGCGATATTTTTGACGCCGAGTGTATAATATGCTTTAGAAATTAGTTTACGCTTAACGTAACTCTTAAATTTATTTACTGATAGTTCAGTAACATTACTTGGGAGCTTATTATAGAACCTAATACAATTACCCATAAAAGAGTTTTTTATTTTATGGAGCCGCGTGAAGGGCACTGCGAGCTTATATTTATTTCTGGTATTAACATTATGTATGTCACAGTTCTTTCTAAATTTAGCGATGTTTTTATGAACATAAATAATGTTTTCATAAATGTATTGACTGTGCATGGTCAATATATTAATTTCTTTAAACTTATCTCTAAGCGAGTCTCTCTGGCCCATCTTGTAGACAGCACGAATAGCCCTCTTCTGCAGAACAAAGATGCTATTTACATCAGCAGCACTACCCCACAGTAAAATACCATATGACATAATACTATGGAAGTAACTAAAATAAACTAATCGAGCGGTATCTAAGTCTATTAATTGCCGAATCTTATTAACTGCAAAAACTGCTGAACTGAGTCTACCCGCCAATCCAGCAAGATGAGGACCCCATTGGAGCTTGGAGTCTAACGTTATACCAAGAAACACTGTATCATTAACTAGGTCTAGTTTGTCATTTTTAATAGTTACAGTAGTTTGACTATTTTTCACATTAGTAGTCATGAACTTTATACATTTCGTCTTTTTTTCATTCAGTAATAAATTATTAACACTAAACCAATCGACTACTTTTGATATAGCATTGTTTACATCGACATTAAACTGCTGTTGTCGTTTAACTTTGAACACAAGTGACGTATCATCAGCAAACAATACTATATCATGGTTGTCCTTTATAAGGTAAGGTAAGTCATTTATGTAGATGAGGAATAAAAATGGACCCAATATTGAGCCCTGTGGTACGCCCATTGAGACCAATGACCCAGGTGATCGTACTCCATTCACGTCTACCCTTTGTATTCTCCCGTATAAGTACGTTTTTATTAAGTTTAGCGCAGTACCTCTAACTCCATAGTGGTGTAGTTTCCTGATCAATGTGTCATGGTTAACGCAATCGAAGGCCTTGGACAAATCACAAAAAATACCTAAAGCATTCTGTGACCCTTCCCAGGCATTAAAAATGTTTTTAATCAACTCAACACCAGCTTCGGTTGTCGAGCGACCCCGAGTAAAACCAAATTGTTTATTGTGTAATAAATTATTATACCGAAAATGTTCCGCTAACTGTGACAAAATCAATTTCTCAAATATTTTACTGAAAGTGGGTAGTATGGATATTGGTCTAAAATTTGTGGGGTCAAAAGTACTACCCGTTTTGAATAATGGAATTATCTTACTATGTTTCATAAGATCAGGAAACTCACCACAATCAACACAGTGATTAAATACGACCATTAAGTCAGATGCTATGACTTCAATTAAGGATTTGAGTACATGGACCGACACTCCCCAAAGGTCACTGGTTTTCTTTATATTGATTGAGTTGAATGCCTTAATTACATCCAAGGCAGTAACGCGCTTGAATTCAAAGTATATACTGCATTCAGGCACGTTATCTTCTAAAAGTACAATGGCAGACGCAGGCGAAGAGTTCAAGCACTTAGTCGTGGACACTGGTATATCGGTAAAAAACTTTTCAAATTCAATTGCGATATCTGGATTGGAATCTATTATTTTACCATCTACTTTTAAACGATAGTCGTTAATGTTCTTTTTTCGGCGACCTGTTTCTTCATTAATTATTTTCCAGGTCGTTTTAATAACATCAGAACTATTCAAGATTTTGTTACTTAAAAAATTTCGCTTAGTTATACGGCAGTCTATCTTGAATTGCTTAGAATACTGTTTGACATGTTCCTTAAACTCCTCACTCGCGTTATAACCCGTACATCTTCCAATCGGCCATCTTCCCTCTTCGAAGGTTACCGGAGAACCCTTTCATAGAAAGCTGACGGTAAATTATGACGTAAATAATTTCTTTTGCGTGACTTGACGCTGTCATTAGGACAGAGTTCTATGGTGGCTCAACAACCCCGTGATTTAATGTGACTGTATATTGAAATGAAATAAAACCTAATTACCTTTATTGACAATATTCTAAGCACAAAATAAAGTGAACTCAAT
Source organism: Acleris holmiana (assembly GCA_949316455.1). NCBI lineage: Eukaryota > Metazoa > Arthropoda > Insecta > Lepidoptera > Tortricidae > Acleris > Acleris holmiana. The sequence continues at coordinate 12,166,285 of OX438772.1, read as the reverse complement.
ACCTAATGTAAAGTAATAGAACGGCTAAGTAGGGGAAAAATCCCAGTCATCGACCCTTTCTTCAAGTTATTATTTTTAACCGACTTCAAAGAAAAGGAAGTTCTCAGTTTGACCTGTATGTATGTATGTTTGTCCGCGATTATCTCACGTTTGGCTGAACCGATTTTAATGCGGTTTTCAGAAAAGTATTTGTTTTACATAGGAGAAGGTTTTGGTATTTTAACCGTCTTTAAAAAAAGGGTCTTAGTTTGACCCGTATGTACGAATGTTTATCTATGATTATTTCCGCAAAAACTTCAATGTCTGGTTCTGATCACTATAAAGTATAAAATTAAATTGATGTTTTAAAAAACTAAAAACTTAAAGCCGCTGTATCAATCACATATTTAGAAGTTCCTACTTAATGTATTTATGTATATAATGTACGCAGGTATCTTTAGAAAAAATATTAGGACACAAGAAACAACAATAATCAATATCGGATTTTACTTCACGGCATTATTTTGTCTGTGTGAGTAAGCAATGTCATTGTCTATTTCTCCATCCACTGAAAGACAAGAAATTTGGTCCATTGGCATCCTGTAATAAAACAGAACGTTTTGATTTAACTATAATTTATTTATTAACAGAATTGGTTTTTGGGTGAAATTTTGTAATCCTCATTCTTTAAAAATAATTCGTATTTGGGACTTACAATTCCATTGTGTGGTAAATTTTATAATCGATGTCAACCAATTAATTTACCCTGTAAATTGAAAAAATATAAAGATAATGTGGAAATTCATACTAAATTTATTAAAATGTTTTCCTATACACCTCTTACTATTTTTACGCATACCTCACCGGTTCATTAGGTAACTCTTCGTTTTGTAGCGAAGTGCCAACAACTGGAACATTAAGCCTATAAATAAAAAAATATGAATAATTTTGCAATTTTACTCATTTGTTGAAATATAGTTGTTAGGTACTGAGTATACTTACGAAGCAACAGGAGTATTCTCTTTGTCTTCAGATTTCTGAAGATGCCTTGCTTTAGAAATATTGAAACCATCCCAAGAAGTAACAATATTATATAATTAATTATAGTAAAAAAAACCTCGGGTCGTTCTAAGAAGCCTGTTTTGCCTGTAAATGTGTTTTTTTAGCTAAACTATTTTTATATCTTGGTAAATATTCACCATAGAAGTGTATTTTTTATATACCTACTAATTGAAAGAACTTCGCGTGTTGTTTACAATTCCTTGTGTAAATAAACCAATTTTGGCCCAAAACATCAAGACTACAACTACACGATCACAAAGTCTTAGTAATACAAATCGATACATCTCGAAAATCAGTCTATGTTGCTACCGATTTATTTTCTCCTCCCTTAGCGTGGCATTTTGACAACCTGTCAAAACAGGTTTCTTAGAACGACTCCACTATCAGTAGGTTTACGATTTTAACTTACTTCATTTCTTCACGCAAGCGTTTAGCATTGTGCTTTTGCCAACCGCTTCTCTTCCTTTTTTGGTTGTGTTTGTTCCCCATTTAAAATAAAGTGAATAATCACAAAAAAACGCGATAAACGCAACCAACCAACAAGCGACACAGTCTCCACGTCCGACGGCCGAAGCAGGACTAATGCGGACATGGGGGAAACGTGACGGCTCTGGCTAAAATGGACGAAACGCGTGCGAATTTAGGTATTTCCTTCATATTAGTAAAATAAAAACACATTTTAAAAATGTTAAGTGTAGACGTTATAGAACACGTGTAGTTTTGTTGTAAATCCAAAACTGATGATTTTCCGTGAAGTAATTACGCCGTACTAAGTGTTTATTTTGTTATGTAGAGGTATCTTTGGAATTTTTTTCTATCGAGGGAAGTACAAGTAATCGTGTTTCTAAAGTGTATGATGGATAGAGTGATTCCTTAAATATCTTACATATGAATTGCATAACTAAAGCTTCAGTAAAAACAATGCAGCAGGTGATCAAACGAACGCATTTTTTTCGTAATCACGTATCGTTGCCTCGGCGCACTCTTAAAGTGGCGCATTGCGGTTTTTTTTCTATCACGATAGATGCAGCTCATGTCACTTATCCATAACGCGTGTTCCTACATTATTTTTTATGGAATAATGTCCTTTTTGCATTTGCGGCGGTAGACGTATGTGCGTATTTGTAAATAAGTGACATATTGTGTCACTTGTAGCCTATAAATTGTATGAGGACAGCGTATGTACCTATATTAAATTATAAATGGTATTTTTTAAATACGTCCTTGTTGTTTGAAAGTTTAGATCATTACAATGTGTATTACAATGTTCTAAAATGACTCTTTTTGATTTGAAGCCGGAAAATTGCTGAAGTGTTTTGTTCGAAAGTGATCTTTTGGTATAATGTAATGTTTCTTTATTAATTACAAAGTATCATTAATTTATTCCTAATAAAATTCGTGAAAAACTACACATGACGTTATTTATTAAGAAAGTCCATTAATCAAAAGTGAGGTAGAAAATATTATGTCCGCTTACTTGGGAAAAGCCTGGCCTAACGAAAGCAGTGTTGCCAGCTGTAATTGGAAGAAAAAAGCTGTATATCGACCTGTATATCGAAGTGGCGTGCAATAGGAAATGCCTATCTCCAACATTAGAGTAATGCGGGGAGATGACAATGATAGAAAATGTGTTCTTTCCCATAAGCAGGAACATCCCCATATAGTATAAATCCACGATTTTTATGAATAATAATAAAAGTTTTTATCAAGTTTGTAGTTTATTTTGAAAAACCATTGTTATAAATCTAAAAAAATATATAGAATAGCGATATTTTTAGGTTAAATAAGGTCACATTTAAGTTTAAAACCAACATGTAGACAAAAAATGGCTTAATGAAATGTGCCTGCGTGCGTGCGTGCGTGCCTGCGTGCGTGCGGGCTTGCGTGCGTGCATGTGTGTGTGTGTGCGTGTTTGTGTGCGTGTTCGTGCGCGTGTGTGTGTGTGTGTCTGTGGGTGTGTGCGTGTTTGTGCGCGTGATACGCGTGTGCGTGCGTGCGTGTATGTGTGCGTGTTTGTGTGCGTGTGCGCATGTGCGCGTGTGCGTGCGTGCGTGCGTGTGTGTGTGTGTGCGTGTGTTTGTGTGTGTCTGTGGGTGTGTGTGTGTGCGTGCGTGCGTGCGTGTGTGTGTGTGTGTCTGTGTCTGTTAAGCGAGAGACTTAATTAGAGTGCGCAAGTCTTTTACTGAAGAAAAGACTCCTATGTTCTGGGACTAATAATCATACATCGGGGTTTTCGGTGCGGGAATGATTTGAGAAAGAGTAGAGATAAACAGATAGGCCAGTCTGAGAAAAATCATATTATGCCTAATGAATACCTCTCTGCGAATTGTATACCTACACACTATGATACAATTTTATTTTAACTCATATAGGAGATACTTTAGCTTTACTACCAAACCTTATGAGATAATAATAAAAATAACATTAATTAATTACTTGCAGTAAATTTAGCAGGTGGCTCGATTTTCAAAATAAACTATTAATTAATATTTTTTCTATATTTGGAACAGTTAATCTACGGCGTCTTGCTGTAAATATCCATTTCATCGAACTAAATGATCTTTCCACGTCGACAGTTGTAATAGGTGCATATTAAAATTTTGTGAAGGAATCAATTGCGATTGAAGTTCTATTTCTTTGCCGTTTAACAATTCATTTATAATTTTTAGTGTGCTATAGCCAGAATTTTTCTTCAACACCAACTTCAGTTTATTAAAAATCTTTTTCTTTATAGGTTTTATGAACTATTTTTAAACTATCCCTGATGGATAGACTTTTGTCCTATAGTTTTTTGATAGCATTTGGGATAGTCATTAAATAATTTGCTATAAAATATAAGTCGCTTCTTATATTTGCATCACCGAAAGCTCTTTTTGCTTCTATAATACAACGGCCTTCGGAGCAGCTGAATGTGTTTAGAACACGTTTCACTTCATCATAATGTTTGCTATAATATGTCGCAGCTTCTATCCAGGTTCCCCACCGAATAATTGTTGGTCGGGGTGGTAAAGGCACTCCCGGAAGCATGTCTTTAAACTTTTGTATTCATTTAGGAGATTTCATAAACGTCTTTTTAACATTTGAGATAAACGCATTCACATTTGGATAAAGGGTTCTGACTAGTTCAGCCACTCTATTTAAACCATGAGCCAAACATGTGGTGTGCAAAAGATTGGGAAAAATACTTTTTAAATTCCTTCCTGCTTTTAACATGTAGCCCACACCGTCAGTTAAAAGTAAAAGCACTTCATCGTGGTTATTGTGGTTAGCACCGCGTAATTCATCAAGAGCACTTGTTACCGTGTTGGTTATGGTTACATTGTTCGTTGCCTCTAATAGTTTGCTAGATATCAAGTGTTGAGTGCCAATGTTGTCGTTACGTAGTGTCCCTACTATGACATTAGCTATTTGACGACTGGCATCATCCGTGGTTTCGTCAACACTCACGTAAATATATTAATTTTTAAGTTCATTTCGTATTGTATTAATCTTTTCATCGTAAACTTTAGGTAAATATTCTCGCCGCAGTTGACATTCTGAAGGAACATTTACAGTTTTTTTTTTAATGTTAAGGACCACCTGATGGTAAGTGGAATCTGAGACCCATAGACATTTGAATTCTCAAGACTATAATCCCAAGACCTCAAATGCGTTGCCAACCCTGAGGACTAAGATGGAATGCCTCTATGCTAGTAATTTCACCGGTTGTCTTATCCCCACACCGGAACACAACAATGCGAACACTGTTGCTTGGCGGGTGGTTAAAGGATAAGATGGTGGTAGCGATCCGGACGGACCCTGCACAGGGTCCTACCACCACCACCAGTAACACATTTTTCGATAAAATCTTGAAATATCGGATTGTTTACCTGCGTCCATGGTATTATATATTACAACCCACAACAAATTTCACGAGCTCACTATTGAAATCATATTTTATAAAGGTATGTTTATTGGACGCAACATGTCGCGTTACACTAAATTTCGTTTGAGCGAAGCTAACATTGCACTTGTGCAAAAAAATAAAGAATCGCGAATCTCTATATCTGGATTATTTTCCATCCACGAACGCATTTACTCGTAACGAGTTTTTCTTGGAGGCATTTTTGTATTGATTATTATGTGATAAAACTGATAAATGAGTAGGGACTTAACTGAAGAAGTTGATACTGACTTTATAGTACCTATATCTATGATTACTTATTGTTTTATGTTATTCAATTAATTATTCATGACGTAGAAACCTACTACATACAGTACATTCTGTTTTTCAAGTCAATACCTAATCTTTGACTAATGTCAAACGTTCCCGCTCCGAAAACCCCGATGTATGCTAATAATAGCCTCCGTATCATTATAAGATGTTAATAACCACTAACTAATTTCTTGACTTTCGTTAGTGTGCATTTTTTTATGACACAAAGTTTGCTTACCGCATTATAAACAGTCTATCGCTGTCACAGAGGGTGCTCTCTGACATCCGTCGGTGTATTTGTTATGCCATAGAGTACGAGTATACTGTGGTTTTACTGTACTCTTGTTACTACTAACTTTATTTTAAACTTTTAGTAAATATCGTAGCTATTATATTAAATGTATATTAACTAAGAGAAAATCTCTATTGATGGGGTCTTATTTCTGTGTTATTGTTGCAGGTCGGAGCCGGGCGTGGAGGTGAACACGATCGACAGCTTCCAGGGGCAGGAGCGCGACATCGTGGTGGTGTCGCTGGCGCGCTCGCACGGCGTCGGGTTCCTGACGGACGCTGGCCGGCTCAACGTCATGCTCACGCGCGCCAAGCACGCGCTGGTAGTGGTGCTCAACCCTCACGCTGTTATGGTATGTGCTTGGTTTCGACATGCTTTGTCACCACTAGACTCCGGACTCGTGCCGCGATGACGTCACAATACGGTAGTTTGGGGAGTAAATGGAAATGGTGTTAACCCTCTCCTGAGTGGCATAGGCAAAATAAAGAAAAAGTGAATTTTCTCAAGAAATTATATTTATTTTGAGATATTTTCAAAATAACCGAAAATTGGAAATAAATTTATATATGGTTTCGTATGCATTTTAGGACTAAATAAATCAATCCATAAGTGGCTTGGTATGCAATTTAACAAAAATTACATAATTTTGAACCTCTATTATCTAACAATTTTAATTCATAACATCTTGAAGGCTTTCATCTCTTGTAAATAGAAAGTTATTCTCGTTGTAAGACGGCCTTTTTATTTTTTCCGATATTATAATATTTTAACTTCAATTTTTTTTACGTAACTAAATGATTTTTATCCTGTGCTGCAGGAATATTATAGTTTTCTAGTTCAGTTTCCGAAGAATCCCTATCAGGTATGTTATATATGCCGTTTATGTAACCACTTGCATAGCAGTCAAAAACAGACTGGAATTTTTGGCCTTATTACGCCCATAATGCATGACGCGCATAATCGTGCATAATGGCTTTATTATTAATTTAAATAAACATCAACTAAGGGATAAGAATAAGTACTATTAGAAGGGTAACTTCATCGCCACCACGCGCGCTCCCGCGTGGTCTGTCAGTGTCCAGGACTACTTATCGCAGCAAACACTAGCGGCTTGCCACCCAGAATCGGCGCTTGAAGTAAACGTGCAACAATATTTCAAATGAAATGAGTCTCTCAAAGACGCCACTGTCTACACAAACTGTGGTTTTACCATACGACACTGTTAGTTCCGTATTTGACCACGTGCTTTACGATAATTGTCATACATCATTATCGCAGGATCAAATACGATTTGACAGTACTCAAAGATGACAAGCAGGCAATAACAGAAGCGACACTCGCATAGTGACGCGTCTCTACAGGAAAGGTATGACTAGGTACCTTAAAAAATACAAAGATGATAATTTTAAATACTGAGTATCATCATCCTCAATGAAAAAAGTGAGAAACGGGTTTTAAAACCTTTTATGAATCATCTAGTATCAATGTCATTTAGCTAAGCAGTACCATCTACAGCATCTGGATTTAAAGATCGAAGCTATCGTAATTCTGCATGGTCACGGGGTCTCAATACATGTATGTTAAATCGATTGCAATATTTCAAGCTAACAGCAACTAACAAACAAATATACACGGTGAAGATAAATGAAACCATTGTAAACAAAACACATTGCTGGCTTATTTTGAAAATTTCTTTGACTAACTATGTCTATCCAGAGAAAACGTCGTGTAAGATGAAGAACTTCTTAGAGGTTTAGAATGCGTAGGCATAATATTCCTTTTTTACTAAACAGACAATCTGTTATATGTCTTCTATAACAGATTTGTTTTTGCTCCCGCGATAACGATCTATGATAATTGTAGGACGATATCAACGAAGTTTGAATATATACTTATTATTTGTAACATTAAGCAAAGAGCGTAACAAATGAAGGAATTAAATAAATACTTTATTTACCTATGCTCTTTTGTTTAGATTTAACAATACTGGTTTTAAAATACTACAGTAAAAAGGATCTTGCTCTTGGTCTATACTACACGTCTCTGGTACGAGTACCGGATAAGCGTTTTTATTTAAAACTCCACCTCCACCTGTTAACTGATAAGAGTTTTGTCAAGGACACCACTGAGATGCAAAATATTTAGGGTACTTTTTATCCGACTCCGCTGGTGTAAAAAAGTTAATGGTTTATTGTATAGTTTTACAAAAATAAACTAATTCTACGCGAGTGAGGTTGCGGGCTCAGTTAGTATTATATACTTGTGACAACCCTAATTCTGCGACATGCGAGAGAGGTAAGGCGGGGCGTAAAGCACTGTAGGTAATTGTTAGACGGCTTTGCTGTCGAATCCATACAACGACGCCGAAGATGTCCTTCTAATAATACTTATTCTTATAGTGCTACTCAATATGAAGATTCTTTTGAGATAAAATGTCACCCAACCCAACCGGCAGAGTAAGGCACTGGTCCCACCAAGGGCGAGGAAGCGATTAGCTATCGGCGATATTCTCTCCCAAGAAACGAACAAAAGATATAGATCCTGTGTTAGTAAAAGAGACACAGATATTAATAGTTGATCGCTGACTGTTCACACTGCCGGCGAGAACTCTCTCTACTAACTAAAACACTCGCTTCTCGCTGCACGCCAACTCGTTTTTAGTGTCTAGCTTTAATCGCTTCTCGCTCATAGTCGGCGGTGGGACAAGCGCCTAAATTGAATAACCACTACACTATACTACTTATAAATATTTTGTTTGACAGAGGAACGACCAATGGCGCACTTTAGTGGAAGACGCACAACGTCGGCACGTGCTGCGCGCGCTGCCACTCAAGCTGTGCCAGCCGCTGGCGCCCGGCCAGTCGGCACACGACATACTTAGCTACATACAGTGATCTGGCTTGCAGCTGTCTAACGTTCCTCATCAAAAGGCACTTAGTTTGGAAAGGTACTGCTCCCTTCCATCTTTACTAAAGCCAGACGATATGTTGTGGATAACAAGGTTTTAGGTACGAATTATTGCTTAATTACTCTCCTATTAACTGATAACTAGCTGATTTTTAAGAATTTGCTTTCATTTAGCTTGTACAATTTGCTAGGTCGTATCTTTTTTATTTGCAATTAATAAAACAATGTCAGGTAGAGTTCATTTATAAAATCAAAGCAGTAATAATTTATTGACAATGAAATTTTATAAGTCAAGAGTGCCTTAACTTGTTGTGTGTTAAGTTCTTATAGGTAGTTCCACGATAGTTGAGGTCACGCACACAACAACACTATCATGTAATAACAGCGGGATTTCAAATTACTGATCTTATATTGTACTGATAGCAAGATCAAAAGTGAACTGCAAGAAAGACCTAAAAGTTTCTTTAAACTATTTTGTTAAGTATTATGTAGAACGATTCATCGACTTCAAAGTTCAAAGATTTTATTTCAATATATGAGTTATTATGAATAAATAAAAGTCAGATATGCGTAGGTATTATGAATAATATTAATCGTAGAAACCAAAGAGAACTAGTAATAAATTGCCTTGTTTTTATCTATGTAGATGTTACCTATATTTTCATTACTTTTTTATTTCGTTATCAAAACTCTTCAAAGATCAAGTAATACAATAATTAACATATAATTACATTCACTCATTTAATTCATAACTTTTTTTGCAATCAGTACTTCATGTAGCTGTGTGTGTAATCTTTCACGTCAACTCTCGTTGAACTACCTTTATTTGGAAATGGGTTGTAGGAGATTGTGATGTGTGTAAACATTTGTGCTCTCTCAGCACATAAACAGGGAAAATAACGGTGATATTTGCTAATGTATTTACCTAACGCTGAGTGCTCAGTGTACACTTATTTTTAAGAACCCTAATACGATGTACTTGTTTACACTTCCCTATTTGTAACAAGATTTTTTATTTCGCATTTAAAAGTCATAAGTGTCATAACAGACACATTTCTTATTACCTATTTTGAATATACATATTTTGTATTACCCGCTCCTGTTACCCTAAGGGCCATATCGCACTAGCAATGTACAGGCGTGTTTCCAGCGAGCTGATAAGACAGCGACATAGGGTTTCCGTGAAAATACGAAGCAAAACAATTATGCAATACATCTGTGTAGGGGGGTTGTGGGGGTGGCTAACACACGTGACGGTCTCGTGGCAAACACGCTAGTAAAGTGCCAGGGTGATATGACTACGGGCGTGCAAGTCACGTGTTATTGCAAATTAGTTTATAGTTACAATATCTAATTAAGTCATTTCTTTACTCTCAAGAATGTATATTTTAATTTGCCAATATAGTTCAAGCGTTTCTCAAAGCCGCAGCCATCAATCCATACAAATAAAATAATAATACTATGGAATAAAAAACTTAGTAAAATATAATAAAGATATACTATGGATAGAAATATATAAGTATGCAGACTATTATATTTTTCCAGCTTTTATACTATCGGTGGATCCAGCGTTTCTCTTGGATAAAATGACTTGAAACAATATTTCAATGATGTATGGAGATGGATGGAGATATTTATTGAGGCCAAAGAGCCCTTTATATTTTTTGTGTTTGCCTGTATTATGTATTCTTGTTACATACTTTTTAATTCAAAGTGGCGAAGGAATACCACGCTAACGGCATTATAGGGGGTCGGTCAAACCTGAAACCCTTCCTTGGAAAATGATTTACAAACATTACACTGAAGAGAAGTACTGTAAAACCAGAATAGTAGTAAGTCGTTTATTACTCAGCTGTCTATAGCTTATACACTCCCTCTCTAGCATGTCATTATATTTGTTATGCCAGTTTGAACGGACGCACAGCCGAGTACTAACCTCCTGCCGCCACACTACGAATATAGTGTCGTACTCTGTACGCCACGGAAAAAACCGTTTAGTAAATAAATAGGTAACTAGCTTAGTTTCGATGGTAGAAGGATTAATTTAGAGTTGAATGTTGCTCATGTATTTATGAAGCTGGCGTGCGAGACTTGCCAGTGGCTGTCACGCCCAGGGGCCCTTTTCATAAGAGCTTGTAACTTGTAATACAAATGGAAGTCTCTTTTTAATATGTACTGATGAAAAGAGACTTCCACTTGTATTACAAGTTACGAGTACAAGCTTTTATGAAATGGTGAATGTGGCGCTCAAAAGGTAATAGAGGACATGCATGAAAACCAGGATTGACTTTCATTGATACGATTTAGTAGAAAATATAAGTAAAAGCATATTACACGCAATACACAAAGTTTTGACCCGTTAATTAAGATTTGTTAATTTTTTTAAACTTCTTCTAATGTTTAAATTATTTTTTCGGCATCATCATTTTATTTACTTAATATTTTAATTCAACGATCAATATCGTCGGTCTAAGCCAATGCTTAAACATAGTAATTTACAAAATAAATGCAAATTTCTTTATAAGGTCCTTATATTTTAAACTTGGAACAACAGCTGAGACGTCATTCCTATCGCCGATTTTGTATAGTGTTTTTGCAGGTGGTCTGAACTATGACTTTTTAAAACTTCATATGAAAAAATTACACAACAATTATTTTATTCCTCTTTTTAATAGCACTTTCCAGAGAGCGTAAAAAAGATGCATGTTCCCTATTCAATGGTTTTACTGTACATTTCTACTAGTTTGTTAATAACGATCGGCAATGTTCGTTTTCTATGATATATAACTGACGGGTTTACTGTCAGTTGCGGGGCAAGCGAGCCAGCGACAACCACCCGAACGCTATTGAGAAACTGGGACCACTGTAACTGCCATCAGGATTGACTTCTTTATTTTACCGTAGATGTACTTATTCATGGTAATCAATTGCTAAGCAAGGAGACTAGACATTGTTTCTATTTTCTTGTCGGAAACGTATCAACAGAGATGCACGGAACTAAAATCGTGTTCCTAAACAATTGTTCACCGTGAACATTATTCAGCTTTAGATATAAGATCGACTCTTTTATTATAAAATTGAACGATTATTCATTTTATACCAGCTTTGAAGTTGAATGATTGGTAAAAGTTGATAGAATCTTCAAATTTAAGTCCGTATGTGCCGTAGTTACGTTAATTTCGTTCTTCCTATTTGTGTCAGCTTTTGCGAAACGTCCTGTAAATGTCTGTAACCAAAATTTAAACAGCGATAATGGCGCTTAACTATTCACCTTTGTCTTTTATACTCTATGAATTACCAAAAAAGAATGACGCGGTGGCGGGTAAACGTTTTTAAGTGGCAACCAAAACCGCTAGATAATGTTGGCAAAATACACTACAAAGCGCTTTAATTTGTTACATACTCTTTTTGGCCAGGCTTATCATTTATCGATGGCATAACAAAATCAGGAAAAATGCGCCACATACGCTTATACTCTTTAGAAAAAAGTATTTTTAAAGGCATACATATGTAATGGAGAAGGTACTTGTATAACCTAACCTGTACCATTACTTAAGGCCCGGTTAATTCAACTGCGCTCTTTGATGATACCTTCAGGTTAATTAGTTTGTATGTATGACCAAATATCCTGAATTACGCATCAGCATTGAGTGCAATTTGATAATACAGAGCTAACACTCGATATAAGAATAATGGAATAGAGAAGATACATATAAAATGTGTTATTTTTTTGTAATCAATAAACTGATTTGCAAATGCCTTGTTTTTATTTTAGGGCCCCAAATATCTCTAACGTTCCCTTCGCTCTAATTTTATATGGGATTGAACAGGTTCCCTGTCCCGTGAGGCACATGTGTCTCATGGCCAGAGATAAAGAGAATGCAGATTTCTTTATCTTTAGATTATATACATCACTACGACACAAAATATCAGAATTCATAAAATACATGAAAGCAATGACGTGTCTTATACGAAAAATACTAAATTCAAATTTATTATTACTATGGGGACGTGTCGATAGAACGCTGCATTTGCTGGTTGCATGGATTAGAAGTTCCCTAGCACAAGGAATCAAAATGGCATTTATTACGGAAGCGTTTTGCAGCAAGCATCCGTGAGAGAGCGCTTTGAAACAGGAGAAAGCTACAGTACAAAGGCAATCCGAATAAAACACGTTTGGTTGTAAGGTATTTTACTCATTTACGCGTTTCACTGGATATTACAAAATGTGTAACTACCCACATCGACATTCCCACAAACGCCTGATTACTTTTTTCTAAAATTGAAGTCCAAGTAAGACTATCTAACTACTCGCCGCCTCGACCCACGTCTCGGCGGACATTCACGAGACCATTCCCACAGACATACGAGTGCAATTAGAACACCAGCGTAAATCTCGTAAATAGTTTCCTTTAGTCGAACAAGTTCGTACGCGGCGGCTCCGCGGGGAGACGTGCGAGAGGTGCGGGAGGCGAGGCGCCGCCAGCGTGGCTGCTCCCCGCCCCGCCGATGTTCAGGTTCGCCAATGTCTCCTTGCGGGACGGTATCGCTCGAACTTATTTAACTATGATGTTTTAAACAAATATACAGTATTATAAAGTATGAATTTACTGACTGGCCAACGTTCGGTCAAGAAAAACGTCTTGCTGAATTACATTATTATTCCATTTTGATCACACTAAAAATAACTTGTCAACGTGTCTACTAAATTTTCACTTTAGGGCTACGTCATAATATACTCCATGACAAAAACGTATGACGAGGAAGTCCATAAGTTAAGTTTCTAAACATTTCAATCATTTAAAATAATGCTTGTCAAACTTAAGTCGTCCGATTGAAAAATACATCAAGATTAACAATTTTCTCACGAGACAGGAATAATTACAGGTTTTGGAAATTGAAACCATTTATCACGCCAATACATGAAATGAAAATGTATTGCAATGCAAGTGGAAAATGCATTTTGTAAAAATAAATGCTTTATCTCAAGGGACAACAAACTTGGTAGCTACTACTTATGTTTCGAATGAACAGAACCTTTTATTATTTATAAATAATAATATAAAAGCTCAATCCTTCACTATTTACAAAGTGACATTCATTTGTGTCAAATTATGTCATCGGTCACAAACATGCTTACAAAACTTAAAGAAGGCTATTTCAACAAAAGTATAATAGTAGGAAGCATTAAACATAACCAAAACAAATACCGCATCCCCGCAGATGAATGCGTGTGAAGTCTGAATAAAACAAACTCATTAGCTTACTTCAAACAAAGAAAATCTTTGTCTCGTCTACAGTTTTCTTTAGTACCCTAACTAGCCTACCAAATACGGAAGTTAAAATGTAGTAAGTTCGCATAAAGTAACAAGTGCTTAAATTACATAATTATTCTAAGATCCATTTTATTACAACACAATCTTGAAAATATAATTATTTTTATTAACCTCGTTTTTGCGGTATTTGCTATTAATTAAAATACTTTTATATTTTTGACTTACCGAGATAAATACTCTTTCTGTGTTGACATCGAATACACGAGTAGGTGCGCTATGTATCCGCTATGTAGCTTATGTTTTAATAATTAATTATTGCTTAATATACATTGGATAGAAAATAGTTATTGTATTCAATCCTTGAGGCAAAACTGTTACATCTATATAAGGTACATGCGTCTTGCAGGTTGCAATGGAGTTTTGCAAACACGGTATATTATAAGTATATAAGGCTGGCTCTGGCAGTGGACTATCACGCTCATCTATAAATCTGCATATATCTATTGCTACGTTTGGACTCTAGGTGGCAGCGCATTCAAAACATTGTTAGGACTTATATGTGCTTAATAATAAGTTAAACTAGAAATTTAAGTCTGTTTGCTATATATACATAGTCAAGTACGCGCTAGCCGGCCGGGGTCAATGGTGCCGGTTGTAGTGGTGCCCATTGTTATATCTGAAACCAAAAAACCAAATAAAATATCTACCATTTCAAAAGTTATTTCACGATACCTAGATGTGAGAAAGCTACCGATCGCTTTGTCTGTATGCACAACTTCCAATTCATTACAATTGCCAACAACGCATTTAACCACCCACAACGGTCATAAAATTAACGATTATTAAAGTTTTGATTACTTGACCAAACACATATACATACATGACATCACGCCTTCATTCCCAGAGTGGGGTAGGCAGAGCTACAGAAATACCAACAACCTCTAAAAATACTTGTTTATAATTCTGGAACCACAATTTGCACAATCAGGCCAAGAAGTTTACTAGTATATTAGTGGCAGGTTGCAAGCCGTCGTGCCTTCAACCTGGGCCGAGATTCTACACGGTAAAAACAATATAGCCTTTGAAGTGTTTCCGTATTTGTCAACGTTATGATGACTCTTATCTCATTCACAGAATGGCGGCCGAGTCATAAACATAAACGATTCTAAAACACGTCAAACGCGATATACAGTGTGTTACCGGCATGAGGGCTTTAAATGTAGGTATCGATTCTACTCCTCAAATGCTACATCTTTTGTTCTACGACTTAGAAAATAACTTAATTTACAGTAAGTTATAGGTGATCAAACTTTTAAACTTTACTAGTAAAATCAGTAAATTAATTTATTTTGTATGAAAAATAAAAAATAAAAATTACCTCATTTTTTTAAAGTCGTAGAACAAAAGGAGTTCCATTTGAGGAGTAGAATCGATACCTACATTTAAAGTCCTCATGCCGGTAACACACTGTAGTTATAACGCAGTAGAATAGAGGCCCTGTCTTGCTGTCTGTCGGCTTGCTTCGCAACCTCACGATCGCGTGTAAATTTTTTGCGCTTGAATAGTTGGCTCTCGATTGTTTTCGTTCGTTTCGTTGTCTTAACGGGACGAGCGCAGATGTTTTTGAGTCCACCGTGGCCGGTTTCCCCAGCTTAAGTTATATTAGTGTGTGTACATACGTCTCCAAGCCTCTCGACGCGTGTATAGCCGGCGTCGCTATCAGTCCTGATTAATAAAATAATAATCACCTATTATTGAAGCGCTTGTACTTGTTATGGTGGTTTTTGTTGAACTGGTGCGGCGGGCGACGGTCGCCGCGGTACTTGAAGTTGCCGCCCCAGTGAGGCTTGTTCTGCTTCTCCTATAACACATCGTATTTAGACTTTTCATTAAATATTACTAATTAGTGTCTACAAATGAAAGAGCCACAAAATTAATTTTTATACAGCCAAATAAAAGAGCAACAAAACATTATGAAAACTTTTTCTCCTAATTTAATGACGTTGGCTAATATTATAAATGCAAAAATAATCTGCGTCTTAACCGTTCAACGACACGTGCTTCAACATTTGGGGAACTGTAAATAAAAAAACGAGTATGGTATGTCACGGTTCGAACCTGGAAGGGGTTGTACTGATTCCGGTTGTTGTTGAACCGGTTGTAGTGATGGAAGGTTTTGACCTTCTTGGCGCGGCCGCGGTCCATCTCGTCCGCAGCGTCCAGCGCGCGCTTGCGCGCCTCGCGCCGCTCCTCGAACACCTGCACAGATAAACATAAAAGTTTATCAATATAATGGCCACATCACTCCTCTTTCACACGTAGGTCTTTCCCACCCAAGTTCCTAAATTACCATAATTGATGAAAAAAAGAAAACGTGTTGAACACTTAGTATTTTCACAAAAGCTGCAATGAATGGAACAAACGAATTTAATGTCACATAACACATTGGCTTAGTTGGTAGTGACCCTGCTTCCAAAGCTAGCGGCCTCGGGTTTAAATCCCGGTAAGGGCAGATGTGATGAGCGCGAATATTTGTTTCCAAGTCTTTTTCTATGTATTTCTCTATATAAGTATGTTTATCGTTGTCTAGTACCCATAGTACAATCCTAGAACTTAAGTTTGGGTGAATTTGTGTGAGATGGTTCCCTGATAAATGATTTTGTTTTCATATTCGAATTTCAAACCGATATAACTTGTATTTAATTAACGCACCTGTATACTTTCATTCTTCTATTCGATCCATTGTGGCAGTTCTTGTTCAACGACCTATACACAATTTAATTCTCTCTATTTTTAACTTCATTTTAGTGCCATATTTTACTTTATGAATTAAACCAATCAAAAGCGTTTAAATAAGAAATCTTATTTTCCGGACTGGTCGCTGACGAGCGTTGTACTTGAGTCTACTTTTGTTCAGTAGATCAAAACGTAAACAGTTCCAAGTGTATAACTAATGAACTAGTATTATAATTATAATAAGTAATAATAACCTGTCGCGACATGGCACTATGCGTCCCGTTCCAGGTGTGCACCGGCGCGCCGTAGCCGCGGTGCGAGAGCGCGTTCAGCTGGCGCGCGGTTTCCGCGGCGGCCAGCGGCGCGGGCGCGGGCGCGGGCGCGGGAGCGGGAGCGGGCGCGGGCGCAGACGCGGGGGCGGGGGCGGCAGCGGGCGCGGCGGCGGGCTCGCTGCGGTCGCTCAGGGGAGACATGCTGCTGACGCTCGTGTTCGGACTCGGCTCGTTCTCCGTCCGCCTCTCTTCCTTTTCTTTTACTCTACGAAAAAATCAAATTGAGTTTGTAAACTTGCTAAATTTATATTTGTCAAACGTACAGACAGAGATGGAGATGGTGCATCTCACAGGAGATGCACTGAATGAAACTAATGTCAATAATGTGACACATTAAGCTAGTTACGTCCTCACAGGTAGTTTGAATTTTAGACTAAAAACCTGTATTTACTTTATACACATGCATTCTATCAATCACCCATTCGATCCATTCGTAGCAGCTCTTAGAAAAGGACCTATATTTCAATCAATCAATCAATCAAATCAGCCCGTATCTTCCCACTGCTGGGTATAGGCCTCCCTTTTGTCGCGCCACTCACCACGATCCTTTGCTATTCTGAACAAAATTAGGGTACCTTTGAATGAACAGAGTCGCAAGCAAAACTATGTAGGGCTTATTTTGGTGATTGAGAGGGTTATGAACCGACGCTTAAATCGCGTTGTCAAAAAAACATCCAAATTAGTTCTGGGCCTCTATTCAGGTGCGTTAAAACAATATCGTGTTTGACACGTTTAAGAATCGTTTATGTCACAGTCGCCATTAATGTAAATGAGCGTTTTCCAAAAAAAGTGTACATCGTTAAGGACAAAAGTTAAGAAAATTTAACTTTTTCCATTTTGTCACTAAAATTAGCCATGCATTTACATACGTTAATTTTCGTGACGAAATGGAAAAGTTAAATTTTCTTAACATTTTTCTTTAATGATGTACACTTTTTTTGGAAAGCGCCCAAATGACATGAGTTATCAAAACGTTGACAATACGGAAACAGGTCAAAAACGATATCGTTATAGCGCAGTTGAATAGAGGCCCTGTCCGATAACGTTACTCACCCTCATAAATCAAGATCAACTTCCACGATTTTTTTTTATATGATGTAGTTGTTATGAAAAACTAGGTGTACGTTTCGAAAAGATCTAGACCATAATATCTACAAAATATACGAAAATCGTAAAAATCAGGCTAGGTTTAAGGGGAGAGAAATTTTATCGCATTTTGTATGGAAACTTTTATGTTTACAATCAGGTCATTGGCTCGCATAAAATTCTCATTTCTATTTTTTGTATTACTACCAATATGTATTCATAATAATCTCTTCATATCTTTTTTCCTCATACTTTTTTTGTTCATTAATTATTAGTCATAATCAGAATTTTACTGAAATAGTTCTGATTTTAGGATGTTTATAAAATAAACCTAACCTAACCAAACTTTATTTACCATCATTGCAACTCCTAAAGTGAATTTTACTGAAATAGTTCTTATTTTAGGATGTTTATATAATAAACATAACCTAACTCAACTTTATTTACCAGTTAAATATTTTTAAAATCCTAAAAATAAACAAGGTTTATGATTATTATTTTTATGAAGTGTTCATTATGATAAGAAAATGATATAAGAAATATTTTTGGACTTCCAATAATAGAATTTAAAAAGTTATGTAAATCAATGTGTATTGTTTTTTTAAGAGGATTGTAAAGGGAATCCTCTTAGGAGGGTACAAATTGCGATAACGTTTCTCTGATCTTAAGCCAAGTCCGACTTTTGAATATGTTGAAAAGAACGGTACAATCCTAGTTTATCATAATAACTACAAAATATCTAAAAATTGTGGAAATCGAACTTGATTTACGGGGTGGAAAACGTTATCGCCCGGAGCTGAATTTGTATCAAAATAAATGACATACGCGATTTAAGCGTCGCCTAACAATCCTCTTAACAGGTTATAATTTTATGCGACTTACTTTTTATTGGTCACGCCATTTAAGCTAGGACTGAGTAGCGGGCCGCTCTTCTCGCTAGACACGGTCCACACGTGGTGCGTGGCCTTGGTGGTGACGAGCAGGCCGGGCGGGGCGCCCACGCGGCTCGGCTGCGGCCCCCGCGCGTCCCGCGGTTCCTCAGCGCTACGCTCGTCACCCTCGGACTCGGAGTCGTACGGAACCAGCTTCGAACTCGTGCTCCCATTTATTTGCGTATGGTTAGAGAAGTCGTTCTTATTCATCTGTTCTTCTAATTTTTCTAAAGGAGATTTTGATTGTTTCACTAGTTTACTAGATTTTTCCGGAAACTTCGTACTAATAATGGGTACGGATTTAGGCTCAACGTCATTTTTAGATTTATGTTTTGAAACGTTTTCATCTGAGAATTGTCTCTTGATTACGAGTTTATCGACTCCATTTACTATTTTAGGCGGTTGCGTGACTTTTTCCACGTCCCCATTCTGTTTAAGGACCCAGGGTTCGGGTTTGGAATTGGAAAATTCGGAAGACTCGTTCAAGGTGCTGTTCAGGATGACGGGTTTCCCTTCATGTTTCGGGGACTCAGTGGACGTGCTCAGAGGCTTTCTGTCATCGCTGCGGTAGAAGGTGAGTTTGAGAGGGCTCTTGTCGCGGTTCAGGAGAGCGTCGGGTAGTTGCGGGCCGTAGGTCGCCGCGGGCTCGACGGGGTCCTTCTCGAAGAACATGATGTAGGCGTTGGAGGCGAGCACCGCGGACAGCGGCAGCGCGCGCACCGAGCTGTCGTCGAAGGTCCAGTACTGCGCGCCCGGCGCCTGGCCCAGCGCCGTGTAGTGCCCGCAGCTCTGCCCCGGGCCCAGGTGCGTCACCAGGCTCACAAGCTTGTACGACTGCATACCAAATACAGTTACAATTTATAATGACGGCTTTCATCCTCTATTCATAAAATCACGCAACTCCACATGATTTTACGTTGCCGAATTGTGTTATACGTATTTGTGGTATAATTAAGTGGTGGGACAGGTCTTTGTTAATTAAAGTTACTTTACAGTACAATTAAGATGGGACTTATATATTAATATTATTTATTTTTAAAATATAATGATTAAACATTTGACAAAGTAACTTACCAATTGCTGATGATTATTTTTGTTGAACATATATTTGCTCAGTGAAATTTTCTTTCGGAATTGCACATGCTTGGACAGTTTACCTCCTACCAAGGAGAACCTTTTTAGAGCAATGCAAAGCACCATTGGAGCGCGCTCCACAAAAAACTGTTTTGTAGCAGATACCTGTAACCACAAAATACTGTATGTTATAAATGTTACTAAGTTAACATGTACATTTTAAATAATATTTTAAGTATAATTTTACCTTCTTATTACAAGCTTCACATTTATATCCTAAATCTTCTAACCTTTCTCTTGAAAAAAATGAGTCCAATGCTTCATCTAAAGTTGAATGCTTCCTTATATCTAATAACAGGTCCTGAAATAATTTACAAAATATTGTCTTTAAATATTATCATTTATCATCAATAAATAAAATAAGTTTGTTATTATAACAATAGTTATTTGTCAGCTCTACCTGAAAATGCTGATAGGTTGTGGAGAGGTGGTGGCAAGCCAGGCACCGCACTGTGGAGCGCAGATATCCTCCAAGAATTTGATTGAGAGGAGTTGTTTCTTTGCTGTACTGGTCCAGCTTATCAGAGTTGATAAAGCGTGAGAGGTAACATTTTTCCATCGCTTCTACAAGATACCTTTAAAAAGTAAATTTAGTTACAATATGCAACTGCAAGATAAATGCTCAGTGTAGGGTTCTGAAGCCGTTAACTACTACAAACATAAAAAAACAACAAGTAATAACTAAATTTCTATATAAAGTCATTTGGTGCCATCTTATCCACAATATTTTTGAAAGACCCATCCAATGACACCTAACACTATGGGATAGACGAAAAAAAAAAAAAAAAACCCCACATTACGTGTAGGGAAGCAACACTAAAAAAATGTGTTTCATAATTTTATTTTATTACTTTGTTGGCGTGTCTAATATATATATTCATGCCAAATTACAGCTTTCTATTACTAAGTCTCTGCGCTAGGTTGCGCACGGACTGATGGACATGGCAAAACTAAAGGGTTCCTAGTTTGACAATGGAACCCTAAAAAATGGGCACTTATGATTATTTCAAGTAGTTTAAATATAGTGTAAAAAAGGGATATTATGCTACAACATTAAATTAATGGTATGGTATATACAATTATTAATGATCATAATTAATAATGATTATCATTTTGTAGCATACAAACTTATTTCTTTACATTATGTTTAAACTAATTGACAATAACATTATGTACCCATTTTCTTTGCATTAGGGTGTATGTGGGAAAAAGGGAAGATAAATTAGTGTAAATAGGATAAAGACTAGATAAAGAGATAGTATGATTTTATGTCAGGAAAAGGCCCTTCAAATCAAACCTGAAGCATGTAGGGCCTCCTAAAGCTGGGTACGAATCTGAGCAGCTCAGCCTGAGGCATCAGTTGCAAAAAATATATGTTGAAGGGGTCTTATGAAACTTCAGGGCTCTGCAGAGCACAGTTTGCCAAAAGCTGCTCTATATCTACATTAATGTATGGATGTAAAAACTTTATTGTACTAAAACAAATACAACACAAAAATATTTAAATTACAGTAATAAAAGCAGGACAAAGGCGAACTTATCCCTTTAATTGATCTCTTCCTTAGGGCGAGTGAGTAAAAATAAATGTAACAAACAATAGACAAAAACTAAAGTACCTAAAAAAACTAGAATGTTTTCTTAAGCAACATAAAATTATTATATAAATAAGCACATAAATTAATACATACATACATATATACATATATAAATAAATAACATCACACTTTCCTTCCCAGAGTGGGGTAGGCAGAGCTGCAGAAATACCGGTAACTCTAAAAAGACTTGTTTATAATTCTGTAATCACAATTTGCACAATCAGGCAAAGAAGTTTACTAGTGTATTAGTGACAGGTTGCAAGTACATAAATAATTATAACTAAATACAAAATACATCCCAATATACATAAATAAATAAATACATACTTGTACATATATAAATAAATATAAATAAATAATCAGTTGTAAATAATTAGGAAAAGTAAGAAGAAGAAATGTTTACTGATGAAGAAGAAAGGTTTAAAAAACCAGTGGTACATACTAGTAATCTAGAAGCTTAGATTTGAGGAATATAACAATTAATATATACTTATTGGCTTGGTGAGTGCTGCAGTATCATCATTTTCATATATTCTATTGAAACCTGTTTGACTATAAGATAATGCCATTAAGCAGCAATTGCTTAATTTGTGCAGTTAGGTTAATATAAATGAATAATACCTCAAAAACTCGTGGGCATCTTCTTGGCGCCCGGGTGTGAGGTGCCTGCAGATGAGTCGCAGCTTGGAGTAGACCTGCCAGGGTTTAATGGGGGCACCCCCGCTTTTCTGTGTTGCAATCAATGTGGATCTCATGCCACAAATCACGCATGCTTCTGAAATTTAAATACCATCACTATTAATAAAATACACCTGTAAAATATATATTTCTAAATCAAACAGTAACAATCTCATCAGAAAACTTATCTACAATGAGTTTTATAGTGAACTTGGACTTTCTTGGTTAACAAAGTCCAGTTTTACAATTAGATATTAACATTGCCGCAAAATAGTATACCTTGTTGGTTACATTTCTCTGTATGAGCTCCTTCAGATACAAGCCAGTTAGCAAATGCAGGCACATGGAACAGTGCTTGTAGGGTGGAATTCAAGTAGCAAGTGTTGCCCACATTCTGCATACCAGCACCTGCTGTCCATGGCCCCTGCCAGCCCAACTGCACTTTTTCAACAGGATATAACACGCGCTTTGCCTTTGGTAAACCATCTTCACTTTTATTAACGTCTGAAATCAATAATGGTGAACAATTAACCAAGACTCTTTTGATTAAATTACATCAAAACTTTCTTAATCAAAATTATCTTTACTATCTGGCTGATAAACATCAAGCGCGACTGACTGTCGACGTAATTGTAAATACACAGTGATGACACCAATCACAAAATATAACCTCTCAGATATTCTTATCACTATCACACATGTACATTATAAACATTTCCAGTGTAGCGTACATGCAGGAACAAGTAACGAGTAATTACCTGAAGTTTGGTTTCCTGAATTTCCGTCCTTTTTTAGTATTTTCCCATCTAACACTGGTTTTTTAGGTCGAATAACCACGTACTTAGATTTCAGTCCATCTAGAACATTGCTCTGATAATCACCTGATTCCTCAAACTCTATTTTTGAAAGAAGAACACTTTTCGCGGAAGAATAAAGTCTACTGTCTAGTAAAGATGAACTTTGAGAATCATCTGCGGTAAGAGACAAACGCAATGCGCTTGATACTGGGTCGCAAATGGAAGCGGGCATTTTACCTCCAAAATTGCACTCTCACTTCATTAAAATACAACACTGCACATTATCATTTAGCCATATTCACAAACAGTTTTAGCATTTGTATGCTTTCAATTATAGTATAAACACGTATTTCAAAATAAAAAGTGGTACTGAGAACGGAAAGAAATATGGACAGCCCAACGTCATTTGTCACACGCGCACGAAAGAAAGCATAGGGCTAAGACGAGCACGACCGCCGCGCCGCCACCAATGGAATGGAATAGACCACAGATTAGAAGATTATGTAAATGGACCAATGGCAGGCACGCTTATGACATACCGCCACCGCCATGCCGCCGGTATAGGTTCGATTTGGAAAAACTTTGAAAAAAACAAAATTCATTTTAAACTAATTAACTAATTGTACTATATTTTATAATAGAGTAAAAACTGTAAGACAAGTATGAATCTAATTTATAATGTAGCTCACGGACCTTCACAATGTAGGGTCAGTGTTGCAAACTGGAAAAAGTAAATATACCGGAAGTAATTTTTTTGGCACTGGCCAAACTTCTTTAATAATCCATAAACTACAGACAGTCTCTATAGAGTATTCTGTAGTGACATTTGTCAAAGTCAGCAAAATTGCTTCCCGTCACCTTATTCTTTTCTTTGATTGGAAAATCATTAGGATATGAAACGAAATATTTTCATCCATTGAAATCTTGGAAAGCACGTCGCAACTAATTGATAACAAAATAACTTAAATCTGTATAGTAAATGCCGAGTCATTAAATACATAATCAAAGTAGCTGTTTTAGTAGTGCGCGCCGGTGAAATTTGTGATCATGGCGAATCCGTCATCAGGCGTTGGTATGATTCCAGTTTATTTTTCTAGATAGAAATTAAAGCTCTAATCCGTCGAAATTACATATAACTTGTTTAAATACTGCTTGACTATGTTAATTAATTTAATCAACAATTAAATGTTATTTTATATACAGTGGTACCTCGGAACTTTCGTCTTCTAGAAGAACTTGAGCAAGGTCAGAAGGGAGTGGGCGATGGAACTATTTCTTGGGGTCTCGAAAGCGATGATGATATGACTCTTACTCACTGGACTGGCATGATAATTGGCCCCCCCAGGGTAATTCTTCAGTTATTTTATTGGGATTAAACACTTGTAAAATACTAATCGTATAATTCAACGTTTAGAAAAGAGTAACTTTGCCACCAAAATCTAAAATAAAAAGCTGCTAGTCAATTTCTCTCGCCAGTAAATCCTATGGTTATAGGTTATAATTTGATGGTATAACTTCTGCGATGCGGTTTTGTAGGTAAATTGGTATTATGTTTATCCATAAATCTTATTCAAACTGCTATTTCAAGCTTGAAGACAAGACTTACAAAATACATTATTCAATTCAAGTAACAACAAATTGACCTAGTCCCATACTAAGTTTTAGGCTTCTATAATAGGATTATTATGTTACTTGTGTACTTACTGGTTTATTTTTTCTGGTCCTCTTTTAATGGATATTTGCATTTGTTTGTACACTCAGTTTATTTTTAAAAAGAAGAGTCAGGAAGTAGTTTTTATTGTATAAAGGACCCAAGTTTGGAAGTTAGTACTTCAGTTGCCTGATTTCTCTTTGACCTTAGTACACCTTACATGTCAATTAATTATTGAATAGGTACAATGTCTGGTAACCTACTTACAGTAACAACACAAAATGTAAAATATGTAACCCTTGTTAGTTTTATTGATGTTATGAAATTATAATTTTTTTGCAGACCCCTTATGAAAATAGGATGTATTCACTTAAAGTTGAATGTGGCACTCGGTACCCTGATGAGCCACCAACTGCCCGGTTTATTTCTAGGATCAACATGAACTGTGTGAACAGTCAAACTGGACTTGTAAGTATGAGTGATCTCTAACTGACAAGACCCAAACTTTTAATGTGGCTCGATAATATGGTATAATAATATTTAAGAACTGACAATCTTCAAAAGCTATGAAAAATATAGTCTATATTGCTGGTATATTTGAACAATGTATAATATAACTGGGATTAAATATGACCCATGTTGGCAGTATAACCACACTGTGCTACACTGCTCAGTTACCAATCTTAAAACTTTTATTTTTGCCTAAAAACCAGGTTGATAATAGACAAGTCCCCATCCTTGCACGGTGGCAGCGAGACTATACCATCAAGACTGTGCTGCAGGAGCTCAGACGTCTGATGACCCTGAAGGAAAACATGAAGCTGTCTCAGCCTCCAGAGGGAAGCACCTTCTAGTTACTCTTTCTGCCCATGTTTCAACATGCCCAATCTACTCTGAACCACTGTTTGCTACTTGATGGCATATGCTTCATCAGCGAGCCTCATTACCCTCTGATGCAGATATACTTGAATGTGTGTTGTTTGCTCTATTATTGAGTCAGTTTAAGCTAAGGTGTATTGAAACAGGTTCTAGGCCTCATGCATTTATTTCACACTCCGCCAGTTTACTTATTTCAAGGTAGATTGGGTGATTAGAACTGGTAAGGATCATTTTAAAATGGCTCCTAAACCCATATTAAGGGTAACACCCATTTATTTCTCATATTACTTAAATTATTGTGGCCTTTAAAAAGTTAAACTTGCTTTTGGTATTGTTAAGGCTAGTTTTACCATCTGCACTTTGGGTATGTGATTTTATCTCCTATATTCATGAACAAATGAAGTTAAGGGCAAAAGCAATAAGCTTTGCTTAATTAACTTGGCTTGTTCATAGTAAAGGAATACTAGAATTGCTTTCTTATTATCTCGTGTCGTATTTAAAATTAAATAGTTTAAATTCTCTTTTTTGTGAAAGTTAATATCTTGTAACAGGAATGATGCAAGAAAAAATTGCTCATTTTTTCTTGTAATTTAACATGATAAGGAAATGTTTTATTTCTTAGGCACATAAGATAAAGTACTACTGGTTAATTATAAAGCTTTGCATATTTTACATGTTTATTTTAGAATGTACACAATAGTTACTGGCCGCTGGATGGCGGGCCCCGGTTTGTTGTTTAAGCTTGTAATAAACTTAAATCTATACTTTGTATTAGCTCCAATTTAACCGCTATTCCTGAATTAATTGTGACAACCAAATGCTAAGTCAAATTGTTTCATAGCATTAATATTTTTACCAATGTATAACTAGCAAAGGTAAATAAATCAAAACTGTCATATTTGGCTGTTATTATTCTAGATGTTAAATGCCCGTTGGTGAAGACAAATAGCAAGTAGCATTCTAGAACTCGTCCCATAGAAGATAAAATATTATAGAATTAACTAGCGACCCGCCAGCGGCTTCGTCCGCTGCATTTTTTTTTATATCACTTAGGCGTATGAAAAATAGATGTTGGCCGATTCTCAGACCTACCCGATATACACACAAAATTTTATTAAAATCGGTCCAGCCGTTTCGGAGGAGTTCAATAACGTACACCGTGACACGAGAATTTTCCCTCCGTCCACTTGGATCCATTGCATGGCTCCATTGATGGATCCTAGTACACTTTTTCCTCCACCTGAATCCATCGTACCAGTCAGTTCCAAATAATGGATTCTAAGACACTAAGGTGCACTTGGATCCTCCGAATTAATCAAACGAAGTATAATTTAAATGGCCGTTTCCTCGTGGTCCTACTATTTTTGTCCTACTGACTTTCGACGGAGCCCGGCCCGCCCCAGGGGGGGCTCCTACTTCTAGGTGGTTTTGCCCTTCGGGCATCTGAAGATACCTAACGAACCTACCCTACCTACTTTTAAAACCATACCCCGCGTACCCCGGCTCTAATAAAGTCTATAGAATTGGTAGACGTAAAGCTGTCGCGCGTTCTCCTATGTTAAACAGGTGGGCTAGCACAAGTTGTCCGCGACTTGTTTGTCGCTCGGATCTCCCTTTCTTTCAAGTCTGTAACGATAGAGACGCACTGAGCGACAAGCGAGAAAATACAACTTGTGCTACCCGTTCTGGTAGGTATCGTATTAGGTATCTCGTCTCATTCGTTTTTCGTTTAATTCTTATTATGTATCATTCTGTATCCATCACTCATTCTTTGTTCGTCTAGTTCGCTACCCGTCACCACATTATTTATGTACCTACACGCACACCTCTCTTAATAAGTCGTATTAGTTTTTCGTTACGAAATTCGGGTTATACCCACCTGTTACCACCAATTTGTTACCACTGCTAACAGCTAGGTTTTTTTTTTCCCACCTGTTACCACTAAAGCACTCGGTGGTAACAAGTGGGAATATTTTTCCCATTTGTTACCACTAAAATATTTGGTGATAACTACTTTTTTTACTTTATTGGTAACAGGTGGGAAAACAAATCCCAGCTGTTACCAGTAGTAACAAATTGGTGGTAACAGGTGGGAATGACCCCGAAATTCGTTTGTTGTATAGCGAATGAGACGAACAACGATACGGGACGAGTAGGGAATGCGCCCAATAAATAACGAGATTGAAAATGAGGTCAATCGACGAGAGAGACCAATAACTAATGTAAAAAGATGACTGCGCATGATCCTGAAAATGAAAGGGATTAAAAGAAGAGGACCAGTCCAAGGAAGTTAAAACTTATTAAAGTTACTAGCGACCCGCCCTCGCTTCGCTCTGGATTAAAGTATTATACATATAAACCTTCCTCTTCAATCACTCTATCTATTAAAAAAAACCGCATCAAAATCCGTTGCGTAGTTTTGAAGATTTAAGCATACATAGGGACAGACAGCGGGAAGCGACATTGTTTTATACTATGTAGTGAAGAAAGAAATCATGACAAATCTTCGTAAATCCAACTTAAGCTCCAACTTTTGAGGTCATTATTGAACAAAGTTCACTTCAGCAAAAACTGTGCTAATTAACGAAAAAAATCTGTACAAAGAGCAATGGGCTAAAATGTATGGAACGTGGTACAGTCGAAGTCATAAATATGATTACACTTTAGTACCACGCCACTTTCATTCACTGAGACAATTACATATAATTATATGTAGCTTATATGACACGTTCGTAGATTTACCATAGCAGCGCCATCTATTGATTACTTACTCAACCCAGTCGAAAGGTATCGACATCTGTTAGAATCATTTGGAGTTAACAGATAATTGCGACTGTCAAATAATAACAGACAAATAATTAGCAATAAATTAAAATTGCGACTATAATTTGAGATTTAAACTATCCTATCTCTCAAGTTGGATCGAACTGCACATGGTGTGCGAATTTTATTATAATCGGTTAAGTGGTTTAGGAGTCCATTGAGGACAAACATTGTGACACGAGATTTATATATATTAAGATTAACGCATTCACTGCAACCCACTTTTCCTGGACATTCACCAGGTGCCGCACTTTGCTGTGCCCCAAATGCACACGAGTTCAACCGACCATTACCCAGTGCCTCCCAACGCACATATGAGTTCATACTAATTTGATATTGGTTTGTTCGCTTGGGAACTAGGTAATTATTCTAACAAGAAAACACGTTATTTTGAATAAAACATGGTAATAAATATTTCATATTCTTTAAATATGTTTGTTATATTTGATAACATGAATACTGATCTAGTGATGTTTTTTATGACGTTTATAATTCAAATATTATAACGTAAGTACCTAATAATCATAATATTGTATAATTACCTACTTATAGTATAATTCGGGGCATTAGATATCTTTTGATGCAAGAAGTAGCATATTAGGCAAAAGTATAACTTTTCAAAATTTTGAACACGTGTATGTGTTGAAGGCGTAGGGTGAAAGTCACTGAATATTATAAACGCGTCCGTGCGTTCAAGGCATAAGAAGAGAGAAGGTGCAGAATAATAAATAATATGGTGACTGATAGCAAACAAGATAAATAAAGAATGAGAGACGAAATAAAAACTAATCGAATAAAGAGAATGAGAAGAGATAATACCTACCTACTATACTGTTAATTTGATACGTTTGAATACATTCCTCATCATCATCATCATCATATCAGCCGAAAGACGTCCACTGCTGGACATAGGCCTCCCCCAAGGCTCTCCACTTAGACCGGTCTTGTGCCTTCCGCATCCATCGCGATCCCGCCATCCTTACGAGGTCGTCGCTCCATCTTGTTGGAGGCCTACCAACAGCTCGTCTCCCGGTCCGTGGACGCCATTCGAGAACTTTCTGGCCCCATCGGCCATCAGTCCTGCGAGCAATGTGCCCCGCCCACTGCCACTTAAGTTTCGCTATTCTTCGGGCTATGTCGGTAACCTTAGTTCTACTGCGGATATCATCATTTCTGATTCTATCCCGCAGAGAAACCCCGAGCATAGCTCTCTCCATAGCCCTCTGAGTGACTCTGAGCTTTCTTATGAGGCCCATCGTTAGCGCCCACGTCTCAGATCCGTAAGTCATCACCGGCAACACACACTGGTCAAAGACTTTTGACTTCAAACACTGCGGTAATTTGGACGAAAAGACACTGCGAAGCTTCCCGAACGCTGCCCAGCCGAGTCGGATTCGACGAGTGACCTCTTTCTCGAAGTTGGACCTACCTAACTGGACCGTTTGTCCCAGGTATACATAGTCGTCAACAACTTCGAGTGCAGAGCCTCCGACAATCACGGGAGTTGGCACAACATGGACATTAGACATGACTTTCGTCTTGTCCATGTTCATTTTCAGGCCAACTTGGTCGGAAACTCTGCTGAGGTCAGCGAGCATAGCACTGAGGTCCTCCATGGTTTCAGCCATGACTACGATATCGTCGGCAAATCGAAGGTGAGTGATGTACTCGCCATTAATGTTGATGCCTCGTCCTTTCCAGTCCAGAACCTTAAAAGCATCCTCCAATGCAGCGGTGAACAGCTTCGGAGATATCACATCCCCTTGTCTGACTCCTCGCTGCAGAGGAATAGGCTGTGCTCTGGTCCTGTAGTCGGACGGACATAGTGGCGTTTTCGTACAGACACTTCAACACTTCGATATATCGGTAGTCAACTTGGCACCGCTGGAGAGACTGCAGCACAGCCCAGGTCTCGATCGAATCGAAGGCTTTCTCGTAGTCCACAAATGCAAGGCAAAGAGGGAGGTTATACTCTTCAGTCTTCTGTATAACCTGCCGCAACGCATGTATGTGGTCTACGGTACTATAGCCTTTTCGGAAGCCGGCTTGTTCGGGAGGCTAGAAGTCGTCAAACCTGCGCGCGAGACGATTCGTGATGACTCTCGAAAACAGCTTGTAAACATGGCTCAGAAGTGAGATGGGTCTGTAATTCTTCAGCAAGGTGTTATCACCTTTATTGAAGAAGAGCACCACCACACTTCTGTTCCATGCTTTTGCGTTCTCCCTTCGTGGAGGACGGAACTAAACAGCGTCTGAAGGCCTTTAAGAACTGGTTTACCACCCGCCTTCAGGAGTTCGGCTGTAATTCCATCGTCACCTGGGGCCTTGCCATTCTTAAGCTGTTTGAGAGCCATACTAATCTCGTACAGGCTGACGTCCGGAATATCGTCGGTATAGTGCCGGGTTAGTCTAGCCCTCGGGTCTTTGGCTAGATTTTCAACGGGTGTTCGGGTTGTCGTGTAGAGTTGCCCATAAAACCTCTCGATTTCCCCCAGTACCTCAGGCCTGGATGAATCGATCCTGCCGTCGTCGGTCTTCAGCTTCATCAATTGGCTTTGGCCAACAGACAAATCTCTGGTAAAAACCTTAGAGCCCCTGTTACGCTCAATAGCCTCTTCAATACTTTTAGTATTAAATCGGCGTATATCGCGCTTCAGAGACTTTGGTATCTGTCTGTTGAGCTGCCGATAGCGACAAGCATCACCAGAGGACTGCAAAACCATCTCGCGCCTAACCTCCATGAGCCTAAGGGTGAAGTCCGAGAGCTTCTTAGTTCTGGCACGGCGGATCTTAAAGTACTTAGACCCAACCGCATGGACAGCTTCCACGAACCCGTCGTTGAAATCGTCCACGTCACTTCCTAGGCATTCGAAACGGTTTTGGAGTTCGAGCTGGAAGCTCTCGGGGTTTTGGAGCTTGGCGGGTACCGGGCGGAGCGTAGACTTCATCAGTCGAGACCTTTCAAGCTTGAACTGGATATTCAATGAGCCTCGTACCATACGGTGATCACTCCCGGTTTTAACCGCACTGATCACGGAGACATCATTGAATATGTGCTTCTTCGTCGACATGATAAAGTCTATCTCGTTCCTCGTTACACCATCAGGGCTCATCCAGGTCCACTTCCTATGCTCACGTTTTCTGAAGAAGGAGTTCATCATATAGAGTCCCTCCTTCTCCATAAAACTGGCCAGTAGGTGACCCCGGTGATTCCTACGCCCCACTCCAAATTTCCCCACTCTCAGCTCTTCACCGTCTCGTTTGCCCAGCTTTGCGTTGAAGTCCCCCATAACAACCGTGAAGTGAGTTCTGGAGCTGTGCATGGCTCTGGAAACATCCTCATACACAGCCTCCACCTCATCGTCGGAGTGCCTCGAGGTCGGAGCGTATACCTGTATGACCTTCAACGAATAACGTTGAGTCATTCTTAGTACAAGGCACGCTACCCTGCTCGACACATTCTCGATCTTCACCACGTTGTTTACGAGGGACTTGTGGACGATAAACCCGACACCTCCCTGGGACTGTTGGTCGCCCTCCCGGAAATAGAGCAGGTACCCGGACTTCAGGGTTATCATGTCCTCGCCCTCTCTACGGACTTCTGATAACCCTATGATTCCCCATCGCAACCTGCTCAATTCATCCTCCAGTTCCAGTAATCTTCCGTCGGTCCGCAGTGTTCGGCAGTTGTATGTTGCCAGGGCCAAAGGTCGTCGTTTTTGGTAGCCGGGTCTCTGCCGGTGATTCACTGAAGCACCCCCTGCCCCACCGTTACCATGGCCGCTACCGGAGCCAGGAATAGCAGGGCCGCCGGGGACTAGGGGTCTGGGCCGATATTGTGGATTCATTTTTTTAATTTGGGGGGAAAATGCCATAGTCGCCACGCTTGGCAGGCGGGTTGGCGACCGCAGTAATACCAGGTAGTTCGCGGAGGACGCTGCTGCCCATCCCCGGTGTCGTCAGGAACTGTGGGTGGACCTGACGACCTATTAACACACCTGCGCTAGGGCCTGCGCAGTTGAGCGCCGTAAGCCGGGATGAAGGGATCCTGGAGATTGAGCCGAGCCAACCAGCGAGGCAACACGTCTACTTTGGCCCGGATTTCAGGCGAAACGGTGGCCCTTACTACTAGCCATAGTAAGGGTAATGGTCATGTGTCATACCGTCTCTGGGACACGGCGAGAGTTGTGGGGTCCCGTGGAGGTAGTCTAACTGCCGAAGCGGGAGGTGAAAGGCCATGCTGAGGGAGTAAGCGAAGACGATCCTGGCAGGGGCGGTCGGACCTGGCCGACCCCTGTCCCGTCTAGCGAGCACCCGATGTCGCGCAAATAACCAACCCTGCAATTCTATATCCTTTCCGGTAGTCCTAACGACCGAAAGCTCATTTATAGCCGGTAGGCGTTCCCATAGTTGCGGGCTCGAAAGAGGGTGGGAAGCCGGAAGGATGAATTTTTAAATATTTTAAAGACATGGAAAACAGGTCCTTAAAATACTCAGTGGCTGCGCCAGAAGCGTCCAACGCTGATGGCAAAGCCAGACAAACCGGGCAAGCTGCCCCTAAAAACCCCAGTTCCAAGGCGACTGGTGGCTTGCCGACCTCGGTCGGCAGCGTAACCAAAGCCACGGGTCAATACTGGTTCAAGGGAAAGGCCAGAGGTGGAGCTGCGGGGCACCCCCCAAAGCAAAACCGAGTGGCCATCCCTCAACAGAGCGCTGGAGCCGACCTGGTTAATCCCAAGGCCCAGCCTCAACCTACTCCAACTGAAATACCTGGGACCTCCCGGGATTTCCCGCAGGCCAGGTCTTCTGGCATGCCAGCTGGAACACAACCGTTCGCGGATTGGAAGGTGGAGGATTATAAATCCAAGAAGCGACCCAAGTTTCGCCCTGCCGATCCCGCGATTGTCCTACCTTTCCTTGTTAGTCAGGGACAGGCAGGAAAGAAGAAACGGCCTAAGCCAAACAAAAGCCAACGGCGTGCCGCTCGACTAGCAAGAGAGCAGCTGGAGGCAAGCAGGGTCACCGCGTCCGATCCGAGTACAGAGGCTCCATCTGAGTCTATACCGGATCCGGTACCAACCTGTCAGGAAGCCCCTGGTAGACATTCGGCGAAGAGTATGGGGGCAACTCCTACTACTTCCGCTGGGTCGTCGGCCAGGACCACAGGTAGGGAGGGTGCGGGACCCTCAAAACAGAAACGACCTGGAAAGAAAGCTCGAGCCGCTGCCAAACGTACGATGGACGAATCTCTATCGCCCAGAGTGGAACACAAGAAACAGCGACTCGAGGGTTCTTGCCAACCTGGTGTGTCGTACTCCCAAGCGGCTAAGTCCGACCTGGCCGTTGTCATCACCGACGAACGTACGGGTCACATACCGAGGGAGTACTCCAATGCCATACTCCGCGAAATGCACACTGCACTAGCGGAGGAGGCAGCCACACCATCTAACAAGCCACCTGGCTTTGACGGCAGGCCTATCTATGCGGAGGGTCAGTTGAAGTTGTTCCCGCAGAACGAACACTCACTGACCTGGCTCCGAGGTTGCATAGATGGCCTCACACCGCCACCTGGCATAAAACTGGCGGTTATGATGCGGCTAATCAGACCTGGCCGGTAGAGTCCGCTGCGGGTTGTTCATTCCTAACCCAGAGGAATCGACCACTTGGAGGGACATCCGCGACGCTG
This sequence comes from Acleris holmiana, assembly GCA_949316455.1. Taxonomy (NCBI): domain Eukaryota; kingdom Metazoa; phylum Arthropoda; class Insecta; order Lepidoptera; family Tortricidae; genus Acleris; species Acleris holmiana. The sequence continues at coordinate 12,132,245 of OX438772.1, read as the reverse complement.
CGCATGGACTCGCCTACCAGAATGACTGGGCCCAAGTCGGTCGATGGACCATAACGAAGGTGGACAAACAATCCGAAGGGTGGTTTGTCACCTTCTCCGTGCCAGAAGACCTTGTCCCCATCATCATGGCTAAGAGGAGATCTCTGAACTGTGGGATGGGGCAACCTCAAGTTCAGGGGACCAGGGGGGAAGTATGTGGAGCACCCTCCCGTGCTTGAGGAAAGGACTGTTCCTGGACTCAAAATAACGGGATCCCAATTTCCCCTTCGCGACAAAGTCAGCCCGACTGAAGGCGCGGGTCATGCACCCGCCGACCCAGGCACCCAACGGGAAGTGGCCGACCTCGAAGATGATTTGCTGGACTCCGGTGACGAACCGGGTGTGGCAGTCTCTGAGGGGGAGGAGCTATCCGGAAGGATGGAAGTCGGGCTGAACCTTACAATGGAGGATGGGGAGAGCCTACTCAATGCATCCAACACCTCCAAAAAACTGCACCTGGACTAGCATTGTCCAAGCAAACCTACAGCACAGCGTCTCTGCATCAGCGCAAATTAGGCGGTGCTTGGAGGATCTACAAACGGCCGTTGCCCTCATACAAGAACCTTGGGTGAGCAACGACCAGATACGAGGACTCTCTAATACAAGAGGTAAGTTATACTTCTCTACGGAGCATCCAAATCCAAGAGCATGCATCCTTACTACTGGAAATATTGTGGCACAACCGCTAACGGAATTCTGTTCTAGAGATCTGTGCGCGATACTGGTCCAATTACCACCATCTACAGGCTGCCAAGAACTAGTCCTGGTCTCGGTGTACATGCACGAGGAGGACGAGCCGCCGCCCCACGAACTGCACTTGCTGGTGAACCACTGCGAGAGAGCCGGCCTCGAGGTCCTCATAGGGACCGACTCCAACGCACACCACCCCCTCTGGGGTATGGAACCCAGCAACAACAGAGGTAGGATCTTGGTTGAATACCTTATATCTACAAGCCTCAACATCATAAATATAGGGTCGGAACCGACTTTTGTAAACAGACGATGTAGAACGATAATTGACCTAACCCTAGCCACGGAAAGAGTCAGCGAACTGATTATGGAATGGCGGGTCTCGAAAGAGGCATCCTGCTCAGACCACAGATGGATTCGCTTTGACCTCAAGACATCGTTCCCCGCACCAATTCCCAGACGGAATCCTCGGAAGACAGATCGGAGTAAATTCAGGTCAGTCCTCGGTAAATGTCTCGCACGTTTACCACCGATGGATGACTTTCAGGATACGTCGCAAATTGAACAACAGGTAAACAACCTTACTAACACCCTGGAGAACTGCTACCATGAGGCTTGTCCTCTGAACCCACAGCCGAGGACATCCGTTAAGGGTCACCCGTGGTCAGGCAACTTCTCAACAGGGCTATGAACACTACAGCTGAACTGGACTGGGACAACTACTACGAAGCCAAGGCTAAGTATAAGAAACGCCTACGGTACTGGAGCTCTTCGTCGTGGAAGCGCTTCTGCAGTGGCATTGAAACATTAGATCAGGCCAATCGGGTAAGAAAAACTCTGTCGCGTAAATCAACGTCACAGTTGGGAACGCTACGCAGACCCGATGGCTCCTACACCTCCTCTGTTGCGGAGACACAGCGGTTTCTGCTGGAAACTCACTTTCCTGGCAGTATAATGCTGACCAATGTAGTATGGCAGGAGGAAGAGCACACCGCAGAAGATTCCAACTGGCTCATTGCTGAAAGGGTCGTCACTTTAGATAAACTAAGATGGGCCATTAACAGTTTTCAACCCTTCAAAGCGGCAGGTCCCGATGGGATCTTTCCTGCTCTCATGCAATGGGGACTGGATCACACTCTGGTGACGTTAACTAAGCTGCTAAGAGCTTGTCTGGCACTTGGATACGTACCCAGGAAGTGGAGGGAAGTCAACGTTACATTCGTACCCAAACCAGGTAAGAGCGACTACACAAACGCCAAATCCTTCAGACCAATAAGTCTCACATCTTTCCTTCTGAAAACGATGGAAAAATTGTGTGATAGGGATCTGAGAGATCGGGCGTTGAGGGACATACCTATGCATGGTAATCAGCATGCGTACAGTTCAGGTAAATCTACAGAATCGGCTCTCCATATGGTCGTGGGCCGAATCGAAGAAGCAATCAAGAACAAGGAAATGTGCCTCGGCACATTCATTGACATTGAAGGCGCCTTCGACAAAACACACTTCACCAGTATAGGAACCGCCCTGGGTAACCATGGAGTGGAACCTGCCATAACTAAGTGGATCACCAACATGCTGAATAAACGAATCGTGCGCTTTGCGGGGGAGTCACAAGCCGCAGCTGTGGTGAGGGGATGCCCCCAAGGGGGGGTTCTTTCACCGCTGCTGTGGAACCTGGTGGTTAACAACCTTATCACCAAGCTTAACTCTGAACGCTTCTTCACGATTGGTTATGCCGACGATCTGGCCATACTGATAACAGGTAAATTTGCCAGTACAGTCTGCGACCTGACACAGACCGCTCTCCGGATGGTGGAGCGATGGTGTAAGGAATTTGACCTGTCAGTCAACCCAACTAAAACAGAAATGGTAATGTTTACTCAGAAAAGAGTTCTTGGCAACTTTACCAAACCCAAACTACTCCGGACAGAGCTTCAGTTGTCACCTGAGGTAAAGTACCTAGGCCTAACACTTGATAGTAAACTGAACTGGAGTAGCCACATCAACAAAAGAATAGAAAAGGCAAGTGTTGTCTTCTGGCAGTGCAGGAGAATGGTAGGGAACAGGTGGGGTATCTCACCTAAAGTTATCCTCTGGCTGTACAAGACAGTAATTCGACCTCTTTTCTGCTACGGGGCGCTGGTCTGGTGGCCAAGAACTAACCTCACTACTGTCCACAACAAGCTGCAAAGTCTCCAGAGACTCGCCTGCATGGCCACTACCGGCGGCATGAGGACAACACCGACTGCTGCCATGGAGGCTATGCTTGATCTACCTCCGCTTCACCTCTATGTTCAACAGGAGGCTGCTCTATCTGCGGTAAGGTTACGAGCTCTTGACCTTTGGTTCAACCACGGAGTTCAACACGCAGCCAGCCTAGACAAGGTATACGATGAATTTCCGTTACTAAGGGCGGGTACGGATAGGATTCCTAAACGAATGATCTTCGATAAGAAGTACAAAATTCAGTTATGCGAGGATGACAACTACGAAGGCCTGAACCCTAGGGAGCTAAGGGTCTTCACTGATGGTTCCAAAACTGACAAAGGAACAGGATCTGGTACGTTTTCAGATGACCTGAACATGTCAATTGCTACACCGCTTGGAACCCACAACACGGTATTTCAGGCCGAATGTATGGGTATCATAACTGCGGCGATTGCCATTTCTGCTAGGAAGGTAACCAACACCTCCATCCGTATCCTTTCTGACAGCATGGCAGTGCTACTGGCCCTGAGAAGTTACACCTTCACATCAGGGCTAATCTACGAGTGTCACAGACGACTAATGGAGGTATGTCAATGCAATCAACTGACCCTTCAATGGATTAAGGGTCACAGTGGATCCCGAGGTAACGATGCCGCAGACCAACTTGCCCGCCGAGGATCGGATATGGTGGCCATAGGCCCCGAACCGATCATTCTAACACCCTTTAGCAAGGTTCGATCCCTGCTGCTCAATCGTACCAAGAGATTGCACACTAAATACTGGGTGAGTCATGATAAGTGTAGACAGGCGAGAGAAGCACTGCCTACTATTAACAGTCGACTCTCCAAGGCACTCCTCCGTCTTAGCAAATCTCGACTGAGAACGGTGACTAGTGTCCTAACTGGCCATGGACCATTTAACAAACATCTCTTTAACTTAGGTGTCACAGACAGTCCTCTGTGCCGAGCGTGCATGGAGACAGAGGAAACAGCCGCTCACGTCGTGCTACATTGCACCGGGGTGGCGCAGTACAGGGCTAAACACCTCAGTTTGGTAAGATGTCTCCCCGAGGTAACCACAGACATCAAAGGTTTGGTGAGTTTCCTCGAGGAGTTGGGATGGCTCGATTAAACACAGAAATCCCACCCACACGCAAAATAGGCGCTAGACGTAGAGTTGCGGAAACCAGCCCGCCTTTAAAATACAAAAAAATACAAATCCCCGGTTTATCCCTTAGTCGCCTCTTACGACACCCACGGGAAGAGATGGGGTGGTGCTATTCTCGACCGACACCACACGGCACACAATACATTCCTACAGTTCCGCAAATGTATCTAAAGTAACCACACGCACACTGCACCATACATTCATTACGGCTTCTCTGGCTCTCCTCTAAAGCTCTATCGACTTAACTGCAACTAGGTATGTTGTCAACTAGCTATATTTTATTTTCCGGATTAAAATAAATTGGTTAAATTACAAGCTTTCAAAATTTGTGGACTTTATCATAAAAACACGTGTGCAAATTTGATTGTTAAAATTCTAACTTAAACGAATTAAGTTTGCGACAGGCGCAAAGCTGATATTCGGTAAATAGTAAATGGTAGTTTATGTAACCGATATATAATGAGGAATCTTAAAACACGATGTGGTTTTATGAAACGAACTGAAGGAGAGTTTTATAAAAAGTTCACACGAGTGTTTTCTAATTATGTACAGTTTCATATATTATTTTAACTACACACATATTATTGTAAGTACTTTAAAGCTGGGTACGAATCTGAGCGGCTCAGCCTGAGGCATGCTCGCACCGTGCGGCGAGCTGCTCGCGAGCCAAACTGTTGCACATAAACAAGCGCGGGTGAGGCAGTGTGCTCGCCGCGAGCCGACAATTCAAAATGCCGTCGAACACGATGACAGCCACGGCTACGTTTATCCAAAGTCTGAATTATTCACAAAAAGAAGAAGAAATTGCCTGGGTGGTGGTAGGGCTTAGCAACTTTATCAAATTTGTACGCGCCTCGCCGACACACAAGTTACAACTTGTCGTTCTGCCCGCGGCACGCTCCGATACGTCTAAATTACGCGAGGCACGCACACCGAGGCGCCATTGAGCACGGTCAAAAGACCGACTCTCGACGGCTCGCCGCGCGCTGCTCGCCCGCTGCTCGCGCACAGCGCGTGAGCGAGTACGAATTTGAGCAAAATAGGTGAGCCTCAACCCGAGGCTGCTCTAATTCGTACCCACCTTAAGATGGGTTCAGAAACCGAAGGCAAATGACCTACCTACATTGCTGCCAGTGCTACCCGTGACATATCTTTAGGTGCTAAGCTACGTTTCGTATTGAGTAAAGGACCATGGGCAGAAATGTCCCCCCCCACCAACAGAAATGAAACATGTCTCATTTAATAGATCTCAGCAACATTATGTATTTTTACTATGGAGACGATCACCAGATGTATGGGGTTTTCTTGGAAAACCATAATCGTATCGTATGGAATTTGTTTGAAAATGAACACATATATGGATGATTTGCCTTATTTGGCCCTTGTTTTCATTAAAAAAATCCCATTGATTTTGCTACTAAAATAAGTATTTTGTCTTTTTTTGGGTCCTTATAAACATATAGACATGCATCCCGTTACTGTTGGTGGGGGGGGACAGTGCCCATTCAAATTTGCCCATTGTCCTTTTAATTTCATTTGATCCTATTGAACTGGGGCCTATTAATAAACCCTTTCGTTCCAGCAAAGTCGTACACGAAATCTATCCAGTACCTGTCAGGTTCAGTGAAATAATATCTGCGCCTCAGTCCTATAAATGAGTTAACTCGTTAACAGAAATGATGCTCTTACTTCCGATAAGACGACTTATCTCGGCTAGGTAAAACGCTTTTCGAAGCCGGTAGACGAGATAACTCGTTAGCTAATATTCAAAATGATTTATTTGTGTAAAACGAAACAAGTAATGATTATTACTCGGGTAATACGATCATTTACTTTTGATATACAATTGTTAAAGTATTATTACGTTGCTAGTGTATAGGTATGATAAGTTTAATATCGCCCTTATCTGCGATGAAATTCGAAATGTAAAACTTAAAAAAATAAATAGAAGCGCTAAGCTGCGAAACTTATCCTACTTGCAAAAGTATGTACTCCCAGCATGTAATAATACTTATGGGAAGAGGACGTCGGAGTACCTACTCCCGCAAATATTAAATAGTATACCCTCTTATGAATATGATAAGATTCGTAACAACCCTCAAAAATGTTTGCAGGTTGGTCATAAAAAGTGCCAAATAGGCTAGATTTTTAACTTCAAAAATAAAATAAGTTTATTAGAATACGTACTGAGCGATGGCAGCGACAAATAAACCGCATATGGTTTCCGTTACCTGTTTTTTAAGCAATCTCTTTGTAGAAAATTATACTTGATGAATAAATAAAAAAAGTGACAATCATCAAAACGAGTATACACTCGTCTACCGGATCTGAGAGCTCATCGCAAAAACGAGTTAACTCGTCAGCCAGAACGAAAGGGTTAATTCGATTTGTTCCTGATTCGTCATATTCCAAATTGGTCATCTTCCAAACTCGACAATTTCCTAACTGGTCATATTCCAAATTCGTCATATTCCAGATTCGTCATCTTCCAAATTCGTCATACAATGTACATTTGCCTGCACAAATTTATTATAGAAATCCTCTGTGGTAAATGTTATGATAAGAACCTCTTTAGATAATTAATAGATGAATGTTACTTGTCTATCATGAAGTTAATGCCATTGTCACTTTATTATTTATATCGAAGTCATACAATATCATTTTAATGAAATAAGAAGATGGCTTGTATTAATGGTACGGACGAAGATATGCATTTTATCGCAAGTGAAAGAGGAAAAAAGTTACTGCTGCATTCTGGACACAAATACAGTTTTCACAAAAAAAAAAAAATGGTTCTGTTACCTGGAGATGTACAAAAAGAGGCGAGTGTTCAACTTCCATTACTTTAAATGATAATAATGTCGTCATAAGGCAGCCAAACCATTTATGTAATCCGGAGTTTATGAAGTTAGAGGCCGACAAATGCTTTGATAATATGAAAATGGCCGTCACCGATGATTTGGGACGTATACCAAAAATATTTGAAAAAATTGAACAAGATTTTATAGAACTGAATGGAGAATCTTCTTTGTCGGAGCTACCGAAATGGAAAAACAAAAAAAGTACTTTATACAATGCCAGAAACAGATCGCTTAATGTCAAAAAATGCACATATGATAAAGTAAGATAATGCTGATGATGATGATGATGTAGTGATATGCAATAAATGATTTGATTTGATTTGATTTTAAGCGATGTTTTGATCCCAGAAAAGCTATCCAAAGATTTTTTAATTTGTAGTGATGGAGATGACGAAAAAATTTTAATATTTTCATCGCCAACTGCTTTGGTCTTACTATTAAAGACGGAACATTATTACGCTGATGGGACTTTTAAGGTTGCCCCACCCCCTTTTTACCAAGTCTATAGTCTTCATGCCAATTTGGACACAAGTGATATAAATTCATATTTTGTACCACTTGTTTATGAACTTTTACCAAGCAAAAGTGAAGAGGTTTATCGGCGTGTATTTTTCCTTCTAAAAGAAAGGTTTGGTTTAAATATCACCAAGTTTAAATGTGACTTTGAGCTAGCTGGTATAAACGGTTTGCTCTCAGTATTTCCGGACGCAACAGTAACAGGATGTTATTTCCATTACCAAAAAGCCTTGTGGAAAAAATCTAAGGACTGTGGAGCATGTGCAACTGAAGAAGGCAGATTTTATACAAAACTATGTACAAAACTAGCGTTGTTACCTAAACAATACGTACCGGAGGCCTACTTAGAAATATCACACTCTGCCTCGGATTCAAATGAAATAAGGCTATTTCATAATTACTTTGTAAATTTTTGGATGCAAAAGATCACAAGCAATTTATTTTGCGTTGATGAAGATCATTTCCGCACAAATAATGCCGTAGAAGGCTGGAACAACAGAATTAATCACAGATTAACGAAAAAAGGTTCGTTGTATTTATTTGTAAAAAAAATGAGAGAAGAAGCACTACACCAAGATAAAAGAATAAAAAAAAAAATTACATTCCAACCAAACGCAACGTCGACGAACTACAGATTTAAATAAATTCACAAAAGAAAGAGAAATAGTACAGGATTTTGTAGATAAAAGAATAACTGTTGTGGAGTGTCTTAGCAGGCTATGTGAAGTATAATTTTTTTAATGATTTATTTTGTACGGGGAGAAGACTTGGTTATTTTAATGCGAAGAAAGTATGTTTGCCTTTAATATTAAGTTTAGTCTAAATCTTATTTATTTTAACAAGAAATAAATTTAGTTACGTAATATTTATCGTGGGTTTTATTTTGTTCGAGGCAGCAGCTTACATATTTAAATGCTAGCCCATTTGGGTTAAAATATATGTTCTGTTTCGATATATATAACTTTTTTTAGTTATAATATAACAAATTTGACGAAAAAATCAAGGTTAATTTTGACAAGTAATACAAATTTGTTTCCATTTTTTGCCATTTCTTTTGGACTCCGCCTTAAGTAAATTATTGTCTAATAGCCGTTGTACAAAGTATAAGTACTAAGTACAATCTGTCCTAAAGTCCCAAGTTATACTTATTATTCCTGTACGCACGTGTTCGCGATTTAATTAGACTGTACAATGACGAGTTTGGAATATGACGAATCTGGAATATGACGAATTTGGAATATGACCAGTTAGGAAATTGACGAGTTTGGAAGATGACCAATTTGGAATATGACGAATCAGGAACAAATCGTTAATTCGAGTTGATTTTGGAATATGTTCCAAATTTGAAACTCCTTTATCATATTTGATATCGTTATAACCTCCTAAGGCCCAACGAAAAATTCAGCATGTAGTCACTACGGCCCGTAGTCCTCCCAGTAGTGTAGTACTATTGTTTTATACTCATTACGACCCAATTGTACTTAAAAGGCTTTTTTTCTGTTATTGTACTTGTGTAGTCATAGCGTACCACGGTCCTACCAGTAGGATTTCTATAAGGCCTACTGGTAGGACCGTGGTACGCTATGACTACACGAACTGTCGAAGGAGCTGGGTCTAAATGACAAAGTTAATAAGTACTATAGGTAGGACCTTGGGCCTTAGAAGGATAAGAATATAACATTACAATGCAGGTTATTCCCAACGGGATCTGAAAACGCATTAAAGAGGACTTATGATACGTGTATAAATAAATAGTTCAGCAACATTCGTATCCAGCAATATTAATGTCGCTAGCGATGACAAGGCTAAAAACACTATCTACGACGATTACTGTAAGTTTACCACTAACAAAAGTTTGCCTTCCTTTAATTTTCAACTTATCTCATACAAATAAAGCAATTTTCAGAATTAAGGCTGGAAATGAAGGCAATCCATCTCAGTATCAGTGGTAAACTCAAAATAATTCTACTGTACTGAATCAACATAAAACTGTCGGTTAGATTTGTGACATTGTCAGATCGTTTTGTATGGGGACAGAGAACGTGTTAAAATAGAGCTCACTTATTCGAACCATAGAAATGTATTATTATAGTAATATACTAATAAGAAGGCAATCCTGACACATTGCGTAGCATACCCATGAAGCACAGATTATCTAAATGGAATGGGTATGCCTTAAGAAGCCATGAAGTTGCTATAATGTTAATTGACAGCCGTAAAACAATGTTTAACTTATTTGTTGTTTGTGTAGAAATTGTAATAAGAAACTAATAACAGCATTGTTTTACTGTTGTCAACATTATCATTTAGTTAAAACTGTCCGTGATATAAATATCACAGGATATGTCACACAAATTTACCTAGGCCCCAACTACGTCTAGGCTTGTACTATGGGTACTAGACAACGATAAACCACTTGTATAGAGAAATATATACTTAAATACATAGAAAACACCCAAGACACTCTCTGGAACAATTACTCGCGCTCATGAAATGACAAATATCTGCCCTTGGATTTAAACCCAGGACCCCTTAGCTTCGAAGGCAGTGTCACTACCAACTAGGCTAGCGTGTCGTCAAAATATGTATAAAGTCTGCCAGAAAAAATGCGTAACCTTAGGCACGGATAGTACTAGTGTCTAGTAGCCATAAGCGAAAGGTAAATACTTAGATACAAACGAGTTCAAAAATATGTATACACTTTAGTTCCTCGTCACTTTAATCGCCGTGACAATTTCATTTGGCAGTGTAAACATGACGTTAAATAGACAAGGTACTAAAGTGTATACGTCATATTTTTGAACTCGTTTGTATTTACTGTACCTGCTGACAAATTAAGTTGTTAAGTGATCCTTACAACTGTGCAAAATGTATTGTGCTCTATAAAAGAGATTTTAGGTCACATTTAATCAATAACGCAAACTAAAAACATCTATAAAGAGTTTTCATTTGGCAAGACATCTATAAAGGGTGTTCATTTCTGCCCTCCTAAGCTAAAACACAGTATGTCAGATTCAATTGCCAAAGTAGATTCAATCTTCTTTTGTTAGTAATAAGGTTTTGATTGCTACAGGAGACTTATTTGACATACTGCTATTTGGCTTAGCAGGGCAGATTTGGCAAGACAGATTTCATTTCATTATTCTAGATTACTTTTCAATTTCGCGCTTGGTTTCTCTTATAGTTGATGTGATCACTCAAAAACGAATGCCTAAATGTACAGTCAGCATTACATAAATCGTATCAGCCAAAGTGGCCAAATAGTCCGTAACACAAAATGTATGGTGTTTCGAATTATATATTCGACTCCGACTGTACTAAGACAGCATCATACAGTGAGGATCATCACCACTGAGTACTGACACAGAAATCCAGGAACAGGTTTTAATATAAAAACTAACATGTTTTAATTAAGATTTCTAAGATTGATGGATTAACATTCAAAGTTATTCCCGTAAACAAACGATTAAAATAAAACTTAATTATATAATGATAGTTTTACTGATACATAAATACATATAATATCTAGTCACTACAAATCGTGGACAATTTGCAAAAGCTTAATTAAGCCAAATACAGATGGCAACCAGGTACACAGTTATTAGAATATCAGTTTAAAATGCCTTAAGCTATCCGCTATAAAAGGTGTATGTACTTCACTCGTATAAATTTAATATAAATGTATAAATTCAAAGCTCCGATAATCTCTGTATTATTGCACTGAAAATTTTCTTATTCGTTTTCTATAAAACTTCTGCCATAGAAAAATAAAACACATTTAATATACATTTGAATATTAAAATAACACGTAGTTAGCATATAAGTGTGTACCAAATACTTGGAAGATATGAAACTGTAAGTCATGCAAATTTATTGTTCAAACTATACAGTATGTAAACTTTCTAAAACCATTCATTTGAATCCGGGCATATCTAGGCGATAAATAAGATGATATACATAAATGATTGAAACCCTAACGCTTTTTAGAATTTATAATAAAAATACATAAAATACAATTTCATTAATTCATGATTCTTTAACATCCTGTATTACTTGTTTACAATTATAACATTAGTTATCTGGTTGTCAAGGTCAAGTTCAACGTCAGTTAGAGAAAGGCCATGTACACACTTACGATTAAATACGTCATAGTTCAACGTGGCGTCCTCCGTTAGCTGTTATATGAGCAAGGATTTTGTGCCAAATTGTTCAAGATCCTTTCTTCCATTCTGACATAGGACCACCAGTACTAACCGGAACCGCTCTTTCATTGTTACGCATTCTGGTAATCGCCCTTAAAATTACACTTGAGTCCTTGCGTTCATCTGTCACATCACGACGTAAACATTACACACGGGTGCTACTTTTAGGGTTAACCGACTTTGAAAAAGGTAAGATTTTATAATTTTGAAACGATGATTAAATTATGCGATAAATGTGGTAGAACATTTAACTCGACTTGACCATCAACTGGTTTAAAAGGATGGTTTTGGTAAGTTTACATACTGTATTATTAAAAACAATTAAGTATACTAAATAAAGTTCACTAAGAAACTTATAATTTTATTAAAAGACTTGTTATAGGTGCATGTAAGAATTAAACACCTTAATAGAGAACAAAGCAACTTCCACTTCCAAACTGAGGATATCTTCGATACATATACGCATAGTATAAAATGAGGCAGAAAGTTCCTGTTAGTCTGGATTATAGGAAAACTTTGTAATCAAAATATAAGTATTGAAGAGATAAACCCTATATTTGATTAAATTAAAAAATAAGTTACAACATTGCACTTCACTGGAATTAAATAGTTACAAATCATAAGGCATTTAAAACATAAATTACAAAAAAAAACATCAGAGTTATGGTAATAATTATGTTAGTGATTTTCTTCATGGCTCTAAGTGGCTATCTTACATATTAGGTATAGGTACGTATAAGTCGATTAAATACACCCCAATTCAATGATCTAAGAATAGAATAGAAACTTCATCTTATATACCATCCCGAATAAAGTCAAAATAACAAGCACCAATAAAAAGTCCAATCACAAAGTAGGTACATTACTTACGAAAGATTTAAAAACAAATCCTTAATTGTGTAGACGTTGGCACCAGCCAGGACAAAATATTGCTCATCATTATTCTGATTAACAAACAATTTATTAATCTTTGGTCTTGTTATTTTATTGCAACGTCAAAGCACCCTATGCACAAACAGTGGTCATCTCAAAACACTTCCAACCAAACACCTCATCCTCAACAACTTGCAAGTTAGCTAATCAAAATCGGTATAACACACGTGTAAATCAACATATTATTATTATAGAAGCTCTAGTATCAAATTTGCAATAGTTTTATTTGCAGTACATTTCACAATATTTTCGATTTTATTAAAGTTAAACATGGAAGATGGAAACGTCGTCAAAATATAAATCCATGAAAGGTTACTCAGCGACATGCTGCGTGAACCACTGCCGGGTGGCCAAATGACCACAAGTAGGTCTAGACGAGATGCATTTCACTAAAGTTAACCTGCAGAAATTAAAAGGTTGCTAACCTGTGTCAATTCCTTTTTCTATTAAGCCGGGTATTCATCTGTAAACATTTGTTAATAAACACTGTTTAATCACTGTTTATAAACAGTGCTGCACAATGTTTCATCATCTCTGTAAACATGTTTATAAACAAGGGTGATGAAACATTGTTGCAGAAACATGTTGCTGTGCTCCTCACTCTAGGTGGAGAGCAAGACGAAACATTCAGTGTATAAACAAATGTTTATCAAGTGTGGACGTGTGTTCGCAAGTTTAGAAACATGGAAATAGTGTGGGGCAACAACCAGATTTCGGAGCAACAACTAAACTAGTGTGGACTGGTAAGTTCCAGAAACAGTGTATATGGTAAACTTGTTGCAAAACATGATGATCAAATTCATAAACAGTTTATTAAAAAATGTTTACAGGTGAATACCCGGCTTTAGGAATTCTACAGACGTTAACTTTCGTCTTGTCTGGATCTACTAAACTTCAACTCATCACCACGGACCCGTGCCATTCGAATTAAAAATACACCATTACACTAAAACAAATAAAAATATTATTTTCTTAATTTTACGTTATATTTGTGATAGACTATTTATTTACAACAATTTAATACTATGTACACAGACAGATTAAAAACTTTTTATAGTTAACATTCCCATTTTAAGACACATACAATTGGCAAAATCCAAACAACCTAACAGGAACAGAGCTAATTTTAATTAACATATTGGAAATGCACAATTGAAATAGAAACAGACAAGTACTCAACAGTAACTGGAAGTAAACGTTCTTATTGTTTATGGCCTAAGGAATTGTTTCGCAAACGAGCCTATCCCCAGCATTCACCATGATGTGCGAGTACTTTTGTGAGATAATAATGGCTCAGGCCTGAAATATGCGTTTTTCTAAAATGTATTTTTCCCAAAATGTCTGTTTTCTATAATGTCAGCATGTCTTTTCCATAATTTCAGCTTCTTATAATGTCTGTCTCCAAGAATGTCAGTTTTCATATAATGTTCGCTTTTCAGATAATGTTTATTCTCAAAATGTCTGCAACCTCAAAATATCTGCCTTCTTACAATTTTTACATTCCATAAAAGCCTAATTCCCAAAATGTCTGCAATCATGCACGCCACATTTACAATCTTTTCCTTTTTGGTTTTTCAACAACAAGAAAGGGGGCATTTTAAATAACAATTATCATAATAATATCAATAATACTGCACAGTAACTATAGATATTTATCAAAGAGTAAGTATGCCAAGAAATCAACCCTTTCAATTTAGAACATTGATTTAAAATAAAGCAGACATTATAGGAAATCAAACATAATAAGATGATAGCGTATACACAAAAGTGAACATAACGGAAAAGGAAAACTTATGGTAATGTTAATATTATGAATAGACGGCTTCCTGAGACTACACATTTTAAATACCAGTCATTTTGAAAAAGCTGACAAAATAGAAGTGCTAACATTGTGAGAACGCAGACGTTTTGACAATTGGACATTTTAGGAAAACGCATATTTCAGGCCTGAGCCATAATAATGTTGAAGAGTCCAACATGAAATGAAATGAAATAACCCTGCACACCTAAAAACCATCAATAACATGGTTTAGTTTAATAAAACGGGTTAATTCGATTTTAAATTGCATGTGTCACTTTTATTTGATTGTTAATTTTCAATCGTAGCTACAACTACTTTGTGATACATTTTAATGAATAATTAATTACACGACATCCTTCAAAAAATCATTTGGCCGGAAAAGTTTGTATTTATTTTGGTTTCTCAGTCGGCTTTAGCTCATCGATGCTACTTACGACCAAATGATTTTGCACTACATCTCGGCCTCTATTCTTTACGGTAAAACAATATTGCTTTTGACGTGTTATAATATTGTTTTTGATTTGGCTGCCATTACAGTCAAGTAAATAAATAAAGTGTTGTATAGAGATTCTGCACGGTAAAACCTTATTTTTTTGACGTGTTTCTGTATTGTCAACGTTTTAATAACTCTTATTTACACGTCGGTAATGGTGACCCAGTTATAAATAAGACCGTAAAACGTCAAAGGCATATTGTTGGGACTTTAGGCCCTGTATCGTGCACAAATGTCATTCGTGCTTCGTGTTT